>CM031863.1:19430583-19495583 GCA_018697195.1 Certhia americana
GGCTTAAAGGGCGCCTGACTACTCATCAGAGGAAATGGTAAAGGTACAGTATAACCAGACATAGTAAATAGTTCAATAACAGGGTTAGTATGTCGCAGTATTAGCGCGATTATACTCTTAATTGTTCAAATAGATAAAAGCGTCTGAATAGGCTAACTCTCAACATTAGGGGAAAAAGATATTTTAGGTCCATCTGAAATATTGCTGCCCACCTATTAGGACATAAACCATGTCGGGTGCTTGTAGGCCATATGCCTAGGCAAACCTTACATCAAGTTTTAGGATTGACTGGATTTTCCTTGTTGATCTGCTTACTGAAACATAGGAGTGGAGGTTCTTCAGACTATGTTTATATATGGTAATTCAAAGGCACTGCAAGGACAATATTACAAATTCGATAAATCTTGAGAAGCAATTTTAAGTTTCTAAAAACAGTTCCGGGTCCAACCATTTGTAAGAACACTAGATCCCAGGACAAACATACAGCCTAGAAGAATAATTTTTTGGGATTCTGCAAAGTGTATTTTAAAAAACAAAACAACGTACTTTGGTTATAATTATTTGCTTCTTAAAAACCAAAAATATTCGATTTTAAAAGATTTAATATTAAATTTTGGGAAATGTTATCACATTTGTGCAGCAAGCTTTGCTTTCTCCCTCAATCCCTGAACAGCCTGGCAATACACTGTAGCTGCACGTGAACTTTTTCAGGCCCCACCCAGCACGAGCACGCGTTCGATCCATAGCAAACTGCTAGGGGAAGGAGGGGGGAAGGGCAAACCCGTAGTCGACAACTCAAGACACATCAGCTCTTTTTTACCTGCAAAAAATACTCGTAGTTCGCCAGGATCCGCTCTGTTGTTAAGGCACCTTAAACACAGCAGATTGATGCATTCTGCTTATGCCGGCTACCGTGAGGGCACAGCTAAAACCCTCCCTCGGGCCAGAGGAGCCATGGTGGGTCCCTTGTCAGCCCGACATGCCCAGCTCAGCTGTCACCAATGCGCCGGCGGGAACTGCACAGGGCTTCGTCCGGTGACGCTGTCAAGACGGCTGCTGCGAATCGGCGCGGCGACCCCGGACACACAGCACCCTACCCGCCACCGCCGCACCGGCTACCCCGGCCCGCGCCCCCCCGGGCACCTCGGCGGCGGGGGCAGAGCGGGTGCGCCGCCGCTCCCCCCGGAGCCGCCCCGCCATCCCCGGCCCCTTGACACGTTCCCCGGCCCCCGCGGGAATCCGCCGGCGGCGCCCGCGCTGCCCGCCGCCGCCTGCCCCGCGCGGGGATCCGGCCCGGCTCCCTCCTGCCATCAGGCGGCAAAAGGGAGATAGTCACCTTTTTTGAAAAAAAACCGCCATGCTGCGCCCGCCGTGGCAGTAGGAGCAGAGAGAGGAGCAGGAGTGTAGGCAAGGGATGAGAGGATGAGGGATGCGGAGGAGGAGGAGAGCAGGATGACAGAGGAGGATGAGCAGGAGAGCAAGGACGTAGGAGCCGCCCGCACCCCGCGCCGCCGCACAGCCAGCCGCCTTAGCGCAGGTCTTTGGGCGTGAGGCACTGCCCCGCCCCCGGCGGCACCCAGAGCGGACCGCCTGTGCTTGGCTGCTGGTAGCACCTCCGCGTTGCAAAACTTAGCCTTTGTAAATGTCTGGCGTGCCGATCCAGCTAGCTGGCCCTAACAGATGTAGCGTGCCGCCTGAGGGTCGCGCGGCGTAACCCTGTTGGTTTGCAATCTGCCAAAATGTTCGTGGACTGCGGTGTTTCTGAGCTTGGCTGCAAATTGGTTGTAGCTACGTATCTCAAACATAGGACCAGAGTCTCAAAATCTGGCTGGAATTCAGTAACTCTGACAAATGTGCTTATATCCTTTATCAACAGAGCATTACATATGCTTTCTTCTACTCAAAAATGAAAATATGTGTTCACAGCCTTAAAAAAGTTAAATTTATACTTTGTTTCGCAGTGTCAGCACGGTACATTGTAAAATAATAATAACTGACTTAATAATACCCATATCTTGTCCCTTGCTCTGTCTATTTCAATGGCCCCAACAAAGCACTTTTATTAGATGCCACTGGTAAAACATTTAAAAAAGTGCAGATTCTTGTACTCCTCACAAATAACACAGTGAAGACAGTAAACCTACAATACAGCAACTGGTTTTATAATGGCGGTCCTGAAACAATGACTTAACTTAAGTTTAAAAAAACTATTTCTCTAGAAAACAATTTTTTTAGTTACAAATGGTTCCCAACAAAAACTTTTCTTCTGCATATAATTAAGAGTTTTACTACACATCTATGCCTATGTCCCCCAGCTGACCGCAGGAACAGTGTTTGGTAAAATCTCCTATAAAAAAATTGCTAGCCTTCTGAAAAGCACCCAAAGTTTTTGTCCGCAAATCCATATATACACATCTAGCGCCGAGTGTTCCATGGTTTAACCCTAACATGCAAGCCAACCCCAAGTCACTCCCTTGTGTTTCCCTCCACCAGGACTGATTGAGAGAATTGGGAGGGTAAAAGTAGAAACTCCTGGCTGAGATAGACACAGTTTAAAAAGAAAGCAAAAGCCATCACATACACGCAAAGCCAAATGAGGAATTAATTCACTGCTTTCCCAGGGTAGGAAGGTGCTCAGCCATCTACAAAAGTAGGGCAGGGGCTTTCAATCACCGTTAGCAAGTTTTACTTGGGAAGATAACATCACCCCAAACATCCTCTCCCTAAGCCTTCTTTCTCCAACAGTTTATATACTGGCCTGATGCTATCTGGTCAAAAATATCCCTTTGTTCATTTGGCAGAGCTGTCCCAGCCTGTCTCCCTCCTTCCCCAACCTTTCATTCAAACCCCACATTTCTTGCAGCATGAGAGTACCAAAACAGCAAATTCCTTGGCTCTATGTGAGCCCTGCTAACGCAATAACAAAACTCTATTATATCCTCCCTGTTTTCACACAAATCACCAGAAGAACTGAGCCTGGAAGGGCCTTCAAAGATCAAGCCTACTACCCCCATATAAGCCACTGTGAAAAAGTAATTCTACTTCAGCCCCAGCCCAAACCACCAGAGTACCAATGTGCATCACAAAGGCCATGCCTTTGAAAGAAAATGGCAGGAATCCCCATTGTCCTTCCCGCAATGGTTGCAGCATCAGCAAAGAGGCGTTGTGGGTATTTTACTAATGACAAAGCTGCTCCGTTGTTTGCTCCCGGGCCAAAGCTAACCTGGCAGCTATGAGCAGCGAGGTCTGTGCGTGAGTAGAGGCGCGGAGGTGCTGTGACCGGGTGAAGCAATACACGGATTAAATAGACTCCACAACTAGGGGGATATAGTTATAAGTTTGTATGGATGGCACCGGCACCAGTGAGATAGCTCTCGTGAAAACTTGTACCCCCCTAGCCTCATTTTGACCCACATGTTATCACAAAGCTTTCCATATGCCATACATCGCACATCTTTGGCCATGCATTTTTCAACCCCTGTCCTGCCCGTCCCCCCCCCCAGGGGAGCGCCTCGCACGGTAATTAGATCCACGGCCCTTCTGGGCATCTGTTTTTTTCTGCGGTTGTCGCACATGGCTCTCGTGTCTCTCTGCCGAGACTGTGGTCTTTCCTCATGTCTGAATTTAGATCTTTTCCCCTTCTCCTGTTGTGCTGCGCGTTTTGGTCCCTTGGTTCTTATCGTGAGTGCCCCCTAGTTTCGCCTCATCCGGTTTGAGGCCGGAGTCCCCTGATCTGGTCTTTGCATCCCTCGGTCTCCTCGATATTTTTCTTTATTGCCATAAGCTTCAAAAAATCTGCATTTTCCTATCCCTTGCACCGTGGCTAGGTTAAATAAAAGGTTAAAAAAAACACAAAACTCTACATGCTGGACCGCCCACAAATCTCTATTTCGCGGGAGCGAAGGCTGACCCGTGCAGCGCTCGCGCCGACCCAGCCAGCGCACCGGCGGCTGCACGCGAGCCGGCGCGAGGCTCCGGGCAGCGCTGGGCATGCGCCGTGGCTGCGCGCGCCGCACTGAGCGGCCATTGGCTGCCCCCCCCCCCGTGTTTCGGCTGGCGGAAGCGGAAGCGGTGTGCGCGCGCGCTCATGCGCCGTGCGGGCGCGCGGGTTATTCTGCTGTGCGCGGGCGCCGGACATGGCCGTGTGAGCCCCGCCCTGAGGGGCGCGAAGGGCAGGACGCGTTGCAGGGCAGGCGGGGCGGGCAGCGGGGCAGGGCAGCGGGCAGCGGCAGGACAGCGGGGCCGGCAGCGGTGCAGGGCAGCGGGGGCAGTCAGGCGGGGCCGCGGGGCAGGACAGGTCATCGGGTCAGTGCACGCCGGGTACCCGTGGCATCGGGCAGGGCAGCGGGACCGTGCAGCGGGTCCTGCCGCGGGGCAGGGCCGCTACCGGGCAGCGGGACGGGCAGCGGGGCAGGGCCGTGCAGGTCGACGGGACCGGGGGGGCGGGGGGGCAGCTGGCAGGGCCGCGGGGCAGGGCGCTGGGACGTGCATCGGGCAGGGCAGGCAGCGGGCAGGGCAGCGGGGCAGGGCAGCTGGTGGCAGGCAGCGGGGCGGGGCACGGGGCAGCGCCGGGACCGGGCCGCGGGAGCCCCGTGGGGCCGGGTTAGTCCGTGCACCTATGGGGTTTGGCCTCTGTGCCGCCCGGCTCCCCCGGTTCTTGTTCCTGCCTGTCTTTGGGCTTGGGGCCCACCCACGGTGTGGTAGGCGTTAAACCAGTAGCGTTGTCCGTGACCACGGGTGTCTAGCTGCGGTGGCAGGGATTAAAAAACCCGAAACTGTTTCTTACTCAAAGTGTGCTGCCAAATAGGAATTTGTTCTGGACTTGTTCAATGACGGGGGGCTATGTTATGTAAAGCCTCTTGGAACGTACCTGAATGAAACATGGGCTTCCTGTCCTGAATTCGGCTTGTGAAATTAGATTAAAGAACCGTTTTATTTCATTTTTTCTGTCCACATCCGCTCTGGAAGAGTAGTGCTGGCTCAATACGTTGCTAGTGGTGTATGTGGCCACTGTAGCTCATTACCAGCTGTTTATGAAGTGACGTAATGCAGACACGTTGAACTGTTCCTGACAAGGTGTTTCGTAAAGAACAATTGGGGGTTTGCTAAATCTTATTACTCTTATCTGCATGCATTAATCCGTATTTAATATGGTAATATATAATAAAGGTCATATTATATTAAGAATATATTTAAGCAATATTTAATATTTTTTTTATTATGGGTAACTTAGAACACTTAATCTTTTGTAGTAAATGGCTTTAATTTTCACAACAAAAAGTGATACTTGTACGTTTTCTAGTTCCTGAAGTGTTTGAGATAGATCTCTTTATTCTCTGCAATTGATGTGGTTTTTGGCATAATGGCAGCTTTTTTTAATCTTCTTGTTATGTGGGTTTGTGTTGTGTGATTTGTTCTTTCGTTTTATGACCCATGCTCTAATTGTGTTTGTTTTGAGTAATATGACAGATTTGAGCACCTTTTAACTTTTAAAAAAACATTTTTTTTTTCCGGACTTACGCTTATGGAAAAAAGCTGGCTGAATACAAGTTTAATACAAATGAAGCCATGTCATCTGAAGCTCTAGGTACTCCCACTTATTAAATATGTATATACGTATACTGGAAATATTCTAGTACTTCTAGAAATACATACAGTATATTCTGTGTCAGTTGGTCCCATTTCTAAGTTCTGATTACTGATTTGATATCTCATATCAAATGACATGCATCTAACTTGTATAGATGCCTGGTTTCATTTATATGCCACCCGCTCATATTTTTCTTAACTGAAGTTGTCTGACCCTAGTGGGAAATGTGCATGAACAGCCAGCAGGCCCCCCATTGTGGATAATTTGGATAAAATTGAAGGTGGTGCCTGGGTCAGGTCTATTTTTTTTTTTTCTTTTCCTTAGTTCGCTTTCCGAGGATTTGGAGGATGAGAACACAACAGTTAATCCAGAGTACACGCCATCAATTGTTTGGAGATGAGTAAGGACACGCTTCCAGATTCAAATTTATAGGTCCCAAAGGGAAAAGTTGCTTCCAAATCTTTAAAAACCTTTAAAATCTTAAACCCAAGACATTTTCCTAATAACTGAGAGCAGGGGAAGAAGACCTGGTCAGGCCATGAGCACCCAGTTTCTCCAGGAGAATGCTCGTATCAAAGTCTTTCCTAAATTGTAGGTAGAAAAGTATTGTTTCTTTTATTTTGAGTATGCTGAATTAATTAGTGTCATTCATTATTTTCAGTAGAGTGATATTCAACAATCTGGCCATAGGTTAAAAAAAAAAAAAAACACACACACAAAAAGCAAACAAACAAACAAAAAAAAAAAACTAATGAAAATCCAGCTGCATGTTTCTGTGGACTTCTTTAAGTAGTTGTGTTTTTGAATTTCCATTTCCTTTGAAAGCATTCTAAGTACTCCAATTAGGATGAGTATTAATATACAATGAGTATTAATATATAGCTTATATTAAATGTAATAAATTAGTTACACTATTAGATGTCTACTGCAGCTATCATTGACCATAATTATAATTTTAGTAATCAGAATTGTCCTATATGTTAGTTTAGCTAACAAACAAATTCTTCTGGCACTTGCATTTCAAATTTTAAATTATAACTGTATTACCAAAAAAGAGAAATCCCAGTAAAAAAAAAAGTTTTAGCTATGCTTTAACAAAAAAAAAAAAAAAAAAAAAAATTGGCTTGTTTCTTTGTGAACATTACTATTTTCTGCACGCTGTAGAAATTCTCTATTCTTCATAAGAGGACAGAGTTTGTGTTCAGGCAACTCGTATTTTCAAAGTGTAAAAAGGTCTTTTGTATTCTATACTTCTTTTGCATGTACTAATTTCTGATTCGATTGGATAACTAAATAGATTGAAGTGGTTTATTCCAAAATATTATAATACACTGCAAAGTCACTTTTAATAAACGGTAGCAATCGATTAATGTAGATAACTGTTAATGAGTTAGAGCTGTTGAAAAAGCATAAACACAGTATTAGCTGTTCCAGGTATTCTCTCCTGAGCTGTCACAGTAAGGACACAGGCACTGCCTTACTGAGTTCAGAATGTTTCCACTACAGGAGCAAAATAATAGAAGCAGTGTAAGGCATTATCTCTGTCTTGATAGTGCACGTCCAGTTTGATTCCCTTTTCCTATTAGGAAGCTTACTTTACCTTTCTGGGAAAGATGATGTGAATGTCACATGAAATGAAACCACAGTGATGTGGATGTTTTGTTGTGTATCGAGTTCCTGGTTGTTATTTTCTCCTTTTTCAGTGAAGTTGCTTTTGGCTACAAAGGACTCAAGATCATCTTGTATTATATTGCTGGAAACCTGTCAACTCTCTTCCGCATTGAGTACACATCAAAAGTAAATGAGAAGTTTGACTGTGTGGAGGTAAGTGCAGGTCTGCTTCTGTCTTTAACATGACATTGAGAAGGTTTACTTCAGTATGGATGGGAGTTCTAGGTTTAGTAATTGCCCACCTAAACATGGCTCAAATTAAAAGGAAGTAAACAAAGCTGCTGTTTGCTAAGCTAATCAAAAGCTTTGAACTTCATCTGTAGAATTCCCATTCCCTGTGATGACAGTACAGTCAAAATTGTGTCAAACAGAACAGTTCAGATGTGAGGTGCTGGTGCCAAATCCAGTTCCACAAAATAAACCTCAACTTGGCAAGTCTGTATTCTCATAATAACTGTGACCAGGAGGAGGCCAGCATTGGTGGGATTTATGATGGAGAAGATCAGTGAGAAGGAAAAGGTTTCTCTAAGAACTTCATGAGATAGTATTGCTTTACTGTGCCTCTCTAAACATGGAGAACAAGTAGGGCAGAAAAGAGCTTATAAACATCTGTATGGGTATCTAGTATGCTTTACATCTTTCTTAAAGGAATGTGATAATATGATTACCTGCAGGGTTTTTGTTTGTTTGTTTCTTCTTTTTCCTGCAGCTTTTCTGAGCTTATGGAATACTTGTAGAATAGCTTTTTTTTTCCTCCTACTGTCTATATGTTCTCCATATATGACTTCAGACTGCATTTATATTACTACTTTCAAATTCATTGGAGTTTATTTAAATAATTTCAAGGAAAGGCCTATTGTAAAAGCAGAAATAAATTGGAATGTCTTCATTAAAATGATTTTAAAGATTTGCCCTTCTTTGTTTTGAAGGTGTATTAGAATATACTCAGTTCAACAGGCTAAGTTCCTGGACATGTCTGAAATATTTTGGAAGCTAGAGCAACATGTCTTAGGAGTGAAAGGTCATGCTCTTCAATATTAAGGATTTTTTGGACATGAGGGAAAAATGGAAAGGCTGTTGGCCATATAGTAAACATATTAAAATCAAATTGTCCAACCTTTCACTGCTGTAATTTCAAAATAGAACAGGAATCTGCACCACAGCACCTTTTTACTTAATACATTTTCTGTACAAATGGCAAACCCAATTTACCTCTCTGGAGGTCTGAACAAGGTATATCTTGCCCTGTGTACACTGCAGCTTTTTTAATTGTTTAAAATGGTTGCTTTTTTCAAGCCATTTTCTATACTGAATTATTCCTCCAATTCCTTTAGGGACTGAGATGGGGACAAAAAAGATCTTTTGGGGCAGCACTTCTGTGTGTGCTTTCCAGAGCATTTATATGCCTTGACTGAAGGGGAAGAATGTGGTTGCTTAGCCTGTGCTTCCCTTAGTGTTACTAGCACTGTACATTCAAATAAGCTGCTTGTATTGCTGTGTGTACATATGTAGAAAAAAGATATGGCTATAGTCAATCTCTTTCTGCATTTGTATTTGCTGTCAGTGTAACCACCCTAAGAGAGTGCATTTACAGAGCCTAAAACATAAGCTGTCATTACAGCAGGATGGTGATTTGAATGCATATTATCATTTATTTTTCTAAGTTAACTATTTGCTGATCTCTCTTTCTTGATGATGATTATACTAAGATGCAGACTATCCACCACACGTGACAGATAAACTCCTGCTGTGAATTGAGGGTGTTTAGAAAAGGACAGCAGCTTCTGCCTTTACCATAACGGGTTACAAGCAAGTTGGTATTAATGCTCCACAAAGTTATTCACAGCTGAGGATTTTGTATCCAAATACCCATACAAGCTCATTCAACAGCAGGTGGTTTTATTCTGTAATATGAAGTTTGGTTTCATTATTGCTGCTGCTGTTCAAAGCAGCTGCTGCTATCCCTGCTAGGGACTGGCAGAAATATTCATCCCAATGCCACTATTTTTTTTTTTTTTTCTCCAAGGTGTTTTTTAACATGAGGAAGAGATACAATCCTGAAATGTCAAACGGCAGAACTCCAGTCATATTTATGTGCCCTAACATGGTTTAGGTCCATCTTTAAGGAGATGATATAATTGGGGAAGCCTCTGCAAAGTATGATCATGTTTCAAACAGAAGCTGGCACTTCATTTAGTGAAAGTAGACAGAATTTATCCCTTAAATAGAGATCCTTTCAAATTCTTTCAAATAACTGAAGAGAAACTGCTTTCTTCTAGTGTAAATATTAATACCAATGACCTCTGAATTGCTTGCTGCTTTGAGATTTGCAGCTGTTCCAGTATCTTCCTTTACCATCTGCATTTTATGGGATGGGGTAAAGTATTTCACTAAATTCTGTATCTTGCTTTGCATCTAGTGTATGTATTTGCTTTATACAAAAGTTAATTAAAAAGTATTGTTTCAATATTTGGCACTCTTGTAATGTAATATTGCTGATCACTCAATTTCTCCCCTCTGAAATATGTGCATACAATTTTTAGAGAAATGCAGCTCTCAAGTATGCTTCTGTAGTTATTTTAGATTAAGTCACTTTCAAATAGCATCTACATGGTATGCAAATGTCATAGCTGCCTATTAGTACAATAATAATTTCTAAATTCAAATTAGCCAGAGTCAAATGTGATTTAGGAAGAAACATTACCCACTTAAGCAGTCCTACTACAAATCAAGTGCAGTTACAAGCCTATACCAAATTCCCTGTCATCACCTCACATGATTGTGAAGGTAATACCTTACAGGCAGCACTTCCATCAACCATAAGTTTAACAATTTTTGGCTGGCTTAATTCAGGTTTTTGCTCCTTCATTGTAAGTGCTTTGCCTATGTTAAACATTGCTGTAGTAGTCAACAGGATGGTTTTTTCTAAAGAGAAACTTGTGTGCCTCCATTCCAGTTGGTAAGATATGCATGTCTTTCTCTGATAAAAAAAAATTAGCTTTTCACCATTATCAAAGAAATGGACAAGGGAAGAAGTAAGCACATTTTAGTAGCTTTTTGGATTATGGGCACCTCAGAGAGAAGTGTTTCAAAAGGACCTGCTCAGTAATGAATGTTTCCATTATGACAAGGACCTAATAAGTAATGAATGTTTCCATTAAAAAGTACAGGTTTTAATGAAGTTATTTTTTATGTGGTTGATATATTGAGATTGTAGTATTTTCAGGTCTTATTAACTGTAAATTTCATGGCTTTAAACTTCTGCTACTGTTCAAACTGAGGATTCTGGGATTTGCTCTGAAAGAATGAGTGCTCTTGTTAATTCTAAAAGTAATTGAAGACTATTTTCTTGTGTCAGACCCCTTTCCAAGGGAATATTTAGGAGGCAATAGGTTATAGTCATATGGAATCAAGAAGTGTCATCTAGTGCTTTATTTGCTAAGCCTCTGTCATATTTTAATTCTTTCTGCTGTATTGAAAACAAGACATTTCTCTGGTGGCAGCCAGTGATGGATGTGGTATCTTACAGACTTCGACCACGTGACAGTTTGGCTCCCTTCTTACCACTAATGAAGATACTTAGAAATGTGAAGGGAAGCAGAATTACTTACACGTTATGTATATAGATCTTCCTGCTGTATATTCACCATTTTTAGATGTCGTCCACGTAGTCTGAGTTATTGTACTGTTGCTTGGAAGTACTGTTTTAATTCTAGATTATTTTTGCATGCTTATTCAGCTATATAAAATGCAAGTTGCTACAGATTCTTAGTTGTGGTTTCTTACAGCTCTGTCAGTAGTGCAGATGTAAGATCTGTGTAAACAATGCAATTGCAGAATTTTTAAAAAAGGCATTTCTAAATTGAGTTCCATATAGATATGTTTTTAAATGTAATTCGTTGATTCTGAAGAAGTGTGGTTTTGTGTAATGCCCTTAAATCAGTAAGTGTAAAGAAAACATATTAGCTAATATTGGTTTATGAAGAATAGCAAAGGTGTCAACAAATGATCATTGTTTTGAGAATGAAATTAGTCTAAAGACTGTACACATTTTTACTGAGTTCTTACACCAGATATTGTAGAGCTGTATTTTAACTGCTTAATAGCTTTCTCTCCAAATATAAATATAAATGTTGGTAGTACCAAACCATTAAGAATAAAACTTGTTTGTGCTGAACTAAGTCTATCTTTCTCTACACTAAAAATGTAACTGAATGATAAAGTGCTATTCATTTGCAGGTGCATTGCTGCTGCTTAAGGGCCCATGGTTGAAAGGACAGGAATTAGTAGCATGTTGTATTAGCCTTTTGTAGTGTATTTTGTTCTAAGCATCTTAATTTCCCTGTTTTGAATGCTAAGTAGCAAGGGTCTTGGTTTTGAACTAATACCCATCATGCATGTAAACGGTGTGAAAGAGCTGCTTAGTAAGTTAACACAAAGTGTTCTTGTGTCCGCCCTTGTGGAAATAGATACAATACAAACATTACAGCTGAACTCACAGCAAACTCCATTAAGTAAAAACCTGGATTCATTGTCCAGAGGAAAGTTTGAATTGAATGTAAGCTCATTTTGTTGAATGTAATGTCAGGCTTTTAGGGGTTGTATTGAGGAGTATGGTTTTGTTAAGTTGAGACCAATTCATTAAGTTTTATTGCCTGGTGAGAAGCAGTAATACGTTATTGTGAAGCTTCATCAAATATTCATGGTTAAAAAGAAGTAGTAAATGTATTCAATCAAGTGGTCTTTCGGGGGTCTGAAAAGGATTATGAAGTCTGCTCAGCTGATAGTCTCTAACTTTGGCTATCTGAAAAGAGTAATCTCTGAATTAAATTTTGGTGTCGGAATATTTTGTCTTCCACAGTATGTTAGAGTACAGGTCAGATTTGCTGACAGTATTCATAAGTTTTACTATTTTATGTCAAACTTTGTTTTCAAAACTTTCTTTTATAAGAATGAGGGATGTCGTTGTCTGAGTTTGTGCTGTGTTTTGCAGCTGATTCTATAGACAGGCATTTCAAGCAGGGGGCCATAAGAATGCCAGAGTGTGCTAGCTGTCACTTTCCTATTTGGGAGCTGCTGGTTTTGATCATTGTCCCTTTTTCTCTGCTTAGTTCTGCATCACCTAATACCTCTTGTAAGCTGCTTGTTTGGGAACCTGAGTTCTATGAGGCTGTGTAGCATAACAGTCTTGGTGAATTGCTGTCTAGAAAGTCTTGGCTTCTGAACATTCTTACAGAATATCTACCAACGCTCTTAGTCAAGCTTGAACAAATATAGCAATCTCTAAACATAAGAATGTTCATAAACTTAGGCTGTAACCAAGAGCTTTTTGATGCTTACAAAGGCTGGGTTGTGACATTTCTGATCTCGTGAGTGCAGCTCCTTTACTTGCTGGAAGATCACTAATGAACAACAAGAATGCTTGCTTTTTCTTTTTTCTTTTTCTTTCCTTTTTTTTTTGGTTTTTTTTTTTTTTTTAATTACTGGTAGATATAGTGTGTCTCATATTAATTTTTAAACAGAACAGTGACATCAGTGCTGTCTTTTTCTATCTTCCATTGGTCCTTCCCTCTTTTGTAATCTCCAGGCAGATGATGTTGAAAGTAAAATTAGAGAAATCATTCCGCCTGGTTTTTGCACAAATACAGATGACTTTGTGTCTCTGCTGGAGAAGGAGGTCAACTTCAAGCCCTTTGGAATGCTGCTGCACACATATTCTATCCATAATGAGGAAGCTGGTGAAGATATAACATATCAGATATACAAGGTATGAAAAATTAAGTTAAACACATGCTTTTGAGCAGCCAAATTCAATTCTGTTTTGCAGAGATGCACCTTCTGTAGTGATTCAGCTGTAGTGTATAAATACTGTAATTTTACCCATTTATTAATCACTAGCATGCTTTTTTATATCAGAGAATTTACTTAGGTTTTGCATAGTTTTTCCTCTTGAATCTGTGATAGGTTTCACCTGACTTCCCCTGGCTTTTTCCCTAGGCTGACATGACATGTCCAGGCTTTCGAGAATATCATGAAAGGCTTCAGACGTTCTTGATGTGGTTTATTGAAACTGCTAGCTTTATTGATGTAGATGATGAAAGATGGAACTACTTTCTAGTGTAAGTACAGTTCGAAAGCAACAGTGGACCTTATTACCTCCACAAAGCCTGCATTTTAATTGTGGCTGGCCAATTATTGGAGCAGTATAATGATATTTTTCCCAGGAAAGAAAAAACATTGTTTATGAGGCTTGAGTTTTCCTCCATTATGCTTTGGGAAAGCTTGAGAATAGAGCTGAATTAAATGCTGTTGTCCGTTAGAGCCCTGAATGTAGGCTTAAACAGTAAAATGAGTTTTGCCTGTGTTTTCTTTTACTTGCCACCTATTCATCTTTATAATAGGCAAGTGCACTGAAGTGCTGTAAAGAGGTCTGATTTATCCAAGTTGCTGCACACCAATTAAGTGAATTGTACATTCAGAACATAGCAGGTGTACCCATTGGGCCCTCACAGAGTAGCTTGCTGACACTGAAAATTCAGTTGGAGAATGGAAAAGAAAATGGACACTGCATGGGAGCGCAACTGTAATTGACCTGCTTGGCTTTCTGTTTTATCTGCAGATTTGAGAAGTATAATAAGGATGGAGCTACGCTCTTTGCGACCGTAGGCTACATGACAGTCTATAATTACTATGTGTACCCAGACAAAACCCGGCCACGTGTAAGGTAATTGGCGGTGTAACTCGTGCCTTGCCTTTTATTTCAGAAGAGGGAACTGCTGAAGTTCCCAATACTTGTTTATAATAGTGTTGATTTGTTTAAAAAAATCCCCATTATTAGCTGGCCATGCACTGATTTATTTCATTGTTCCCTTCTTGAAGCGGAGGGAATCTCAAACAAGTTTTGAACATTTAACAATTTTAAGATTTTGTTAAAAATTACGTTATAACATGAAGATTGCACATACCTTAATCTAAAATGAAATACTATTTTCTTTTTAAGACTTCATATTATGTTTCCAAATGCTTGCATTTGATCTGAAAATGCATTCCTTTGTCTGTAGCCAGATGCTGATCTTGCCACCATTCCAAGGAGAAGGCCATGGTGCTCAGCTGCTTGAAACAGTTCATAGATACTACATGTCTTCTCCTACAGTACTTGATATAACAGGTTTGTGTTAAATTCTTAAAAAGGAACTTTCATAGGTTGGTAGCCCACCAAGCTAACTTTTATGTTCATTTGTCTGAATTTAAAGCCTTTTGAAGATTTAAAAGCTGAGATTCTGCTCACTTCAGGGTTAATAGTACCTTGATTTACAGAAGTGTATATAGTGTAGCTTCTTAAATACTGGACAGCATGCCAGGAAAATTCAATCCCTAGCATGAAGGGATTACCAGCTAATTAACTATTTTATTGTGAGATATACAGCTGAATTTGCCAAGAGATCAAGCTTTGTCAAATTCCGTGTTCAACTTACCCTGTTAGCCAAAACTCAAACTTAAGGGGGGACACAACACACCTAACTAAAATAGCATATTAATATTAGTGTGCAAGCTGAAGTTTTACAGACAGTAAGAGTTTGTGCTCTAGGAGTACATATTGCTGGCTGAAGGTATCCATTGTATTAGATGTGTGTGCACAAATACATAAAAACAAAACATTGTGGAAATAGCATGTAAAAGGTCCATGTGCATAGCAAAACTTACATTAAATATTGTCACAGGCATGACATCAATCCTGTGGTTTCAACTCTAGTATAGGAAGAAATGCACTTCAAACACATGTTGACCATTCAATTGTGTGTGTGGTCTCATCTTGGTTATAAATAACTCTCCATTCTAATTAAAACCCAATAGACTAGTTGCTTTCATAATGTGTTGTTGCTGGATCATTGTAACAAAATAATTCACCTCATGATTTCGGTCCAGTTCATGGGAACCTAAGGAAGTATAATTTAGTGTATGTAATGGGAACTTATGTGCATCATGCATTAACTTTTTCCTTTTAATAGTACAAACCTTTCTCTAGCTTTTATAATTGAGGATGAGCAAAATTTCAACATGCTGCTGCATAAATTCTATGACATGTTCATGGCTCAGTGCCTGAAGTGCAGGGTTGTAGCAAATGGTAAATGTGCACTAAAACAGGATACAATTTTTTGTGGAATGAAGCAGGAGAAAGCTTTCATAACTTAAGCATCATGTAGAATCTTGCAAGCTAAGACTCTTAGAGAGGTATTTATTGTCCTTTTTGAAGGAGGACATTGGGTTTGAACAATCTAAATATGGCCAGGATATCTAGTTATATATCATCTAAAACTGTGAAATAAAACCTTTAACCTTTCTGTAAAGAGAAAATGAAGGTGTAATTAATTTCTTTGAAAAAGCTGATGATTTACTAATTAAAATTACTTCAGAGCGTCACATTTGCAGCAAATATTTTGTTCTGCTTATACCTTGTCATCCTGATAGAAGAAAAATGTATGCTGATAGTGCTTACTGGACAGAAACTGCCTCATTCTTCTTTTAACTAAGCTGAGTGCAAAAGAGTGAATCAATTTACTTTAGTGCACTTCTCCAATCTCTTTTGCAGAATAAGTGCTATAAGACTTGCCATACAAGATGAGGCCACTCATGCACAATACATTTTAACCCAACCCAAAAAAATAAATTGTTCATTGTGCGGTGCCACATACACTACACAGCAAAAGCTTCTATGCCAGTGCTTCTTGGGTAGCTTTGTTTTGCTTTTGAGCATCCTAAAACTGCAAATTTTAACTATTTACAGTGTACCTCAAAAGTAAAGGAAAACACAGCTGGGATGTAAGCTGGTTAGCAATAAACTCCACAATGCTAGCTTCCAGAAAAATGAGTGTTGAAGGGGAAGCATGGCTCTGCTATTTGTTTGTAGTGAGCTTTTCTAAAGCAAGGAAGAAAGAAACATGTTCACAATGTTGTACATATTTTCATTCCTTCTGCATTAAATAGTTGCATATGGGCTCATGTTGATCTTAACTGAGGCTAGTTCTCAATTTCAGTCGTTTTTTCTAAAGCAAGAGTTTTGATAGCTATGCTGTCTTTTTAAGTAATGGAAGTAACTTGAAATTGTGGTCAGCTTTTGCTTAGGTCCTTTCAGCCTTTTAATTTTGGATGATCTTGTCCTTTGGGTTCTTGTACCTTTTCCTGTCTTCTCTGCGAACAAAGACTTATTCCTTGTCAATATATGCCTTCAGCTAGTTTACTTGTGTACAATAGGATATTTTCACCAATTTTTCCTACACTTTCCCTTTTGTTTGTGTTTTAGTAGTTCTACCACAGTCAAATATAGAATAGACGAAGGAAACAAGGAAAAAAAAGTTAATAGGCAAGAATTCTTTTCCAAAGAAGTTAAATGGTATTAAACAAATCAGCTTCATAATACGTATGTACCATATATATACAGCACTGCATACACAAAATATTAGAAGTTTGTGACCTGTTTGATGTCTACTGTCAAACATCAAAACCATTGATAACAGTGCTTACAAGTAAGCACACTTGTTTATATACTGATGAATACTGCACCTGCTTTTGTTTTCCTTAGCTCTTTGTAATTGCATACCAAATGAGAGAAAACAAATAATACTGATAAGCTTTTTTTATTCTTTCTAGCTGAAGATCCATCTGAGAACTACGTGAAGCTTAGAGACTTTGTTCTTGTAAAGCTCTGTCAAGATTTGCTTTGCTTTTCCCCAGTAAAGTTAATGCAAGGTTTCAGTCAAGAAATGGTGACGGAAGCTCAACAGAAATTGAAAATAAATAAGGTATTAAATAAGTACAGTTGTAGTTGGACATATTCTTATCAAGCTATACAATACAGTTTAAACTTAGGGAGAGACATGGAATGTACACACTAGCTTATTTTGACAGTTGTTACGGATGCATCAGGAGACACATGGCTCATGGTTTTAGATAAATGCCTTTTTTACCTACAAATTCTATTGTAATAGAATTTGACGTGGTTTTGATTTCTTTCAAGAGTGTTTGTGCAAATAAGTGTTGCTTTGGGAATGCAGAATGCTAAAGTGGCAAACAACTTGCTAATGCAACTCTAAACACTTGGAGAGCTAAAGAGTTAAACTGAACAATTACATTTGCTGGTAATCTTAAGATATTAAACTAATTTTTGAGTATGGTATGGAAATAACAGAGTTGCTTAATTAAAAATGTATTTGGCTGGGTTGTATTGAAGACTTTAAACCTTGAGGGATGGGTGAAGCCATATTCAGATGTGTTCATGAAAGAGGTATAGCTTACATAAGGAAATTACATCTGCAGGCTTTTATATTTTTAATCTGAAAGGATAAATCAGTTTCATTGTTTTTTTAACAGTATATAATCATGTGGTAGTGTAGCAAACAAACCACTTTATTTAAAAAATACTTGGTCTTAAATTGTGTTTTCGTACAGATGCAAGTCAATACTAATATAGTAGCAACGTAATTTTCTCCCCAGATGTCATACTTTCTGATCCTGATAAAAGCACTTCAGTTTTTCCGTTTACTGTCTAATTTTATTCCCTAGTAAACTTTAAATATTGTTTCATTTTCATATTTAGAACTTTCAGGGGGCCTTGTGAAGGGCAGTAGATATACAGGGATTGTTAATATTACCAAAGTAGATACTGCTTGGTATTGCTTAATGTCACTCTAGTTCCAGTCCTTGTTCATTGAAGTGTTTTTGGGCTCTGGCTTCTGGGCTTTCTGCTGTTCACTTACAGCAAGTCCTTGAAGCACCTCTGCAGCTGGTGCAACACTTGAGAGATCAGACAGTGGGTGCATTGGAGAAAATGATTTTGAAGTAAAAAGGAAAATATGTATTCATTGAACCCACCAGATAGAAAGACAGATTTATCCATGCTCCTGCCTTCTGATAAGATGAAGAATAATATTTCAGTGTTTCTCCACTTGGAGTTCTGTTGAGTGACCTCTTTATTCAGATGTGGTTTTTATTCTCCTTTCTGTTCATTAGCAACACACAAGAAGAGTTTATGAAATTCTCCGATTGCGTGCAACAAATATGGGTGATGCAGAACAGTCCAGAAGCTATCGGTTGGATGTTAAAAGAAGACTGA
Organism: Certhia americana; assembly: GCA_018697195.1. Taxonomy (NCBI): domain Eukaryota; kingdom Metazoa; phylum Chordata; class Aves; order Passeriformes; family Certhiidae; genus Certhia; species Certhia americana. The sequence goes on from CM031863.1 coordinate 19,448,955, forward strand.
TTGGGCCCTATAAGGTGTATATGTCTTAAGTATCATTTAATATTTATTTCAAGGCTAATTATACTTGATTTTACTTTAATTTCCATAAATGTAGTTGATGCCAATTATGTTGTCAATCAACTACTATTAGTTATGCAGTGTTCAGCTGACGTATGTACAGATGCAGAGGACATTTGTACATAGCAGCACTGAAGATTCTGTGTTTGGCTCCTGACTGTTTCCTGATCAGTTCCAGCAGGAGGTTAAGACTAAGCTTATGCTATCTAGCTACAGGTGGCATTATGCCTAGGTAGGTTTAAGGGGGGAAAATGGTCAATTTCTTGAAGAGGTTAAAAGCATACCTTAAATAGACTAGCCAGAAATCTGAAGAGAGGTACACTGCAGACAAAGTTTAGATTCCTGTTGTAATTGTTTGCTATGTCTTTAAAAAAAAACTTGCTAGAAGTAATCAAGTCACGTCAACATAAGACTAACTTCATGCAGATGGAATATAAAATAATACCAGAGGTAAAATTCAAGCAAGTATTAAACATAGTAGAAGTAATTTCCTTAGTTCCTATTATTTGTGCATCCTGGATTTGCAATGTAGTTGGTCTGTGTTGCCTTTGAGACACAGATTTTAAAAATTAAACCTTAGTTGCTAGTGGCATCAGTCTTTGTATCAAGAGTCAAAAAGGCCACAAATAAATCTAGGTTTATTGCTGTAACTAGCATGTTAGCTACTGTTGGCAATTAAGTACTTGCCAAGTAAATCAAAATCCTGCATCTGAAGGTGCACAGAGCACAAGGAGTACAAATAAGGTGATTTTTCAGCAACTGTTTTTCATGACTCTTACATGGTTTCAATTCACTCTCTCATCACTGAGGTCCTGTAGGCGAAATCCAAAATTTCATAAGCAGCTTCAATTCTAGTGCTTTTAGCAGGTGTTTCCACTTCAGTCTCTCCACACAGTAAGTGCTTGGATAATGAATGGATTTTGTATTGCTAAATATGCAATATTGCTACTTTAGAACATTGCATTTTTAGTTTTTTGTTATTTTGGTGTGGATTCAAAAGAATCCTTAAAGCAGCCAACACCTTTTTTCCCTGATTTTAGATTTTGTGTTCTGAAATAGTCATCTTGTTTATGGTAGTTCTACCTAGTAAGTAGCTTACTTATTCACTCATTTTGAACAATTTCCAATAAATTTTAATCACAGTGCCATTTTCAAAAAGTTTTCAGAACTGTACTGAAACTAACTTTTAATACAGAGAGGGTAATTTTGAGGGGGGAACCAAACTATAAGCATGTAATCAGGAATATTACTGCAAACTCTAATACTGGTGTCATTTTATTACATAAACTGTTTGATAGCTTAATTTGAACAATGCTGTACAGATGTAGAATAATTCTCAGTTGACACTACCTTAGTTTAATAAAAATGGTATTCCATCTTAGAATTATTTCCTGGCTAACAGTAGCAGTGAAAAAAAACTATATGCAGAAACCTCAGGGGAAGAACATACAATACCTCTATTACCCTTGAAGTCGTTACATTAGCAAGGAGGTGGTTGCTAAAGATACTGAGACCTTTATGTGTATGTGGCATCACTAGATTGGGATGACTGAGGCAGCAGGGTGTGTTGTTCTCTGTATAAGTAGTACTAATACAGGGAATAAAAGATTTGGTATATTAGTTCACAGGGTATCACTCCAAGGTGGTTTAAAGGGTGAGCAGCTTGTGAAATTCCAGTTTCACTGTGGCTTCTCCATTTCTGACAAACTCTGCTTTTTATTAGTGGATTGTGCTGGCAGACATGTCTCCTTGATCATGTCTTTGTTCTTCATGTCATCCCTCTTGGAAGTAAATACTGCTGCACTTCTTTTTGTAATTGTAATACTTTGGTTGCTAGTTGAATATGCTTTCCTGCCCAGCCCAACAACTTGCTCCCAAAAATCCTCTTGAAGCTGCCCGGGTAAAATGTTACTGATGGCAGTCTTCAAAATCTTGTGTACCTGGAGATGCTTGCAGTATATTTTGGGGGGAAATGGATATTGAAACAACTGGTTATCTGAAACATGCAGAGAGATTTTGCTTTTTAGCAGGAATCTGGAACTTAAAGATGGCCTAATGAATGGTACAGTATCAGATGTAGTGGGCATTTAAAAGCTGGCACTCTTTTTTTTGGAGTTAATATTTATAATATAAACAAACACTCCTGTTAACCAGGCAGACTTTGAATTAATTCTAGAATAAAGTTTAGTTGTTCAGCTGACGGAAGCTTGGCCAGAAGGTGCTCATATCTATTTTCATTTGGGCAACTTATCATATGTTTTGAGTATCTTACTCATTTTGACTACATAGAGCTAATGTGAATCTAAAATTTAAACATCTATGCTGCTTTTCACATCCTTTCAACAAGGAAAGGTTTCTTGCTTATTGATTCGAAATTTGCCTGAACACCTCATCAGGACTTAAGTGCAGAACCTCCTTTTCTGAACTGAACTTTGCCTATCTGTGGAATTTTATAAATAAGCTTATAAAAGTTTTTCTGGTCTTACTCATTAACAGTTTGCTGTTGTCTCCACTCCTGCCTCTCAGCATCAATCACAGAAAGAAAACAAATATTCCTTTGAGAGATAACCATAAAATTAGAGCACAAAAGGGCTTTGGTTTTGAGACTGTTACAAGTAGAATAATTTGCTGAAGTTTTGTTGTTTTAATACATTGATTCCACAGGTAATGCAAAGATTTGTTGATAAGATACCAGGCATACATAATACCTTTTTTAATGAAGTGTTGAATGATACTCTCCTTTTACAAAGCTAGAGAAGACTGAAGAATAGAAAGTACCTAAAGAACTGAGTAGTTCAGAAATAGGTATCAGCTATATAAAAGTGTATCTAGGTAAAAAGTACAAAGGTATTTTGAGGTGTTTTTAAGAAACAGGTAAAAATCACATGACAGAGCAAGGACAACGCATCATCTTCATGAACAAATGTGTTTATGCTTATAAATAATCTTACTGCTTTTCTGTGCTGTTACTGCTAGTGCCTGGTAACTTGAATAATTTCTAAGAGTTTGTGAAACTTTTTCTGTATAGAGGAGGCTTAAAATTAATTTTTGATAGTGAATTATAAGGAAATTAGTTGGCTGAACAGTCACGTAATGGGACACCAGTGTAATTAATGTTAATGTAGGACTAAATGTCCTGGTCAGATTTCTACAGTCAAGTTTTTTATGTCATACATCTTCAATAGTAGGTGTACTGTTAGACCTAATCTGTTTGGTTAAGGAACAAAATTTGAAACCATTCCTCCCTTCACTAGCTCATTGGCAATACAGAAGCTATGAGCCTTTAACAGAACAAATGTACTAATCAAAGATGGTTATTGTTCCTCTTGGGATTAAGGGCATCTTAAAGAACTAGATATGGAAATTGAGTAAATTTTAATGAAACACCATAATGAAGTACCATATTCTTGATAATTACTGGCTGTGTTCAAACTACTGTTTGTTTAATTGCTTAGAAAAAACAGAGAGAACTTGCCAAGATGAGAAGGTGTCTAAGACCAGAGGAGATGACTAATCAGTTGAACCAAATAGACCTAAACTTGCAACGTGAACAGTTAGAAGAGAGCTTCCAACAGCTTGTTTCAGATTACCGAAGAGTCCTAGAACGACTTGCACAAGCATGAGGATCCTACCTGTACAGAAAACTTGCAGATATCTATACAGTGTTGTAAAGCACATCTTTAATTGCCACTTAACTGCAAAAAATTTCATGTGACGTTTTAATCACATTAAAGGTAACTCGTGTTTCTGTGCATTTTGAATATTTTCTATTTTTGTGTTGTAGATTTAAAAATGTTGTACTTTAGGTTTGGGGGCACTTCTTGATGAAATAAACAATGTAGATTCTCAGATACAGTGTTACTTTAATTGTATGAATTTTCTTTTACCTTTTGTTTTGATCAAGACTGAATAGATACTTGAATAGCAAGTTAATCTATAAATCTAAGCAATCTTGAATTTCCCCTAACTTGTTTCTCCTCAGGCTGTTCTCGTGGATCCTACTGTATGGTTTAGGGTCTGTGCAGGTTTAATGTCTGAGCAGGTTACAAGGTTGGTTCTGTGGCCTCTTGGGTGTTTCCTATGTACAGACTCTTTACCCTTTGCTAAAAGTGGATCCTGCTGCTGGAAGCAAACAGACCCATTCTGTTTAAGCCTCTAAAGTGCCTCAAGCACATTCTTTTTCAACACCCCAAGTTTTCAGGTTCACGATTTTCAGGAAGATACCTCACAGCTGGGGAACCAGTTAAGACTTTGTGAGGACTCCGAAAGGACTTCTACTAGTGAAAGAAACATAAATCTGTAGGAAGCAAGTGCCTTTGTATAGTTCCTTTGATTCTGTTCTGCTATCCATTACTTCTCAGACCTGAGGTTAGTTCTTAAATATCCTGTCTGTGTTTCCTCAGAGGAATAAATCTTTTCATGTAGTTTAGACTTTAAAGAAAAGGATTTAATCTGAATAAGGATCATTAAAATTTATTAACCATGTTTGATGATCCTGATGGGATTCAGGTCCAACTTTCAAAACTGGAGCTTGTGGGTTGGCAGTTCTCCACTATCTGATGTCCTATGGAGGAAGTGAAATAATTTTAAAATGTTTAGAACCTGTGGGATTTTTTGTCTTTTCTATTAAATTATTTTTAGAAAATTTAATTCTGGATTTTGATATTTTGGCTATAGGATATTTCTTTCATCTACTATAGTATCCAAATCTATTAATCAATATTTAAAAGACATTTCCTGATAGTAGTAGTAAGGCTGAGGTTAAGTTGGGGAACTTCTCTCACACAGTGATGAGGGCAGATGTATTTTTTTCATAACAAATCAGAATTATTTTTTTTTTACGTTGACACAGTTGAAAGAGTTTGCATTAGTACTTCCATTTCAGTTCTTTTAGTGGTTTCTCATTCCAGTATGGTCTTGGGAATTCTTAAGATGTTGGGATGTGCCTGTGAACTGCAAAACTTCTTGGCATGAAAAATAGGAATAAACAGCTTCCTAGAGATCTGGAAACTTTGAATCCTTCCATCCTGCAGCAGATTATAGCTTCTGCAGCTCTGCTGCCAGGAAAGACCTTGTGAGTACACCCTAATCCATTACAGTAAATTAAGCCAATTATCTGAAGCAATCTTCATCAGCAAATTAAACTAGCCCTGCTGACTTTGCCTGAAGTGGTCTTAACTGTCTGGACTATCTTTTCCCTTGGCAAAGAGAAGGAGGCAATAATCTTGTTGGACAGCTAGGAAACTACAACAGCTCTTCTGACCCTGTGGGGGGGCATATGCCAGTTTCCTTCAGTAGGCTTGTGGGGTGCATCTGTTTGAGCTAACGTTTTAGGGACTATGCATTCATGGTAAAATTGACTAAATACCCACATTTCAGGATGCTGCTAGACAAAGTCCTGGCCTGCCAGTCTGGATATTTTGTTCATGATTTTCAACAGGATAACAAATTTCACCTACAGGTGTACTGCAGGATGTTTGCCTCAAAAGTACGCACAGCAGCAACTCCGACTGTTCAGTGAGTCATATTGTGAAATAAAGTGTAATACTATTTGTAAAAGTTAGTAAGTTCTGTGTAATGTTTGTATTTCTGTATTAACATAACTAAGAACAGGGACCTCCTACTATATTGAAACGAGTACTTTGTGGTGTAGTAAACAACTAGTGTTGTTTGACTTCTGTGTGCTGGGAAGACCTGTGAACTACTAACGGCTGTCTGCATGGAATTGCAAGTAGGTACTGGAGGGGTTCAATTGTGTGGATTTGTGAGCTGACAAATTAACACTGAGGCTTAGCAGCAATTCTTTCACTCTAGATGTTGGGGGCATGAGAATTGGATAGCTGAAGCTGAATGCTTATTGGAGCCCTCTCCTATTCTGGGCACAATATGATGCTAAAGTAATCCTGGATTAAAAATATTTTTGTTCAAATACTTAATCTGTTATCCTAGGTTTTTTAAGCTGCTTTTGTTCTTTTCAGTTATTACTAGCTAACAGAAACTTTAAGCAAACTCTAATAATAGCCTTATTAATAATAGGTTTATGTGACTTTTTTCTGCATTTTGATAAAGTCCAGATTCTTCAGTCACTTCACTCAAATTTCAAGTGAAACTTTGTACAGCATACTGATAAAAGCATTTTAGAGTGTTTTTTACATTTGAATATTCAGAATGTACATAAGATCTGGGTATATTTATAAAGTTTTTCATTGTAGATGCTTCTGTCATCGGGATGGTGGTTTGCCCTTCCATCACAGATCCAGCCACAGAAACAGTCAATCTACTTCAAAAAAATTCAGTAAAATAGTGAATTTAGTTCAATTGACAGACACAAGTTTTCTTTCAATGTAAAGATATTGTCAATGGTGCTAATACAAGATTTTGTCCTAAGAGGTAAATAAAGCTCTGAAAAGTGTTTTATGTTCAGGAACCTGGGTCAAACTGTTCCCTTTCAGGTATTTTGAAACATAAAAGTTACCTACTGCAGATACTAGGAAACAACTTTTTGTTCAAGAACTAATAATCTCAAGAAATACAACAGAATACCTATAGCTTCAGAACTGAGAAAGCAAACTACCAGAAGCTGCAGGATTTGAAGGACACTAACTGCTGTAGTTGGGGGAATAAAGGTCTGTGTAGCTGAAGAAGTGTCTTGAGCAGCAAATGTCTTTGCCTCCTATGAACCAAGACACAAAGCTGCTATGTGGCAGTTTAGGCAATTCAAGACTGACCTATTGTCTCTCTCTGCAAAATCAGCAGGAGGGTAAGCAGCCCATAATGTCTGTATGAAGGATTTGTGTGTGCTTATATAGATTTTTTTCAATTCCTTTTTTTGTCTCTCACTGAGACTTTGTTGTTCTTTATGCTTCTCCTTTATCATATTTCATGACTGTCAGACACTAGAAAGCTGGAAAATCTTATGTTGCATATTTTGCCATTTTACCTTTCCCTCACAGTGTCAGTTCTGACCTGCTTTCTTCTGTATCAAACTGTTAAAACTAGAAATGCCTGTTACATTGGTAAGCCTACCGTGTAAAACTTTGGAGTTTCAGCTTTCAAATTAAAAATTATTCTGTAATGCTACTGCTTTTGTGAAGCATTCTTGCTAAGATAATTTGGAGTTGAAGTTGAAAAAAAGACAGCATAGTAAAATATTAATATCTGTATCTCATAAGCAGATATTTCCATTTTCTGTAAAAAAATAGCTTAAAATCATCTGAAATGTTTTCCCCCATGCTGTCATTCATGATTTCATAATTTTATCTGGTTTACACTGCAAGCTCTTTTCTCCAATGATCAGAAAGATTTCAATCTAAGCCTGGGTTCTTTCTGTTAAAACATTCCATTTGCAAAAGGCAGTTAACCACATCAGTGACAATATTTGGAATTGTGAGGCTAAAAATTTTGTGCAGCCAGTAAAAATGGAAGGGTATTGTACAAAGCAATACAAATAGATGCAAGCTTGGCTCAGGCAGTGTGGGGCTGACAATTCTGGGTCTCTGAAACTTCATAGCTGAAGGCCTGTCAGGATCCCTTTTTTCCTAGGGGAAAGTGTCTCACTTTCCCAAGAGAAATTGTGTAATCATATTCTCCAAACAATATTCTTTCTCAAAACAACCGGTGGTGTTTTTCATAATATAGAATATATTGTTTCTCTTACTTAGCCAATGGTAATAGGGAAGGTGGTGTTCCCATTCACCAATCACTTTTTGCTTAGCGAAGTACCTTCTATAAGGTGCTGATTTTGTTAATAAAGATTCCTCTTTTCAGCCTTCTGATCAACTTATTTGGAGTCTGTGTGTTTCTGTTCTTAAATAACAGTGACAAGGCAGGGCCTGCTATCGGCCATCATATTGGCTTCTAACTGGTGGGAAAACTGAAGGAATGAGCTTGCCTCCCTTTTGCTCATCTTTTTTACAATGTAAAAAGAAAAATAATACAACTACCAGTTTCTACTCATAGCTATTCATTCAAATACGTGCTTACCAGGTTCTTTGTTCCTTGCACTAAAGCCTTCAGTAATACACATTTTAAGAAACAAGATTACACAGTGTGTATCTGAGCTTCCTTTTAGACGTAGAATGGTACAAGCTAGTGTACAAAGGATCATTAACAGTTTTCAGTCCATGTTCAAAATATGTTTAATTCTCCAGACCAGAGGCAGAGAGAAAAGGTTGGAAAAAATGTGCTACTTTGGTGCTTCAAAGCTCATTTCAGATCCAAGGCTCCCACCCAAACTGGAAGAATCTCGGGTAATGACACAATGAAGACAAAGCCTTGAGAAGAGGATTCAGAATTCCCTCTTTGCCTTTACAAAAAAAATCTATATAGCAGGAGCAGTGCACATTTTTTTTTTCTGAGAGTAGCACTAGCTTCTTTCTTTAGTAAATAAAGAACATGTAATGCTGTAAACATTCCTCACACAGGAGGTATGTGCTCCATTTGTGGCTGTTGCACAGTTTGAGCTGAAGAGATAAAATGTAAAGAAAATCTAGATCAATGGGAAGAGCTTGACATCCCTTTTTTGTTTCTAAATGGTAGGGCAATAAGGGAGGTGTTCCATGTTCAATAGCTGCTATTTTTAGATGCTTCCCTTCTAGTTAGGCTTTTCTCTGAACTGTGATGGGGTGTTCATATTTTTAAATTACGTAGTTTCATAGAAAAGAGACAATCTTTGCCTAGAATGAATTTAATATGATGGGGACCTGTAAATAGGTTCTTTTTCTTTACTTCGAGGTGTGATGTAAGCTTTATTTGGTGTAGATTTACCTGGTTGTACATTTTGTATCACTGATGTAGGGATTTCTGGGTTTTTGCAAGTTCAGGGCTCTAAATTCTCTCACCCTGGATGAGATGAACATCAGTGCTGAAAAAAAGAACAACTATTTGTGATTAGAGCAGGACCCAAACAGCACCAGTCTCATCAGCAAAAGCTGCTGTGGAACTAAATAATCTTTTGAGACAATCTTAGGAAAGTCTAAGCCTAACCTCAGCTGCTATGCTTAAATTAGAAGCATGTTTCTATATGGCTCTATAAAAGAATTTGCGTGTGTATGAGATACAACTCTTTTGTCTTACACGCTGAAACTTCCATGTAAAAACCTAGCTTTATGTCTTCGTTAGCATACTTTTGCTTATTTAAAATCAGCCTGCCCAATTTTGGGAGGAAGTAAAGTTGAGAATCTACTCTTTCGGTGCTCATGGCTTTGACAGTATAGAACCAATGTAAGTGAGATGGGATGTGAAACACTCTTCAAGGAGAGTCTTTTACAGGTGTTGAATAAACCCTAGGCTGAAAAGCGATTTCTCCAAAACTGCCTCTGAGCCTCAGGATATCTTGAGACATCACTGCCCATCTTAAACATTTCAGGGGATTTGTCAATTGTAACCCAAAGACAATTTATACACATGAAGAAGAATGTGATGTATTTGGTTTTGGTAACAACTTGAACACAGCAGAATATGATGTTTTCAGCTTTGCTGTGTTAGGATCTGGTATGTCTCTTTTTGGAGATATCCACCCCCATTTTTCTGCTATAAAGGTCCTAAAACTATATCTGTTTTTTGTATTTCTTAGCCAGAGGAGAAAGTCTGCATCTAGAGACTACTGAATATTGACTTGTTAGGTTTAAGATGTACCCAGAGAATGCAAAAATTACACAGTTCACTTGAAATGTAATTGATCGTAATTTGATTGATCTCTTGTTTTCTGGCATGCAAAAATAATTTGTCCAATCTAACCACTAGTCAGTACCTACAAGTATTTGTGAAATAGCCTGACACTTAAGGACAAGGTGGTAGCAGCACAACTAGAATTGCCTCCATTTTGTTATGCCATCAAACAGTTTTCAGGCTGTTACAATAAGGAATTTAGGTCTAACAGATGCAGACAAAAGCGAAGCATTCACTTCATTTTCTCTAACAGTGGCCTTATTCCACTGAGTAGGAAATACTTGCTGACTCAAGTAAGAAAGGTGAGACTAGGCTACCTTAGAGCTGTTTCTGTCCTTTAGTGACAGTTGAGAAAAACGTGGCAAAGTACTCATCATACATGGATACTTTTGTGTGAAGGGTGCTGTACTCTTTAAGTGCACACAAGCACACCCACTTAAGTGTGTATCTAGTTGCTTAAGCCAAGCAGCAGAACGTGTGATTGCTTTACACTGTACATTGATGTTATAGAATTAGTGGTTGAATTCCTAAAGCCTTGCTAAGATACAAAAGAAGATAAAATTATGCCAAATGCAATTCACACCCCTGAAGACCATGCTAGGTTTATAGAATTAGGAACAAAGTGAAGACATGCACATTTTGGCCTGCAGATGAAATGTGTGCATAGCTCTCACCAGTGAGCAGTGTAACCGATCAGCTTAGCAATGTTTTCTCTATATTTATTTCTATACCTTTATTTGTGTGAAAATCTTATCATTTTCCCCTCTCTGAATAATGATGATGAAACATGTCAGTTCGTGCAGAATGTGGCTATAAGAAGTGGAATGTTTTATTTTTTTGGAGGCAGTGCAAGGTATTGTATTGATATTTAAACTACTATTTAGTCCGGATATAAGCTATATGATAGGCTGCCTATAATGCTGTGGCAGCTAATTAAGAGATGCACTTTTATTAGCCAAGTTTAAGAGGATCACAGTACTTTTTTTTTTTTAATCAGAGAGTGCTTAAAATCAGAAATGCTCGAAGTGTAACTTTTAAGTTCATACTTTTTGGGGACTGTTTCTAAAGCAAATATAGGTAAACACTCAGAATTCCCATCTGCCTTGGGCTTTGAGTCAATTCTTAACTAAATCATAAAACTCGTACATGGGAAGTTAAAAATTACTAATGGCTGTACCAGGAGGTAGGTAATTCTGGAGGTAAACGGCCTCAGTGTTCATTTGACAATTTACTTACTTATACTACAGTTTACCATTGGGTGTGTACACCACAATGTATGTAAGGACACAAAGGTCATTACATGTGTATAAGGATGTAAGAAAGGATTACTTGTATTACTTCTGTATTTTTGAATGCATCCAGGTGGGTCTTGAATGTCTCTAGAGAAGAAGACTCCAGCCCTTCCCTGTGCAGCCTGCTTTACCCTGAGTGCTCTGCCACCCTCAGCATAAAGCTTTTCCTCATGTTGAGATGAAACTTGTGTTTTAGTTATGGCCATTGCTTCTCATTCTGCCACCTGGAACCACTGAAAAAGGTTTAGCACCTGCCTTCGAGATAGTTCCTTGAATTAATTAGTTCATAGAGTGGTTCATATTTTATTCACAAAAGCACAAGTTGAGGGGAGGGTGGTGGTGTTTGCTTACTTGTTTGCTTGCTTAGTTGGTTGGGTTTTGTTTATTTTTGAATGGCAAGAAATTACGAGGTAGCTCCAGCACTCATGGAATAAACAGTACGGTTACAACTCAGGCGGGACAGAGTCCCGCTTTCGGCAGCTCTGCCTCGCTGCCATGTCTCCGCTGGCGGAAGGCGCAGCCACCAACCCCGCTAGCGATGTTGTCGAGCTGAGCGGGATGGGGTCGCACAGAAGGGCAGTTAACAGCACAGAAGGGCAGTTAACAGCACCTCCGGGCACCAGGGAGCCACGAGCAGCGGGCCACGCCGGCAGGGCGATGACGGGCGGCTGTCGGCCGGCTGTCGGCCGGCCCGGGCAGGGCGGCTCCCGCCCGCTGCCCTCACAGCCGCGCTCGCGCCTGCCGAGGGCGGGCGGGGGGGCGCTCCCGGCCCGCCACCACTCGCGGTCACGTGACCGCCCCACATGGGCAGCATGGCGGCGCCCAGAGCCGCCCGCGCGCTGCGGAGCGGAGGTGAGTGCGCGCCGCCGCCGCCGCCGCCGCCGGGGTGAGGCGCGGGCCCGGGTGCCGCTCTGCCCTTCTCGCCGGCTCAGTCGGGGCTCGCTTTGAAAGCGAGGAGCGAAAGGTGCCGCCTCCTGCCGAGGGCTGCGAGACAGCGCTCCGCCGGCCGGGCGTGTGGCGGCGGGGCCTGGCAGCAGCGGCCGCAGCTGTCAAGTCTCGGCTTCTCTTAAGGCGTGTTCCCCCGTGCCGCCGCACGGCAGCTCCCGCCGTCCCGGGGACCCCGCGGGATGGGAAGGCTGTGGGAATGTTTCGCTCTCCTTCTGCTGTGGTGATTTTTGCTGCTGAAGTAATCTGACATAAGTATATGCGTGTTTCTTCTACCGACCCGTTCAGCTGCAGAACCTGCTGGCACGCCCGTCTGTGTAATGGCTTTTCAGGGCCCCGTGTCCCCCGTGTCCTGAGGTTCTCTGATGAGCGCTTTTTCTACCACATAACCTTTAACAAGTTAAAGTTGTGTGCCCATGACCTACATCTGTCTTCAGCCCCATGCACATTTAAAAACCCAATGTTTGTCATCCAGTTAACCTAGCGAATTACAGTTGTTAAACCTTCCTACCCTCCGTTCAGGCATCAAACCTTGTTCAGCTTCCCTAGGGGATATGATTTTACAGAGACTTGAGAAAGTGAAACTATCATAGTTAAGACAAGACTCGTTAAACGAGATCAAATTTTCCCCGAATCGGACAGTTCAGTATAATTTAATTTGCAAATACTGGAAGTCCAAAGTAATTTAAACTAGGTTTCTGTTAACCTAAGGGTATCTGTTCTACCTTAATTGAACAAAAATTACTTGTTTATAGCCTCTTTTGTGTTTTAATGTATCTGATATTACTTTTTACAAATGATGAAAGTTTTATTATGGAATTGTTTCTCCATAAGTGCGTTTGAGCAGCAGAGATCTTGGAAGTCTGTATAATGATTAAATGTTTTCTCCATGTATCAGGAGGACTTAGGCTAGCCTAAAACAACCCTTTATTTAAAAACTTAACAGCAAGATATTAGGAAATTAAAAAAAAAAAAAAAAAAAAAAAAAAAACTTCTCAGCAATCAAATAAAAAAAAAAAAAAAAAAAAACCAAAAAAAAAAAAAAAACAAAAAAAAAAACAACCAACAACTTCTCAGCAATCATATAGGGAAGTTATTTGAGTAGTCTCTGCCTTACCAGTGTCAGAATTCAAACACTCTACCCAAGGAGAAGGCACACAACTCTTTAGGGTGTAAGTGGTTTCCATAAACTTTCTGGAATTCTGTATGCTCAAATGCTGCATCTAAGAGTGGACTAGCAGTGGGTTGAACTTCATTTTAGCTGTATTTTTATTTAATAATTTTTAATTTTTTTTTTTAATCTTTTCTTGAAGAGTATTAATAAAAAATGTACAAGTGATGCATAGGAGTGTAAATTACTGTTTTCTAAAAGAAAACTATGAAACACCCAGAACTGTCACAATTTGTAGTTAGAAATAGTATGGATTATGTGCTGATTCACTGACTTGTAAATAGTCTGATTGAATATTATAGTTTCAGGTATTATCATAATTGGATCTGTGCTACTTTATTGGTAATAAAGTAGAAGACATGAAAGAACTGCATTTGTATCTTAAATTGTATCTTAGATGATTTAAAGCATAGTAATCTCTTACAGATCTATTTATTTTATGCAGGTAAGTTATTGTAGAGTAGAAGCCCCTAATTTCTTATAATGAAATTTCAGGGTTTACAGCCACAGGGAGATAATTGATGTGAAGATATCCCATGTAAAATGAAATTTTTATGCAACTTTTGTGTTGCATACTGATGTAACTGATTCCTGATCTTGTTTCCCTAACAATGAATAAGAATTCTGTGATAATCTGTGTGATTTACTGTGGGCCAAGTTTTTAAAGTCAATTCAGTGTAGACTGATGGGGTGTGATACATCCCTTGCATACGTAGTTTGTGTTCCCAGGCAGGCTGTTGGCTTGGTAAGGGGCTGAGCTGCCTTGTTCAGCCCCTTGTGGAATTTATCCTCAGGATTCTCCGTGAGGAACCTGGAAACTGCATCTGACTACGAGTTAGAGCTGTCTCCAGCACCACAGAATGTGAGACATGGTGAGATGCTGTTCCTTCTTCGTCTGTGACTACAGTGCCTTTCAGATCTGTTCGTTTTCAAAAGTTTTTTGAGAATGTCACTCTTTCCCCTCTGTAAGTAAAATGAGGAGGAAATACATAAATGTGATTTTAAACCTTTTTTATGTTTTAGAAAAACAGAGTGACATGGCTGGATTCTGTTGCTGTACAGGTTCAAAGCTTCGCACTTTCAAGTTTACCCAGAAATGCCAAATCTCATTAGAAATGAGTTGGGGTTTGGTTTGGGGTTTTTGGTTTGTGTTTTTTGTTTGTTTGGGTTTTTGGGGTTGGGGTTTGGTTTTTTTTTTTTTGGGGGGGGGGGTGTGTTTTGTTTTGGTTGGGTTTTTTGGGGTTGTGTTTGGTTGGTTGGTTGATTGGCTGGTTGGCTGGTTGGTTGGTTGGTTGGCTGGTTGGTTGGTGGGTGGGTGGTTGGGTGGCTGGCTGGTTGGTTGGTTGGTTGGTTGGTTGGTTGGTTGGCTGGTTGGTTGGTTGGTTGGTTGTGGGGTTTTTTTGGACCATATAGATCACAAGTTTGGTTCACAAGCCTTGTCAGTAATGCATGGTTGAGTATGTTCTATATTTCATAGTTAGGTTAGCCAAAACTGTGTATATTAAAGGAATAATAAACTCTTCTCCAGCAGGGTATTTATATGAAAATCATCAAACTATCCTGAAGCATTACACAAGTTAGAAACATTAGTTGGACTAATAAAGAAGATGTAGCAAGGGACTGAGGCAATGTGATCTGGCTTACATGCTCTAGATAGGGTGCAAACATGTAATTTTGCATAGTTTTTCTTTCTGGTTAGACATGGCTTTGACATTTAGGATGGTAAAACTGGTTATCAACTTTTAAATTGCCATTTTATGTTGGACTCTGCGTGTTACTGTACAGAAGTGTACTATGGGGTCTCCATCTGGGAAGTGATTAAATTAAAAAACTACTTGCTTTACTGAATCTTTTACTGAAGAGTGTTCCTGATAGAGTTAATTTCTTGCATTTTTTTAATCTGCAGACCTTGGTAATGCTGATGGGTTTAGAAAATTCAAACTTCTCCGTATTTCTAAGTGGAAGTGAAAGGGCTCAAAATTAGATTTTTTTTTTTCTCCTGAAATCAAAGTATTCATTTCAGATTTTTTTTTTTGCTGCCATATGCTACTGAATCAGTATGTTTCCGTTTTTCTGATGGTGCATTTTGAAACAGGAGTTATATTTCTTTTTTTTTAATTGTTATAGCTTGCTCTTTAATAAGCATATTTAACCACAAATATCAGCATATTAGATAGCATTCTTGTGTTAAGAATGAATCATAAAAATCTTCTTAGCACTATTAATATTCAAATGGTAGAAGTATCTCTTTGTATTTTTCTCCCTATTAAAAAGAAATTCAGAAATTTACAACTCAAATAATTAATCCTCACCTACAGTAACTTGCAGTACTTTTAACCTAATGCTTTTTAAAAAAATTAACCATAGAATATACAGATAATAGTTCTGGGGAGACTTGACTGTTTCCTGGTATTTCAGACTTAAAATTAAATGTCCTGTAATTCTGATTTTTTTTTTGGCAAATGAGAAAGAGTGATTTAAAACTTGTGCAAGAGAGTTTTCAAGATCAAATGTGCTTGGCTGCACTGTGCAATATATGAGTTGGGCAATTAGCTGGAAGAAAATATTAATTCACATTTTCCATTAATTTGTAGACAGACTCGTGTCTCCAGAATTTAACATTAGCATTATGAGCTGCAAGCAGTGCATGGTGGAAGTTCAAACCATTTGATTGTAGTACACTTTCAACATTTTTTAAATGATCCTAAGGTAGTTTCATCCCTGTCTGGAAAATAATCAAGCAGGCGAGGCATTATTCCCATTTCAACTGTGCAGCAACTCTGGGGAAGACATGCACTTTCATGGTTTGAGGCACGAGAGAAAAATATTCCCCTTTCAATAAAGTGTTTAATTGTTCTCTTCTTTCAGTTGAGAGGTAATGTATTGTTGGCAGCACACTGTCTTTTTTTCTTACAAGATCTATCGCTGCTGGCTGTGGGTGGATGTGTAGGGTGTGGTTTCTCTGTGAGCTTAGGTTTCTCAGCATTAGCTAAGATTGCCTTTAAATGAAGGAAAGTCATTAGCAGATGTCCTGGACAGCTGCTTAAAACCAACATTTTCTGCCACATCAACAGCTTTAGTGACCCACACCTACTCTTGTAGCCATTCATTTCAGACTAAGAAATCTTTTCTCTTTTGTAGGAAGATGCCCATTGCCCTGGCACCAGAGCGTCACCATTGTGGTTACAGCTAAAACCCACATAGAGACAAAGTTAATGACAAGTTCCTGAAGAGTACTTAGTTTCAGCTTTTTGTGAATGCTTTCTCTGCTCTTCATGCCTTATATCTTGGGTACCCAGGTCCCAGGTAGTGTCCTGTATCTGCCAGTGTTTAGTCTGTGATAAATGTATTAGACAAGAACAATTTCATATGCCAGAAGTTAAAGAAAGTAAGCCCAGCCATAATCTTTCAGGCAAAATTGACCTTATTTGGAAATGTATTTTGCATATATCACTTTTCATTTTGCAGAATTTTCCTCAAAGCTCACCTGGAGCTTTCTCTAAGCAGAAAAGAGCTTGTTCCTCTTTCCATTCCTATGGCAGAGCTCTGACACTTTTCCACCATCTGCAGAAGCTCGCTGCCCTGGTCTGGTGGATTGCTGAAGGGCCATTGTTGAGCTTTTTGCATAGGTTATTGACCCTGAAGGAAAATACCAGGAAGCTCTGGGAATGATTCTAGCAAGAAAGTGGGATGCCTCATCGTAGGGAGTTGTCTTGCTGCTGTGCTTCCAAAGTGGATTTTGCAGTGCTGTCTCTGTCTTCACAGTTGGACTTGGGGATATCTGTGAGCAAGTGCTGTCTGCATGCATAACTTTTACAGTGCCTGCCAGAGTCTCTTGTCACCTGGCATTTCCTTACCTGGCTGCAGATGTAGAAGCAAAGGCTCAACATAATACCATATAATAGGGTGGAAAGTCTGAAATGGAAAGTAATTTCTGTGACTTTAATCCAAGATACTCAGGTCAGTGCTGTCTCTGGACAGCACAAAAGGCAAACTTTGTCTCTCCTTCAGGTATAGCTTCAGTTTTCTACTCTTCAGGCTCACAAATGCAAGTGTTAACCAATACACACAAATCTGACTGTTGTTCTGCAAAGAACTAATTTAACCTCCTCTATATTCATACAGCAAATCAGTGAAATAAAGAATACTACTTCACAATCTTTAGAGATTACATTAAAGGGAACAAAAATACAGCCTAAAATCTATACTGGAAGATGGCCATGTGGAGGCTGTGTGCGGGATCAAACTGTGAAGTGTCTGGCTACTTGGTCCTTGCATGTTCTATTACTTAAAACATCAAGAGAAATGGTAGAGTGTATGATGGATCTCTGGTGGGCTCTAAGCTTGTTTAGAGTAATATATAAGGTTTGAGGAGAAAGAATGAAGGATTGAAGAATTCCTGAAGAAATTCTGAACCTCAAATAGTGAATTACCTTGTATTTTAGAGCAGATAGCTTCACTCCTTAAGATCACAGGATCAAATGTCCTGTGAGCATATAATAAAACTTTTTTGTGTCTGAGAGCTCACAGTGCAGATAGCTAAGGCAGACAAAAGGGGCTGAAATCATGAGCACTAGCTGATGGATGGAGAAACTCTAGCACTGAGGGAGTAATTTCTGGAGGGTTTTGTGGCAGCACAGCATCAATAGGAAGAAACAGGGCCTGAACCTTCCCTAGTGCCTACTGCTCCTATGTTAGCAGGCAAACAGGCAGTTTAGCAGTGCACATAGGTAAAGTGGCTTTTTAGATTTAAATATAGAATTTCTTTTACTCAAGTTTTTGCACTGAATTACCCTACCTAGTCCAGAATCTGCATTTAAGGTGCACATAAAAACAACATACCACGTATCTGTAAAGTTTGGGATTTGTGTGTCGTGGGTATTCTCTAGCTGTGCAGGGGAAATCTTGCTGAGCCTGTTTGGCACACTTAACCTAATTTCTCATGTGGATTTCCATGTATAGCTATAGTTGGAATGTAATGAATCTACCAAAAACTATTTCTATGATGTTATGGCATTTCCTGGTTTTATTCTGAAGAGATGTGAATTTTGGCTGAAGTTACCTTGGAGACAAGCTACTTCCGGTTTTGAACCTGTTCTGATGCTAAAGCTACAGTGGAGGTCTGTGTCATGAAGTCTAAGCTGGTTTTCCTTTCCATAATATTTAGATATAGTAGACATGATGTTCTGATTGTGACAGCTGTGAATCAAGAGGGAATTTAAACAAAAGCTTAGGAGCTTTTGAGCATTTTTCAGTGACAGTCCTGCTGGTCCACTGCAATCTGTGATTTCAGAGTAGTACTTGATTGTGTATGCAGTCTGAAAATGCCTTTTCTGTGCTAAAACTACCTGTAGGACACCCAGTTACAATGATCGTTTCAATTGGGGATTGATAATTTTCCTTTTTTTGGTTCCTCCTTCCTTCTCCACTCCCAAATAAGCACATTACTATGGCACTTCAAAATGTACATCTGGTGAGAGTCTTGCTGCCTCTTCTTCTCTTTGACAATTTGACATGATGATGTGCCATGATGGGTAGCTTGCAGTGCTTCTAGACACCACATCCCAGTGCTGTTGATCTAGCAATACTTATTAGCATGAAAATTTAATTTGAAAATATTTTGAAGTAATGTAGTGGGAGGGAGAGTGGGTTACAGGGCAATGACTTCTTTGTAGTGGGTTTTTTTTTTATTCAAGCCATGTGCATTTGTCACAGTGGTTTCTTTCCTAAGCATTTCTATTTAAAATCAATGTTTGTTAGAATATGTTCATCTGCCTAATCCAGCTTTCATATTATCTATGTGAAAAGGCAAGAGAGTGTATGTAAGGAGCAGTCTATATGTTCTAAACTCTTTGCCTTACAGTTATTGCATCCTGTAAAAAGAGGCTGGCTACAGCCTTGTTTTAATTTCATTTTTCAGTTTTCAGTTACACATTTCTGGAGTCTCCCTGACCACTGCTGTTACCTGATGGCGCCTATATTTCATCAAGTTTAGACAAGCAGTCTACCTGGACTTAGGCCCAGAGGAGCTGCCGTAACTGATGAACATGATCCCCTCTGCCTGGGAATTCAAGACCTATAGAACCAGAGGGAATTGAAAGAAAAATGTGTTCAGACCTTGCCTCTTGCTTTTTTTAAATTTTCTTTGTTGTTTTTATGGAGCACTGCCTTGTACTGATGGGTAGCATATTTTACCACAAGTGAAATCTGGTACTGGTTTGCTGGTGATTAGGAGAAAAGATTCTTTTTTAACCTAGCCTGAAAACAGAAGTAGGAAAGAATAGAGCATACAGAGACAGACATGAGTTGCTGACATCTCTTTATTACTGTGTACAAATAAAGTGATTAGTTATTAAACAAAATAGCAAAAAACATTGGAGCATTACTGTTACGATGTTGGGTGGTTTTTTTACTGCATCATCATTTTTTGGCTTCCAGTGTTTAGTGGATAAAACTGCATATTTTAATTCTGTTCTTGCACACTGCTCTTTAATCTGTTTCGTTCTGTTGGAAAAACTGTATTATATAAAGAGTACATATTATTTTAGCAGTAGAATATTATGGTGGAGTTTTTAATTTAGAAAATGTTTTTAGAATTTTTTTTTGTGATTGCAGAATTAATGTTAGTGTTCAATGCAATTAAATATAATTGCATTTCCTGTATGTTTTATTTTTAGTTTGCTCTTACATGCCTTTATTTTCATCGGGAGTTGTAGATTTGACATATATTTTTGTAAAAGTATGGTGTTGGCAGTCAGACATTAGCTCACTTTAAATCAATGAAATAATAAGTGTAAAGGTCTTCTAAATGTGGGGAATTTGTAGTTTCTGCTTAATGATCAGGAGAGTACTGTTCACACCTTTACACACATTTCTCCTCTGTTCCAGGTTTGACATTCCTGGTATTTCTGAGGTGTACAAAAAATCATATCAGATATTTTTAAACCTCAGAAAATTGAAAGTACAATCGTACAATCATGCAGCGTAATCACATTAAGTTTTTTTTTCCAGTCATCGATGGGGAAGGGAATTACCATTCCTGAAGGCAAAATTTCATTACAAGTTTTTAATAGTTAGAGAACACCAGAGGAGTGAAGCTGTTTTCTTGAATCATGGCAGTACTCAGAGGCCAGAGGCTTCAGGGTTCTGTTGTCTGACTTGCAGGAATCTCCTGCTCTAGAGTCTCTGCAGCAGTTGGAAATAAACAGGGAGAGAGGCAAAGGCTTCTGCCAGTGCAGAGGCTTTTTCAGCTCACTGCTTGGTGGTGAATCAGTTTGAGGATCTATGTTGTGAATCTCACTTTGGTGTCTCATGGACTTCCCACCTCCTGGGGTTGGTGATCCTGGTGGGAGCTTGCAGTCCTTGGGAACTTACCAGCTTTGGAAAAGGGAGGTTCTCCAGGTAGACTGGCACTCTGCCACTGCCTCACAGTAAAACAAGATCTCCCAGTGCTGTGTGGCTGAAGAGAAGGTATGATCCCAACACAGAGTGGGGCTCAGGTCCTTCAAGGCACTAGGAGCCAGGAGCTAAGGATATTTGGGGCTGGTAGTGTGCATGGCTTCGGATAAGTCATTGAACTTTCTGTGTCTTTCTCCACCTACAATGCAGATATTTATCTACCTTGCAGGTGCATTGGTTGAGATTAATGAGTTGTTTATAAAGCACTTTGAAGTATAAAAATGCTCAGTATTATTACGTATGAGCTCTTGAGTGTAATAATGGCAGTTTGCCTGCCATTATTTAAAGCAGTTTATAACGCACTAAGTATGAAGGCACTGTATGAAGTCAAGTTCTAGTTTCCATTTAAGAAAAGTCATATTTTGTGTTCACCAGTTCAGGCCACACCACTGGCCTTTGGTGTTATCTTGGGTGAAAGCAGTCTCTAGAAGATTTTTTAAAAGGAACTGTTTCAAAACATTAAAATCGTGTTGATTTATAATTAGGGTTTCTTCTCAGTTGGTCGTTTTTTACCCTCTTTATATGACTTGTGTTCTGATTGCCAAATTCCCATGTTATCAACCTGTTTTTGTTTTGCCAACTGCTTCTCTTGACACTTCCATGTTTATCTGAACTACTGTAACTTTTCTCTCACTTAACCCTTACGTCTGTTTCTGCAGTTGCCATCAAAGCTTATGTTCTGCTCAGTGGCTCTTGGCACAGAAGTTTCCCTAGCCCTTCATCTACCCATCACTCACTCTGGGGCTTTCACAGCACTCCTACCCCAAGAAGTCTCCTGCCCCAGGTGCTCATTACCAGCCAGTGCTGCACAGTGTGGTGCTCTTCTTCAGGGTGCTTCTCCAGAAATGTCACAGGGAACTGCCTGGCAGGCAGGCAGAAACTCCCCAGCAACAGAAGGGACAAAGCTGCCCTGTGCTTGAGAGCAGACCTCACTGGCTGTGACCTGTTGGTTCACTGTTCTTCAAGCTTTTTGATCATTAGTTTTTGTAAGCATCCTCCAGTGGCATTGTGGACTCCCATGCAGGAAGCTGAAACAAACTGATAATGGATTTGCTTTCTAAATAAAATCTGTCTATCAAATTCCCAGATTTTGTTGAGCTACAAGTTGAAAAAAAATGCATATTGTTTGTTATGTATCAGAACCATGTAGTCTGTCCAGCTTGGATAATTAAATACTCACTTTAGCCGCAATCTTGGTTTGCTGCATTGGGTAAGAGATGTGACAGAAAAAAATGCCCCATCTTTAATAGATTTACAGCCATATATAATTACTTAACTCACTTCATAAGATGTGTCATGTAACCAGATTAGTGCATGTTTTAAATGTAGGAGTAAAATGTGAGAGAGTATACATGAAAATTTGCAGAAAGATGAGATTCTGTGGCTTATTGGATGCAATTCAGATAGGAAAATATAGTATGTGGCTATGTTTAGTTAATCTGAAGTGTCAGAATTCTCTATTTTGTCATAGTTATTATGTTAAATTGCTATGTTTCTAAAATTATCTAGAAGTGATGGGTAAATGTTACCAACTGAACTGTTCATTAGCAAAGGGCTTTAACTACATGATAACTGGCTGTTCCTTGGAGGACAAGGGAAGTTTGAATTCTTTTTTTTTTTTTTTTTTTTTTTTAATTCCCTCAAGGTACTTCATATTGAAAACATTATTTGAGTGAAAAACATTGGAAATGTTTTGTGACATAGAAACAAGGTATGGAAAGTTTCTTCATTGTCATTTTAGAGATTATGTCCTTTCCAAATCAATAATGTCTTTCCCTTCATAATTTCTGAAGTTAAAGGAGAATGTTAAAAACCAACAAGCTCAACAAGCTTGTTCAACAAGCTTCCCTTCTGCATGGAAGCCTTAGAAGGGAGAACAAAGGGCTCTTCAGAGCTCCTTGGAGGTCTTTTGGCAGACATACTCTCTAGCATGCAGCCTGAGAAAACTTCCATGGGTGTTGTTGAAAGTCACACTGTTCTCTTTTGAGTTTGGATTATAAATAACCAGCCACTCTAACCAGCTCTGTAAAGTCTACAGCTTTCACATTTTAAAGATGCTTATGTTCAGGTATTCATTGTTAAATCCTGTTTATGTTTTGGTTTAGATCAAGTTCATTTTGAACCATGAAGCACAATTGCAGTAATGAACACAATCTGAATTTATACATTAATACTTACAGCATATCAGATGTTCTTTGTAGAAATTTGTACACTTCTCAGATTATCTATTTCCTGCTTTCTTGTACATAAATTTAAATTACATCCTGCCTTATATATTTTTTAAAAAAGAAAGTCAACAGATGTGGCATAACATTGAAAGAGAATGTCAAGTTTGTTTCTCATATAGATTCCAGCTGTTCACTTTCAGGTTTACTGATAGACACAGGTGAAGATGAAGTTGAGCAGAAGCAGCAGTGAACTCCTAGCTTCTGTCTCCATGTAAAATGGAGATGCTTTATGTAAGAAATGGTGTAGTCACTGCAGATCTGATTGTATTCTGCTTGACTTCTCAGCTCTTGAGTGTGCTTGTAAACTCATCTAGAGCTGTTGAGCTGTTGAGTTTTCCACTGGACAAAGTGGAAAGGCATCTCACAAAGGTATGCTGAGTTAACACTGAGAGGAGGTGTTGCCCGTAGTCATTTGTGCAGATCTAAGCGCTTGTGCCTCGTGGATGAAATGGTAGGTGATGACAAGGCCTAATGTCATTGCCATGTCCTTTTTTGAACTAACACCTGTAAGGTGGCTAGGCACATCTGACCTCTCCAAACCGTTTCTGATTGTTCTGCACTGATTATTATTAATATAATTCCTATGAGTCATGGTAGAAGTGGGTGTTCTTTAAAGAAGTAAATACAGTAGTGGGTCTTGTCTGGGTTTAGAAAGATATATTCATGCTTTAACACACTCTGCTAAATCAGCAGAAGCTCATCTCATGAGAATAGGTCTCTTCTGGGAGAGATTAATTCAGTTGCTCAAAAAAGTCAAGTTGTACCAGAAGAATTATTTTGCTGGTATTACTGTCCCAGCAGCTTTCTGAGTAGTACCATTATGTTTTCTAAGAGTTTTGAGTTGTAGAGTACTCTCCTTAACTAATACACGTTTTCTGGCAAGAATGTAGTTGCAGAGCAAACCAAAGACTGCAGAAGTGGCTGTTTCTAAAATCTCCTTTTACAAAACAAGACAGTCTTGTTTCTGTTCATTTGAAGGCTGTTTTGTCCAAATAACTTCTGTAAAAGCTGATTCACAAAATCAGGTGTAGAATGAGGTAGCTGATGGAAAAACTTTGGCAGAGCTTGCTACAACAGTATCCCCCCAGCTGTGGGAACCAGATGGGTGTTGCAAACAGGTTGGTGGGGTGTTGGCAGCTGAAAATTCGACCAGATGAAAATAATCTGCTGGGGTGTCTGGGAAAAGGCAGCAGTTCTCTCGTGTCTCTTCCAGTGTGACAAGCGGTTACAATGGACTACCAACCACTGCAGGATGAGCATGTTATGGCCCAGGTATGGGTGTAAGGCTTCCAATGACTGTGCCATTGCCAAGGGAACAGCCACGTCAGGATCAACTTTGCCAACTGGATGCAGATAAGGAGCCTTGACATTTATTAAGTTATTGCCAGGGCTGTAAGACTCAAATTCACAGTCACATCACTTTTCAATAGGCCATGAGTGTAGATTGAAATGGACTTCACATTTTTCATGTGAAGACAATATGCAGCAGGATTCTTAGTGTGTAATTGACTGAATCTAGAAGTTCTGAGTTGAATTTACAAATTAGTAATTGATTAAATGGATGTCCCTATAGAGAATTTCATAGACTACTGTCCAGTTTTGCAGACAAGATAGCTAAACGTGTTCAGGAGAATTGCCTGTCATATTTTGCTGGCAAGTTAGATTATGTTCATCATGCAGAAAGCAGAACATTTATTTCTTCTTACAGATTTACTACCTGTGCAGAAAAGACTGCACAGGTAGTAGGTGTAAAAGGGTGTAAACCCTTTTCAGTCTAGAAAAAGGAGTTTGAGATCTAAATTCTTGCAAAGACTCCTTGCTTAATCTGTCTAGCTTAGAAAATCAGACAGTAGGGTAGTCCAGTAAACCATCCAAAGTGAACGAATGAGCTGGTGAAGATAGTTCAGAAATGAGGTTTTGTTGTTTTGGGGTTTTTTCAATAGCTTTTTTTTTTTTTTTTAATAAATGAGTCTGAATGTTTGGTACACAATCATTCTGTTCCTTTATGCCTGTTTTATACTTATGTTCTTCCCCTTTAGCATTTATTAGGAGAGCTTCCCTTTCTACAGAAGGGCTATGGTATTTATAAATTGCCATTTTATTTGCCATATGCCATCTATGAATTGGATCGTAGATGGTAGTGACATGGCTTGAGACTAGAACCCTTAATTTTGATGTGTTTTATAAACAATGAGCAATAAATGGCCTCATCCTGTGTCCTTTGACTTTCGTGGGAGCTCTGACAAATGTGTTTACGCCAGAAGAAGCCGGCTGCCAGCGCAGCGGAGCGGGCAGCGCGCCTTTGCTTTCAGCACAGTTGTGTGTCCCGGTGCCAAGAATGAATTTTGCCGATTCAGATTTGCTCGGTTTGTCAACACACGGCTCCCATTGAAGTTGGCAGGACGAGAATCATTCTTGGCACGGGGCCGCGGGCAGCCCAGGGAGCGGGGCCGGCAGCGGCAGGAGCTGTGCACTGGCGAGGGGAGCAGCTTTGGCTTCCCAGCTCCCGAGGCTCCCCGCTCCTCGAGCATGTGTTTGCTGCTGGTGGAGTGCTGGGAAGAGTCAGAGAGAAACCGAGATTTCCTTGGTTAGTTTTCAAGGCTATTTTTTTGTGTGTGTGGCTGTCTGGATGATTAATGTGAATAGGAAAATACTGTTGACCCATTTAAATCATGTTAGACAACTTCCATTGCTCATCTACATAATGAAATACACACTGAACTAGCCTAAGTATAAGAGCTAGTGAACTACAAAAATAATATTTTACTCGTTTAGATTATGAAGTAAAATACAGGACATTAGTACTAATAATAGTATTAAATTTTAAGCCATGCAAATTGCAATTGTCAGTGAGAAAGAACTATAAGTTGAAAAGGCTATTAGCATTTCAGCTTTAACAGTTAATTTGAGTAATTTCTTTTTTTCTGCTAGTGTGCAGCTTTAAAAAGTCTATATGCAAAACATTTAATAGTAAGTGCAGAAGTGTTTGTTTTATATTGTTATTTAATTTCAGTCATTAAAGGGATGTTAGAAGTTAATTTGCAATATTAAAATATATTAGCATTTTACATTGCTGAGAGTAAACTGCAATTTTTACATGGGGAAAATCAAATATAAAAGGCAAATTATTAGTAACCAACAGATGAAATAATTTTAAGTATTTATTTAAGTACCAAAGGAAAAATTAAAGCCTTTAAAGAAATGGATTTTGTCAAATAGAAACAGAATTGTCAGCATTTTAAACTAAATACAAATTTTGAAGTACTGAATTTAGGCTGACAGGTTTCTATGGTTACCTACCTTTCCAATAGTTTGGTGAGATGTGTAAATAGGCTTGTGAGTCACTAGTAATTATTTGGGTTTTGTTTGTTATAGTTGTAATTCTGTATTCAGTTTGAATCTAATACAGTTCATACCACATGCTTTGGTTTATGTATATTTTAGTGTGTATGATTGACAGTGATTGAGCATTTCATATGGAGTACTTGGGGTTTTTGTCATAAGTGATGTATGTTGGTACTTCTGAAAATGTAAACAACTCCTTCCTGCGTCACTGTTTGATAAACAGGGATTTTTATGCTAAAAAGAGGTCTTTGTAAGTGTTAAGCAAGGAGATAAGTGAAAGGTGTTTAAAAAACATTTAAAACATCTCCCAAACATTATACTGTACTCTTCCAAATTTGATCCATAATTTTATCATTATAATTCACTCAGTGACCCATATGTCACATATTTATGAATAAGTTATGCATTAATAGCACATAGTAATGACTGACAGGTTTAAAAATAAATGTTTTAATCAGGATGCTACAAGTTATCTGCAGCAAGATCTTGATTAGAACATCTTCTTGTGCGGAGCATTTTCTTGAAATAAAAATACTACCACCACAGCAGTTTAGCAGAAAAAGCTGTAAACTCTTGGACTTCTCTGCTCATATATTTTGAAATCTGGATTATAGGATGTCATTCCCCAACCTTAGACTCATCACTCTAGCAAACGACGCATATATGTTTTCTAGTAAAACTTACTGTCCTAACATAACTTGTGTTTTCGTGTGAAAACAGGACAATACAAGCAACTAACAGCTTTTAACACAAGGCAAGAAATACTACTAGCTGTCAATTTTGCCAAATGAGTAGTAACAGAATCTTATTTTATTAAGGTATTCATCCCAAAGTTGCTCGCCATGTGTACTTTTTTCATTAATTTTGAGATAAGACTGACCTATGATTCAGAAATCATCTTGTGTCCTTAGAGATTTGGCTGCAGGTGTATGGAAAATACTTATTGCAGGAAAAAGACTGACTGCCTATTCTCTTCCCATGTGTCATGTTTTGTATCTACACAAAACATCCTGATACAATGTTCAGGAGCATTCCTAAATTTCTTACACAAAGATTAATCTTATTTCAGCAATGTTGCTTGCCTACTGAAAAGGTGGGAAATGGATTTTATGGTGATCCAGACATATTTTTTTTCCATTTCAGGTGGAAATTTAAGAGGTTAAAGTAAGATTTACTTTTATCTTTACTTTTACTTCTTTTATGTATATAGGACATAAGCATGCCAGTGGAAAAACAGTTGTTTCACAAAGCACATGAAAGGATTTTAACCCAGTAAGATTCAATGAATGCTAGAGCTGTGGGTGGGTACATATAAACAACAAGATTTGCTATTGTGCTGTGTGTAAGGACTATTTAAATAGCTTATTATTTTTATCTGCTATTTTTTAAACTAACTTGTTCCAATAGTTGTTACTTCCCTACAAAATCAAAATCATTAATATAATAACAAATCTTTCAAGCAAAAGTAATTTCTCTGATCTTTTAAAAAACTTGAAGATAGATAGAAAGTGCTTGGAAAATGTATTTAAATATGGAAGGCTGAACAGATATGTTTCTCATTCTAATTTATTCATTTTATGATAAATTAATTTACTCAATAAAGGAATGCAGTAACATAAGAGGAATGTTTCTCCTGCTAGTCAGAGAAGTTGAAACTTGCCAGATGCTGTGATCTGGAGCCTAAATTCCCTTGATAGTAACTGTGATTGAAACCCTTACTACTGCTTTGTCCTGCTTTTGTACTGGACTTATCTCATTTTGCAGTGATATTGCTTTAGACAACGTTGTCTTTTTATTTTCTTCTTGCTTTTTTCGGTCAGAGAGAAAAAATGTAGAAGAAATATCACTGAGATGGAAAGCTGTGTTGGAGAACTGCAATGCCCTGTTCCCAATGTCTGTACAGCTTGATCCTGTGTTCTGTAATAGACAATTCATTTCCTCTGGTATATTAATGAATATCACTCAGCTATAGTTAGATTGTACTCTTTATTTTTTAAATCCTATAATAAAAGGAGGAAGTACTGTTAAATGATACCAGAATTTTACTCAGTCAGTTTATGTATTTCTTATACTGCCTTGGTCCGACTCCGTGTGAATATATATATATATATGGAACTGCTCAGCTGGTCAAAGGAGATTTTAAGGATATAGTACTAATTTTTTCTTCTTGTTTGTTAAAGTTGCACTGTCAGTTGCTGCTGATAAAAGGTGGCATCGAGCCAGCTTCCTGAAGGAGCTATGGGGAGGGTCATGGCTTGTCATGACCTGGGCACTGGTACTTGAATGTTGTTATTATTGGGATGAAGTACCCTTAGGCTGTCATCCTTCCTGTAAATAGAAGGGGTTCTGATTCTCTGTGGTTTCCCAGTTTACCAACTTGCAGAACAGCTATTTTGTTGGCCCTAAGTTTGACTGAATAATGAATTAGAAGCACGGCACTATTCCAGAAGGCACTGATTCATCATTTTAGTCTGTTAGTCTAAATCACAGTAAGTAGAGCCAAACAAGAATCTGTTTCCATACAGTTTGTAAATTTACAAACTCATTTATATTGGCATAGAGCCAACAAATTGCCCAGTTCCACTCTGCATGAAGTAAGGGCAGAATTGAAATTAGCAAGGAGCATAACTGAGGGCCAAAATTGACTTTTTCAGTGACATGGAGGAGTCACATTGATGCTGGCAGAGGGGCTGATGCTTCTCCCTTGGAGTCAGTCACTGTTTGAACATTGCTTTGCTTCATTGCGAATGAAGAGTAACAAGAGAGTAACAAGAACAGTTCTGTTAATGCCTCTATTAACTAAACGAATTCTGTCATTAATTTCCAGAAAAATTAAATAAAACAATCCAATTAGAATATAACGTTTGCAAGATACTGGCCTGTGTTTCAGTTTATCAGAGTAGGGTTGTAAGCATGCTCTTGTTGAAGTTTTCACCAATGTGTTGCTGTTGTAACTGAAGTCACATCTATCCTGATGAATATTTCATTTCCCCAATCATGCTATTAAAAACAGAGTGTTTTTACCCTTTCATTTCTGCTTTCTCTTTTGCAGTACCATCATGACAGCTGTGGCTGCGTCCTGTTTACAAATTGCTGCTAGTCACATTTTCAGTAGTCCTTATGGGTTTTGCTTTCCCCTAATACATCCAATTAGGAGGAAATATTTCTCACAAGCACGGACTTGCTCTTCTCCTTGTAATGACATAGTCCTGCAATCCAGGAAACAGTGCTGCATGGTGTCCATGTCCACGATTTCCTGATGTGGGAAAAACGTGTGGAAAGCATCTGGAGAGGAGGAGACCCCCTTTACCAGCTTGTTTCCTGTAAGCGAAATTGGAAGACCTTGTCTGTGCAAATAGATTTCAAAATAGAGTCTGCCCTTTGACTGTCTCCATAATTACACAGCGCT
Organism: Certhia americana; assembly: GCA_018697195.1. Taxonomy (NCBI): domain Eukaryota; kingdom Metazoa; phylum Chordata; class Aves; order Passeriformes; family Certhiidae; genus Certhia; species Certhia americana. The sequence goes on from CM031863.1 coordinate 19,478,529, forward strand.
CTCTGTATTTTATTTGGCTGCCAGAGCAGTTAACCCCTGGAAGTAAGGGGCTGATGATGGCGTGACCAGCACGGGTATGCAGACATGACCATGTGAATACACTCTTGTTTGGGGAAGCCTGTTGTTAAGACCTTCCTACAATATACTTTTACCAAATTTGAGAATTATCATGTGTTTGATTATGTTAATTAAGATACATTATATCCATAATGTACAAAAAATGTGGAGGTATTAGTTGCAAAAAAAAGGGAAAAAAAGAGAAACAAAAAAAAAAAGTTCTTTCATGGCTCTGATGTAATCAACATCTGTCAACAGAATGAATTTGCTTTTGTTTAATTTCAAGGGCTCTTGTCCTTCTGCTTTGCCCAATCAGTTTCTACTTCTGCCTCAGGCATTTCCCTATGTTGTTCTTGGAGGTTTTTACCTTTTTTTTTTTTTTTTTAGCAAATGTGCAGGTTATTGCATTTGAAATGTGAGCTGCTCTTCTGCTATACAGGTTACATGGAGCTGGAAAGAACCTTTAATCTTTCCCATCCTATTTTTGAAGCTTGGACATACCTTTGCAACAGGGGGGTTACAAAGTCAGTGTTTTATTAGACAGAGTTACAATTACAAGTAAAGGTCTTTCAAACCACAGGCATTATTTTGGATTGAAAAATGGGAACATTTGGTAATTAGCAGTAAGAAGCTATGTATTCTTACCTAGTTGCATTGGCTGAATTCCACATATTGTTACCCTTAGTGATTTTTAATACCTCATTTTAAACTTTAATCCTCAGAAGTTTCAGCAAAATGAGTATTTGCACAAGAACCTAAATTATGCTAGGGTATTAAAACTATCTGACAAACCAAAGATCTCTAGTGTTTTTTCCTCCAAATGAGTGTACATTAAGAAAATCTCCAGTCATTCTTTTTTTCAGTTTAAAAAGAAAGATTAAATCACAGAGTTTGAAAAGAGTTGTCAGAACAATGTTTTAGATGTTGTTAACTTTATCAAGAGCAAGTTGATTTTATTTCCTAAATAGTTTCGGATGTTAATTCTTGTAATCCTAAATGATTTTGGTACTCTGCTTCTGGTGATACTATGACTAAATTATTTTAAAATATGTTAATGTATTTCTTGTCTCTTTTTAAAATTCACCCATGTATTTATTGTAGCTCAGAACTGTCATGAAATTTATCCATTGGTAATATTTTTGTTAATTGCTTGGAAAATTGAAACCTTTCATGAATAAATACCAAAAAAAAAAGGTTGTTAACAATCACATTTGATGAATCATGTAAATGACCAGTTTTTTGCCCAGCTACCTCACACTTCATTCATTGGAAACATAGCCTGATAAATTGCTGTAACTGTTAAACAAGAAGCATTAGAAAAGGGCTTATGTGAGAGTTCATTTTCAACATCTCCCGTTAAAAATACTTCTTGACCAGAGGAAAATCACATTTAAATTACTAAAATCAACTTAATTAAGGGTCATTAATAGAGATACACATAAAAAACTCTTCACTCTAGGAGTGAAATGGGAGCATTTCATTATATAGTGTAACATGCATGAACAGATAACAATTAAAATAGCCCTAGAGTAAAAGGCTAATAAATATAGGGCACACTGTGCTGCAAAATCAGTCACTTAAAAATGCTCCCACCCATCATAATTCTTGAATGCCATATTCAGCCCCTGTGACTGATTCGTTTAAAAGGAAAAGAAATGTAATTTCCACACAGGATAAATTCATCTGGTAATTCAGAAGAGCTCACAGTGCCTGTTTCTATTGTTAATCCAGATGAAGGTCTGGAAGGTGTGCTGAGGAATCCAGCGGCTCCGGCAGGACACGCGTGCACGCGGATTGCACAGTGGGATTCACTGGCGGCTCAGCGGAGCAGTTGTCAGTAATTTTCTGTGCTTGATGCATCCGAGCTGCTGATGTGATTTGGTAATGCTGCTGATAATTCTCCTTAGTGCAGCTGATAGTAAATATTCTATTGCTCATGGCAGGTGACGTAGCCTTGCTGTTGGGGCACAGAATAAACACATAAAGGGTCAACTTCGTATCCTGGTTGTGCTGGTGTGTTACCAGCCTACCCAGCTTCACACACCTCGCTCTTCAGTGGCTGCACTGAAGCTGGAAGATGCATAAATGCCACGTTTATGAACTATCTTACAGTAATTAGTATACACAGAAAGATTAACAAAAGGATGTGCTTGAGCACCAGTGTTGCAGAAGTAAATAAAGGCACTGAGAAAAGCTTTGATGGGTGTAAGGGGTGTGGAGGAGGGAATCTCTGAGCCAGACTTGGAGAATACAGACAGTTGTTCCTGTCTCAGGTGATTGATGATGTTGCTATATCAAATTAGCTGGGAATATGGGAGCTTGAAAAATAAAAGGAGCTGTGGAGGCATTAGAAGGCCTTCTTAAGGAAGGAAGTGTGTGGATGGAGTCCAGATTTTCATTATAAACCAGTAACTTCATTGTATTTTAACGCCATTTTAATTTTATTTTTACTTTAGGAAATAGGAGAATGTTTTCTCTTATAATTTTTTATATTTCAAATAAAGGTTTAGCTGTCCTGTGTTTATAATTCTTGTGATATAATTTGGGAATTGTATTTTAGAATGGTGATACTTATTTGCTTGTCTCATTTTATCTATTCAAGTAGTAGATATTTTTGTATGCATCTGGTTTATAATGAGTAGTTAGTAGAATAACAACAGGCTACAGTACCTTATTATCCTGTTATTTTGTGACAACACTTGCAGTGTATCTTTAGGAGAATAGAGGTAAAAATTTTATTCTGAATAAAAAGGTATCCCTTCTGAGTGTGAGCTAGTCTATAGACATGCACCCATGAGTATGGTTTAACATATTTAAGGCTGCATTTGGGAGAGAGCATTGAGAATAATTGACAAGCACACTTGCACCTTTTCTTTCCCAATTAAATTGTGACACAGTAGACAGGGTGCCCAGGGAGCATTCTGGGCTTCAAGGAGAGCATTTAAAATACATGTTCACATATTGGTGTCCATGTGGACTTTAGCTAACCACATCAGTGAGTGTGGGATTTCAATATATTTGTAGTACCTTTAGCTGTGCTAAGAGCAAGGTACTTCAACTGCACTTTGTAAAAGAGGCAACTTGGCTAACACTGTCAAAGTGATTGCTACTTCTGATGGCCCAAAAGTTGCTGCATCAGCAGATTCTGTGCTTCCAAATTCCAGAAATGAGTATAAACCAGACAGGGAGTTTGCAGGATGCTTTGGGTTCTTTGGACATGTTTACAGTTGCAGTTTAGGTGACCCTTTCTCTTTTTTTTTTTGTAAAAAAAGGTTTTTTTAGTGGTTTCTGTTAACTGGACAATGATTTTTTTTTTTTTTTCTTGTGAAGGAGACTTTAGGAAAGTAGATTATGATTCTGCTGCTTAAATTCTAGTTAATAGGCTACCAAATCAATCCAGCCCACTGTTAACTGGGCAGCTCCACTTCCTTGGAGACACTTTCTTCTGTTTTGAAGCAAGCAGCTTCCTTTGGTGCTTAGGTTATACTCAAGCTTGAGGTGAGCCTCACCCTTCAGCTCCACTTTGTTATTTATCAGCAAGTAAACAAACAAACAAAAAAACCCAACAACAATAGCAGAAAATAACACCAGTAAAAATTTGCTTGAGTAAAAGTTTTTACACTTAGGTTTTAACTTTTTAGATATTGGTACCTTAATGTAACCCTGACCAGTGCAAAGAGAGATTTCTAATGCAAACCCAGTGCAACTATTTCATTCAGTCTGGGTTTGGAAGTCCAAAACAGTGCATAACTCGAATCTTCTGTATGTCATGAAATACTGTAAAAGGACTGTCTTTGAAAGATTGCACATGTGGAAGGATTATTTCTGCACCTGAACATGATAAATGCATCCAAAGGAAAAGAAGGAGGGTTCAATAGAATAAAAACATGCAAAATATGAAAGAAACTTCTGGAAATAAACATTTTTTTACATAGTTACAAAATACGCAATAGATTAATTTCTTAATTTATGTGGTATAAAAATGTTTAGTTACTTCTGTTTAAACAAAAACTTTTTGCTGAAGAATAATTATTCATCTGGATTACTTGCCACAAGATCGTTCTTGTATTTGTATACATAATGACATTTTTAAGAAGCAGATAAACTGTTGTGTAAAACTTACGTTTCAGAAAAAAAACTATGTTTGTATTGCAGAACATTTGAGTAGTGGAAATACACACTGTGTGTAATTGTAATGTAATTGGGCAGTGTCAATAATCCTTTTGAATTTCCTGGTTGTGATGCTAGCATTGTCTTTTGTGGTGCATTATTTTGGTTTTGATGTCCCCAAGAGCCTTTGGGCTTCAATTGCCCTTTCTTTTCCCTTTTTTTTCTTTTTTGCCTTTTTTGCAGGGGCAAAATGTGTCATTGCCCAACAACTAAGTTTGAGCTATGAAATTTTTGTCCCAAATTCCCATGTGAATTAAATGAAAGTCTGATTCAAATACTCCAAATAAATTGCAATTTTAATCCCTTCAATTTCTTCTGGCCAAAATTAAAAATATCTCCTAAGTTTCTTCTGTTGCCCCCTGAACAAAATAAACTATTCTTTGTGTCTTGAGTAACAAAACAAAGAGCAACATTGCCTTTGTTATGCACAAATCTGTGACCAATTCTGCAAAAATACAGCTGAAAATATTGTGTGAAATAACATTAAGTCTTCTTTTTTTGTCTTCTCTGTTCTTGCTATTGTGCCTTATTAACTGCTTTGCCAAGCCTTGAGCAGTGCAGCCGTGCAAATTGCTCCAAGCAGAAGCCAGTTAGAGCATCACTCCTGTCTGTAAACTGTGGGGAATTTGCCCACACTGCTTTCTAATGCATCAAAACAAAACAGATTTGGTATTTTATAAAGCCTCAGAGTATTCCTTGGGAAGTTTTTTGTTCTCATTTCTTCTCATTCTTTCTGCTCTTTCTTAAACAGTACAAGATTAGAATTACTCTTGGCAACTACATGAGTTCTGTGCTTTGTTTTACATGATGCCCTTCTTTTTGCTTACTTTCCATTTTGTAATGTGGAATTAGAAAAAAATGTTAATAATTTTTAATTTATCTGTTAACAGGTTCTTTGACTGGCTGCCACATATTCTTTTCTTTGTGCAATCGTAACTACCTGCACAGGCACTCAAGCAATCATCAGCAAAGATGTTTCTTCTTTCAGGGACAAAGAAATGCTGCTTATAGTATAGTTTGGCCAGCCGTGGTTTCTCCAGCTCACCAAGTTCCTAAGGTACTGCAATTTCTGTTACCTAATCTGTTCTTCAGCCAGTGTAGAGTTTGATTGCAGTCATGACCAAGTGTATTTGTTGTCCAACAGCTGGGGGTTGGATCACTGTCCTGTTGCTTGGTCTGGTATTTGAAATAGGAGAGCTGATATTCAGCTGTCTACCATGTTAAACACAGCAATGTATTTAGTTATGAGGCAGTTCAAACCTGGGGCTTCTTCAGTTATAGTAGAATAAATGTGAGTATTATAATTATCTGTTGAAAATTCTGGGTCCAGATTCTTGTTTGGGGCAATTGTAGACAGTCTTACCAGAAGTCAGTGGGAATCATTCATGATCATGAGTCCCCTTCTGTATAAAACTCTAGCAAGCTAACTACAAAAATGCTTGTATTTTGCTGGTGGTTTTGTTATTTGGTTATGTCAGAAAGAGAACTTACAATACCTGCTGGTAGCTAGCCCGCAACCCCACTGCATGTTTTACACGTGTCTTTTTTGTGTTCTTTTTCTTTACAACATATATTTTTGGGTTTATTTACTTTAGAGCCAAAAGGGACTTTTTGATGCAAATTTAACATGTGCTCCAATTCTGGTTTCCTTTATTTCTTTCTTCTTTTTTTTCCTGTTTAATTACAGCACACAGATTAACTGTTTAGCATCTTTCCTTTAGCGAAAAGAAACCAAGTACCCTTTCTAAACAGTGCTTCACAGGATGTATATTGGTACTTTTTACAATTTTGTTTTTTATTTTAATATAGATTTTTTATGCCAAATATAGGGCATTTCCATAGGCCAGATACACTAAAAAGGTGTTAGATGGGAAAGCAGATAAGGATGATGGAAGTAAGGTTCTTAGCCCTAAGAGGCTGTGGAAGCTCTGTGTGGAGAGAGAATAAAAGGTTGCTCTACATATTTTCAAAAGTTTATAAGTCATAGAATTAAAAAACTTCATTTTTTGTATTTAGATGCTTCTTTTAGGATAAAGAGGAAGAAATATATTGTTCTAATGAAAAGTTGTCTTCCCAGATCAGAGTTCTCAGAGGTCTAAAAATAAGTCCACGTCTATGAAATCTGAAAACTAGAGGGTGAAGTTATTACTTTATTCACAGTACGCCAGAAATCACATTGAAATAACAGTTTTTTTAAGATGTTGGTGTGGAACTGTCCACATAGACATTTGTATGAACGCTGCTTTGGGCTTCTCCCTTCAAAGATCTTAGAGGTCAGTAGGATCATGCCTCAGTTAATAGGTAAGTGCCCTCCAAGGAGAAAGCGAGGGACATGCTGTGTATGGAGTTGCTAATCCAGCAAATGGCATTGTTTGGGTTTCTTTTTTAACTAAGGCCCAAACTACTGCAGTAGGACATTGTTAAGGGTGATACAGCATTAATTTTAAAGAAATGGGCATCTGAAATTCTGTTTACAATAAACTGGTTGAAGATAGTTTCATATTTTTTATCAGATTAGACATGAAATACCTGTAACAGTAACAGTAGTCTTCTTGTTAAGTCCCAATAGAGTTCATTAGTTGCCTCACTAATGTTACTCCCACACCCTGTTGTTGTATGGTTGTTTTGTGTACAGTCAAAATGCCTACTTTGTTTTCTGCCTGCCAGCTTGACTGTATTTTGTGAAGTCAGTGCAAAACTCACCCTGTGGCCAGCATGGCAGAAAATCAGCTGTCATGGGCAAAGGGATTTTTCCACAGCTAGTGAAACAGCCCAGGACCCTCTGAGAGAAAGTACATTTCTAACTCTGTGCAAGACATTACTGTTCTTATTAGCTTTTGTGTTTATAAATGTCATTCAATTGTTGTGGATTTTAAAAAATCAGATACTAAATTTCACCTCATACAAGGGCTGAAAAGTTCTTGTGTGGAAAAAATGAGGTTTATCACACTTCGCTTGACACAGCAAATTGGGATACCTTTGTGTAATGTTGTAGATGGACAAATTTGGACACAGCATATGAACTAGATTAATATGTAAAAGCCTCTGAATTAAAATCGGTTAAATCATAAGGTTCTTAGTCAAAAAGCAATCTCATGGATTTCTCAATGAGTTTTATTTGAATGAGAAACACAGGATTTGATCGGGTTTAATTTTGAGACTAATTCTGTATGTTTGTCCTATCACTTCCAGTATTTAGATGCCTTTTGTAGAAAATGTCCCTCTTTGCAAAAGAAAATTAAGAGTTTTTAAGTCTTTGTCCCAGTTTCCTAACTTGAGACTGTCTGTGCTGGAAGTCAGCTGCAGTATCTGGGGTTTCAGCACTGGAAGGCTAACAGACTATGTAAGTCAGTAGTAACAGGCAATGTTAAGTTCAAAAGGGCAGTGGAAGAAATACTGAGGCAGCCTTGAGGGTTTGCCCTGATGGCTTAGGAAGGTCGATACTACGACAGAAAGGGCAAGCTGCCATGAAGCAGGAGGCAGTATCTGAGAAAATGATCCCATTGTCATGCTCAGTTTTCTGATCTTCATTTTCAATCCTTTTTCTCCAAGCACATAAAGAAGCCAGACTATGTGACGACAGGCATTGTACCAGACTGGGGAGACGACATAGAAATTAAGAATGAAGATCAGATTCAAGGGCTTCGTCAAGCTTGTCAGTTGGCCCGTCATGTCCTGCTTCTGGCTGGAAAGGGCTTAAAGGTAACAATTACAGAAGTCCCACAACAGCTTGAGTGTCTTTTATGCTTTTACTTATTTGGGGTTTGTTCCTACTTTTTTGTTCTTTTAACTTTCCTGTAATGTGCATCCAACCTTAAGCTTGATCCTGGAAAATAAATGTTTATTAACTTTTGATTCAGTTCATGATATGCCTATTTAATGATATCTGTACTTTGGACCTACGTAGTGCATAGTTACTGTCTCAGGTGCATTATCTCTGTGTTTGTAATCTCCCTCTCTTCCGATTGTGTCAGATCATGTGAGTTTCTCCTAAGGCACATGCTACATTTTTTCCTTTCATTTCATGGCCCATCTAGCTCATATGTCATGCTTTCCAGCTCTGCATGTGTTCAGGCCCACACTTGGTCTGCCTTCTCCATTCCCATCCATCCTTCAGCCCTCACTGTCCTGTGGGATCCAATAAAATTCATAGGGCTGCCGTTGAAAAAAGCAGCTGCCAAATTCTACACAATTTTCCAGAGTGCATTGATAATAAAGCCTCATGATTTCTAGAAATGTTCCTACAGTATGCTTTTTAGGATACCTCCCAAGAAAAAATGTAGAGGGAGGAGCCTACTACCGGGTTTTGCAGATGAAGAAATGCTTTTTTAGCCTTGCCTTGGTATTTCATGTAATAGCATATTGGATAAGGTGAAATGGGTTGAGTAGCTATGAGATGCAGAGATAGATGGGGACTGTAGGTCAATGCCATTGTCTTAAAAGGGGATTTTTCTTTCAGCTATCATCACTCTTTCACAAAGGTTTAGTTCTGGAGCTGGGATGGCAAATAACAAAATTGCCTGAAGCTTTAATCTTACATAGCTTTGTGCATGTTTAACTTTTTAATGTTCAATTATTTCTCACGACGATAAAACTTACTTATTTAAAGTTAAAGGCATATACATGTTTCCAAAGGATCAGGGTGCAATGTGGGTTTTTAATGACAGCAGTTTTTCCCCAGTACTCTTTGACTGTTATCATGTGTAAATACACATGTATGTACTATGGTGTAGTTTATGACACAATTCATGTTATGTGCCAAATCATACATAATAGCAAAATACTATAATGAATGTTTTGGAGCGAAAAGCTGTCTAAGGTAGTAATTCCATAACCAGGACCTGTGTAGTGGGAGAGAGGTGACATTTGGAGTTGCAATGCTGAGACCAGGGCCCAGGTCAGTCACAGACTGGTGGTGAGATCTGTTTTACACAAGTGCTTGTTCAAGACTCCCCTGACTGGGAGGATGCTCCAAAACCCTCCCTCACTGACAGTGAGCATCTTCTGCTTTCCAGCCTATTGCTTCATGTGGTCAATTTGTACCCATCTGTTCTTGTGCCAACACTGCTCTTTAATTTAAACAGCTTCCTGCCTTTCCTTGAGTCCTCTCCTCCATGCAGGAATAGAGCTGTACACCAGACTAAACAAACCAAGCTCTTTTAGCCTGTTCTCATAAGCTAAACTCTACATTCCTATTTTGCCTAAAGAGTCCCATCCCTCCACCTGTTCCTGTTATCTTGTTGAACCCACCTTGCACACAGTCCTCCAAACTGGCTCTTGCCTGTGCTTTAGCTAGTGGCAGTAAGATCCCCCAGTATAACAAAGGTGCATTATAATCCATTGATACCGAGAGATATAGTTTGAATATGGTTTTGATGTTGCCATTACTGCCTGTGGGATTTCAAATTACAATGAAGTATTATATATGATAGCTTTCCTGGGTTTGAGTTACAGATTTGGGAATAAACCGCAGATTCTATGACATGAAAATATTTTATTATATACCATTGAATTGCCCTGTTCCAAATAAGGGATTAGGGGCACAGCAGGTGCCACCCCAAACTTGCCCAGCTAGCAAAAGTACCTTTAAAAGTAAAGTATACCTACTGTTAAAAGCAGAACTTTTACACACACACAGAGTGTGTGAAGCCATGCAGAGACAAGAGATCTGTCTGCTGAGTTTCCAAAAACCGCATCAAATTGCTTGAGCAGAGCAGCAGTAGACAGCAGCCAGTCAGGTACATATCAGTTCAGTTTGTCAGTGGGCTAAAGATGAAGGTATTTGAGCAAAGGCAGGAGCAACAAACCTGTATTTAACGAGAACCAACGGCTGCTATATCCAATCCAGACAGCCTGCCAAGGCTGCTGCTGCCATCCCAGCACTGAGGCTGTCATGGCTGCTGCAAAGCAAGAGGCATGGCAGTAATCCCAAATCCTGGTCTTGAACCCACATTCATTGCTCCTCACCTGCCCAACGTTTCTGTGCTGAACAAAATTCAGCTGAGTAAAGAGACCTGGTTTTATCCTCAGCACAGTACACAAGTGCACCCTCCTGTATTGACTGTGCATGGCCATGCAGTATTTCAATATATAACTGTCTCCTGCACTACAGCCTACCTGGATTCCACATGTTACTCCAAAATCACAGCCACTGTGATCGTTCCCTCAGTGTGCTAAGAATGATACTTTTATCTGTACAAAGTATGATTTTCAAAGGCTTGGAACTCATTCAAAGCAAAATCAATTTACAGAGGAACCCTCAAAAGTACTTCTCAATTAGAGAGGTTTCCCTAGCAAATTTCAGCTCTAACCAGAGAGACAGAGTTGATCCAAAAGAAAAGCTAGAATAATGTTATTTTAAGCATGTGCACTTTGCACTCCATGGATACCCAGAAAATGGCTGAATGATTTATGAGAGAGGTTTTTTTAATACGTAAAATCTTGGGAAAAAGTTAATCTAGAAAACATCAAGCGTTAAAATGAAGATTAGTAAAAATGATGGGTCAGTACTTGTAGATTCATTATGATCATCCAGGCTATGGCAACTTTAAGTAAAATATCCTTAAAATTTGAATCTAACTATGTCAGTGTTTTATAAAATTTAGGAATACCTGAAAACAATTTCTTAAAATGCTTAAATGCATTATGGTGAATGTACTGGGCAATTACAAGACTTATTATCCTTTCTTTAATAAATTAAAGGGGAAAGTAATGTTGTATTTTAAGGGACTGAAAGCATTGAGGTAAGGCATTTCTGTAGCAGGTACTGAAATGATGCTATGGGAAATTGGTGTCTTTGAGAAAGTAGATACGGAAAAAAGAGCACAAAGGAAGTAGACAGGATTTTAGGTTTTCTAGGAACCTTTGAGTGCTCATTTCTACTGCATGCTTTATTTAAAATCTTTTTTTTTTTTTTTAAATAGTCCATATATCAATAAGGTATATCAGGCAGTATAGTGTTTTGTATCAAGGCATTTTGTATTTGAAACATCCAATATTTCATTGAAGCTTGGCTGCAATCACATTCAGTAAATATGAGAAACTCTCTTTGCTTTTTTAACAGGATGTTATGTTTGATATTTTAGGTTGGCATGACAACTGAAGAAATAGATTCCATTGTTCATCATGAAATAATCAGACAGAATGCCTATCCATCACCTCTGGGCTATGGAGGTTTTCCAAAATCTGTTTGTACTTCTGTAAACAACGTGGTATGTCATGGTATTCCTGACAGGTATTTCCTCAATAATGTACATTTTGCAACTGGAAATTAAAATGTTAAACTGAAATTAATAAATTGTATTTAATATTGAATATATTTCAGCTTAACTAAATGTCGTACTTGAACGCATTGTAGATGCAGAACATGTTACCCTATGATGCTGCTAGCTGTTATAGAAATATATGTGAAAAAGGGAAAAAAATGTATTAGCCTGTTTTTCTGGACACTTAAAGAAAAATAGCGCATTTTGGTTTGAGTTTGGGGGGGGGGTGGGGGGTGGGGGGGGTGGAAACGGTATGGTCTGATTTTTTGTTCATCCAGCAAAATAAGTATAGGCTAAGGAATAAATATATCTGAATTTATGTGGGATTTTTTTTTTTTTATATTCTCAATACATGCAGCTACTCACAAAGTAAAATATGAACCCTAGTGAGAGAAAAAGAATAAATATAATGATAGATTTTTCAGGTGTTGATATGTTTTTATGGTAGTTGTTTCTCATTATTTTATATTCAGCTACGCTTGTTCTCTAAATAGTCAGAGCTGAACATTAAAAATGGTTATTCTGTTTGCTTCTGCCTTCCTTCATCACAAAAAATCTCCCCCTTGATTTTTTATGTATGTGTCATTAGGTGTTTATTCTTATATTCCCTTTGTTAGGAACTGTCTGTCACCATTTTTTTTTTTTTTTTCTGTTTATGTTTCAGTCGACCTCTTCAGGATGGAGATATTATCAACATTGATGTCACGGTGAGTAATTCATATAAAAAATAGTCTTTGATCAACTTTAGAATCACTAGTAGCAACAGGAAGAATAGTGGATTGGAGATGGGGGATGCACAGATGGATGTGCTGTTTACTTCTGAGCCAAGGCACAAGCAGCTGGTTTCCTTTTTTGTTTTTAACTGTGTGTTTATTCCAGCTAGACCCAGGCCTGACTTGAATTTAGGACTGGAATCAGATGCACTGAGATCAATGTTGGCCTAAGTGAAATGTCAACCCAATCCTGCTATGTGTCATGTTTTTGAGAAGGTGTAATTGTTATTGATCCACTGTGTAGTTAATGCAGAGCACCACAGTACTGGGCAGCAGCTGAAGATAGATATGTATGAGATGAGCTAACATGAAGAAAGCCAGCATTTTTCCTTCACTCTGCCAAGATTGATCTTCCTCTTCCTGCTGATTTTGAGTGGGGCCTGACATTATCTTACTCTGTCATTAGAGGCTGCATTGGCCTGGGTATGTCAGTCTATTTGGACAGCAACTCTTTTGCTAGCAGTGTTCCCTACATTTATTAAAATCCCCAAAGGTAGTGTTGTGCTCCATTTCTAGTATAGAAGCCCTGAACCTTTTGAGCAGAAACAGAAATAGTGTGATATAACTGTGACTTAATATTTCCAGGGAATCATCAATTACAGCTATTTAAATAAACTCAGGCTGGGTTTTCCTAGGAGCAAGAAAGCACAGGAACTGGAAACCTATTTCTCATTTCATTTTTTTAAAAATCCCCACATTTGTGTCTTGCAGAAGTTTGTGGGTTTTTTTTTTCTTTTTCTGTGCATGTTTTTATTTTTCTGAAATGCTGTTTATTTCTAATATGAACACAGATGTTTTTCGAATCCCACCATTATTTTTGCAAGAATGTGTCACATACAAGGGAGTAGAATCTCATAAAAACAAGCTTTTTAAATCATTAAAGAAGCTATTGGTAACTTGATACTATTTTCATACTGGCAGAGTGAAGAAATCTTCAGCAGACCTACCTCTGAGCATGAGATTCAAGCTTTCTAAAATATTTTTTCTATTAAAATTAGGGTCAATGACCTTTTTCCCATTATATACTCACATGTGATCCAGAACTGGATTTGGTTTGGCTTGGGTTTTTGATCTTTTTAAATTCTTTCCCATCTCCATACTTTCTAATTGTAGAATTCTGACTATCAGGTTTACACAGTGCAATCTGGCATTTTTAAACTTTATTTTTGGCTTTCATTTTTACTTTGGTGAACTGGTATCACTTTGGTCAGTTTATTAAACTAAATCAGTTTGCAACAATTAAGGATTTAAATTACATTTCTTAAGGTTTATTTTACTTTTTGTTCAGTTTGTCACGATAATAATCATACCTTAGATTAAGAAAAAGTATAAACTCATATCACAGATACTTTCCATAATAAACTAAATGAAGCATTTTTGTATTAACATAGTGTGCATATCTTGTCCACTCTGCTTCACAAATGTCTGACTAAATATTACTGGTCTTTTTGCAGACATATATTTATTTGCTTTTAATTTACTCTCATAAAATGAAATAAAATAAATCTTGACATTTTTGTGAATCTGAAGATTCCTGCAAGGATGGGAATTGCTGACTATCTTTGTAAGACTTTTTTTATCACTTAAAACTGAACTGTACTGTATGTAATAATTGCTTAGTCCAAAACAGCTGAGGAAAAAAATACTTCTTTTCACTTACTATTAAATGATCTCTTAGCTTATTTTTAATGAGCAAAACTGGGATGTTTTACAGCTGGACACAATAAAAATCTTAGTAAATATTGCACAACAAATTGTTTATAATTGTGTACAGGTTCTGTAAAGTAAATAATACTCAGGTTGTTAAGTGTAAATACTAACACTATGTACAAATTATCTGAACAAAAAAATCCATTTTAGCACACTTAAGATGGTAGCATTTCATAGATGAAATACAAATTTTATAGGCTTGAAACATGTAAACTTAAAAGTGTGGTCTAGTATAGAGACAATAATGTTATCCTTTACTGGATCCTCAGCATAGTGCAATTTTCAGCCTTTTGTTACCAGGTTAATGTTTCTTGCAACTTGGTTCTTTCACTGAATTTTAAGGAAATGGTATGTTACAGTTGCTGTGGTTGTAGTTTATTAGCATCAGAAATATGTAATTGCAGCTGATGGGCTGGAGTAAATATTATTATTTGGTTTGTTGTTGGGGTTTTTGTTACTGTTTGTTGGGGTTTTTTTTAACTCTCCTATGTTTTAAATCTGTGCTTGCTTTTCTAGGATGATGATGTTTAATGTTGGGGGTTTGTGTGTTTTACTTTCTAGAGCTAAAAACAAGCTAGTTCAGTTTAAATAGGAGCTATCTGCTTTAAAACCTGCCCAATGGGCATTAAATAAAAAAAAGATTTTGTGGTAGTCTGAACTGGCAGAGGAAGGTGTAGAGCAGAGGATTGCAGCTGCTTTTGCCAGAGAGGTGGCAACACAGTTGGGCCCTTGCTGGCACTCACCTTTCTTTAAAATATCCCTTGCTCCTAATGGACTGCATGTTCTTCATATCTCAGCCTGAAGACAAACCTGGCCTTGAGATAAACTGTTTGTAGCGTGGGATTTGGGGGGTTGAGGTTTTTTTTTTTAGTTTGGAATCAACCAAAAAGAATGTGAGTCTGTCTTTCACAAATAGCTTGCCAGTGGCAAAAGTTCAGTGGTTCGAGCTCGGTGAGTAATTAGTTGTAGAAGGATAGTTGTCCACTGTTTGGGGGAGAAAAAATGTTTTAGAAGATCAAAACTAATGTGCACCATTATAATTTATCTTTTTGTAAGGAAATACTGCTTGGTCTTATAATTATGGGCCTGCCTGCCATGTGCAGAGCTGCAGACTCCATTTTAATGGTGGGCTGCAGAGCTCCATAGTGCTTAGCCAGAATTTCTTGTACTCAACAGAGAATTTAAGGAGGGCTAACATTTAAAACCTATGAAATGTCAAAAAGAAAAGAAAAAAACAGTATGTAATTAATTCAACAGCATGTTTCATTTTCAGAACATGAAATTTTTCAGTGCCACAGCAGTACATTTATTCTCTCAAAATTCATCTCTAGAAATCAGAAGTAAAATCCAATGTTAATATCACATTTTAGCTTAAAAATGAAATTAAAGAAAACCTGCAACAGCTGACAGTGGATTTGGTCCATGCTTTCCATGGGGTTCCCTCTGGCTGTTGGTGGCAGGGTATGGCTCTCACCTCAGAGCTCCAGCAGGGGCTGCTGACTGCAGATATTCACCTCTTTGCCAGCCATCAATAGGTTCCCCTGTGCCCAGGGCCAGCACTGGGGCTCAGTCCCTGCCCCTCTGGGGTGCAAGCAGGTCCCTGGCTGCAGGGTGGTCCAGGATGGGTGGACACCCAACAGCCCCCAAGGCCCACTTCAGCCCATCCACAGCCCTCACCTATCTTCTCACAAGCAGCCCAGTTATCCTCATGTCCTGTGGCTGAGCAGTGTCACTGCCTGGTGCACTACTGGGCACTGATGCACAGCTTCTGCTTTTCTTGAATTTTTAATTGCCAACATTGGCAACCCTTAGGCACCTTGCAGTCTTTCAAGATTTTTTTTTTTTTTTCCTCTGCAGTGTTTTGCTTTTCCGTTCTTGCAAATATGAGTTACCTGTCTATCTGTTACAATATATAGCTTGTTCCTAGAAAGAATGGATTTAATTAAGATTATGATTTGTTTCTGGATGCAAAATGAGAAAATGTCTTTGCATTTCTGCATATGTTTAGGTATATTACAATGGCTACCATGGTGACACTTCTGAAACGTTTTTGGTGGGCAATGTGGATAAATCTGGTGAAAAGTTAGTGGAGGTTGCCAGGAAATGTAGAGATGAAGCAATTGCAGCTTGCAGACCAGGGGCTCCGTTCTCTGTAATTGGAAACACAATCAGGTAAGCCTTATATTGACAAGTAAAAGGAGGGCTGGCAAATGGGACAAAGGTTATTGGTGGTTTGGTATAAAGCTGATGACATGTTTTATGATTCAAAACCATCATTTCAGTCTGATATCAGTATGTGAACTGCCAAGCTATAATGTTGTTCCTTGGGTAAGAGGTATTTTTTTTGAAGTGAATTACACTAGGGTCAGCAAAGATAACTGTAAAAAAGACAAAGATATTCATAAAGTAGATTTAAATTAACAGATGTAATTTGCAGTGGGCTTTTGTTAATTTTTTATTTGTGTGTGACACTACACCACATCTGTCTAACAGTGTAAGACAGTTAGAACCCATTGTTTTCATTGAATGTTACAAAGGAATTAGTCAACATAAATAAGCTCTTTGTTTAAAAACTACGAAAATATTTAACTCAAGAGCTTCTGATCTTACAAAGAGCAGTGCCTGCTAACGTCACAGGGAAAAAAGGAGCTGACATTCAGAGATTTTTCCCTATTTTGTATCTCTTCTAGCCTTCACATAAATGTAGTCATGACTCTTCTGCTGATGGCTTTAAATAAAAATGTGTCTTAGTTTTTTGAAGGTGCCTATGGATTATTTTAAAATGTTTGCCAAAAGAAAGAAATAGACATATATCATATACATTTCATTAAGCAATACTTCTTCGGACTGCTAATGATCCCAACAAGCTATTGAATTCATTCTGATTACTTAAAAGCTGCAAGGCTTAGTCACCTTGAAAGGATGGTGCCTTTTTTTTTTCTTTGTAAATCTTCAAATACTTTAAGAAAAAAAGAGAACGGCAAAATATCAGTTAGAGGTATTTATAGCTTTAAAAATATTGTAACAGAGTCTGAATCAAACTTTAGTAAAACCTCTTTGGGTTATATCTGAGAAGCTTT
>CM031863.1:19498083-19507433 GCA_018697195.1 Certhia americana
CATTTAAACAATAAGTGGCTCAGGCAAAATAAGTCATTTTAATGTCATCTGTGATAGATTTTCCTTGACAGCTACTGTAAATTACAATTACACTGCTTCTCTCTGCACTTGAAAGTAAGCATTGCAATAAATTATCTTTTATTTCAATCCATCATGTCTGCTTTCAGAAACAGAGAACCTCAAATAAAAGTTCAGCACTATTGTAAGAAAAATACAGTAATTTGTGTTCCAGTTTGAAACTAAAATGTACCTTTCTTTCACAAAACGATTGTTGGCTTTCAAAAATATTACTAATTATACCTCAACATTTATTGTCATTATAGGGAATCCCTGAACTTGTGCATTCCCTCAGTCTAGGATTACTATTTCAGAAAAAAAAACACTTGAATATTTTCCCTGTAGAATTTTGTAATTTCTCAAATTAGATACTATGGTACTATTCAAAATAGGTATTTTTATCACAAATAAATATAGTTTAGGATGAGTCTGATTTCAATACATTAAAAAGAAAACCAAAACAAGTATGCCATTCAGTGGCCATTTTGCTACTAATATAGCTAAGACAAACATGATTACTTCTTATTTTAAAAAAAATCAGATCCCTACATAAGTACACCATTATCATGGGGCTGTTACCAGTTTCAGTGTTTCTCAAGTATATTCACTCCCAGGAAGCGTAAGACAAATTTGTTTAACAACTTCAACCATTCATGTCATGCTGCTCTCTAGGATTGTTTTGGATAAAGTTTCATCCCTGGTAAGAGAAGCTGGCACTGTGGGAGAAGCATCACTGGCTGAGGATCAGTTCACCAGGATGCTCATCCTTGGCAGCAAAGCAGTCTGTGCCATCTTGTCCAATCAGTCAAACTCTTTCTTCTCTTGTGCCACCACAGAGTCCAGGGAAGCAGTAGCTATCAATGCTGAAAATGGGATTTTTTTTTTTTTTCTTCAGTGAATGCTAAGAACACTAGACCAGACCTACCTTGAGGAAGAAGTGACAAAATTTAGTAAAAAGAAAAGAAAATGCTCCTCTAGGTACTCCTAGAGGATATCTGCATCGGACATCCCCCTAAGGAATTTCTTTCAACCTGTTTTTCAGCTTAACAGGAAGGATTTATCACCCAAGAGCTCCTTTGAGGGGAAGCTTGAGTATCAGGGAAAGCTTTCTAGAGAGTCAGTCCTGCCTGTTCCTCCTTTATGGCAATTTCCCTGTTAGGCTGCTGTCAGGACAGCAATGCATGTCTGCACACTTATCCCTCCTTTCAGAGAATTAACTGTTGTCTGGCAACATGGGAAGAGGATGCTCAGATGGCAACTGACACCCATTTCTCCTGTCTCCACTCTCCGAAGCATGACACCACCATATGACAGGCTCTGACAATGGCTTCAGGAGGATAGCTTGGCCCTCAGGGATGTTCCTTTACCAGCTGGGTCAATGCTGATCCTTCCCAGTGCCAAACACTTGGCCTGGCTTTGCCATCAGCAAAAGAAAAGCAGCACTGCAGCTACCCTTGTCTCTGCAGCCACTGAGCTGGAACACATGGCAGCAAAACATAAAATCAAGTACTGGGCTCACTAAATAATGCAGATTTTAATCCTGCCCAAACATGCAACAAAGATCAATATGTGTGATAATAAGTGTTGTCAATAGGTATTTTGCTGGGATGTCAAAGGGGATCTGGCCTACTGGCACATCCTTTCCCACAGCAGATGCCAGGCAGCCCAGTTCAGCCATACCAACCTCTGCCTTCACTGCTTTTCCACTTGCAATCAGGGCTTCTCCAGCTGTCTAAGCTTACACTGCCTATCTGCCAGAAGCATCTGATGAAGTTGGGGCTGTAATCTTGTAAGATTGTCTTATGGGAAAGCCACAAAGAAAGGCCACCACTGGCAGATCCTGAGCTGGGCAGTGAAACAGTAAGACCAAAATATTGGGCTGTTGTCAGCAACAAATGGTAAATGTGTGCAAAAATGCTTCACTCCCTGATTTTCTTGATTTTTTTTATCAGATTCCACAGCCTGGGAATCCTGGAGACCAGAGAAGCTAACCAAGACAAATAGTTCAATTTACTATTACAATTACTATTACAATTTCCTCAGAGCTGTTTCAAAGTTGCAGCCAACATGTACATTTACAGGATTACTTTAGCAAGATGTAGCTGGGATTAGCAGCTTTGTCTTTTGATGAAAGCTGGATGTTTTACTCTAACTCCACATGGATGTAAGAGCTCTCTAGGATTTATTAAATACTCCAAAGTAAAGCTGGTACTTGTGGAGAGAAACCTCACAGGACCTTCTAAAGCACATGCAAATGGTAAAGCCAGGTGGAAAGTGGCTGAGTTTCATACCTGCAGCTTATTTTCTGTGTGTCACTTCAGGTCTGTTGACCTTGTTACACTTTATAGAAAGCACCAAGGCTCTGTACATAAACAAGAGGAAAGAAGGAGGGGCATGGTCTCTGTCAGTGTAGATGTCAAAGCCCTGTGAGCTCCAGGATCCCTCTTTTGATCACAGACAGTAACTACTGAAGTACTGATGCTAGCAGAGTTGTTTTCAAGCTGTTTGGCAAGAAAGTGGGGGAATTCACCATTGAGATGCTTATGAACCATTTCTTTGACTGCATGAGGACAGGATACTGTTGTAACACTGCCTTCTGTGTGCCCTGGTGCTTGTGCACTTGGTGCCCAGCGTGCAGCTCCTGCTGCTACTGCCACACTCCTTGGCAGCAGCTGAATGCTGAGGCTGGAGTTTCCCCTGCTCACTGAAAACTGTGTAGTCGTGGTGCTCATTATAGCTGCACAGAGAGAAACTGTTTCTGTCTTGCTACAGAACATGGATTTTTCTGGAAAAATCCTGTAGTAATATAAAAAATGACCGTGCTCGGTCAATGCATGATTCCATGTAAGAACATCAGCAAAGCTGAACAGTTAGTGTGATTGTTTATGATTTTGCAAAAAGACTGGCAGAAGAAGATGAAAGAAAACCTTATGACTTGTTGTATACATGTAGGGACGGCTTCTCCCATCTCTCTTCAGAGAATCACTTCACTCATGTGGGAATCATCATCTGCATTGCTCTGGGCTTGGTCACTGGAGATCTTGGATTTTGTGTATGTTTCTAAGGAATCTGGCTTTCTAACTCATTGCCATTCCCTGTACTTCTTGCTTGGCCTTCAGCAGCATCATAGCTAGCAGGCCAAGTCTCTGACCCAGATATGGTGGACATGATAGGAAGGCAGGGGAGAAGGTATTTTCAGTTTCTAGGAGGACTTCTCATTGCAAAATCTTTTTTTTTTTTTTTTTTTTTTTTTTCAAAATAATTGATGTTTATGTATATATAAATGATTTATGAAGCCTGGACATTGAGTCCAAACAAATGAAGTCCCAATTTCTAGTTTTATTGGTAATTCTCTTTTCCAATACTTTGGAGTTTGGGGGTAGCTAAACCTGAAATTTCCATTCTTCTCCAGAATTAATGAAGAAATGTGATGAGTCTTTATATCAGAGCAATGGGTAGGTGAAAGGCAATAAACGAATCCTGTTAAAACATGTTCTAAGGTCTGAACACTGCAGCATTAACCAACTCCTCTCTCATTGACATTCTACTGTGGTGGAGCAGCATGTCCCTCAATTGAGTGACGTTAAATTCTGGGACGATGACCCATGGGCACTGGAGCCAGCACTGCAGAGTCTCAGGAGCCTGATGTGCAAAGGGGATTACTTTGTACAGCAAGCTGAGGCCATTTTGCACCTGAATAAAAGCTACCCCGTGGGGATTAACAGGCTTTAATTTCTGCAGCTGCTTTACCTTTAGTTGAGTTTCTTAACTTTTTCAGCTTTCCACCTGTAGTGAAACTGTGAGAGAGCTTTTCCTAAGATGTGGGAATACAGGCAAACCTGAAGTTCTTCAGTGCCTACATTCACTCAAAGAAGCAAATGAAGCTTTTAATGTTACAGGCAAAATCTCTTCAGGCTAAGTGCCTTCCTGTCTTGCTCCTGTTTGCTTTTAGAAATAGGATGGGGATGATATGCAGGGACAAGGGTAACTTTCTTGTCACTTCTAATCCATCTCCAGATCTTTGTGAATCTCTGCATTTCTCTGGTTTGAATACGGGCAGGTCTCCTGGCTGAGCTGCCTCAAATCATTCCGTCTACCACTGCGTCCACCACTGCTTGAGTACGGGGTGAACCTGAAAGTGAAGCCTGCAGACATGGGGTGGGCCAGCAGCCAAAGGACACCCCATGTATCTCCAGACCCTCCAGTTTTGGGGAACTGGGATAGGAATTTGCTTTCCTACCATGGGTAGGGATCAGTGCCCAGCCATGGTCCTGCAGTCAGTTCTCAGAGATGCTTCTCCCTGAGGCAGGCTGTGAAAGGCAGGGCAGATCTCGCAGGCAGAATTGAAACACTTTAATTGTTTTGGCTTTGCCTCTGTGGCAATAGATTCATTAGAAATATATTGTTATTCAGCATAAATGTATTTGCTGGACTTTCAATATGTTTTTGTACTAAATGTTTGAAGTGTTGTGAAAGCGAAGTAGTAGGGCTCTTAACTCTCCCTGTTGGCAGCAGTAGCCTCTTCTCCTGCAGGAAACACAGTCAGTGCAGGCCCCTGGGTATGCGGCCCAGCACAGACTCTGCAGTTGCAGAGAACTCAGCAGAGGCTGCGGTTTGGTGCTCTGCTGGGGCTTGGCTTCCCAACTTGCCAACTTCAGCTGTGCCATCTTAAAACAAGCTCCCAGTGTGCTTGTGAAAACAGTTACCCTCCATCAGTCAGGGAGACAACACACTTTTTTGTGTTTTATCGTTTCACCTAGGCAGCCAGGCTGCCACGGGAGCTACCAGCCTCTTTTGGCAGGCACGTTAACTCTGAAACCTAACAGTGGCTCAGCCATGCTCGCTTCAATGACTGTCTTTCGGAACGGTGGCGAAGTGGTGACCCAGTGTCGATAGCAACGCGGTAGCAGGGGCTGGGGCCGTCTAGCGGGGGTGCTGGTCGGGGCACGCACCTTGACACGTCCTCTTTGCCCCCGCAGCTCCGTGGCGTGGCAAGGTGGCTTCCAGGTCTGCCCCTTCTTCGTCGGCCACGGCATCGGGTCGTACTTTCACGGGCACCCCGAGGTGTGGCACCACGGTAAGTGGCCCCCGCCCGGCCGGGCCCGCTCCGCCCGGGCGATGAGAGGGCTCCGGGGAGGGGGAGAGGGTGGGCGGTAAAGCGAGCGGAGCCACACACACACATACACACCCCCACGCACGCTGCCGGTCCGGCGGGGAGGGGGTTTGCCGGTGGGGAGATTAAGTAGCTGGGAAACCGGAGGGCATCCCCGGCCTCGTTTTCTGAGGCTCGCATGGGTATTTTTGAGAACAAGTCGCTCGTTAACGGAGTTGTCGGGGCAGCTGAGCGCCGCGGACCGGCTCCCCCCGCCCGTTCCGAGCGGCAGCTGCCGTGTCCCGCACCTCCGCATCCCGCCCGCGCCCGAACCGCGCCGGCAAAGTTTGTCACGGGGCAAAGAAAAATCTCTGCTAAGACATGAAAGGCTCCCGGCCTGGGCGGAACCGCCGTCGGAGTGGTGTCGCTGCGGCCGGGATGGGATAGGTTCCGGCGGGTGCTCCGGCTCATAACGGGGCTCGGGTGCACAGTACCTGCGAGCTAAAAAGGAGTTTAAACAAAAGGCTTGGATGCGTTCTCTTAAAACAAACAAACAAAACGAAAAAAACCCACCACAACTCTTTTTTTTTTTTTTTTCTTTTGTAGCCAATGACAGTGGTTTGTTAATGGAAGAGGGAATGGCGTTCACAATAGGTTAGTAACTCTCTGCTATGGTTTTCTGTTAGGAAGGACACACGGAGCAGCCCAGATCTGTAACATTTCTTTATTGGGATATAGAAATAACCGTGCAGACAGGGGGACGTCGGCATGATTGACCTCTTAGGAAATAGATTAAAATATCATTTTAAAAATGCACTAGAAACTATTTGGATAAAATAATTTTCAAATTACAAGATCTAAAGAATGAAATGATAATTATAAATTTTGCTAATATTTGGCTGATATTTTTGGCAAGGCAGAGACTCTGCCAGTACTGGATTTGAGGAGGGTGAGGAGGATGTAATCGCGTCCCCGAAGCTATAAGCAGCCTGGTGGCACTTAGTCATTCGCTGCCTGCCAGAGCTGCTGTTGGGTTTGGGGACTGCGACGGCTGTAACCAGCCGGAGCCTAGCCCCGCAGACTGATCGTGCTCACTTCCAGTTGTGGAGAACTGCTGGGGGAAAAGCCTTCTTTCTCACTGTGTGGCTAAATGGCACGGCAATTAGAGGGAAATAAGAAAATTGTTGTTTTGCTGATTTAATGAACATTTTAAGCCTGTTTTAAAAATTCAAATATTTAAAACTATCTGTTGTTTTTAAATGTGGTTGGTGCTTTGGTTATTATCCACGCAGTCTTAATTAAAGCTTGATTAAAATTCCATGCTTTTACAAAAGAGGAATGGGCAACTTCCTACCTTGCTATTTTGTCTTCCTTTTTCGTTCACATTTTAGTGTGTCAGGAGAATGCCAGCCCAGGGAGACAGGACCTGTGTGGAAGGGGAGCTACCTGCTGGGATATGCCCCCCCCCCACCCTTTCTTCCTTGTTCCACAATCCACACGAGTGCAACTAACTTTAGAATATATTTTGTTTTTCTTACTGCAGAGCCAATAATAATGGAAGGGTCCCCCAAATTTAAGATTCTGGAGGATAAATGGACTGCAATTTCTGTAGACAATAAAAGGTGCCTGATTTTATTTTTTGGTATTTCTTAAGACATGGAACTCATCACTGACAGGCAAAAAAACCCAAAGAGATGAGTTTCCAGGCATGGTGAATGTGTTTGCCCCCTCATAACTGTTAAATGTGAATTTCAGATCGGCACAATTTGAACATACCATTGTGATCACCTCAGAGGGAGCAGAAATCCTCACTAAACTGGTGGAAGAAGCCTAAAGATGGAGCAAGAAATGGAGAGACTTGCTGTACTTCTGGGATTTCAAGTTTCACTTGGGAAAAAGAAGAAGTTTCTGTAATTTCTGAGGGGAATGGGTGTCACTCCAGGGGACAGAAAAAGTGATTTGAGGGGTTTGCTCTGGACATAGTTCTTTCTGTATATTACCTGGTGAGTATTTAATAAAAGTCCTTAGCTTTTTTTGTGACCCTTGGAGCAGCCAAGCACAGTCTGCAAGTGGCAAAGGGTTTGGGTTATTTGGGGTTAGGGGCAGAAAGTGGCTCCCCTCTCTCCCAAATCCTTTGGGGACAAATAGATATCAGATGATACAGCCTTTAAACAGCTGAGAGGACAGAGAAACATAGCATTTTCCCTCTATAGCTGTGGTATGGAGTCAATTTGTCTTTATTGCGATTAACATAGTGCTGATTCCCAGGCTGTAACTTCTACTAGGATGGAAAAAAAGTTTCCTGGGAGTGTCAGGAAGAGGGAGCAGACTCTTCCTAGCATCATTCCCAGCAGCAATCCCCTGCTTCTTGCCTCTTTTTGCACAGCATAAAAAGTGATTAAAAATGAGATGCAAAGCACACCTCTCCGGGGATCAATAATTGCCCTGCTTGAAGAATTAGACAGTTGGGGTAATCACTGCTCTGTGGTACCCATGGTAGTTAAGGGAGAGGCACTCTGCAGTTTAAGCATTTTATGGAGGCAGAGGAGTTTGCAGGCCGGGAGGTGAGCCCTGACTCCTGCACAGAATTTGGAACCGATGGACCTCATGAGCTGCAAGTCTCACTCGCAGAGAGCCCTGTGCTCTCTGCAGTCCTATCCCGGGCCTGCCAGGGGTGCAGGGGTTGATTTGCAATTTAGCCAGTTGCTGACCACACTGTAGGGCCAAACATGTCTAACATTGGTATTTGGAGGCTACCAGAGCAGGACCTGGACCTGTGAAACGTGCAGTACGCTTGGAGGTAATTAAAGGACTTCCAAAAGTTCCCCAGGCCCACAGCCAGCAGTGGTGCGGTTTGGTACAAATAACATTGCAGGCAGATGGGGTTGCATGCTGAGGTCTGGCCAGTCACACATTCAGGCAACCAGAGTGGCTCAGCACTGGCTCCCTCAGTGGTCCTGGACAGAAGCAAGCTGCTTTCTTACAGCTTTACTCTGCTGTTTGCTTTCATTCAAGTACAGTGAGCTCTCAGCTCTAACAGTTTCTAACAGCACCTTTTCAAAAAGCAGGGACCCCCCTCCTCTGAACACAGCTAACACCGAGGGGCAGCGGCTCAGCTTCATCCTCCCCGAGAGGACCTTGGAAGGCCATAAAACCTGCAAAACAGACGATGAAGCCAAGTTTACAAATACGCAGAGATTAAACTGCGGACAGTTCGCATTGCCTGGAAGGGCATGCGTTTTGTTCCTTTACAAAGCCCTTCTGAGGGGCACTGGGCGCAGCTGGGGGTCCGGCGCGTCCCGGAGGCGCACCAGAGGCGCCTCCCGTGGATTTTGGCCACACCGGGAGTCCCTGGAGAGAGCACCGCAGGTGCCAAGCTTCTCACCATCGTCTGTCCCTCTGCCTCCTGTCCTGCTCTTAGCGCGTCGTAGCGGGACTGCCGGCGGCTCCTGGTAATCGCTGCGCTCTGAAGTCCCGCCGGTAACTCTGGTGGGACTGCGAGTTTGACCGGCCGCTGCGGAGCGCTGGCGGCCAGGCGGAGGCGTTGATAGCGCACCTTTGTAATCCTAATTACGAACGACACTGAGATGTCTCGGCTGTTCGGGGACAGACGGCGACTCGCACAAGCCAGTCATGCAGAAGGTCTTGCCCGGCCAGCACGATGAGATTCCCGACGTGGCAATTTCTCCCGCGGGGTCAGGACGTCCTGTGGCCGCGGCCCCTCCGCGCTGACCGGGCCAACAATGCACGGGGGGCGGGGGCCCTGCTCCGCAGGACGGGTGCGAGCAGGGCTTCACCGACCGGTCCGCGGGGTTTTGGCGGGGTTGGAGGGATTGTGGTTCGCCCCGGGACTGCCTGTGTCCGGCCGATCGGAGGAGAAGATGGTAACCCCGGCGGACGCGGAGCGGCCTCCCCTCTCTGCAGTTGTCAGGCTGAGGCCGGCGAAGGTGCCGGAGCTGCCGGGGCGCCCTGTTCCCTACCCGGTCAAGCTCGCTCGGGTGGTCACTTCCATGGCCAGGAGGGCAGAGCTGGCTGCTGGGGGAGACCGCGTGCGTGCGGAAGCACCGACACTGCCCCTTCCGCGCCGAGCCTCGGAGAGTTAGTGAAAATGAACTTTGCCCATTGAGAGCAAAGCAAAAATAACCCAAAACATTGAGAAGGAAAAAAAAAAAAAAAAAAAAAAAAAAAAAAAAAAAAAAAA
>CM031863.1:19507533-19566421 GCA_018697195.1 Certhia americana
TCTAACGACATCAACGCTGCGATTTGTTTTGAATGTTCACTTTTATTGGTGTTCTCCCTTTGCCAAAATGTGCTTGATTACATAGATGTAGTGCCGTGATAACTGCGCACCCTAGACAGCCTAGGTGTAACCGGGAAAGTTCAGCCCAGGCCAGATCAAATCCCAGGCTGTTTAATGCTGGAAGGCTGCATGTTGCTATTAGTGTTAAATATATGGCTAATTATGCGTATGAAAATTAAACATCAGTGTTATGCTAATGGGGCCGCCTTCAGCTGTGGATCAGAGCACTTGAGACTAGCATTTAATCAAATGAATCAGTAACTAATACATCTGCACGTGTGAACTTTCACAAGATCATTTTCCTGTTACAGTCACACCGCAGAATTATGAAAGAAATAATTATCAACACTTTCTAATTATCTAGCAAAGTAATTTGGGATTCATCGTGGGCTTTCTGGGGAGGATCTCCTAAGTCCCACCTCATTTACCGCTCACGCACGCGGAAGTTTTCATTTTAAGCTCAAATGCGCCGTTGGGCCCTTTCAGGACGATTTTGTTTGGTTGGATTGCTTTTTTCCCTTTAAAACAATAGCGTCAGTGGCCGGGCGGCGCGATCCGGAGGTGCGGGCGGCGCTGGGACCCGCGGGCCGGGACCGAGAGCCCCTACGCGCCCGCGGAGTGCGGGCGGGGGCCGCTCGCTTTGTCCGCGGGTCCCGCCGCCGTCTGCCGGAGCGGGGCGGGCAGCTGCCAGAGCCCCTGCAGCCCGCCGAGGCCGGCGGAGCACGGCTGCTGTCCCCTCCGCGCCGCCTTCCCGGCGAGGGGCGGAGAAGGGCGGAGGGGGTTGCGCTGCCTTCCGCCGAGCTCCGGATCGGCGCGCTCGGTCGCTGGCGATGGGAGCGGGTTCCCGGGCGGCTCCACTGCCGGGCCGGCCGGGAGCGGGGCGGGCGTGCGGCCGCCGCCGGCGCTCGGGCAGGCGCGGCGCTGCCAGCCCGGCTCTCGGCGCTCACCGGGGTCCGGGCGAGCCCCGAGCGCCTCGGACCAATCCAAAGCGATTATGCAAGACGGCGGGCCAATCAGCTCCGCCGTCTCATGAATATTCATAGACTTGGCTGAGTCAAAGCTTTTAGGCGAGTTTGTGTAGATCTACAGCATCATGCTTAGACTTTTCAAAGAGACAAACTCCATTTTCTTATGAATGGAAAGTGAAAAACCCTGTTTCGCTTAAATTGGGTTCTTTCCTGTCCTGAGAAACACAACAGACCCCAAAAAGGCAAGCTGAAGAGAGAACACACACACAGACCAAGCGACAAGAAATGACCATGACTACCATGCCAGAGAGTCTAAATAGCCCCGTCTCAGGGAAGGCTGTCTTTATGGAGTTTGGGCCGCCCAGCCAGCAAATGTCTCCTTCTCCCATGTCCCACGGACACTATTCCATGCACTGTTTACACTCCGCGGGCCACTCTCAGCCTGACAGCTCGTACAGCACAGCTTCGTCCTTCTCCCGACCGCTGGGCTACCCCTATGTGAACTCGGTCAGCAGCCACTCGACCAACCCCTACATCAGTTCAGTGCAGTCCTACCCCAACAGCTCCAGCCTGACTCAGACCCGGTTAGAGGAGACAGGTAGGTGCACTCGGCTTTGGGGAGGGGGGGAGGGGAGGAGGGAAGGCAAGGCGGGAGGGAGGGTGTTGTATTAAAAAAAATCTATCGGGGGAAAAATTAAATTAAATTACAAAATATTAGTCAAGAGAGGCTGAGGATCACAGGGGACCAATACACAGAGCACACAATGCTTGGCTGGAAAAGAAACCAACCCAGATGTGCACGTATTAGTCTTCGTAATTATTTATTGCGTAGCGCTATAAACAATGTATGCAATTAAGGGTAATTAAACCTAAACTGCAGCCTGTAAAAATAGCAAACTTTCTCTGGGAAGAAGCCTGGGTTGCCATAATCGCCCGGAGCCTTTGTTAGCGTTACTCGAGCTTCACTTTTCTTCCTTCTCATTATTGTTATTGTTGGTGTTGCTGTTATTATTGTTACTGCTGCTGCTATTACTGTTACTGCTATTACTGCTATTGCTGCTATTATTATTATTATTTATTTTGCGTCGTCTGTTGTTTGTAGGGGCCGAATCGGAGAAAAGCACTGTGGTAGAAGGAGGGGAAGTTCGCTTTAATGGGAAAGGGAAAAAAATCCGCAAACCCAGGACTATTTACTCCAGTTTGCAGCTACAGGCTTTGAACAGGAGGTTCCAGCAGACTCAGTACCTGGCTCTCCCCGAAAGAGCCGAGCTCGCAGCATCTCTGGGACTCACCCAGACCCAGGTACAGCTCCGACTGAGCCGGCCCCTCTCTCGTGTCCCCACCGTCGGCGTGGGAGACCACACGCGTAATGCACACGGGTCACAGCAGCGGGCAACGGGGCCCGCGGCGACACCCGTCCCGCCGCGGGGCGTTCCCGGTGCTGTGGAAGCCCCCGCAGAGCCCGCTGGAGCGGGCCCAGGGGCTCCTACTGGGTGGCTTGGCGTCACAAAATAACACAGCGGGGGAAATGAGGGAGAGAAGCTGGGGGGCGGCCGGGTGCGGGGGTCCGCCGTGTCCTGGGAGGGATTGGGGGGATGCTGGACCGTAACAGGGATGCTGAGGGATGCTGAGCCCTGCCCCTTTCCCCTTCGCAGGTGAAGATTTGGTTTCAGAACAAGCGCTCCAAATTCAAGAAGCTAATGAAGCAAGGAGGGGCCGCCCTGGAGAGCAGCGCCCTGACAAACGGCAGGGCTCTCTCGGGCAGCTCGCCACCCGTGCCTCCAGTGTGGAATACCACCTCCGCCTCCGGTAAGGCCTCGTCGGGGACCCCGGGCACCTACATCCCCAGCTACACGTCGTGGTATCCTTCGGCCCACCAAGAAGCTATGCAGCAGCCGCAACTGATGTGATTATATATATGTTTTCCCCTAATGCAAGCACTATCGATCCCCAAAAGAATTAAAATTATTACGGGGAGAAAAAAAAAAAAAAAAAAAAGAAAAAAAAAAAAAAAAGAAAGAGAAACTAAGTCAAAAAAAAAAAGAGAGAAAGAAAAAAGGGGGGAAGAGAGAGAGAACTAAAAAAAAAATAAACAAAAACAAAAACAGAAAAAAAAGAAACCACAAAAGAAACCCAAGCAAGCAAACAAACAGGAGGTCTCTTGCCCATCCAGCCATTAGGACGCTGCACGGTAGCTCGGTGCAGGAGAGCACAGATGTGATGCGGGCCGGTTCCCACCGCTGACAGCTGACGGAGCGGCCCCGAGCACCGCACAACAGCCTGGGAGCAGAGCGAGCGCCGGCCGCGGCTTTGTGGGACAATCAGAAAAAGATGTCTGGGGGGCGGGGAAGCCCTCTCCTCTGTCCTGTCTGTCTGTCTGTGTCTGTTGAAATGTAGGTCATTTATTTACTACCCCGATCTGACGGTCTCTTCAATTGCAAGGAGGAAGGAAGCTGTACAATTTACCAGGGCTTCTTTCCCGCGACATTTTCTGTACCTTTCACTATTCATCTGTATATTTTTTGTTGTTGTTAAAAGGGGAAGACAGGGGGTTTATTTATTGATTTAAATTACCACTATGAGAGTGCTAGAAACAAACTCAGCTTGCTGAGTGTACTGCTTGGACGCACAGTTTAAACAAAACCACAGACGGTCCGTCGTCCCGTCCCCCTCCTTCTCCCCGAATAAATCACCACGAGGGAAGGATGCGATTTTAACTTTTACAATAACTTTTATACGTCGCTGGTGTGGAGAGTTTTGATCCGAATGATTTGCATTTCTCGCGTATTTAACAAAGGAAATAAATGCACATTGTTTGGTACTCTGAAGTGGAATTGCAGCAGCTGCCAGCGCTTTGCTGAGGTGAAGCAAGGCGCAGAGGACGGAACGAGAATGCGGAGGGCGGCGGGGGGGGACCCACCGGGAGGGCGGACGGGCGGGCACACCCGCGCTGTCCCGGCGCGGCCTCCCCGCACAAAGCCGGCCCGAAATCGAAATGCACAAACCGACGTGCAGGAGCTACTCGCTGTACATATTTTATTCTTTATTCTTATTATTATTATTGTTCTGTAAACATGTTGCACAAATTTAGCATTATTATTATTATTATTATTATTATTATTATTATTATTATTATTATTATTATTATTTCCGTTTTATTTCGTGTGGCTGTAAAACATGATGCTTTGTGTACTGAGATCTTGACATTTTACTTGTGAAATTCGGAAAATGTGATAAACTGAGCTCGGTTGTGTTTAGTGTTCTATATGTCAAAGTTTAGTTTTATATTGAGAATGTTAACTTATTGCTTTGTATCTGGGGGAGGAAATGGAAAAAACCCACACAAATCTTTGTACATAAGTTATAAAGTTTCTTTGAGACAGTAAAATTATGGTTTGGAAGAAGAGACACGCATGCTCCCTGTCTCGTAGCGCGGCCGGGAGCGGGGTCCGGGCCGGGCTCCGCGCTCCGCGCTCCGCGGCGGGACGGCGGTGGCCGTAACCGGGAGGCGAGGCGGAGGAGCGGCGAGCCACGGGCAGGGCAGGCCGTCCCCCGTGCGCCCGGCCGGGCCCAGTTAGGCGGCGGCGGCCGTCGCCATGGGTCGCGGGACCCTCGGCGGAGGGGTCGCTCGGAGCCGGGGGTAGAACCGGGCACAGCAGCTGGGACGGCAACGGGATGTGGGCAGGCCGGGAGAGCTCCGGCCCCCGTCCCGACAGCCGAGCCGGTTGCCTCCCCGCGCATCCCACGGGAGGCGAAGCTGTGCCGGTACCGCCGCGGTCATCCCAGCCCCGAACTGAGCCGTAGCCGCTCCCCGGGCTGGCGCGGCGCCGGGCACAACCCGTGGCTATTGCTGGGGTGGGTAAAGCACTGCAGAGCGGAGGGAGCCGGCAGCGGCTGGGCTCGGCCGGCTGCTCTGCGCAGGGCTCGGCTGTGCAGCCCCGCGGGGGCCACGTTCGCCGGCCCCGAGATACGCACCCGCTCCCCGGTGCGCGGGGCCGGTGCGCGGCCGATGCACGGCAGCGCAGCGTCCGCCCTGGCGCGCACAGGCGGCGCGGCGGCCCGCGGGGATGCCGTATCCCACACGGAAAATGCTCCGCATTTCCCGCAGTGCCACGGCCCGAGTCCGGTCCCCAGCCGACCGAGTCCGGTCCCCAGCGGCCCCAAGTCCCGAGCGGAGCGGAAGGGCTCCGCGGCCCCGTAGCGCCGCAGGACCCGCACGGAGCCCGCGGCGGCTCTGCCGGAGACCAAACGCGTTTGACCGGGCCGAAGCGGGGTGGTCAAGCAGTTCGGAGGGCTTTAAAGATATATTAGCTTCTCCTAATTCAATAACGTCTTGCTAACAGTTCAAATAGAGAAATTATCAGTTTTCTCTCAGCGAGGCGGTCTTGAGTTAGAGGCTATTATAATTGTACATTTGAAAATGTTAATCTCAATACAGGCCTAATTAATTCTGCCTTGTTGCTGACAAGTAGTTCATCAAATATCTGATTCAAAGATTTTCATAATGAGGATATTAATTAAACTATGAATAATCCAAAGGTGCTTATATTGAAACAATACCTCATTACAATGATTAAGCCCTGATTTCGAATATTATACCTTTACCAATTGTCACCCGGCAAATACAACCTTATGGATGAGCCCCTAAATGGCAAAATGTAATTTTGGGATATATTTTTCCTTGTTGGGGGAAAAAAAAAAGTGCCCCTCATTTTCAAACACTTCTGAAATAGGTTACACACAGCTTAATGATGATCAAAATGACTCTTTTCTGCAAAAAAAGACCCCAAAGTGCGCGTACAGCTGCAAACCCAAGAGGGTCAGCATCATTTCACTGTATTCTCTTCTTGATTACAAGCCGAGCCCATCAAACACAACATAATTACAGTAATTTCAGGTTTATTTATTCTAATGCAGTTTCCCCATCTCTCTGGTAATTATGAGCAATTTTTTCGCCCAGGGAATCTTTTTGCATTAACAAAAGAGATAACGCACTGAAAGCCAAATTTGCTGTGCATTGAGAAAAGCGAAGAAAAAAAAAATAAAATAGGTGCGAGCTGCCATCTCTGCAATTCTCCTATATTGGAGCTCTGCAAATTGCTTGCAGGTGTATGGAGCAGAGCTGTCAATAGGAAGGGGCTTCCAAATTAGCAAATGCACAATGTTGAAGTAATGAAGACAGACTTAGCAAAATTGCCAAACAACAGATACCTCTTTAATATCTTCCACCCAAAAAGAAAAAGGGAAAAAATCCCCTTGGAGTGTCCCTGCGAACCCCCTTGAATAGCTGGGGATGTTGTACATGTGTCAATCTAATTGCAGAGCACTGAGCGGCCCCTGAAACTAGAAAAAAAAATCAAATATCAGAGCCCAAGCCCGTTTGCATTCGGAATTTGCTCCCTTCGTTTGTCAGAGGGGGATAAGAAATCCCCTCCGCCGCCCGCTCTGCTGTCCCCGCCGCCGCCCTCCTACCCCGCTCCTGCCGCCACCGCCACTCGCATGCCAGTGAAAAAGTGCCATGTCCCCCCCGCGCCGGCGCCTTTCCCCCCGCCTCCCGGCTCGGGACCGGGCAGTAACGCTCTCCTTCGTAAGGAACCGACAAACGCACACCACCAAACCGCGGCCGAAAACGAGCGCCCGCCGGCGCCGGCAGCCCCCGGCATCGCGGCAGTCCCGGGCGGCGAGTGCCCCCGCGCCGCTCTGTCCGCACCGGGCTCCGCGCCTCGGCCCGCGGGATGCTCCGGCTCGGCTCGGCTGCGCACGGCATCCCCGCCGCCCGGCCCGCCGTCCCACTCCCTTCCTCGCCCCGGTGCCGCCGGCGGGCGGGAAGTTTTGAGGGGAGACTGGGTCGGCGGAGCCGCCGCCGGTATTTCCCGTCTCTCCCGGCCCGCGCGGGGCATCCGTCCGCGTCGCGCCCCGCACACTCACCTACCCCCGCGAGAAAGGAGCCTGTGTCGCCACCCTTACCTTCCGCCTCAGTCCCTGAGGCTCTGGGCACAAGTCTTTGCTTTACAACAAACCAAAGGACCGAACGCGGCTTTTTGCTACGAAAGTTAGAAGAACGAGAGAGTGTGAGAGAGAGGGAGAGGATCGGGGAGGGAGAAAGAAAGCGAAAAAAAAAAAAAAAAAAAAAAAAAAGAAAAAAGAAGCGGAGCACAATAATAATATCCTGAGAGTGCAAATGTGGATTGAGATCCCCCAGAGATGCACATGCCTCTGAGCGCAGCAGCCTTTTTGCAGCTCTGCTCTTGCAGAATATGACTGAAATTTTCTGCTATATAGCCTCTGTCTTTATAGCTGATGAAAAAAATTGCAGATTATTAGCATAAATGTTTACTCTTCATTACGCTGATGACATTGTGCACTCGAGATCTTGGTAATCTTTGGGAAAATTATGAGTAATTTTTAAAAATTTTAAAGCAGCAGCAGTTACCATGCAATTCAGGCTAATTCTGCGTAGGCTCCGAACGGATATAATTATCGAGGAGTCAAGATGTTATGCTAAAAACTATGCATTGATATTCCCATTTATTATGTACATACAACTTTGACAATGTTGATGCTTGAAATAGCAGGAAATTGTCTTGCGCAAAAATTACAGTCCATATTAGGACATGTGAAATTGCGAAGAATTATATAGTAATTGCAGGCTTTCAGATGGGAGAGCCAGAATGCTCAAACTAGTGCAAATGTGGATAAAATTACAGATCAGAGCAAAAATTAGGGAAAAAAGGGGTCTGGGATTTTTCAAGTTGGCTATAGGATTCCGGAAGTGTCTAATGCCACATGATTGCTGCAGCTTTAGGGGAGACATTCATGCCTCAAATAACTCCTTTTGCCAGAGCCGCTTTAATTGAATTTCTCGTGCTTTCTCTTTTCACCGGGCAAATGAGTAAATTGCCTCCCCACGGTACAAGCCCGGCCGGCCCCGCCCGTGCTCCGGGGGGGCAGAGGGTGCCCTTTCGGCCGGCCGGCTGCCGTGCCGCCCTCCCGGACCGGGCTGGTCGCGGAACCGTAACATACCCCGGTAGTCCCCCACCTCCCCGGGACCGGCCCCGCTCAGCCGCCCCCCCGCCCCCCCCCCCCCGGCCCCGCCCCCCCCCCCCCCCCCCCCCCCCCCCCAGGCTCCCTCTCCCGCTCCGCAACCCTTCCCGGAGTGCTGCGGAGGCCAGGGCATCTCCCGCCCCCGCTTATCGTGATCCCCGCGACTCTGGCCGGTTCCGGGCAACCGGTCCCCGTGCAACTTGTGCGGGTGATCATGGCTCTCAGCGGTGCCTGCCCCGTCCTATCGGACAGGAAAAGAGCAGAAGAAAACAGGCTACAAACACACGCATATCTCTATGTGTGCATCTGCGGTGCGCGCGGGAGCTGCTGTAACGCGCCTCTGCATCCGCTGCCGCCGCCGACCCCCGCACGGCGTGAGCCGCATCTGGGAAGCGAGCAACGGGGTGAAATACGGAGCCTGGGAGGGCTCTGGGAGATACGGGGATGTGGAAGCACGAAAAACTCCATCCCATACACCAGGTGCGGACAGCTCAGAGGGGACTGCTACCAGCAAACAGCGAATACATAGTAATAAAAAAATAATTAAAAGAAATAGCAGAAAGAAAGCGCGGAGGCTCTCGTCCTGGGTGTGGTATCCTCCGCTCCCCGACCGCTGATAGCGTTTCCCCGCTGGGCAAGTCCCTATCCCGGGGACATCACGCCGCTGACGGCGTCTAGCCCGACCCCACGGAGCCGAACAACATCACTCTCTGCAATGCTGCATCGGTCTGGAGTCTTTGGGCCAGGAGAAACCGAGGTGCAGATGTTTGGGGGGAACTTTATTTAACTGAGAGAAGCGCCTGTGAAAACGATGGGGCGGGGGGACGGGAAGGGAACGGGAATGTGAATCGCCTCCATCCCGGCCGTGGCCCGCTCCCACGGCTTCCTCGTGCATCCCGGACCACTGACTTAGCAAAACTTGTCACCTGCCGCAGGGGTGTACCCTACTTCTCCCCCCTCCCCCCCCCGCCCCTCCTCGTAGCCCGTGGAAATACTGCGCTGCCAGGAACACAGCGCCTGCCGGGCCACGGGGGCGTGCGGCTCCGCGGGGCTGCTCGCCACGCGTGCCGCCCCGCTCCGTGCTCGCCGCCCCGGCGCTTCGCCGTTCGTCAGATGGGAAGTTTCTTCTCCCCGGTCCGAGCGGGAGACTGAGGTCACTGCCGCCAGGTCTCCCCGCGGCCGGCGGGCTGGGGAAGGAGGGTAGAGATTTGGGATGGGTTGGCCCCGCTGTTTCTTGGGGCGGCTCTGGGCTCTCGTCCCCCTCCTCGCCGCCGGGTTAGCGCCGGCACTGGAGGGCAGCTGCCGCTTTCCCCTTTGTCTCTCCCACTCCCTCCTCTCGCTTTCTATGCACCCGACTCTCGTGTTCCAACATCCCCCCGTCATTCTTCTCTTTTCTTCACTCCTCCTTCGACCCCCGCCTCCCCTCGCCCCCAAGCTTTCCCCAAGCTCTCAGAAGCAATCTGCCCTCCCGCATTCCCCCCCTCTTCCCCCCCTCCCTCTTTTCCCCCTTCTTTCCTCCCTCTCCTCCCGACGTGTCTCCTTGTGGGGCCGCCCCCCTCCGCCTTCCCCGGCCCCGCCCGGGCTCCTCATGCCAAGGCCTTTCGGAAGAGTCTCGGCCGGACTGCGAGACTCCGGGCAAGCTGGCCTGGGCCTTCAGCATCTCGCCTGCAATGGGATCTTCAGCACGGCTCTCTCCCAGTGCCCTCTACAAGAATGGCGTGGTGATGAAGGCCAGAGATCCCTTCTTTCACCCTCATTTGCTTTTTCCAGTAAGAGTGCCTCCAGGGATGCAGCCCGCAGGGGTATGCTCCCCAGGATTACAGCTTGGAGGGGCACAGCCGGGAGAGGGCATCCCGAGTGGGGAGTCCCCGAAGGGTACAGCAAAGGTTGTTAAAGTGAGGGTTCAGCTCAGAGGGGTGCAGGAAGCGTTCCAGAGGGTTACGTCCTGGAGAGGGCCAGCCCTCGAGGGATACATCCCATGAAGCTGCAACCTGGAGGGGGTGCTGCCTGGAAAGGGGTTCATTCTGGAGGGATGCTGCTCTTATGAGGTACATCCCAGAGGATTTCAGCTAGGTGGGATGAAGCTGAAGGGCTGCATCCCCGAGGGCAACATCTTGAGGGGTCTGAGGGGTCCTGTCCTCCAGGGGCACATCTCAGAGAGAGTCCAGCCCTCGAAGCACCACGGAGGGGCTTGGGGCAGTCACCAGCTTTGGCCCAAGCAAAATCCCATACAGGTTACCTGCCTGGGTGCCAGTGCCGGGGGGGGGGGGGAGGAGGGGGGGCAAGGCGAAATGCCTCTGGGTCAGGGCTGCGCCCGAGGACAGCTCCAGGACTACTGCGAACCCCGGGCACGGCCCTGCCCCAAACCCCTCCGGACCGCCATGGGAAGCTGCGAGACGGCAGGAGTCTGTCCCGGGTGAAATGTCGCTGGCGCCAGCAGGCGGGAGAGAGGGAAGGGGGGGAAGCTCTGGGCTGCTGCAGGCAGCGCTGAGTGATTCACGGCCTCGCCGAGAAGACTGTCAAGGGCGAGATTTTATTGTAGACGGGAAAGAGGGAAAGGAGGGGGGAAGTTGCAGGCTTGCGGCAACAGTTACAGTGCAGAGGGGGTGGAGGAGACGCAGCTCTCCCTCACAGCGAAGGCCAGGGTCCAGATCGACACCCGCAACCTGCCCCATCCCCCAAAAACTCAGCGTGGGCACCATGGTAACAATAATTTATTTAAATAATCTCTGCTTATTGTAAAAGAAACATAAATGAGTGTATAAGTTTTCCATAATAAATAACCAAAATACCGTTGTTTTTTTGTTTTTTTTTTCCACGACGCTAGACATCAAACAGATCAGGGGCACGTCAGTGGCTAGGCTGCCGGCGGGGGAAGAGTGGAGGGGGGCAGAGAGGAGGGTTCGCTGAGGCTGGCGCCCGACCCGGGGAAGCC
The DNA here is from genome assembly GCA_018697195.1 of Certhia americana. NCBI lineage: Eukaryota > Metazoa > Chordata > Aves > Passeriformes > Certhiidae > Certhia > Certhia americana. Next base: position 19,518,541 of record CM031863.1, read on the forward strand.
CCGTCGGGGCACGAAACCAGCCCGGAGGCAGCGCACGGGCGGGAGCCGCACCGGCACCGCCGCCTGCGACCGGCCCCCGCCCCCGGCGGACGGTTCCGTTCACGGCTAAAAGGGATTCCTTAATCATGGGAGGCTTCTGTTTTAAATCTACATATAAAAATTATTTATATTTTTTTTTAATCGTTTTATTTTTTAATCCCCAACATCAAAGTGAGGTTATCCGCAAAGGCACCTATCAACTTTAAAAAAATAAAGTTAACCAGAGTTCTGCACCGGTGCTTTGATGAAAATGCCGGGGAAGAGGACGAAGATGGACGGAGAGCAGGGAGGGAGGTGAGTACTTGTTCCGCAGCGTGGTTGTTTTCACGGCGGGAGGGAGGACCCCATGGGGCCGAACGCACACGGGCCCCGCCGCCGGTGGCAACGGGGCAGGACGGGGCGCGGAGCGGTTCCTCTCCGCCGGAATGGCCGGGCCGGAGCCAGGCTTCACCTAAACACCAGTGCTGCACGTCGGTGCCCAGCGGCTGCCGGGTGCTGCCTGCGGGCTCAAGTCTCTGTAGCGCCTAGAAGATGCTGCCGCTGCCGTGGTGGTGCGGGGGCTGCGCCGGCTGCGGGAGAGGAGCGGCCGCCGGCAGGTGCGCCGGGCCGGCGGGGGCCGGCGGGTACCACGAGTAACTACCGAGGAAGGCGGCGGCAGGGCTGGGGCTTCCGGTGCCGCCCGCGGTACGTGGGTGCGGAGCGAAGTCCCAGGCGGGGGGCGAGGAGGGAGACGGCGGCGAAGAACTGCGGCGGGGAGGCGGCTCCGCTGGGATCTCTCCGCTTTTCCACATCTTCTTGAACTTGGAGCGGCGGTTTTGAAACCAGATCTTTACCTGTGGGGAAAGGGGCATCAGGCGGCCGCTGCCTCTGCGGCGCCTTCCCGGCGCTCAGACCGCCCGCGGCGGGGCAGGGACGCGAAGCTCTCGCAGCCCCGAGCACTCCCGGCGCTGCCGCTTCGCTCGCAGTCCCACCCCGGGCCGTCGAGGCGCCATGGGCCGGCCTTTCTCCGGCGGGGCGGGATGTGCCCGGGGCCCCGCGGCGGGAGAGACTTACCTGCGTCTGGGTGAGGCCGAGGGAGGCCGCCAGCTCCGCTCTCTCGGGCAAAGCGAGGTACTGGGTTTTCTGGAAGCGCCGCTGCAGAGCCGCCAGCTGGAAGCTGGAATAGATGGTCCGGGGCTTCCGCACTTTCTTCGGCTTCCCATTCACGATCCTGATCTCCGGCTCGCAGTCTTCCTTCTCTGCTGCGGCAGAAACGGCAACCCCAGTGAGGCGAGGCTCCCCCGCCACCCCGGGCCCTGCTCGGAGCTCGGCATCACCGCCCACCCCGTCGGAGCGACCCGCCGGGAACGAGCACTCTCCCGGCCCACCCCGTGTCTAGAGTCCCGTTCGCTTCCTCGCCAGGCTCACCAAGCCGTCCCCCACGCGGGGCTCGGACGTACCAGAGTCGTTGTTGGCTGGAGAGGCCCTGCTGCCGTAGGGCCCGTAGGAGCCGTAGGCGCCCCCGTAACCCACGTCGTAGGCGGCCTTGGCAGAGTAGGGGGCGGTGCCGCCGCCCGCGTAGGGGTAGGAGTTCACGGGGCCGTAGGGCGGCCCGCCCGCTGCCCCGTGCTGCTGGTTGGTGTAGTAGCTGCTGTCGGTGGCCGTGGACACGGGCAGCGTGGGGGACTCCTGCGGCTTGTGCAGGCCGCCGTGCTGGTGGTAGCTGCCGGCGGAGATCTGGCTGCTGTGCATGTCCGGCATCAGACTCTCCAGCACCCCCGTCATCCCGTGCCCCCGCCTGCCGGGGCACGGGTCGCCGCCCCGCGGCCGTCCCCACCGGGGCCGGGCGGTCAGAGCCGTGCCACCATGCTCGCCGCGCTCCGCCGGGGCGGTGCAGCCGCGCTCCCGCCGCCGCCAGCGGGACACACTCTGCGCGCCGCGCGCCGCCGCCACGGCATTTAACACCGGTCACGTGGCGCGGCGCACGTCACCTAGCAACAGCCAATGCGGAGCCGGCCCGCGCCGGCTCCCCGCGGGCTGGCCGAGTGCGGGACGGGAGCGGCGCCGGGCGTGCGGACCCGCGGCCGCGGGATCGCCGGGCACCGGGACCTTCCGATCCGCACCACACAGGGCTCGGGGCCGCGCCTCAGCCCGGCCGCTTCTGCCGTGCTGAGTCTCTGGTGTGTGCCCCCGTCTGGCCGGCAATCCCAGCGAAAGGCCCGCGCATCGGTCCCTCCGAAAGCGGCATCCCCAAGCGGGCATAGCTGGGCGGCGGCGGCTGGGGGTTCCTCTCAGCTATTCTGGCCCCGGAGAGCGTGCACGTCGCGAGAGATCAGTAACCCGCTCTCTGTGCTAGAGTGGCAGAGCTTTCCAGTGAAATCTCCGTAACGTTACATGCGGAGGGGCGACATTCCGCCTAGCACGCGTGTTCGCGTGTTTTGTACAGCAGTTGCTGACGGCGCCCGTGGGACGTCCCTCCACTCGGCAGCCGCTAAACGGCGCCTGTTGCAGCACAGGCACAACGGCCGGGCCGGAGGTGCCAGGCACCCGCGAGCAGCCGCCTGTCTCCCCGCCCTGTCCGCTGGCAATTGCACCAAGGCCGTCGGGGCCGGTTGTCGGTCGGGCACGGCGGCGCTGTCCTTGGCCGCCCTCTGCCGGGGGCAGCGCCGCGGGGCAGCAGCCAGAATGGTGTCTCAGGTGCGCTGAGTAACGCTTCGGAACTGATTTTTATTCTTACATGCTATTTCCCTCGCTCGACTGCCCTGCCGCGGAGTCGGGCCGCCTGTCGGAGAGCGCGTTCCTTTCGCTGTGGGAAGGCCCCCGCGCTGCCGGGGGCTGCCACACGCGGTGCGGGAGGGAGGGAGGCACCACTCGTGCGAGGGTGGCTGCAAACGCTACCACAAAATACTGGTAAAAAGGTTAAAAAAAAAGAAAAAAGCGGCCGGCCGCCGTCGCGCTGTTTACAAGGGCCGGCGGTGCGTGGTGTACCGGGCTAGCTCCGCGCGCCCTGACCCCGCCCTGCCTCACGAGCCCGCGCGTGCCCCCTCAGGACCCCTCCTCGTCCCGTCCCGTCCCGTCCCGTCACATCCAGTCCCGTCCCGTCCCGTCCCGTCACATCCAGTCCCGTCCTGTCCCGTCCCGTCACATCCAGTCCCGTCCCGTCCCGTCACATCCAGTCCAGTCCCGTCCCGTCCCGTCCCGTCCCGTCCCGTCCCGTCCCGTCCCGTTCTGTTCCGTCCCTTCCCGTCTCGCCCCGCCCGACGGGGGCCGCTCCCTCACGGCGCCGGTGCCGGGCATTCCGCTCCCGCTCGGGCCGGCCTCGCCCCGACCTCGGCCGCTTTGAAGAGGACCGCGGCTGGAGCCCGTCCGTCTGTGCCTGCGGGGTGGCGGCGCTGCGGCGAGCGCAGGTGAGCGGGGCTGGCCCTGGTCGTCTGCCAGCGGCAAGTGGATCCGGGAGTGGGGCTGCGGGACATGGGGCGCTCGGCTGAGGCGGCGGTGAACCCCGGGCGCGGCCTTCGCGGGAACCGACGTGCCCAGAACCCGGCATGACAACGCCGGAACCTGGCGCCCGGCCCTGCTGGCCGGCGGGGCCCGTGGGGGGGATGCGGAGCAGCGGCGGTCACGGAGAGAGCTCGGCCCGGCAGCGATGGCTCTCGTGCTGCTGACTCTCCCAAATGCAGCTGGTGCTTAGTGCAAAAGAAAACTGGTTTCTGCAATCCGCAGTGTGAACGTACTGCTGTCCCAAGTGACGTCTTTGTAGGACTGTGTCTGTCCATTGCTGGATGAGGGCCGGCAGTCTGAAACAGCCTCTGACTGGCACGGGAGAGAGGCAGACAGAGTTCGGTGGCTGTCAGCAAACAGCGGGACAATCGGTTACCCTTTATTAGTCACGTTTTGAAGCATGTGAGATAGTTTAAAAAATACAAAGGAGAAAGGACATTGCATCTCATACTGAGGATTTAATAAAGCAAAGGACTTACTCGGAAATTTGTCTTGCTATGTGGCAATTAAAAAAAAAAATGAAATTAAATAGTGCTATATAGCATGTACATGGTGATCTGTACAAAACATAAAGGACATGATTTTGTTTGCTTCAGCTTATATGAATAGTCTTTCTCGTGCAGGTTGTTCCTCATAAGGTGGTGCAGGGCTCACAAATTTAAATAAATTGTCAAATCATACCTGTTCCAGAGTCTTACGGCTTTGTTTCTGCAGCTTGTTTTGCCTGTGTGGAGGCACAGACTTGCTGGAATGACCACTGTGGAGTTACCTTTGCATTTACTCACATGGCTGATCTTGTAGATCTTTGTTATTTCTCATTTGAACTTTTCGTATGAAGTAGTTGTTTTAAACTCCAGCTTGTATAAATAAAGGCATGATTAAAGGAGAGATGACAACAGGCAGCAGGAAGGAAGGAGAAAGGCTTAGTTTAGGTGAGAGACAACTTGACTGCCAATGAATGTTTTACAACACACTTCTCTGAACCAATCATAGTATTATCAGCTAAAAAAAAAAAAAATGACATTAGGCTGGTCCAGTGTTTTTGTGTTTTCATAGCTTGCGTTGAGCTAATAGTTTTAATTCTGCTTTCTTGTCCCTACTTTGGGAATTGTGAATGTTACATGGCCAGGTAATTAGAAAAGACCCAGAGAGCCTGGGGAATGAGGGGAAAAATCAGAAGATAGTAGGAATGTTTTGTGTACCTGTTGTTAATACTCAGCAATCCTGCTTAGTTTTGGTGTAACAGATCATGTGTTATTATTTATAGCCTGTGAGAAGGAATGTTTGTATGATACAAAATATATATCTTACGCCCGTTGGTCATTCAGTTGCACACAGGAGAAGAATGCTTGCCTTACTCTTGCAGAGTAGTTAATGGTCAAAGGTTTTGGTCATGGGGTTTATATGAATATACAGCACTTATTGCCAGAGGCAACGAAACAGTTGAGCTGACGTTGTTGTTGTTGTTGACTTGTTTGTTATAGAAGCATCCTCATGCTGCCTGTGGACATATTTTGTTATCCAATATGGTAAACACAGAGTGTATAAACACAAGATAGGACCATCAGTCTTCAAAATCATAATCTCCAACTGATCAGCTTGTATTAATTTTTTAGTGTTTTTAAAAAAGGTTGCATATGATTCATAGAAATGGCTATGGTAACTCTGGGATGGTGTATTTTGTTAAATTTTTTTTTTTTATTAGCTGTTATTCCTGTGATTCTCTTCCAGAAATGGACTTCATCTAAGAAAAATGTGAAAGCCCTTAAGGACTGATATCCTGACTCTATATATGTGACACAGATTTAACTTAGGGATCAGTGGAACAAGTTGTTACACAGTGTTTTATCTCAAGTATCACTTGAAGAGAACTGCACTTAATATTAAGAATTAGGTTATTTTTTAATCTCTTTATTTTTAAATTTTATTTTACCCATTACAATCCCCATTTGGCTGAGCCATTTCACTTACTTCAGCGACAATGTGGTGAATCTTAAAAGATGGGCCTGCTGTTTCTGGTAATATTGCACAAAAGTAGTTAGACAGTAGTCTCTACTGCAGTGGCATGTTAACAAGTATGTATTTCTTTCCATGGCTAAGGGAAATGCTTTCCAGTGGATTTATAGTGATATAATGCATGTTACGGTCCTGAGTGCTTGCCTTAATAAATATAAATCACGTGCCAGATGAAGTCATGAGGAGGGTTTATGCTTGCATTGTACCTATGAAATCTGGTATTACACTCAAGAGTGATGGTAGCAGTTCAATCTTCCTTTTCTAAGGGATTAAGTGTATCTGCTTTTGGGAAATTGTACAAATCTTTTCAACACCCTTCTGTAAGCTTGCTACCTGCTGTGCTTAGTTTCAGAATTCAGCATTATCATTTTCCTTTAAAAACTGTTTATTGTCTCATTCATCTGTACATCAGATTACTTCATTCCAAAAATCACATAACTCTTCTGAGAAGAATATGCCCCCTTGTGTGGCTCCCTGAGGATTCCTTTCTTAGCCCCTTGTTGTAAACAGCTTATACAAGCGTGACATGAGACATGGGTTCTGTAAAATCCTTTCAGAGTTGTTTATTAAGCTGTCTTGGTCTCAGATTATCTTTCTCATTGATGATTCACTGGCAGCTCAGTACCTTTCTTCAGCAGAAACCTTTGCAGACTGGAGCACAAACTATGACTTTCAATAGTGGATTAATCCGGTGTTATTTAGCACAGGTGTTTCTCAGTTTTTTCCTTGTACAATGTTTAAGAAGTGCACCGCCTGGTGCATTGGGGTGGATATTTAATATCAGCACATTCTTGGGTCCAAGAATTGCTGCAGATGCTTGGTGGGGAAGGAAGGTCTGGGTGCAGAATGTGAATGCAGTAGAGCAGAAGTCTTGTGGATTTTGGGAATAAAGCAGAGCATGCCCAAACAGTCCCTCTTGCCTCCTTTAAGACTGAAATTCCACCTTGTTCTGCAGTAGAGCTCTTGGATGTGTTCTGATCATCTCTGGGGCTTCCAGGCTTTTTTTCTTTACCAGATGTATCGTGAGTAATACCACTGACAAAACACCAAAAACTATGTGCTTTTTTGTCGTGGCTTTATCGAGTTTGGGTTTTTTTTTCCCTTAATAGAATGAGATTGGTAGAATAGCTAGAAAGTAATCTTTTTAATGGTGTTTTGTGGAAATGTGAACTGGCCAGAGGCTGGGCAATCATAGCTGCAGGTACATGTATACTTTGGGACAAGTGCTTGTGAGCCTGCTTTATAGTGGATTTGAGCACACTCAGGTTCAGCCAATAGGTAAATCTTTGTCGAAAGTGTTTTGTGTGTAAATATTTAGATGAAAAAAAATATCTTTAGTAAGAGCATGCATGAAAAATGCTTTCAAGATGAATTATTAGATAATTTCTAATATTGCTGTAGATGACAAGTATGAGAGAAGCTGAGAGGCATATTTTATGGAAGTAGATTTAAGCTGAGTTGTTCATTTGTATCATTATGAACTCCTGTTTTGCACAGGTAGTAGAGAACATTTTTTTTTTTTCTTTCATTGTAACATCTGTACAACCTTTACCTGTGCAGTCTAAGCACAGTTTAAGCAAACTTTAACACTGAGAATAAGTTAGATTGCTTTGGTGATAGCTTAATTGTGATTATTTTAAGGGTTCAGTTTAGTGGACAATGGTGTTTGGAGCTCAGAAATGCTACATCACCTCAGTGTACTGGATGAATTTTGATTTATAATGCCAGTGAACGGCCTGAGGTGTGGAGTGTGCTTTCCTCTGCAGGATCTTGTTTGAGCTCCTATGACTGGCAAATAAAAATTCCATCTGTTCCTGATGGAAAACATCAATGTCTTGCTTGGAAGAACGAGATGTGTGTTTTGCTTTAAAGAAGATATGTACAAGAACAGTTCTTGTAAATTGATTGTACAGCTGCAAAGTACTTGGGGCAAGTCCTAGACTGCTACATTCCCATCTGGAATGCTACACTAAATTGACTCAAATTGTGGAGCATGAAAACTGCAGAGCCTCTTCATGGGAATACTTGGACATATGCTCTGGGGTTTGGCACTGGCTATTCCCAGACTTTTCTAGGTATTTTAAGTAGAAATGATTAATTGCTCAAAATTGTAAATTTAAAAGAAAATCTTCTTCTTTCCTGTAGTGAGAAAATAATCACATATGAACCTTAAAAATTAATTTGCTTTGAAGTTAATTTGCTTTTTTTTTTATTTTTTATGTGGTAAATTAAATGTGCACAGAAGTGAGTGTGTTGCTATGACCTCGACTGGTAAAGCCACATCTGTCCCGTGAACTGGCCGGGGGACCTTTCTTCAGGCTGTGTAGCTGAAGTCTGTGTAAGTATGAAAACAGAGGGAGTTTTTGGCAGTGATTTGTCTGTGAGGAGTGCTCAATCTCTTAATCTGCACACATATCTGTCTTGAAACTGCTCCTCCCTTGGAAGGAAAGGGGTGAAAGGAACTGTGTTCAGGTTCACAAGAGTTACTGGCCTGTTGTTTTCTTGTGGTTGCTTTGCTTACAATATTGGAAGGTGATTTGCACCTGTATTTCATCTCATAGTATTTTTCCTGTTGGCAGAATGCCTAGATCTGAGAAGTACATGTCTTTTATGAACACTGCTGTAAATGTAGATAAATTAAATTAGAATGTTGCTTTTTACCTGCATGCATGTCTATCAGAGGTTAGTGTTGTCACCTAAGGAGCTCAAGCTCCTTAATTTTTTTTTACTTTTCCGCTTGGAAGCTAAGAAAATATCTAAGAAGAAAAGATTTTGAAAACTGAGAGAGCAGAGCAACTTCAGAGATAAAGTGGTAGGTGGGAAGTTAACTAAGTAAATTCTATTGCCTTCAGGTCTTTTTGTGATTCAGTCCTTATGTGACTTTGCATGCAATTTGCAAAAGTAGTTGAAAAATGGATTAAGAATAATGTGAACATTAACGGGTAAAGACTGTAGGTGGCCACAGGGTGTCCCCACTGTTCCATGCTGATGCATCCTGATAGGCCATTTCTCCTGTAGTACAAAGCTTGATATGCTTCTTAAATATGCTGTTTTATATGGTGCAGGTTTTAGCATTTATTTTTATATTTCCAATGCTTATTTGTCAGGGCAACCAATCAACATCTAGTCTGATAGAGGGAGAAGGGGAAAAAAGGAATTGTTTTACTTGGTTTGCTTGCTTTAGGTCTGTCTTAAGTTCTCTTTTAACTTCCAAAGATTGGGTATGGATATAACTTGATTTTTCTGAAGTAACAGTTATTCATTTCATGCGAGTGCAATTTGGTTGCTGAAATTAGAATTAAAATTTATTCAAAAAATATTTTTCTGTCCACTTTTAAAAGCCTGCTACATGCGGTTTGTGTGTTGGCCAAGAAAGTGAAGTGGCATACTTATCTAAGGGCTTGCCTGAGCAGCAGTGGTGGCATCAAATTAGGGGGTGAAAGTAAAAGTAATGTTTTTGGGCTCTTAGGGTAGCTTACTTTAGATGTGGTTTAATTTAAGCAGAAGTCAGGTGCTCTGCACAATAAATGCATCCAAGTGGGTGCAGAGAATAGCTACAGTAGTAGAACTTATACCCTGGCTTCTGATTAGTATATGTGTTCCAAAACTCTGAATGTACAGTATGTGATGGATCAGACTGTGGCTGGTACTGCACAAAGATATGTGCTCCACTCCTGCAAGTGTTCAAGACCAGGTAAGACAGAACTTAGCACAGCCTGGTCTAGTGGAAAGTGTCCTGGTCTGCAGCAGGGGTGTTGGGACTAGGTCATCTTTAAGGTCCCTTCCAAGCCAAACCATTCTATAATTCTTTAAAAACTATAAAGCATAAGGAGCTCTGTGTTAGGGCTGGGGCTTTCATGTTTTAGTAAGACCATGCTGATGCATGTAGGCTGTGGAAGTGATGCTTTCCATAGGAATTCATTATAGCTACATTAACTATATCCAGTTGCTTTAGATTTCCAGCACCTCTGAAAATAATGTGTATTTTGAAGTCAGGTAGTACTTGAGATGAGAAACAATGACGTTTTGGGTAGCCTGTTGTGCCTGAAAATCCATGCAGTGAGGCTTTGTACTCTGGGTACAGATAGATGCACTGTGGAGTCCCTCCCACAAGAGAAAGTTCTCCATGAACTTTTCCAGTGTGAATCCATCTCACAAGCAACAGTTCCCTGTGAACAGCTGCAGTGTGAGTCCATCCTACGGGCAACAGTCTCCCTCAAACTTCTGCAGTGTGGGTCACTACCATGGGGTGCAGTCCTCCAATGACAGTCTGTCCCAGCCTGGGAGCAGGGCCCCTCTCTCCATGGGTCTCCCATGGGGCTCACAGACTCCTGTACTGCCCCACTGTGAGGCTCCTCCTTGGGCTGCAGGTAGATCTCTGCATCCCTGAGGATCTTCATGAGCTGCAGGGGCACAGCTGCTTCACCAGTGTCTTCACCACAGGCTACAGAGGAATCTCAGCTCCAGCGCCTGGAGCACCTCCTGCCCCTCCTTCTTCACTGACCTTGGTATCTGCATGTTGTTTTTCTTATGTGTTCTCACTCCCCTCTTCTCTAGTCACAATTAAAACTGTGCCACAACTTCTGATTTCTTCTTAAATATGTTATCAGAGGCATTACTACCATTTCTAATTGGCCCAGCTTTGGCCAGTGGCATGTCCATCTTTGGAGCCACCAGGGATTGGCTCTGTTGGACAGGGTGAAAGCTTCTAGCAGCTTCTCACAGAAGCCACCTCTGTGGCTCCCCCCCTAAGGGGGAGGAGGCCATGCAAACCCAATACGTTTATTATTGAAAGAGCTTGAGGGGAAACAAATGCTTTCTCTATTCTAGTGTGCTATACCTTCTGGGTTTCTTATGTGGAAATGTAAGTTGGCTCTTTTGTATCTGTGTTTTTCATGACCAGTGTGAAAGGATTTTTATAAAGGAGACAGATGCTATTACTTAATTCAGTGTATGAAAGATTCCTGCTGGACCAGATTCCTGCTATTACTGCTACTGCTGCCTGCTTAGTCAGTTGTCTCTTTGACATCAGAAGTAGTTTTGCATGAAAGAAAATCTCTGATGGCGTTGTTAGCACTATTCAAAACAATGGGACTCTTATGTTCAGAGACTGCAAATCCTGACTTGATATAGTCTTTCATCTCTTGCATTGACTGATGTGAAGGATTCCAGTGATGAAAACTGATTACCAAGTAGATGAAACTTTCACAGTGCTTTTGGAACCAAAAGGCTGCAGTTGCAATACAGTATGTGCAAGCTACCTGTGAGCTGGGAATAGATGCACGGGCAACTGGGCTGTTTAAGCTTTGAGTGGTCAGGTTTTGTAAGGAGCCTGCAGTGCCAACAATCAAGAATCTTGAATGGATCTTAGGGCTTGGAAGAGTGAATTGCATTGCTAAGTGCACTGCAGCATAGGAAAAGGCTACCTTACAAACAGGGGATTTTGATGCTCTGATTGAATTGAAGAATTGTGAACAGTAGCTCTTGGACAATGCGAGGCAGCACATATCGGAGGAGTACTTGCCCTTCAGACATAAACTATAAACAGTATAAGGTTTGAATGCTTGCTTCATGATACTCTTTGTGTCCCCTTGGTTGCCATCTTCTTTTTTTTGTCCTACATACACATACCTTCCTGGAAGGGGGAATAATTAGTACAACTTTTCAGAGAGAGAGAGCTGGCTGCCCAGAGGTTAGTAATTCTCTCATTTTCTCATTTCCTGGCAGTAATGAGGCAGGAGATGGACTACCTCCCTAGGTGGGTTCAGGTTATGTTCCCCACCTCATTCAATACATCTGTCCCTGTACTGTAAACAGTTAGGAGAGGCTGCAATAAGAAATGTCATCTCAGGCTCTCTGTGTACAGTATGGCAATGATGGCATGACTCTTTCAGCTTTGTCTGTGTCTTTGTGGCACAGGAGTGCAGTGATGCTGTGGTTGGACTATAGCAGCTCTCAGCTTGCTGTGGTAATGGAGATTTGGTTATTGCTGTCTCTGACCTGAGGAAATGTGTGCCATGTCCTCAGCCAGCCTGACTTTGGGAAAGAAAAACTGAGTGAGGAACATTGCAAGTCCAGGTGATTTGCCTTCATGTTAGCTGGTCCAGTCTTGATAAAAACCCGGGAGCAGAGACAGATAGGAAGGTGTGTTCATAGCCACATTGTCGGGAGAAAAGGTCTTCTCCCAGGAGATGACACATTTCCACTAGGTTTATGACAACATGGCTGTGTTGGCAGGCAGGTTCCAGCCCTCCAGGTGGTCTGAGAAGAAAATGCTGTCTTTCACCTTTTGTTCATTCATCATTTAAACCAGACCCTGGCAAATTCTGGAATGGTAAAATAGGTACGAAGGGAAACATTCCTCTGTTAACTAGTTGTGGCTGCCGATTGGTACTTACCTAACATACCTGTACATGTTAAATTCTGTTACTGTATCAGTGGTTGGGAAGCTGGGGAGGGGAAAGGAGAGTGCTTGGGGGGAATGGGATCTCTCAACTGAGGTGGAGGAGCAATGTGTTTTAAAGTCCAGAGAGCTGCTGTTAAGTTGAACCAGAGCTTACTTTACTGTTATTAAACTTTTTTGTTTGTGAAGAAGTCATTGAATACTTTCGAATTCTAAAAGTGTCCTCACTATTCTGGGAGAACTGGATAGAGGTAAGTAAAAAGTTCGTGAGAGTCTGTCTTTTAAAAGAAAATGTGTTTTTGTTGATCCCTGGTTTACATGACCTAGTTAGCTAGTTAAGGCTCTTAACGTTCTGCAGATATTTAATAAAAACTTTGTGTTGTAACTAGCAGTTCTTCAAAGAAATACCAAGCTGCAACAAATACATTACCATTGATAATGTAGTGGAACTGACAGCAAAGCTAAAGAAGGCTGCTGTGCCAGCTTCTGCCCTTTTTGCCTTGCTTGCTTCATATGCTGCCCAGCAGTTGTGGGTTTGTGGTTTTTTTTTTTTTTTTTTTTTTTTTTTTTTTTTTTTTTTTTTTGGTTTTTTTTTTTTTTTGTTTTATTTTTTTTTTTTTTTTTTTATTTTTTTGTTTTTGTTTGATTTTGTTTGTGTTTTTTTTTTTTGTGTTTCTTCTTTTTGTGGTCAGCCGTTCACCTGAATTTGTGGTATGTCAATTGTGGTGTTTTGTGGACACAAGTCTAATGCGTATTGTTAAACCAGGAAGTCAGTCATGCATAATCTCTTCAATTTTAGTTAATATTGAAATCTTGTTGCTCTACCCATTCTTTCTTACACCTTTTTTTTTTTTTTTTTTTTTATTGTAAAGGTGGGCCACATTATCACAGTGTTTGTCAAGGATGCAGTTATATTTAAAGCCACATTGAAGAACAAATGTATATCATATATGTTACTTAATTGCACTTAATTGCACTGAGAAATACTCAGTTCATCCACATACACAAATGTGAGGGTTGCATTGGCAATTTTAACAGGAGATTCAGGAAACTTAGTTTTTTTCACTGGTGATGGTATCCAAAGGTGAAAAAATATGCCTATATACTTATGAAAGCTGGCAGAAAAATCTCTTTTACAATAACAATAGTTATCCTCTTCCATCTTATTCCCTTCCAGTATGCATTATTGAAAACGGATAATTGAAATTGGAGTCAGTATAAACCACAAGTCTTCATGAAAAATGTGAAAAATACTTTCAACAATTTTTTCAAGTAGCTTTAAGCTGTACTTAAGGGTAATATCAGGAAATCTGGGGCAATCTTCTACAGAACCTGCAGAGGGAAAAGCAACCATCTTGTAGACTTAATGCAGTTCTTTCAGGAGGTTTTCTGAAGGATGTGTTTAGACTTAATACACACTGTGTTCAAGAAGAGGTATCCCTGGGCAATTCCCTACTTGCATCAGGAATTTCCACTCTTGCGTGAAGGAGAAAATCAATGCCTGAACTTTCTTCTGCATGAAATTGAAATTTCAAAACCATGCCATTACCCAATGTGTCTGATGTGTTTCACTGGAGCATGGCAGTATCTCTTGGAACAAATATCACTATTGTAACAAGATGGTTAATAGATTGGTGCTTTCTACATGTGCCCAGTTGGCTGCACTGTAGATTTATAAATGTTGCTGTAAATACCTCCCTCTCATGGCTTGTTTCCTGAATTAGTACTTCATCTGAGCTTGAAAAACTTTTAAGTTCTGGTATCACATCTGTGAGAACAGGACTTTAGTAAATCCTCCTGTCTCAACAAAGCATAAAGGTCTACAGCTTTTTCTTTTATACAGTATATTGAATACAGAATTTGGGAAGGTTTTGTTGTTCTGTCTCTGTGTCATTTGCAGCATAGTTTTGAGCAAAAAGCGTTTTTTTGGTGCTAGCCAGTTCTGGAGTTAGGATAAGGAATTTGTGAGTTGGGTACAACCACAGGTGCTGATGTTCCATGCTACTAGGGCTCATCTCCTTGTCATGCTCTCTCTAGCCCCAGGTGAATGCATAGAGGGGGCAGGAGCCAGGGAGGAGACTCCCATCCAGCCAAAACAGTTGCAGAGGACAGTTCTGCACTGTGATACCTGCTCCTCAGTGGGGCCCACTGCTCCAGTGTCCACCCTGGCAGGGCATTGGACCTGGGGGGACAAGTGTGGTGAAGCCAGTGGGACTTGTGCACTGTGGAGGCACTAAGGGCTGGGTGAAAGGAGGTGAAGAAAACCTGTCTAGTGGAAGGTGTCCCTGCCTGTGGCAGAGGGGTTGGAACTAGATGGTCTCTGAGATCCCTTCCAACCCAAACCCTTTGTGGCTGATCTCCAATAGCTTCATAATGCCATGACCTCTTCTGAGGTACAGTAAAAGTAAAACAAGGGCAATGCATTGTCACAGATCTCTAATATGATGTCTACCAATGTGTTGCCAATCAAAGATCTGGACCCCACCTGATTTGAAAATTGTTTTGATTTGATAGGTTCTAGCAGTTCTACATGTTCATATCTCTAGCATTGAATATCATAAACTGGGATTATGTTTCAGTAGAAATTACACATTACATATCTTTCTTAGGAGAGAGCATACCTCTCAATTTATGTATTACTTCATTAAAATATTCTCTATTATTATTATATATTGCTCTATCAAACAACATATTAACATTAAAGATCATGCACAGAGGAACAGTGTTTCGTAACGCATAGCATTAGCAAACAGCATTACTTGGCACTCTGACCATCCAGCTTATAACAAAGGCTTTGCCTTTCACATCAGTGAGATCTTTGTATTGCTGCCAGCATGCTTTCCACAGCACTGCTTCCTGGTTGTGTAAAACTTGTGAGAGGAGAAGACTTAGAGAAATAACAGGCTATGCCATTATGCATCAAGATTATATGTTGCTTATCATAAATGACGTGCTAAGCACTGGCTGAGTCATCAAAGAGATGGTGTTTGTGAGTGGATGGCTGTGTGTTTAACTTCTTGTGTTCCTTGGTGTAATGTTTTAATTGTTGAGACTGTCTTCACTAATACTTGCTGTATTTAGTCA
The DNA here is from genome assembly GCA_018697195.1 of Certhia americana. Lineage (NCBI taxonomy): Eukaryota > Metazoa > Chordata > Aves > Passeriformes > Certhiidae > Certhia > Certhia americana. Next base: position 19,533,563 of record CM031863.1, read on the forward strand.
CAGCCAGTTTTGACTGAGCACCAGCCACAATGACTAGAAATTTTCTAAACTTGTTTTTACTTAGCTACCTGAGAACTAATAAAGTAGTTTTATCCTTTTTACTTGGTACTTTCAAGCAGTTTCCAGATTACCTGGATTTATACCTCTGAAATGTGCTTGATCAAGATTGGAGTGTGACAGTTTAAAAAAATATTTTAAAATAAAGTAGCTTCTTGTTTAAAATTATTAACTTCTGTATTATATAGATGTGTAGCAGTTTTCCCCTTTCTTGTGCTTTCAGAGGTAGGTTTACTACAAATACACCTTGCAATGGAATACATTATTGCAACAAAATCAAAAAGATTACAATATGTCTGCATGGGCAAAGTAGTGTCTTGACTTAAAGCCAAGGAGAAAATAATTAATGACTTCATCTATAAAAACTTAAAGCAGTAATTTATCCAAACTGCTATCTTTTGTCTAGAAAATCAGGAGTCTGTTTTACAAAATAGTCTGGGGCATTAAGGAAACTTACAGGTCATACCAACATTCATTCAGTGCTACCCTGAGAACAGCTAGAGACCATGACAACTTTATTTTTAGGTAAGAACCCCACAGTTCTTATTATCAGTGAGCATTAACACCTTTTATATTAGGCAAGGAATTCTAACATATTAATATTACAGAGAAATCCGTGCAGCAGAAAATAATAGCTTCCTATTTCCTGTAAAACTTAGATAGGGTAGTATGTATATTTAGTTATATGTTCTATGAGCACTTTAGTTTAACTGCACAGGAGACTTTTTAGGGCATTTGTTTCTTTGTTTAGATGCTAAGACTTGGTGGTTTGTTGGTTTGTTTTTTTTTTTTTTCAGGTGTGGTGTGTTTTTTTTTTTTTTTTTTTGTTACTGCCAGTCAGTCAGTAACTGTTGAAACTGATAAGCAGTATTCAGCGATCAATAAGCTTGTTTTCAAGGCTGACTGATGTGCTGGTAGTAGTGTCTGTCAACAGCCGCTGTTGTCTGTAACATCAGTTCCAGATTTTGTTTTGGAAGCCTCAGATGAAGTCACTGCACGACTACAAAGAGCAACAAGTGAGAAGAAATAAAATTCTAGGATCATAATTTTTACGCTTTAAGAAAATAAGGGAATCTGTAATCTGCTTCAAAAATATGGAATGAGAACTGAGAAGAAACAAAGAAGCTGCAGTAATCTGGAAACAACACCAAGTGAACTAAGAGCTGTGCTCAAGGGTTAGGGGGTTTGCTGACTTTTAGACCTCTGCCTATTAGGTCATTAATGCCTGGCTTCAACTTTGATCTTTCTGCAATTCTGGAAGCTCTCTTCATTTTTTTCCAACACAAGGCCAAAGTTGTGTGATTACAATGAGGCTGTTGTACTGAACATCCCACATATGGATGCAGAACAGAAGACTCTGAGAAGTGGCTTATGTTGCAAGAATGCAACAGTCTACATTGTAAAATGTATATTAATCTCAAACAGCCTTTATTATATGAGTTAGGTGTGATTGTTTAAGCAGAGCTTTTTTTTCAGGAGGGAAGTTGCACCTCAGAACAAGATAAAGGATTGGTGATCTAAACTCCACTGTGACACATTAGGCAGAGAGGAAGGGGCCGTTTGTCAAGCCAGGACTGTTGGAGAACAAAGCTCTTGAAAGACTGTGAAGAGCAGCAACATGAGACTACAAAAACTTGGGGCAAGCAATGCTGAACTATGTTATAAGTGCAATGAGACTCGGACACCCTTGCTGTTAACTCCCAATTATGTTACGCCTCGAAAAGCACCAGAGTTGATAAATTGTGCCCAGCAGATTAATTAGAGACTTGGCTAACTTGAAATTACATGTATGTCAGGGAGAAGTATGTCCTGTGGGGAAGGGCAGGAAATGCTGGATGTATGTATTTCTTAAGAAATGTTCCCCTGTTTAATTTTAGGACACATTTTCCCTTGGTATTTGGGAAGATAAAGTTATTTAGTTATATATATAAAATAAATAAATAAATAAATATATATATATATATATATATTATATATATATATAAAATAAATAAATAGTTATTTATTTATTATAGAGTTACATAGTAGTATCTTTAGTGGTTTCTTGGATTTTCATATATGACAGCTTTCCTTGCTGATTTTTGTGGGTCACATTCTTGGCTGTTTCAGGGTATTGTTGGCTATTCAGGTGCATGACTGCAGATTTGGGAGTAAAATATGGAGATTGTAAACACCATGGCTTCCCCAGCGTCTTTGGGGTTGTTCTGATTTGTGGAGTAGGGTCAATGTGGGAACTCTAGCCCCTTTCCAGAGGCTGTGAAAGAAAAGAACTTGGAAATACCTGTATTGTCTGATTACCCAATGCTACCCTTTTACGTATTTGTTAACATGTTGCCCTTTCCTACTTCCATGGAAATGCCAGATTTTTTCTCTAGCTTTGCTTTTTATTCTACTCCACCACCACTGACAATCTGAACCAAAGGTCTAGTAAGCTAATTCCAGAGCACAGTTTTTGAACTACTTGTCAGCTTGGACTGAAGCACAGACATCTTGTTGGTGTTACAGTTCCTCTTCATCTTCCTCCTCCTCTATATCTAGTTTGGATGTGTGATCCATGTGTCCCTCCCACTGCCCTTGTGCCCTTGTGCTCAGAGAGCCTATCCAAAAGCAGTGGGTGAAGCATGGAGTCATGGAAACAGGAGCTGTGTATGCCACACTCACAGGGTCTTGGAGCATGTTGGGGCTGAGTCTAAGAGAGACTCATTCAAGCTCAATTTTGCCTTTCAGGCTTAACCACTGGCAAGCTCTATCTTGTCCCACTTACAAGAACCTGGATCACATGGGGTTACAAAGGAGAATCCCAGGATGACTGTGCTGTAAACAGAGATGTAACTGTGGAGCCAAATACTGAAATCTTTTGAAGGTTGTACAGGCTGGAAGAGTTGTGTCATGAAACTTCAGCCACTTCAGGTGTGGTGGTATTTTTTTTTTTTTTTTTTTTTTTTTTTTTAAGCCTAAAACCCCAAACGGACCATTGGATTATCTTTCTTTGCCACTGTCTGACACTTAGTCTAGCTACCAACCTACTTAGCAAACAAAACTGACAAAACCCCAAAAATGTGTAAGGAACTCTATCTTTCTTCTAAGAAGGAATCTTAGGGCTAATGTAAGCATTAATTACAATAAGAAAGTTAGGGAGTCATATTGTAATTGGGAGATGGGAGATGCTATCAAAAATATTACCATTTAAAAGAGAAAGAATAGAAAAAAGTTGGTTTTTTTTGAGATCACTCACTACCGAATATTTTTCTATTTGGCAATTATATGCTTTTCCAGTATTAAAAAAGGAGCATGACAGCATAGTGAGGCTTCCTGTTAAAATGTGATATCTCCCTACACAGTCAATAGGCAGAGTGTATTTACCAGGAAATTACTGAAAATCTTCCTAGATTATTACAGATGACCTGTCCAGAGCCAGCTGCCACTGAGATTCCTGGTAGATGTAGACCTTTAATAGAATTCAGTATTTGGAAATATATTTTAATTAGCTGCAGCTCTCCTTTTGAGTTCAAAGAGCTGGATTAGTGACTTACTACTGTCAGTTGGAGAACTTAATTTACATGCTGTATTCACTCTGAAGAGTGAAACTGTTCGTTTCATGTTGTTGTTATTTAAGCATTATCACTTAATCACTACATTAGTGCCTGACAACATGGCATTAAAAAATTAAGGTTCTTTAACAAAGTTATGAACCCACAGCCCTGTGAATTTGGCTCATCTTTCTGCAGCGTTGCTGTGCAACTGTGTGTGCTTATCCTTGGCTACACTAGGTTTGATCTGTGTGGGTTTGCAGCAATGAATAGCTATCCCAGTGGAGTCAAACTTCTTGTGGAAACTGGCTGCTCTGTTGCAGGGACTGCCAGTTTTTTTTCAGGAACAGAGGAGGCAGATGGAGATGAATATGGTAAAGAACTGATCTGTTAACTGTTTGGGAATGGTTTTATGTGTGCACATTGTTAAAAGTTTGTCATGGTATAGACAGCCCTCAGTAGAACTCAGTATGTAAAATCTGCAGTTGGCATGCCTTGCCTGTGCCATTCAGAAATAGTGAAGCAAGGTGGGACCCTGGAAACCAAAAGCAGGCAGGATGTTCCCTTTGCAGGAAGAAACATGCCTGTTGCTCTTAAAACCCAGTAACTTGAGTTACTGGGCCCAGCTAGTCTGCTGTGTGGGTGGGGAGTTGCAGTCATGGAGACCCTAGAGGTTGCGTTTCTCTTCCTTTTTAGTTTTCCACTGCTTAGTTTTGCAAAGGCATTCCCCCCTATCCTGAAGCTGGCTGTAATCCCCCAGACATCTTAATGCTGTGTTTGTGCTGTAAGAGGGCAAATCTGCCCAAGCAATTGTAAAAATCATTCCTATCCTTTGAATCAGTAATGAACTGGTGCTGAGCATTTTTGTGCAAGATGGGGTGAGGCAGGAAAAGGCAAGTGGGTGCAGAACATAGCCTGGGTGCTCAGCTTGGACTATGTCTAGTGACCACAAACCCTCCCAGCATCACTGCTGCTTACTCACACTGTTGCTTACTCACACTGCTGCTCACCCTCAAATAGCCCATGTACTTCTCTGGCTTTGTAATGGCTTATTTCCACTTGATGTCATGCGTCTTGTACACCTGAGTACAAGACCCAGGGGCACTTGAAGTCTCTCACAGGTTGACTGCAGGTCACATTTTCACCTCTAAACTCTCCCCAGAATCCATGGTTGGGCATATCAAGAAAGTTTTAAATAAATCCCTAAAAGAAATCAAATTTTATGAGATGAAGTTTTTCCTTGCACACAAACACCTCAGTTTCATGGCCCCATTGGTCTGGCAGAGGCTAGCACTGTGTCTGAGTTAGGTGGTCCTGCTGTACTGGTTGCTCTTCCCTCTGCTGTACTGATCCCTTTATGTGCTGGCATAAGTGTACTTGTGGTAAACAAGCAGAGTGGCTTAATAGTGAAATGACAGTCTTGGTGCCTTTAAGTAGTGCATTTCTGTGTGCAGTTGTCACACAGTTGTGTAAACCTTGAGGTGTGTTCAGGAGGCAGTGAGACAGTTGTGTGGCTTGAGGTGTAGGAATTAGGTTTGAGAAATGTGTTGCAACATTTTTGAAGTGAAGGAAAAGGGAGAATTGGCCTTTTTTTTCCCCCCACTGCTGTCCAAGTCCCTGTGACTTGGAAATTTGGGTTTGAGCTATAAAGGTTGATTTGAAGATTTCAACACTAGGCTCTTAAATCCCACTCTTTATGCACTTTGTGTTTCTGGAGTGACAGAAGTAAGATGGATTTTTCTTTCAGTAGAGCAAGTGCAAACTCTTTCTAAACAGGGAAGACATTTTAATACTCAGAAACATTTTTCTGTAACTGGAATGCTGCATCTCTTGTGTCTCTGGTATTTGTACCTTTTTCTGGGTTGTTTCCAGACGTATGCAGGAGAGAAGTAAAGAGCAGAGAAGACTGTCATGGGCTCAGGAAGGACTGGAAACAAAAGCAGCTATGTAAAAATGTGAATGATCTCTTTCTCCTTGCTGCTTTTTGTTCTTTTTATAAGGTGATGGCAGTGACTTGCTGGACTTCTGTTTCAGCAGCATGTAATATATTCCAGCATTGCAGAACACACAAAGCCATTATACTAAAGGTGTAAATTAGCTTGCACTCAGGACTGTTGCCAGATCACAGAACGGTGTGTGAAGCATACCAAATGATAGAGCCGAGTATGCAGCAATGATACTCAGTTCAGAGAGAGGCTGCCACCTTTTTGGTCCACTGATACAAGAATTGGCAAGGACAGCACATGCAGCATCTTGGAGCTGTTCATGAAGAGGAGAGAAAAATGCATTGAATTAGCATTCAGTGTCTCTAGCTGCCAAACTCTCACTTAGGCTGAATATCACTGCCAAGCTGTGTACTCTCAGCAGCATATTTTGGAGTGCAAGGAGGCTAGGGAGGCACCGGAAACACCACGTGGCAGAGTGTGAAGGTGGGAGTTGGCTGCCAAGTGGTAACTTCTGCTGGATAGTTTAAACATCCAGCCCATCTGTGGAAAGCTGCCTGGGATGTATGTGGAGCTAAATTGAGTGACAGAATTCTAGTTGAAACTTCAGGTTTCAGCTCCGTACCATGATTAAAGGAAAGACAAGATGTCCAAGAAAAGTCTGCTTCCTTTGGAGTAATTAATTTTTTAAAAAATTGCATTATCCTGACACCTAGGAATCAGGGACTGTGGTTGCATTGTACAGGACAGACACAAGGAAGTATAGGTCATCAGTAAATAGCTTATTGATGAATACAGTTACTTTAACAGATTTGCAAAGCTGCATTTTTGTGTTGTGTTTTTTTTTTTTTTTTTTTTTTTTTCAATAGCGTATCAAATGCTTCATATTAGATAGCCAGATATATTTATTCTGTTTGCCAAAGCTGCTTGGTGAATTTTGTTTTGGAGTAGGCTGGTCTTATTTGGACTCTTATGTCAATGAATGTGTGTATCAAGGTACCCTTAAGACACTACAGTGTATATTAGCAGATTATTATCCTTAGAGTTGCTATGTGGATTTTTAGGTATGCTTTGTCTCTTGCTGCTTCTTCCCTGGAAGACTGATTTTTAAGTAGCAAAGCTGTTTAAAGCTTCTTACATTTTGGGTTTTGTTCTTTTTTAATTTAAAAGGAAAACACTACATGCACTTTTATCTCTTAACCATTGTTCACCACAGCTGCGTAACTGTTTGCTCTCATAGTTTACAATATAGCCATTGTGATAGGATCTTGTTCTACAATGTTCAGCTGTGGCTCTGGTGCTAATTTATTCAGTTAATCATTAAGAGAAAAGTCTTGCTGACCAGTAGCAAAGCAGAATTTGAGACTGAAATGAAGCTGCTGCACAACCTAAGGTGGAAACTAATATAGGAATAATAGCAATAGACCACCAGCTGGTTAAGACTTGGCTTTTATGTCTGTTTACTCTTGAAAATAAAGGGAGAGAGTAGTTTGGAAAGAAGAAAGAAAGTATTTCTTAACTCTCTACATGGTGTGAACTCAGTCCAATCCCTTTACTATGACATCTAGCATTTAGTGTTACATATTCATATGATATATGATAGACAATGTTAGAAGTTCTTGTTTACTTGTAATGCTTAAAAATGGAAGTGTTTATGGCACAAGCACATTGTTCTGACCTTCAATGTTAACATTAATTGCATTTCCCAGTACCCACTCTCTGAATCATAACTGAAAGACCTTTGATTTATGATAGTGTAAGGCACCTCTGTGTTTTGTGGGTTTCATTTTTTTTTTCTTTTAACAACTAGGAAGTAAATATTATTTAACACCGCCACATTTAGTAATGATAGAATGGGACTCATCCTACTGAACAACAGTGAATACTGGGAGAAACCAGTATTATGTAAGTATGATTTTGTGGCCAAGGCTATGATTTTCCATTTTGCAGCTGAGTTAGCCAAGTATTTAGTATGGTAGGAAAAAAACTGCTTCCCTTTTCTTTGCTTAAATCTCCAAAATCTAGGTGTGGTGGATGCTTCCTTTTTCTTATGCTTAACCATTTGTCAATTCAGAGTGAGGATGATCCAGCTGGAGTATCACCATGTTCCCCAGTACAACTGAGATTTTTTAGTTTAGTGGAGGAGCTAGAACCATTCTGTTAAGGAAACTAAAGTCATTCAGAAGTAGCCTACCAGGTTGGCTTTTGCAGCCACTTAATCCGATTGATTCTAAAAGGTGACGGGATTTGACGGGAGGAGACTTTTGGGAACCAGCCTGGGGGAACTATCAAACATTCTTTTATCCTAAGAAGCTCAACTTCTCTTCCTCACTTTTTATTTTGAATGCAGATTTTATGATTCAGCAAGCTCAGTATTGAGAGAAGTGCCAGACTGATATTTGTAGGCAGCTCTGTCTTCTATGTCGTTTTACGTGTCTGTTATCCATAAGTGTGACCCTGCTTGACAAAGGTCAAAAATACTTATTCCTGCTCATGTCACCTTTGGACCTTTTTCCCCAATTAATTTTCTGTTGCATGTTTATGATGTGTGGCCTTGTGCTGCTTGTGAACTTGTTGTGTGGTGTTCTGTATCAAGGCCCATCTCTTGCAGTATACCCAGGTCACTGGCAGCCGTCTGTGTCTTACTACCTGACTTAGAGTCTGGGCTCATCATTCCCAGCTGATCCATGGCCCAGGCACTCAATGCAGTTTTTTGTTGTGTTGTAGTTGAAGACTGCAGGTGGTGTGCTTAGCTGCTGAGGGGAAAGAAGGCCAGAGGATGTCGTACCTTATTTTATTACCAGGTTAAAGGAGTTACTTCAGAAGTGTCAGATACAGATTAAATGCAGTCATTGTACCTGTGTTTCTTGGTACAGCTATTAGTAAGGAAATACGGCTATCTCGGTCAACAGTTTATAAAGTTGTTTTTCTTAGGCTGAGGGCACTGAAGGCTTTTAAAATTGCTCTTAAAGGGTGTTTCTCTTGTATGCTGTTTGGTTAAAGGATAATGGGATTTAGAAAACCTTTAAGAAACAATTAGAAATAGAGGCATGAGCAGTTGTAAGTTTCTATGGATGCTGCAAAGTAAACATGCTGAAATGAAGACTGAATACTAATACAGGAATGGTCATGGAACGAAAAGGCTTACATAGGTGCTTTCTCCAGCAATTGTCAGCAACAGACTGGAGCAGGCCTGTAAAGACAAAGTAAGGGAATTACAGATCACCCCTTCTGTGTTCTCCAGTCTGAATCCATCAGCAGCTGGAAGAGATCCCAAGATGAAATGTTCCATGTGAATTGCTACATGTTACTAGCCATCCATCAATTTTCCCATCAATAACATGTCTAATCACTTTTTAAAGGTGTTTATACTGTTGTTGCACAATACCATGGAAGCTTAAAAACAGAAATTTAACTGGTTTTTACATGAAAAATTCTGCTACCAGATGCAAATTAGTAGTAGTAAGTGAAATTGTTTGAGACCAAACAGATATTTCCTATACAGTTTCTCCTATACAGAATACTATCACGTCCCTTGGTCATTCTTTGGATGAAGAGAGACTTCAAAAAGATGAAGTTTTATTTCTGGTACTATAGGGAGAGATTGCAGGGACTGAGGGAAGATGGCCCTCAGCTCTGCCTTCAAAAAAATAGCCTTCTGTGCATAGCTATGATAAGTAACTGTTGGAGCATATCAACAATTTTACTTCACTCCAGAAGTTTCTTTCTACACAAGGTTCAAGGGACAGCTGACACAGCTTATTGGTGAGTATAAGCATTATTAGGGATAATACCATGTCCTGTGTGTAGGATATATCCTACATTAGTGATGCTCAGGCATAAGAATGCGAGCTGTTACTATCTCTGTTTCACAGTAATAGAATGATGGGACAATTGTTTCACCCATTAGGGAGAAGAACCCTAAAGGACCTACAATCCTAACCATTACAGTCCCTTTATCAGTAGACTTGTGGAAACAGATTATTCCTTCAGGTATGCCCATACTCCTATTGGAACTGGGATGTTTGCACATGTTTTGGTCTATGTTTACAAAAATGTTTTGCATACAGAAACATGTGTTGTTATTACTGAAAAAATGGAGTGCCTGACTTAGCTTTGATACTCTGATCTCCTAACAATAGTTCCAGAAGAACATTCTTATTAAATAAGAGACTTAATTTTTTTTTTTTTTTTTTTTTTTTTTTTTAAGGTTAAATAAAATTTGCACTTGTACTTATGGTGTGGTCCCAAAAAGAAAATGGTGGTTATATTCTTAGAGGAAGTCTTGAAGCACAGGTTGTCTCATTGCCCTGTGTTTTGATCAGAAGGGAAGGACAGTATTCTGAAGAAATGTAAGCAGTTATTGGGAAGTTTACAAAGAAAAGTATTACTAACTGCTTCAGTGTTTTCTAACTATTCTAAGCTGTCTGAAGCAGCTGGGGGCTAGGGACCACTATCTGAAAGCTGGGATGCAGAACCTTTGACTTAATACAAGCTGCACCTTGCACCTTAACAATTAAACAATTTAATCCATTTGTGTGGATCTTAGCACCTGCTAGCTGCCCCTTCACACTTTGGAAAGGAAAAAGTCTTTTGTCGTGCTCTTCAGGGGAGGGAGACAACTGCTGCTATCTCCTGGCACGGTAAGCCCAAGTGAGAATGTCTTGAAGGAGGAGCAGGCACACTGTAAGGAAACATATTGCTCTTGGTGTAACATTATCTGGCATTAATAAGTAGTTTTAAAAATAATTCTACAAGGAATAGAACAATACTATCACAAAGTAGTTGCAGTTTTGCTGCCAAACCTAGCTTTCCAGCAGCAAAATTTGTTTAAGAAATACTTTCTTTAAGATTTTTTTTTCTGATTCCCTCTTCAGCCACAGTCAAACTTCTCTGTGATATTTATTTAGTTTCTGAGTCATACTTCTTCTCTTCTTAAATAACAGCCTTCCTAGTTTGGGAATAGCAGTGCTACTGTACCTGCCAGTTCCCCTCTTCTGCATGAACTCTTGTTGCCCTACATTGCATAGTGCTGCTGCCCTGCAGTGAGGGTCCAGGTGCATCTACAGCCTGGGAAGCAATAGTCTGCTGTCACACCTGTCTAAACAGAGCTGATTCCTGCCTGCTGTGGCAGCACCTCCAAGTCCTGGGTCACCTTGGGGTAGTTGCTGAGGAGACTGTTTAGAATACCCCACATTGAGCTGACTTCCTTGTTTTAGAAGGGAAGATAGTCTAGAGGGATGAAAATGTCATTTGCTGGTGTGGGTTGCTGCTCTGCAATGCTGTGAGCAAGAGCTGTGGTTTTCCTTACGTTTCTACCTGTGGTATGTTCTGGAAGTCTACAAGCACAACCTGTGCACTTTGGCTTTCACTTCTGTGTCAGGACTCATCTCAACCTATGGTTAGGCACTTAGGCTAGGAGAGCAGTGCAAGATGAGAATTTGGTATGCTGGATGAATGCAGTAAAAATTTAGGATAGCCGGAGTGTGTCCTGAAATGAAATGAGAGCTTGTTTTTTTTACTAAAGATAATGTGTAATTGCAGTTTGTTTCTTCTGATACTGGAGGATTGGAAGTATATCCTTCAGAACATTGGCCTTTCTTGCTGGTTAGCATAGCCAAAATATCTTAATGGGGCAGCCAAATGACAGTATGGACCTTAGGATATAACATATGAAAGTGTTGAGTTCTTTCGATGGATGTGAGCATTTTAAAATTTGGTAGTACTTGATATAAGGCTCTGAGTTTTGCACTTTAAAGGTATTGGTATATTGATAGCCTATTAATACATAATACATGTTTCTTCTGCCTTAACGTTGGCAGGAAGTGGTGCTGTCATATTTTAATGAATCCAGTAGAAACAGAAAGTGTTCCAGTACACCTTTTAGAAACTAATGAAAAGGATCCATGGCACTGCTTGGCTGGGACTGTAGTCTCATCTGAGCAAATGCTGGATTCACTGAGCCACCACAGTTAGATTCACTGGCTAGCTACCCAGTTTGCAGAGGACTCTTTTTGGTTTTTAGTGAGAGATTACATTATTAGTGTTTTTTTGATGCAGGAGTCAGAATTGCTGAGACTGTTTGAAATTTTCTTTTGGTTCTTTTTTTTTTTTTTTTTTTTTTTTTAATAAAAAAATTAAAAAAAGAAATGTAATAGTGACTGCATGGTGAAAGTAGTTCCTTTACTCATGGCATAAGAAATTTTTTACTTTGCTGTGTGTGCATTTTGAGTATGATCTAGAGCTCAGGAGTGATTCATGATGTCTTTGTAATGGGAACCTGACTCACATACGTCATGATGAATCAGCTTCCTAGGAAGGGTGGATGCTGTTCTGGGCAAGAAATGCTCTTTGGACATGGTACACTGTGTAAGCACACATTCCTAGTCCATCTTTCTTTGCTCATCCCATCAATGACTCAGACTGTAGACCTGTATCTAAATTGTGTTACTGTTTATGTAAATAAACATTTCAGAAAAACAATTTTTTGCCATTGGTTCATCTTTTTGTATGAACAGAAATTCTTGGGCTGCTTTTACAGAGCCTTGAGGTGTTCTGTTCTTTCCCTTGTGATGCTGTTACTTCTGGCTGCCTCAGTGGTAGCTTTGTCCTCACATCACAATGACTCTGCAAAGAACAGATTTGTAAGTGGGAAAGTGTTGCAATATCAATAAGAGTTTTTAAATTCTTCACGTTTGGTTTGAATACAGTAGGATGAAGTGGAAATGGAACAGGAAAGTTCAGCTTAGGAAAAACTACCCATATTTTGGAGAGCTTCTTTGAGAAAAAACTGACTTGACTCTTAAAATATCTTAGGTAATACTTTATTAACCTCAGTGTGTTCAGAAGATTAAGAGTGATTTATCTTCTCTCCCCATTAGCCTAAGGAGAATTTGTATTTGCCTTCAGCTGTATGTTCGACATTGCCATAATGTCATTGTTCTAAGAATGAAATGTGTATCAAAAGCAACTTAGGAAAAATGCAGATCACCTTTTATGAAATGTGGACTAGGCACAGTTTTCTGTTTGCAAATATACTTCTTGAAACTGATTATTATAGTTTATCTATAGATTATTATTATATATGTATAATATATATTATATATAATATATTATATATATAGTTATTATATAGATTATTATTATATATGATTTATTAACAATGAGGTATCTTAAAATTACATTATTTTAAAAATTAAAATTACTTTTTTTTTTGAAAGTAAAGTCAAGCATACCTGTATTTCTGGTCAAGAACAATCAAACTTTTTAGCTCTCAAAAGAATTTTGTATGTTCTTTTTACTTTACAACTAATATAAGATATGTTAACTAATGTTTATTTTATCATGTGCTTGGATTTTGTGTGTCTATTTTTGGCCATGAAGCACGAGAACTACAGTATGTCTTCAGAGTGTGCAAAATATAGGAGTACTTTATGTACTGTGTATAGTTAATAGATATGGTGGTATTCCTTGAAATTGTGTATGTATGGCATTTGTGTATAAATGATCACTTTTAACTTTTGACCAAATTTTGATCTTTTGTAGTGATGTTTGATCTTTTAAAGTGATGTTTGATCTGTGTGTCAAAACTCATGTCCATAAATTTTAGGGGAATTGTTTTTCTGACTCTGTCTTGCATTGGTTCCATATAAGGTAATTTAATTTTTTTAAAGAGTTTGGAATTTGCTTCTGAAGAAGTTATATTAAAATAACATATATTAAGTGCAAACAGAAGCATGTTTGCAAAATACCAGATTTAAATGCTCTTTTGTAACTTGGAGTCAATGCGTTACATAGAATGAGTTACAGAGGCATCACCTATATACTTAGTACAGAGGATAAAAATAAATTCTGAATGCTCAAATACTAAATAAAGGAGTGTTACAGAGAAGTGCTTCAATAATGTAATTAGAGGTTTATACCCTAATAAGTATGCGAAAGAATCACCTGAGATTGCAAGCCCCCTTGCCATGGCCAGGGACACCTTTCACTAGAGCAGGTTATCACTAGAGCAGGTTACTGAAAGCACCATCCAATATGGCCTTAAACACTTTGTAGGGTGGGGCAACCACACCTTCTCGGAGTACCTTGTTTCAGTTCCTTACTGCAGAGAAGAATTAATTTCTAATATAGATATTAGAAATATATACCTACTTTCAAGTTTAAATCCACTGCCTTTTGTCCTGTCACTACATGCTCTTGTCCAAACGTCCTCTTCAGCTTTGTTGTAGGTCTCTTTGTACCTTGGTTGTAGGTACTGGAAGGCTGCTAGGTCTCATTGGAGCCTTCTCTTCTGCAGGCTGACAACCCCAATGCTCTCAGCCTGTCTTCATAGAAGGGACGCTCCAGCTCTCTCATCATCTTTGTGGCCTTGTCTGAACTTGTTCCAGCAGAATCACAGGAGGTTCACATCTTTCTTGCCACTGGAACCCCAGAGTTGGATGCAGATTTAAAGTTTGTGTTCTGTGAGTGGGTTAAGATGGGAAGTCAGGTTCACATTTTTCAGTAGCTAAAATGTCTCTGTAGTATGTCACTTCTATTGATGAAAGAACGTAACTAAGGAGACTATGGGCTGGAATATTGTTTTAAGCTACTTTTATGATGTTCCTCCAGTAACTCTTGGTACAATGAAATGCAGGAAGGGGATCCACATGAGGTGATTCACCTTGCTTGTAGGGAACTTACTGCCCTACTTGAAACAGAAGGGATAAGAGTGATGTATACATATTATTAATACCATCCACAGGGCATGAAATTCCTTCTTCAAATCTTGCAGCTTGTTCAGGAACACTTCCCATATTGACAAGTGGTGGAGAGCGCAGCACTTGCTAGCAGCCAGGACATCTGTGCCACCCCTGTATCTGGGCTGATGGCTTACAGGTCTGTGACAGTATGGGCTGTTGGTTGTTACAGCTTTGCTGAACTGTTATCAATCCTCTTCTGTACATTGCTAGTGTATGTGAGTTAAACCCCTTGAAACACCATCATGAAAATATCTTTTCTTACTTGGAAGTTCTGGGCACAGTACATGTTGCTGATTGTACATTTGCACCATGGTAGAACAAGCATGTTTTGGTTTTGTATCACCTCTTCCAGCTGTTCTGAACACAAGCTGTATCTGTATCCTTAGACTAGCATTTGAGGCTTGTCAGCCTTACATGGTAATTGCTTGAGGAGAAACTAGGAAAAGAAATACTCACTTAATAAAAAGCAGCAGTATTTGGTTCCAGTAGCTGGGAAGGGTAGGATTGATTTCCCTAAGACCTAGCCTTTTGCCAGAAGTGGACTTTTCAGACTAGGACCATTAATTTCTATGATTGCAAGACCAAATGGACAAATTGTTCTACTGCATCCTGTGTGTGTGCTTAGGACATAGTATGGTATTGGCAAGGGGAAATGCAGGTGCTTTTCTTATAGCTAGTGAGTAGTACTGATGGTGCCAGAAATGCTTTAGGAAGTAGAAATGCTTTTTGTGGACTTAGGAGAACTTTAGGACAAAAAGCTTTTCTTTTTCTCTCAGCCAATGTGAACTTGCACTTTACCTTCAGTGAAGTCTGAAATCCAACATCCTACAGCTTTCTTATCAGTCTTGATAAGAGTCAACCTCCTGCATTCAAAAGGCAATGTTCACAACTGACTTCTAATTTCAAAGCCAAGATCTTATTTCCTGTGAAAACTGTCATGTTGAATCAGCTGAAATTGATATTGGAAGACACAGCAGTAGTCTGCTTCCACTGAATATTAAATGCTCCAGCATGAAATTTTATTTTACGTTCCAAAGAAGTCAGTTGCATAGCCGGCATTGTAACTTTTCAGAGGAATCATGAGTTTAACACGATACATTTTTGAAAGTCATATACATCCCTTAAAGCTGATAAAATTCTAATGACTTACAAAATAATAGCTTTTTTTTTTTTGGCCAGGATGTTGAGCAGACATCACAGCTGCTGTGATTGTCATCACAGTGAGTAATGAGTATGGTGTAGCAGAAGTGCAGCCTTGCCCAGATGGTGGCACAGAAAACTGGAACTCCTCCCATATAAGCGCTGACTGCACCTGTCACACTCTGCATTTCTCAAAAGGTTCTCTATAGGTTGTCAAGGCTTTAGCCATTTCAGTTTATGAGTTTAGGACACAGGTTTCTTGGTGCTTGTTTTCTCTGGGTCTTCCTGCTGTGTCTGGTAACATTTTTGCCTCATGAGAATGAGGATTGTATATCAAATATAGACAGAATGAGTTATGGCATATAGGTCATGGCACTGGCTTTAGGATAGTGACAAACTGAGTATGGCTTTATGATTTTGCCTAAAAGAAACCTCCATTCAATTTTATAATATAGAAAATGAACAATCTACAGCTGTAAGGATGAAGCAGCTGCACTCCATTTTTGCAACAGGTCACAGAGTTTGTACAAAACTTCTTATGTAAATCAGTAAAATAACGTTGATGAATTTGAGTTGTATTGGAAAGAATTGTCTTGCTAATCCACTCCACATCAGCCTTTTTTCATAGTGAATGATAAAGCTGCACCAGAGGAGAGTGGTGCTATGGTTTTTGGCTGGAAATTGTTTGGGCAGATCTGCTGATGCAGCCATGGGCAGCATGAGTATTTCAATCAATTACAAATTAAAATGCTGTAGTACCTTCTGAACATTTTTTTCCCTTTCAAAGTAACAGTTGCCAGGACTGCTTCCCCGTTTTACTCCTTTATTTTACATTTTCCAAGATTACATTAGAGTTGTCCCAAGCTAGCAACAGAAAAGTGGCAAATCTGGCTGTATTGGTTAATAGTTGATATCTGAGTGTGGGTTTTACCATGATGACTTTCTGAAAACTGAAATGGTAAACTGATTTTTGAAGATTGGGTAGCCTATTTTAGTAGAGAGCAATTGATCCAGTACGGTTCTTGGAAAATGTTGACTTATCTGGACTTTATTCAAGACTGTATAGATGGTTGGTTTTTTCCCTCTGGCCACAACGTTTTGCAGATACAGAGAACAGTGCTAGGACAGGCTTTGGTAACTGTTTTAGGGCAACATTTTCTGTTCATAGCAATTTCTAATTACTTCAGCAAAAGCAACAGGGCTGAACCTGAGTTTGAAAGTCTCAGTAGAGAATTTATTGCTGTGCTGCAAGCAGGTTTTGGAGTATGAATCCAGGAAAACTCAAGCTGTCTGGGCCATCAGTATCTGTAACCCATATGCAAACAGTTGAATGAAAAGGCACTGCCTTTTCCCCATACCTTACTTCTCAGTAGCTTTCCCTCTTCTAGCTGTTTTATCCTGAAAAGGATATTCTTTTTCTATCTAGTGGCATGAGCCAGGCTCCTTTCCAAGCGTATGTTTGTTCCTCCACAGCACCTCAACTCTATTTAAATGTCTTCAGGGAATGGCTTGTTCAGATTGGCACAGTTAGAGCAGAAAGTGCTCTAACTGTGGAGAAGTGCTGTGCATGTTGGTTCTGAGTTGGCTCCTTATGGCTTAATTTTCTGTACCCCATCTCTAAGATCAGAGGGGATCATGAAGAGCATTTTCTATCCTCTCTTTACTCTTTTCGCTTTTTTTGCCACCTGCTTCTGAGGCCATCACTTTCTCAGGCTGATAAATCATAGCCTGCCCAGCTGACCCATATCTCTGTTCTTCCTTGTTGTCTTTTCTGAACCTTTCAGTTGATGAAATAATGGGGTTAGTCTGAACTGTACACAAGGTCTGGAAATTAATGTTTTTATTCAGCAGCATAATACTGTTTTCTTTTGTTCACTGTTCTGTTCTTAATAACTGTATGGGTTTTTGCTGGTAGCCAAGCACTGAGTTGATGTTTTTGTGGAACTGTCATCACCCCAGTCCAGGCTTTACAGAAGCAATGGCTGGGAATACTCTCTTCCTCCTCTGAGATGAGAGAATTGGATCATTTATACAGTGGAGGTATAAATGGTGGGAGTAGTACCTCTTCTGAAGACAGTTTAGACCTTGTAACTTAAAAATAATCATCTAGACATCCTAAAGTCTTTTTGAAGTGGCTTGGTCATATTATTTACCTATAGACAATACCATGAAAATCTGCCATTGCTACAACATCTCACACACATATATATATATATATATATATATATATATATATGGATTTTTAAATAAAACTACACTTTTAGTTTTATTGCTGTTATTGAGGTTGTTAGAGACAGCCTAGCAGTTGCATTCAGTTACACTATACATTTGAATAAGAAAATTTTTTCTATGTCAGTCCTCATTCTGCTTATTATTAGCTCTAGAGAATAACCCTTATTTGCACAATCCTGGAAATGTATGCTTGTCTTGGCTGCATTTGCTGGAAATATTAAAAACATTTTATATTATGGAAACACCTGCTGTGTAGTAGGCATGAATCGGAGATTGTGTTTTTTGCATGCTTATCTGATGATCTTAAATTCTAGGGGGTTTACTTCTAAAAGTATATATAAATTGCACCTTGATGGATGAGGGCTAGAAAGAAGCTACCAGTACTGGCAGACTGTGTTGAGGCTGTCCTGTGTCATGCTGACCTTGAAATCTTGACAACTTTTCCCCCAAAACATGTAACTAGGCACAAGTTTGTTCCTGTGCTAGTGCTGTTCAGAGCAAGTAATACTGCAGTGCTAAAGAGTTGTAGCCATATGAGTGGTTCAGGGTGTGGCAGGATAACACACACACAAGTGGGTGCAGAATTTGTGATTATATATTGGCATGTTTAATGGGTATTTCTCTTTGCATTGTTTGGAAGTACATATAAATCTTGTATGTATAAATTCCTCTATTTAGAGCATTTAAATGTGAAGTATCTTACCATACTTCTGTTAACTGTATGTTTTCAATGTGTTTCCATTGTCTGGTTGCTATTTACTTGTCAAGCCTGGAAAAAGAACTGGAAGCAGAAATACCTTCTAAGCAGGTGGAGAAGGATTTTGAGACAGGGAAAAGTAGTAAGGATGAGGTAGCATTTGTGGGAGAGTAATGAAAGCAAAACATGTGCAAGAGGAAAAAGAAGTTAAAATTAGCTAGAGATATGTGGGGAATACTATGTTTCCTGCCAGGTTTGTAATGGCAAAGAAACATGTACATTTGCACTGCATTGGCTATCAGACATTGTGTGTTTCTCTTTCTTTCTTTTAGTTCACCATAACTGTTGAACCTGTTGGCTTCAAAATTTAACAGGGGAATGAGATATTTAAAATATATTTGGATTCCTAGAAATTTCACAAAAATCAGTAGCTGGGGTAAAAGAGAGCAGCCTGATTAGTGCTTCCTGCTGAGAAAAGGCCGCTACGTCCTGGCTCCCAGTTGCCTGTGCTGGGCATCAGCCAGCTGGTCAATGAGTGTGCACATCCTGCCCCGGCCGGCCAGCACACATGGACTGTGGAAACATCATCACCCATATGTCAATTGTCTGTCTGATCAGAGTGCTTGGGGATAAATGGGTTAAAAAATCTGGGACAGTCTATAGGAAGGCAGGTGTCACATTTCCAGTAGCTCATGGAACAGCACGTGATCTTAGGAGTAACCAAGATGTGATGTTTTGTCCCTTGTCAATTGATGTGCACTTAGAGAGCTTCCAGTTTTTCAGCGTGAGAACCTTATGGTCCACATGATGGGAGAGCCTCTAAAGT
Organism: Certhia americana; assembly: GCA_018697195.1. Classification (NCBI taxonomy): domain Eukaryota; kingdom Metazoa; phylum Chordata; class Aves; order Passeriformes; family Certhiidae; genus Certhia; species Certhia americana. Next base: position 19,552,732 of record CM031863.1, read on the forward strand.
ACCTCTGGAGCTCCTGCTCTGGTTTTAATGAGGAGGAGTAATCACTGTTGTAGTTGCAGTGATTTCAGCCAATTGATGAATGCGCATTTCAGTTTTTGTAAAAGAAAGTATTTATATACACATGAAGTGATATGAAATATTTCCAAATTTTCTCCAACTCTGTATAAAGATAACTGCCAAAGGAAAGCTGTAGAAAAAAATGCAATATATATTGCCATTAGTACTGCTTTAGGAAGAGAATGAAAGGGTAACTTCCTAATAAATGTATAAACTCTGAAGAACTGGGAGGGAACCAAAATCTCTGAGGACTTCCAAAGTGCTGGGGGCTCTGTTGTTACAGCTGTGGTTCAGGGACTCATTTGCCACTCCCAACACAACATGTAGCTTCACTCTGTGATGTTCCTATATTTGTACTAAAGTAACAGTTTCTAAGTCAGCACACCGCATGTTGCAGTTCCAGTTGAGTGGTTTGAATCAGGGAATTTGCCCTGTGCTTGACAGAGATGTGCTGAAGAAGAGTGAAAATGGTGGTCACTGCAGAGGCTGTGGGACTCCTGCCCCCATCCCAGCCCCTGCTCTGGTGATGGTGTTTATTAGTCTGCTCTCGACTGGGTCTTCATAATGTTAACATGGCTTATGGTGATCCTTATTGCTGTATTCATACAAGCGGTTTTACTCTCTGGGAAATTATGTTATTGATGTCAGGTTTTCTCAGCAGTGTTAGGATATTAGTACCAAGACCTTGGGAATATCTGTGTAAATGCATGGGAAATTGTTCCCTTAAACACCTTTAAAACTAGTGTGGTTATAAACAAGAGATTCTTCTGGCTTGCATATTTATTCATGGTAGTTAAGTAATCTTAATGTAAGATTAAGTATTATCTGAAATATAAATGCAGATGATTTAATGATAATTTGTCTTATGTTGGAAGTTGATAGGCATGTTTAATCTTATATATATATGTGTGATCAGAACTAAACATACTGGTGATTGACATAACTTGGGTGAGAAGCACTTTGTTGTCATGAATGTGCCATGTAGTGATATATTTCAAACTACAAAGAACTGTAAAATTTAAAAGCATCAAATTCTGCAGAACATTGACACCAGTGGGTTATAGTGGTAAATGATAGTTTTAAGTGGAAAGTTCTACTGTTCTACTGTATCTTTGATACTTACAGCACTTCTATAAATATGACTCTATCTTTTACATTCAAGCTTGGCAGGTGTTTGGAAATTGCCATATGATGGAAAACAAAAGTCTTGTCTTTTTAAGTGCTGTAGTTGCCTATGTTCGCCCATTAATTTCCTGGTCAAAACAGCATTTAGTGAAGCAAAGAATATTCTATTAGTAGAATATTCTAGCAAATAGATGAAATCTATAGAAATTGATGAATTGTAATAAGGTTAAAGTGTTCTTTGGTGATGAACTACTCTACCTATCCACCATGAGTCAGTGTTCAAACAAATGAACAAAAGACGAACAGTATATGTAGTCTGTTGTCATCTCGGCACTTTATGAAGTTTTGGAGATTTACTTGATAGTACTGTGTTCTGTGTTAATGATAAGTAAAGGTGCTGCAGCACTGAAGATGGTTTTGGGGGAGGATGAGGGTTAAGAAAAAGCTATAAACCCCTTAAATTTAACACAATTAGGTGGGTTTTTTTCAACAATAGGAAAGATGTCTTCACGTTCATAATCATGTTCACATTTGGCTAACAGCATTGTATGGTCAAATACCTGTTAGTCTCATTCAGTTAGATTGTCTGTATTTGCTTTTAAAATATTTTTGATGTTTCATACTGGTTTTGATTGTCATCATAAATTTAATTAAATTATGTAATATTGTGCTACTTTTTAGGCTTTAAAATTCTTAAAACATAAAATTATAGTAATGAGTGGAGGTAAAAAAATATGAATAAAGGTATTCTGGATGGAAGTTGCTCTAGGCTGACCAAAGTTGTGCTATGTAATTACCCTAATTTGAAACAGCAACAGGAAAACAACAAGGGCATTACTGGACAGGGATGTGGAAAGGTTTTTTTTCTTCATTAGGCCAGCAGAAAAAAGTTTAACTGGAAACAACAGCAAATCCATATGAGACTGGAAAATATGTTTGATATTTGTGATGAGATACCAAAAATGGAGGTGTGCACTGTAATGTTGCTCACTTTCTGACTCCTGTTTTGATTTACAAGTTTGTCTTTTTGTAAGATACTATATCTCTTTGCGCCTAGTGGAGAATAGAGTAGAAATATAATGGCTTTAAAGTCTCTGTAACAGTTGAGCAGAGCTTAACAAAATTTACCACAAACTATTTAAAATCTGCTTTATCTTTAAAGAATGATGTTATTAAACAGTAAAGAACAAATACTTTCAATGAGAAATTTGAAACTGGTATTTAAATTAGTGTAAAGTGAAGCTGTTAAAAAACCTGTGTCTTCTCTTTGATTTCCAATTAGAAACAGCAGGGAAAAATGCTATTAGAAATGGCTGAAAAAAATATGTTACCAACCTCCACTCCTTCTCTGATGTAAGGCTGATAGGGAAGAACAAAGCAGATGCAAACTTTCCTACATGCAGAGATTAGTAAACTGGAGCTTTTGAGGTGATATCTTGATACCTTGGGTCACTCTTTAGCAACATCTTTACATAAACAAGTTCTTCAATTTATCTCTGGCACAAATATGCAAATAAGTTTTTGCTAAAATGTTATTAATATATTTAACAACACTAATGACAAGATAGAGGGATGTTAAATGGCCTGAGACACTGTTTATCCTGTGTATTTGAAAGATGAGTTATTTTCTGAACCTCATATTTAGCTTAACATGAGCAACAGGGGAAAAGAGAAATATGGAAGAGATGCACAGGAGAAGATATAAATAGAAAGAAGCTAAAAACAAACAAAATCCACCAAGCCCTTCCCCCCCCCCCTCCTCAAGAGAAAACACCCCAATACTGTAATCCAAACAATCCCTCTATGAAAGGAGGGAAAAAAACCAAAATCACCCTATGTCATAAACCTGCATTTCCTCTATTTTAAAGGTATTTTACAAATTAGGTTTTAGATTGTTTTGCTTCTTTTAACCTCTTTTGACCTGGAAGAAATAAATCTTTGTTGGCACTGCAATTTGAAGAGACATATTATAAATTGCATCGACAGTATTTTATCTTCTAAGATAATGTAATTTTAGATGAACCTAAGGAACGACGGTCAACCATTTAATTGGCATTGTGTGCGAGAGAGAATATACAAACTAAAGGTTACCACTAGGTCTGTAGCTATAATTGCTGTTGACCAAAACAGACTTTTCATTTAATCAGCCCCCTGAGAAATAATGTTGCAAGGTTAAAGGTTACCGTTTTTCAAGAAAGAAGTCAACAAGGAATGAAGATTGCTTGCAGTTTACAGGCTGTCTTGTCTCTGCTGTGCTTGAAGTAAGAGACCCTTTAATATGAAAAAAAAACTGTACTCAATACTCATTCTTACAAAAAGGCCTCCCCCACCATCCTCAACCCCCCAAAACCACAAAGAATTTTGGAGGTGGGAAGTGAAGACATTCAAGTGGCTTTTAATAGTCTTTACTGCTTGATCACATTTTAATGATTTTAAAAATTTTTTAAGTGTAAACTTCTAAAGAACTGATGGGGAAAAAATGCTGCTAGTGCAGTAGTATCTCTTGATATAGTGTCAGCTAAGATTATTGGAGATGCTAAATTCACAGCTGTATAAATGTGTGAAGAGAGAGGTTGTGGCAGCTTTTATGTCTTTAACAAAGGCTTTATTGCTCAAAAGTATGCTTCCTTTCTTTCATGGTGGGTTCACATTTGGTTACGATGAGAAAATTCTGAGGAGCTATTTACAAGGTACTTTCTAGTGCTGAGGTAAATGCTTGATTGATTACTTCAGGCTAGGATACATAAGTATGAGAAAATTCATACTCTGACCAATGTCCTGTGCAGCCTGAGCATAGAAATTAAAATTGTGTACATAGAGAGTTATTTCCAACTTTGAATACAGAGCATTAGGAAGGAGAAATATTTGAGGTCCTTCCACCTCCTTTATGTAAAACTGTATTCACAGCCCCAGTGCAAATAGGATCTCTGAAACTTTTGTTAATGAACTGAAATACTATTAAGTGGTTCCTAGACAATTTTGTGGCATGGATTGACTCATATAAAATGGACAAATCTAAATATTGTCTAAAATGAGACTGCATCTTTTCTCTCTGGGTTCTTACTTGTTTTTATACTTTGGGATGATGGTGATAGTTATCTAAAAGTGGAAAACACAGCAAAGAGAGGAGGCACTTTAACACTGTATGCTGAAAACCCTTCCTGCTCCTTCCAAGGAAGGTGCATGATCAGGATGCTGGAGCAGCTGAGTAATTTCTAGGCTCTGGTATCCCCCTTGCCCATATTCAGACACCTGTCCTCCGGCAGAGAGGGGTTGTGTCATGCCACCATGTGAAGAGCACAGGGCCGCTGCTGCAACCCTGGGCCTCTCTTTTGCCACTGATCAGAAATCTACATCTGTCCTTTTATTGTTGCTGTCACCCTTCCTTTCATGTCACCTCCTTCCATCTGTGTGTGGTTTTGTCCACTTTCTGTAGCAGGATAATCTAACACCTAGATCGTGTGGGGCAGGAGTTAGCTCTACTGTGACTGGTTCATGCAGCAATTAGCACAGAGGCCTCAGATTAGTGTTAACAGCTGCTATCTTGGTGAAGAGCAGATGCTTCTCTGTGGATCTCCAGAATTAAAAGCACAGCCTCTGTGCAGATCTCAAGTTAAGTGCAGTAGCTGTCAGGCTCAAATTCATGTCACATCACAGCTGAGTGAAGGGCTGCGTTCCTGCAGCAAGTACAACAGTACTGGCACCAAATGAGGTGCTACAAGGGGCCTGTGAAGGAAAGCAGAAGTACTGCAAATATATTTATCTGCAATGTGAGAGAAGTGTAGATCCTTGCACTTTAATCTCTGAAAATGTATATATAAGCCATACCCAACCTCTCTGTATCTAATTTGATTAGCATCTCAGTGATTGTCAAATTGCTTTCCTTTACCCCCATTTGATTTTCAAATCAACTGCAGGATTCAGGATGTGATAGGGAAGATCTTAAATGTTTACAATGAGCTCAGCTTTTCAGCTTTGAGCAAACTAGGAACACATATGTAAGACAAAACATGGAAGTCTTACAAATTATCAGTGAATGCCTGTGTTCTCTTTTACAGGAAGTACACTTTGGCCAACACATCCCTCTCAGTACAAAGTTCCTCCGCAGTCTTGCTGGACAGTTTGAAAGTCATTACCTTGGTAACGCCACTTCCTGCAGCCAAGAAAGCTTCAGGCAGCTTGTCTTAGTATTGCATTTGTGCTCAGTCCTCTTAACAATTATAGTGTAAGTCCCTAATTATAGTGCTTCACAACAACTTTCCTTCTTCCCTGCTGGAGCACTTAGAAGGGAGCAACAAAGTAGAATAAAGCAGGGATTTACATCTCTGAAATGTGTTCAAAATAAGGTCTTGATAACAAACTAAAATGCATTATGGAAGAAAAAAGTTTTGATTATCAGTTTCCTGCTGCTACACGTTCCTGTTTTACACTAGTGCACAAATAGAGAGGAATACACACACACACACACACACACACACACACACACACACACACACGTTTTCTCTTTTCCTTTAGATCTCAGATGGGAATTTGAATATGATGCAAATTAAGAGTAGAATGCTAGAACTACTGGACACAAAAAGGGTGTGGTTAAGAGGAAGCAAGAGAGAGTCATCACCTGCTTTTGTTTTCTGAGTTCCTCTTGTGGTCTGGTTTTCAGGTACAGAGCATCCAAAACTGTATGGAAAAGAAACAGAACCTACTTGATGTTTCTGAAAATTGGCTATTAGTTAGTCTGCTGTGTTCAGTTCCAAATACTGCTGTCCTCTCTTATGACAATGCATGTCCTGCAGTGAGTCTTACAAATATTTGTTCCAAGCTTGTAAAGTTACAGTTTCAAAAGGAGAGCTGTGAAGATGAGGAGATTGCAGAGTTTGTGATCTTTACCTTGGAGGCAGCAGCAGAATGCTCCTAACTCAGTGCTGTATTGCCCTGCTTCAAGAATTGACATCAGACAGTTTCTTAAGTTAAATTTGAGACTTATAGTTGCTTTGCAGTTGAATTTAAGGACTTACTATATTAATAAAAACAAACCCCACATTGAAGTAGCTCTTGCAACTGAAGAAAATGCTTCTCTGCATTATAGGCCGCATTTAAATGGTTAGAGTAGAACAAAGCTTTGTGATTTAGAATCTATTGGAGATATTCCTTGTGGAGAGGAACCTTTTGTTACCATGGGATTGTACTATTTACATAGGTAGTGCCTAGTATAATGACAAAAAATATGTTAGTTTTTGTTAGAAAAACATCTTGCTGCTCTTTTGTCCTTATATTATTTGGAAGACATATGACTCTGTTAGGGAAACAAAGTTACTATTAAATGCTTCTTTTGTTGATGGCAATTTCACATTCAATAGTGATGTGTCAAGTAAGAATGTAAGAGATCTGCTATTCTGCAATAGCTATCCATGATATATGCCAGTGATAGTGAGGCCAAATTAATCTGCTGCATGCTGGTCAATATTTGCAGTTATTCAGAGAGTTTCAGTGATGGACATTTATATAAATAGTGGTTCATTGTCCCTTAAGTGGATGTCACCTCCTGAGAGACATAATCTGCCAGGGGAAAAAAAAATCACAACAAACCTATCATCAGTCCATGGACTGAGGACATTAATTTTCTTTTTGTTTCACTGTGAATATCTATTTTGTGTTTCTGACACTGATTTTTTTTTTTCACTTCCCTTAATGTACAAATGCCATTGTCTAGTTTGCACTGTTTTTTTAGCAGACTGTGGGGTAGTCGCATTTTACACGTCAGGTCCTTCATACAAAGCAGAAAGAGACAGACATGTATATGCATTTTTTGTGTGCACAGTTGCTATTGGAAATTAATAATTCTGGGTTTTAACCTGTGAAATGCAAATGCATTTTAAAATGCTATTTTAAAATTGGGACTACACAGTTTAAATGGAAAGATACAAAACATTCATATGAAATTCAAGAACTTGTATGGACTTGTAAACTGAATTGGGAATTATCCTATTCAGATATGGTATGAAAAGGCAACCAGTATGTTCAGTTCATCCTTAGTAGTTTCTCAGTCGTCTCAGGTTTTCTGCCAAACTCTTCTATAGTGCTGACAAGAGCCGTCTGTGTCCTTTCTCTTCTCTAACCCAGGCATCTGTAAATCACCAGGCTGTTCAGTGTTGAAACCTGCTTACATAGCACAGCAATAGGTGATACATTTTTGTATGTGAGTATTTATTTAAGAAAGAACAATATGTGGTTTACAGTATCTTACTGTGCACTTCAGGAAATTTATCTTTGCTTTACTAGATTTCTGATAGGTTTTACCCAATGCTGGTCATGTGCTTCATGTAAAATAAGTAGTAGCTTCACATTTCCTAAACGTTCTTTGAAAATACACACAAATAAACGTCTTTGCTCCTCAATACCTTTGTGAGACCAATTCAAGTTTTGCTTCTGGCTCTCCTGGTCATTCATTTTTAAAATTAGATGTGCTGAAACTTCTCAAAAGAACTTCCATCTATATGAGTGGATTTTATTTATAGAAGAGTGGAGTTGGTTCTCCTGCAGGAAGGACAAATTTCTTCTGACAGAAACAAACACATATGCAAACGAAAAGAAGGAAAAGGTCTATTTTGGCTGTTCTTCCTAATTAAAGAATGAAAAGGCAAAAGATGGGCAGGGGAAAGGAGATCAAAGTTTGATTTTCTGTTTGGCTGCAGTTTCTGTTTTTCTGGCTCAATGTTAGGAAATCCTCTTCCGTTGCCCCTAGTGTAATGAAAGAGCAAGGGGAGAAATCTTGGGGTCACAGATAACTATGGAAATGGTATTAACTTCAACCAGCAACAAGCAAGTGCTTTACAGTGCTCAGCAGACAGAGACTGACCAGTTAGCCCAAAAAAGCAGAGAGGGAAGAGCTGCTATGGCAGTTTGAAAAAATTGTTCTGTAACCATCCTTTTTCTTTTGTGTCGGGAATGGTTCAAACTTTAGGAGAATGAATTGCCCCCTGACAAGCTTGCCTGTCACTCTGTAATGCCAGTAACATCCAGCCCTAAGGCAGCTCGTCCTCAGCCTTGTGTACTTGCCATGCTGGGCTGCAAGCCCTCCTTGACAGCTTGGGGGCTCAGTATGTGGGCAAGGCTCTCAGGAAGCAGGATGTAGTTGTTATTTTTGTCTGCTTGACTTGCCACATAAGACGTTATGGATATATGGGTCATTTCTTCCACACTAATTTGTTCTTTTCCCTCAACTTCCAGAACTCTGAGATCCCTGAGCATTTCACGTATACATTGCATGAGGGAAAAACACTCTTCTGTGGATAGAAGATTTATGTCAAAGGTGGGTGTTCTCTGTACCAGAGAGGCACAATTTCTGTACCTTGTCATGCTTGGGTTTCTCTTGCAATTTTACTTACATTTAGTAACTGAAGAGTCCTTAAAAAAAAAAAAAAAAAAGTAGAGTTAGTGGTTGTTTCTTTTTGTATACATATCTGTGTGTGTGTAATTAGTTTTGTTTAAAGCTACTCAGGAAATTATTATTAAACAAAATTTAAACCAAAGTAAAACATGTTTATGACTTGATTATATACAGAAGCCTCTGGAGCACGGCAGAAAGTGGCAGAATAAATAGACAAGAATGAGAAACTGGACTGATAAATAGCAGTATTTGAAAGAATGGTAGTTTTCACTTGTATTTGGTTTGTGTGGCCAGGTTTTGATAGCTGGGCAATACAGGGGTGGCTTCTGTGAAAAGCTGCTAGAAACTTCCCCCATGTCTGACAGAGCCAATGCCAGCTGACTCCAGGATGGACCTGCTGCTGGCCACAGCCACAGCAGTCAGGAATGATAGTAATGCCTCTGTGATAACATTTTTAAGGAGAAAAAAAAAGTGATTGCACAGATGTAATTGAGGCCAGAGAAGGGCAGAGTGAGAATATGTGAGAGGAGCAGCTCTGCAGACACCAGGGTCAGTGGAGAGAGAGGTGATCCAGGTGCCAGATGAGATTCCCCTGCAGCCTGTGGTGCACACTATGGTGAATCAGCTGTGCACTGAGATGCAAGAAATGCAGAGATCCACCAGCAGCCCATGGAGGAGCCGCATACCAGAGCAGGTGGATATCCACGAAAGGGCTGTGAACCTGTGGGAAAACCCATGCTGGAGCAGGCTCCTCACAGGGACCTGCAGATGCATGGAGACAGGAGCCCAAACTGGAGCTGGTTTGTTGGAAGGATTCGTGGTCTTGTGGGGGACCAGTGCTGGAGCAGGCTGTTCTTGAAGGCCTGCACCCCGTGGAATAGGGACCCACATTGCAGCAGTTGTTGAACTGTTGCATTTGGGATGGACTCACATTGGACAAGTTTGTAGAGAACAGTCTCCTGTGGAAGGGACCCCATGCTAGAGCAGGGGAAGGACTTCTCTCCCTGAGCAGTGGCAGAAACAATGTGTGATGAACTGACCATAATGCACATTTCCTGTCTTCCTGTGCTGCTCAAGGGAGGAGGTAGAGCTTGGGAGAGAGAAATGGATGGGGGATGGTGGTTTTAAGATTTATTTTACTGCTCACTATCCTGCTCTGATTTTGTTAGTAATAAATTCCCCAATTCAAGTGTGTTTTTTCCCTGATGGTATTTGGTGAGTGAGCTCTCTCTGGACCTCATATCAACCCATGAACCCTTCATTATATTTTGTCTCCCCTGTCCATTTGCAGAGGGGAGTGATAGAATGGCATTGATGGCTGCCGGCATCCAGCTGGGGTCAACCTACTGCAGCATTTAAGAACTGTGTTGTGCACATCAGTGCTGCCCATCGGACTAGACTTTTCTGTGGTGCTCCCATGATACTTATGCTTGTCTGTCTGAGGCTGTCAGTATCTTGGTGTTAGGAGCACTAGTGCCTCTCAGCAACCTTACAAGTGGACGATGCGCTCTCCTGCATGACAGCTGAGGGACAGGAAAATAGTTTATTCAAGGTTACCCAGGAAGTCCAGCTGTTCAATTTCTGTGACAAAAGCACTGGAGTTAATGTTCTATTGCAGTGCTGGTGGATTCCTCTAACTGCCAACTCTGGGGCAACTGATATATGGCAAAATAGCTCTGTAGGTTTCCAGATTTTTGGAGGGTGAAGTGAAGGAAGGACTCCTTCAGAGGTTCTGTTCGAGTTCATAGCAGCAGGTAGGTCTAGGGGAGGAATCAGTCTGCAATACACAGCCATAGAACTCTCTGGAGAGAAGTTAATAGCTTCAGTCCCCAAATGTCTATTTGATGAATCAAATCTCAGCTCATCTTCAAGAACTCTTGTTACCACCTGCAGCATGAGGGATTGTCCTGTTCAGTGCTGTATTTATCATTATCACTTTGCAGCTATATAAAAAAAATCTATGGGACTTGTTTCAGAAATCCCTCTTGTACAGTAGGTAAAATGTAACCATTTTTAGAACAGTTACAGTTGAAAAAAATAATATTAAAATGTTTTGGAAACTGGATTAATAACTTACCTTTTCTCTCTTTTTTTTTTTTTTTTTTTCCCTTTTTAACTCCCTATTAACACTAGGAAATTCACATTGCAACATGTTGATGCATGACATCCTAGGATATACCCTCTCTTGGGTTGTGACCCCAGATGAGGCAGAGAGGTGTCTATAAATGGCTTTTATCAATAAATTAAATTAACTTGAAGGCAATATTCCTACGCTTCATCAGAGGATTGGGTTTTTTGTTTGTATTGCTGCTGTTGTTTTTGTTGTTGTTTGCTCCATTTACCCTCCATCTTTCATACTAAAGGAGATGCCAATGAGAAATTGTTTTGGGCAATATTCTGTTCCTGGTATTGCTTGAATGTCGATAATATTTCTCTACAATGCAGCCTCAGGGATTGTCATATCCTCCACTCAGTGGCTTGCAAGGAATAATGACAAGCTGCAGTGCACTGTGCTCAGAGAGCTAATGAGGTGCTTTGTTCTTGAGCATCAGTACATATTTCATCTACACCTTTCAGGTACAGGAGTTTTAACTGGCATTGTACATTGCATTTAAAAGGAAGTGAATTTCTGATGTAATTGTAGGTAGTACACTGACCATAATGATTGCATTATGTTCTCCAAACTCAGCATCAGGCTGTCCTCAGGGGTAATAGATATTTTGAATGTAGGGTAAAGAATTACCAAAGGAGATGGAGGATGCCCTTCTGAAAGGGGGTTGTAAAGATGCTGTGACTTTTTAGAAGGAACAACGGTATGATAAATGTTCAGACACATCTTTATAATACTTTCATTGACACTAAGTACCTCTAGTGAATGCTAGGGATGTGTTTCTACATCATGAATGTAACAATACAGTAAATGTGCAGGAAATAAAATTACAGTTTTGTCCTTTTCTGCTTTTGCTACATATTTAAAAAAAATTATAATGGAAATAGGGTTACATAACCTTCATTTTTAAAAAAGGGGTAAAAAAAGGAGGACAGTTGGGGACTACAGGATAGGCAGTCTTTCCTCAGTGCCCAGTAAGATCTTGGAGCCCATTCTCATGAAAACTGTGCTAAGGCATGTGGAAAATAAGGGGGTGATTGGTGATAGGTGACATGGCTTCACTAAGGGCAAGTCATACCTGCCAAATTTGGTGGCCTTCTACAGTGGGGTGACAGCATCATTGGATAAGAGAGAGGAGACTGATGTAATTTGTCTCAACTTGGGCAAAGCATTTGACACTGTCTAGCAAGACATCCTTGTCTCTAAACTGCAGCAGCATCACTCCATGGATATGGAATTGGCTGGATGATTGCACTCAATGAATAGTGGTCAATGGCTCGATGTCCAAGTGGAGTCAGTGATGACTTAGCAGTTCCTTAGCAGTTGGTATTGTGATTTAACATCTCCATTGGTGACACGGACAGTGGGTTTGAGTGCACCCTCAGCAGATCTGCTAGTGGCACCAAGCTGTGTGCTGCAGTTGACATGCTGGAAAGAAGGGATGTCATCCAGAGAGACTTGACAAGCTTGAGACGTGGGACTGTGTGAACCTCATGAAATTGAACAAGACCAGGTGTAAAGTCCTGCACTTGAGTCGAAGCAATCCCAAGCACAAACACAGGCTGGGTGAAGAATGAAATAAGAATAGCCTTAGGGAGAAGTACTTGGGTGTGTTGGTTGACAAGAAGCTGAACATGAGCTGGCAATGTGTGCTTATATGCCCAAAAGCCAACCATGTCCTGGGCTGCATGAGCAACAGGTCAAGGAAGGTCGTTCTCTCACGCTGTTCTGCTCTTGTGAGACTCCACCTGGAGTACTGTGACAACTCTGAGAGCCCCAACATATGAAGAACAGGGACCTGCTGGGGCAAGCCCAGAGGAAGGCCATGAAGATGATCAGAGGACTGGAGCACCTCTGCTATGAAGACAGGCTGAGAGAGTTGGGGTTGTTCAGCCTGGGGAAGAGAAGGCTCTGGGGGCACCTTAGAACACCTTCCAGTACCCAAAGGGGCCTACAAGAAAGCTGGAGAAGGACTTTTTAGAAGAGTGCGTAGTGATAAGAACAAGGGGAAATGGCTTTAAACTGAAAGAAGGTAGGTTTAGAGGTAGGTATTAGGGTAGGTATTAGGAATAAATTCTTTACTTTGAGGGTGGTGAAGCATTGCAACTATTTGCCCAGAGAAGCTTCATCCCTGGAAGTGTTCAAGGTTAAGGCTGAATGGGGCTTTAAGTAACGTGGTCTAGTAGAAGGTGTCTCTGTACATGACAAGTGAGGTTGGAACTCGATGATCTTCAAGTTCTTTCCAACCCAAAAAACGTTTCATGATTGTGCTGCTTGAAAGACTGGTATTTTCAGACTACAATGCTGAGTGGGGATGAATGTGGAAAGTACAAATTTTTACTCTTAGGAAAATGCCATGTCTTCTAATACTAGTGAAGTGGACATCAGCTGTTTAAAACCTTGAACATTGCTATTTGTGTAAAAGAATGCTGTTTTGAGTACTGTAAAATATATCAACTTGCTGAAGTTATCTCTTCTGTTGCTTAGGCTCTTACTGTGTGTTCATCATTGTGTGTCTGATCATCCTGCAGTAGTTAATTAGGCAGTCCAGTTCATGTCTGCCACATGCTCTTCTTGCAGAGAGAGAAGTATATGTAGGGAAATATTTTATCTGAGATTTTTTTGTAACTGTGTGTAGATACAAGCTTGCACATGTTGTTATGCACTTGTACTGAGACGTCAAGGTTTAAGAAGGAGGGGGGGTTTTGTCTATCTCACCTTTATTATCTTCCTGTGCAGCTTAGCCCATTGGTTAGTTTTGCCTTTGCCAGAATACAAAAACTGTCTGCAGAGTTCTTGAGCTCTGGAGCAAGGTTGAGTAGGTTATTTCTGACAATGCTTCACAACCCCAAGAAAAATCTCAAAAATGCAAAACTTTCATTGCATGTCTGACTCAAATGGCAGCTTTGCCTCCTTCCAGATTGATAAAAATAACATGGAGTTATTTATTCTCACTGCTGTGTGTCCTCACCCCTCCCCTCCCCTCCCCTCCCCTCCCCTCCCCTCCCCTC
>CM031863.1:19566821-19584556 GCA_018697195.1 Certhia americana
TTGAGGTTTTTATGTTACAACCAGCTAAAATGTTTCACTGTTTCTTTTTAGCCCCTGCCTTGTTCCTTCCTCCTGTTCCTCTGTTGTGCTGCCGTAGACTGCTCTCTCTTAACCAGAAAGTAAATTAAATCCAGTCTTAATAACATTAGTAATACTACTGCTTGACTATAGGACAAGTAGGAGATGAGGGATGGAGACTAGCGGGTCTTCAGCCAGCTGGTAAATCTCTGCACTGAAACTGAGTTACAGTATTTTTTAGTTGCTTGGAAAATGTCTCCTGTGTCTGTTTGTTGCTGCCTGCCTTTATTTTCAAAATCTGCTTTTGGAAATCAATGCTAGTGTGATCTAGAATCCACATGTAGACTGTGATTTTGCTTCAGCTGTGTTGCAGACACATTAGTTCAGATCAAATAGAAGAAGATAAAAGGCAAGTTGATGCAATCATATTTTCAGGACAATAGAAATGAGAGTGATCAAAGGCAAGAACATGGCTGGGTCGCTCTGCTGGAGTACTCCTCTCACTCTCTTCACTTGAGCTGCTCTTAGCAGTTTTCCAGGCTCTTTGGAGCAGGAATTAGAAGCATGCCTAAGGAAGGTATTGTGCCATTACACATTAGTTTTTATTTACTACTCGACAGCTAAGAACCAAAGCATACCTTGTACTTTAATATGTGGCTGACTTACCACACACCTCTATAAAGTCCTCTCAACAGAAGTTACACTTCAGCTAGTCCTGGGGTCTGAGCTATTAAATGCCTCTTTGGTACATGACAGGGCTTTTTGAAACCTTTGAAGCTACTAAAGCCAAAAGCATCATCAAACTTCCAAATTGTAGAGTGTGTATAATGACCCATTAGAGAAAATAAAGTTAGGGAGTAACAGGAGATGTCTGAGAACTACAACTGCTCCTTCTTGAAGAAATGCTGTTACACTGCAGAACCTCAGTTTGCATCCCTGCCAAGGATGGGATTATTACCTTCATCTATAGAATGTGTTAAGGCTGACAGCTGAAGTGGGCTGTGGAAATACTTGGATTAATTACTATTTATCATGGTGTTACTATTATGTCTACCACTGCTATAATCTGATGTAGATTCATTTATGTAATTAAATAATTCTCTTGTCAGTAGAGATTTGAGTTGCAGCTTAAATCTGTTGAGACAATGTAGAAACTTTCTTGTGACTTGCTGTAGCACAAATCCATTGTTGTCCTGGATTTTAGTGAGAATTGCTTAGTGAAGTGATGCACTCTAAATTGGAATAGCTGATCTGTTTGGGTTTTTTGAGAAGCAATGAAAGCTTGGATGTACACAGGTTTCAATATTTTTTTAACAGCTAAAATGAGTGTACTTAATGATGTGTACCTATAGTCAAGACCACAGACCATTCAGCAGGTATGGAAGAGACATTGATAAATTACTTGAGGGATGAATTGCCAAATATTACAGCTCAAAAGAGAGGCTCAAGACAAACCTTGAGGCTAAGAAGGAACTTGTTTACTCAGACATTTCCTTACAGAAAGTGTGGAAGCCAGTAGTTTTTGCAAGAAGGAAAGGATTGATGTTCAAAGGTGATATGACACTGGGGAAAGGTGAACTGCTGCTTGATTTTTAGAGCACAGTGAGCACCAAATGCTGCTGAGGTATCATGCTTCTGGCATTAGCCATGGAAAAGGGTGGCTAGTCTGTTTTTGAGTAATCTAGTGTGAGGCTAGATTACTAAAAAATCTAGTATTTTTTAAAGATGACCCACAATACTGTAATTTTTCTCTGTCCAGGGAGACAGTTTGCTTCAGGATTGTTTTGAATAAAGACTCTAATGCCCAGAGAGAGAAAAATCCTGCCTCTTCTCATCTGAGATGCAGTAGATTGGTTTTGTGACAGTTTGATTTTTATTTTTTTTTTTTTAATGTGGTTTTCATTATTACTCTGCCTAGCTATTTTGTATGGTGTTTGGAGATGTTAATGAATCATAGTAACATTGTAATTTCAGATGGGTTTGTTGAGGCATCCAGCTTGTTAGTGCATGTGAGCTGCCTGCTTTTGTGCTCCAGCCAGCCACAGGATCCCACCAGTCTTGCACAGGAATAAATAGCTTTGCCTTCCCCTGTCTTACATATCTGCTGAGTGGGTCAGTCTGACTTTTTTCTTTCCTTGGCTTCCTTCCTTCTAGCTTTCACTCTGCTGTGCCTTTAAAATGCACCAGAGAAGGTATAATAGCAGTTTTACAGAACTGGTAAAGAGAGAAGAGGTGAAATGATTTGAGCATGTTCAGGAAATAAATAAAGCAAGAGACAGAAAATAAATTCATTAACTCCCACATAGAGTCAGCACAATCTCCACTCTTGACACCTCCTCTTTCAGACTTTTACTATTTTTTCCCCATAGACTTACCATTTTGTTCCCATTTGAACAAAGTTTCAGGACTTTGTCCTTCTTTCTGCACTGCTTGACCTTGGTGTTTTCCTGTAGTAATCAGAGTGGTTTGAGATACCTAGATCTTTTGAGCTTTAGCTGCCTTTTTTTCTTTGTTTAGCTACAATTTAAATACCAGCCAAACTGTGCCAGAATTGCCATGACTATTTCCAACTTTGGCTGCTTTCTTGCTGGCTAATAGAGGTGCTTGAGAACAAAATCTAAAGTCTAGTAATGCAGTTTCTTTTCAGGGTAGATTTCATGCCTGCTCTTAACCTGTTCAACTCCTCAGTAGCTGTACCTGTGAAGCCACACTTCCAGTTTAAGATTAGAGACTTCAGAGGTTACTTCTGTTACACTGGATGATAATGACAAGCTTTCATTGCACAGGTTACCAAAAGTGTATTTAGCAAATGTGCGAAAATCCCTTTGCAAAAGAAGTGCAAAATGGACAGAAGTGGTAGGGGAAAAGGAATCTTCCATCTGTAGATGGCTTCCAGACCAGGGATTGGTCAATGTTTTTGTGGAAGGATTACTTAAAGGTAGCAAATAGTAGTTTAGTAGTTTTTCTTTTTTGTGTCTCATCAACAGTGTCTAGAAAATAAACTGTATAAATTCCCTGAAAGTAAGAGAGGATTAGATCTACCAAATTCAGAACTTTAGTCTTCACGCACACTTGTTCCACAGTTGCGTATTTTGAATGTGAGTGCCTGACATCCCTGACTCAAATGAAATGCTACAACTAACAATCAGAGCATGCAGCAGTTAAGAAACTAACAGGCTGAAGTGCAGCTATCACAACCTCTGAGCCTGTCACTTTGAGCAGAAAATAGGCACCTAAGGCTAGAAATTGCCTGATCAACCTAGCATCTGTGCTGATGCACACGAGTGTCTCTAAATGTTGTGGTGCAGCATTTTCTAGTCAATTTTTTGGCAATTCCTAATCATCTGAACTTGTGAAAGAATTTTTATATTTTGATGTTGGCTACACAGTGGAGTGATACAGTTTGGGTTTGAATTTTTTTTAATAATTTTTGGCTCATTTAAATGCTGTTTTCTACTTCAGACTCCACTTGTATGAATTAATGTACCTTTTTAATGCATAAAAGTGAATATTTTACTTCCATAGTTGAATGTTTTACTTCCATGTAAATCTAGTACTTGTTTCTTTTAGTGGCTGTTCAGGGGGCAGAAGAAAAAGGCAATAATGAAGTCTCCATTTTCTGTTTAGCTGGTTATCCAAGACCTTTGCTCTGTCTAAAGACTTCATGTTTTTCACTAGCAAGATCCTTCAGTCATAATTTGATCTTTAGACGGGATTTCCAAGAATTTCTTTACAGGCAACTCTTGAATGTCATTTAAGAGATTTCTCAATCAATTTTAACTGATACTCATAATCTAGAAAAGAAAAATTGATAACTGAAGAGCTCTTTTATACTTCTGCAATGTAAATGACATAACTAATTCTTTCACTGTTTATGGTGTGTGTTTTTTTGTTTGGTTTGGGTCTTTTTAATCCTTTGCTAAAGTTAAGCAGAAGCAGTATAAACAAGATTTTTAGGTAATGCAGTGAAATTCAGTGTTTTACTGGAGTGATTAAGATAGTGTTCTACCATGTCTGACTGTATTGTCTACTGATTTCCCTTCATTCCCAGACGTGAATTCTTACCATACCTTTTGTCTCTTCCACCCACTCCAATTATCTCAGCTAAAGTAAAGTTTCTAGAATCAACCATATTGTTTCATGATTGTTCTAAAGAAAAATCTGAGTCTCCCTTCTTACATGTTTGGGGCACCTCAAATAAATAGCAGGTCAAATTACTAATCTATTAGCTCTTTGTCTGCCATGGTATGCACAGTTAGTCATGAAATATTCATGCAATTCAGAAGAAAGCTTGGGGGGGGGGGGGATGCAGGGGGAGGAGGCAGCTCCTGAAATAAAACCACAGTATCGTAAGGTCAATCAGCTTGCTGCTTTTAGATTCAAGTGCAGGTCAAACCTTTCATCCTAGAAACTTTGCCCAAGAATTATTTACTTTCAGCTGTCGAGCTTGTTAAATGATTACCTAAGTCTATAGTGTGCTTTTTTTCCTTCACAGGAAGGCTTTTATAAATGACTTTTTTCCCCTAAAGGATTACATTTTTACAGTACATGGTTCTCTATATATAAGCTTTTCACAGAATTCCTAATCCGACTTCAAATTAAATCCATTGGTAACTCCTGTTGACTTCAGTCAGAACAGCAGAGCGCCTGTGTGTCTTCATGCATTTAAAGAAAGTCCATTCAACAATAGAAAGCACATTCAGTGACACATAGTTATAAGATTACTGGGTTTAAAAGAATATGAAGTTGCATGTGCATGTAAATCCAGAACAAAGATGTACAGTAGTTTGGCTTCCTACCCCATCTTCTCATTTAGCCTTGGAAAGTGAGCAAATGCATAATAAAAGAGGAGATAATGTAAATTTTGAATAAAAAAGAAAAAAACCCCTGTGTTATATCTATACAAAACCTATCTATTCCAATATTATATTCATTATTATAATATCACAGTACCTTCTTCTGTGTACTAGTGACACACTTTCTATTCTTGTGCTTTCTCATCAGTGTGAAAAATTTGTAAGGGAAGGCTTGAGTTAGAGGGTGATTTTTCCTCTTTAAATACATGAATGCATTAGGGAAGCTGAGAAGAATCCAGCTTGTAATCTGAAGCAAAAGGTGACAAGGTTGACTCCAAGGCTGGTTGAAGGAACTTAATTCCACAGATTCAGGCTGATGCTTGTAGAAGCTCATGTCTTTTTCCATTATGCCAGATGAACAAAGTGTTGCCTGTCATTTTATTTCAGCGCCTCATTTATTTTGATAAATCTGGTTAAAAGTTTTGGAAACCTTGTAAATGGCCACCTGGGGCTCTGATTTTATATTTGTGTTTCTCTATTTCTATAAATATATTTATAAGCATATTTAAATGTACTTATTTATTTTATATTTATATTACATTGTGATGTACAATGCAATGACCTGTAGCCACTTGCAGGTGTTTAAACATGTCTGGATTTTTGACACAGGTCAAGACAGAAATTACTTTCTTATTTAGGTTGGAAACTCAGACTGATCAAAAACACTGAGGATACACAAAATTGTGATGTCATAGGGTATTGGCTGGGAAGAACATTTAGTCCAATATCCCTCTCAAGGCAGAATAAGCACTGGACCTGTTGTAGTTTTGTCTAAGTGTATTCTGAAAACTTCCAAGGATGATAATTTAACTTATTCCAGGTTCTCCAGGGTGGCTTCTTGCTGGAGATATTTTCCCCCAAATATCCAACCTGAATCTCCCAAGCCTCAATTTTCAGCTGAAGTTTGTTTTCCCACATTGCACTATTTGTTGCTCAGTTGTTAACTCCATAACTGCCCTGGAAATAGCTGTAGGGTGCTAGAACCTCCTATTGCCTCTAGATAAGCCTAGACTAAACACATTATAAAGAACAAAACATTCTGTAGGCAAGTTTTACTGTAGTAGAAAATATATTCTGTGGCACATGCCACATATACCCATCACCGGTGGCTGCTGAAGCTGATGAATCATAGTAGAATAGAAGCGTGATCCATAGCACATGAAATTTCCACTGGCTTCCAGCCAGCGTTTTTCTTGAACAATTTAATGCTCCACCCTGTAGCAGGATACCCTGCCCAGCAGCAGGATCAGGAAGTGAGACATGGTTTTGTTTTTTGAAAAAGGGCCTTCACTGGCATGAAAAGAAAACTTGTCTAAATTCAACTATCTTTGTGCATCCTCCAGCGGAACTGACACATTCCCATAACCTGTTCATTTTTAGTTAATGGTATGTGCAGTCCTTTAGTCTTACTCCCAGTAAGAGATGGAAGTGTCACAGAGAAATGGAGTCTAGTGTTGGATCTACCTGCCTAGTTTGTTATTTCCAAAGGATCATAGTAAACACTTTCACATTACCCATTTGCAAATAGCACCTACACTGTTGTTGCTGTGATGTTTATGGCAAAGTAGAAAGTAGTTCAGTAAAGTCACCAAAACTCTGGTTTAAAAAGATTTGCTACACATGTCATGTCACCAGGCCAGTGTAATTTTTTTGTCCTATTGTAAATCCCAAAAAGGTAAATGCAATGAAAATTTAGATATTCTGAAGTGCTAAATTTATTTCATAATACTGCCCTGTATTAAAATACTGAAATGAAAAAAAAAAAAATTGCAGTATGTCTTGCTCTTAGAAAACTGATGCTGGTGAAAGAAATGTTTTCAGGGTTATTTAGATACTGCTTTTTTCATGCAACAGAGTTGTTCCTTTGTTGTACCACTACATTGACTGTCCGTTGCAGTAAAGCATGCATGATATTGTATTATGCAATTTAGGATTTTTAATGGGAAATGTAGTTTTTATAGTGAGGATATGGAAAAAACTATGGTACGCTTTAAAAAAGATTATTTTGTATGTGGTTATACAAATTATTTCCTTCAAAAAGAAGTAGGCTTAGGAGATTGTAGAAGAGTGTGTTTTATATCTGAGTTGACTCATAAACTGAGGTGCCATTGACTTAGAAGTGCCATGCATGCAGTTCCTTTGCATTCTTCTGCTGTGCTAATGAAATAAGGATGAGGTGCTGTGCAGCCCATTGAGGTCGAAATGCCCAATGCTGTTCTCAGTTGCACATGATATTGGATAATGGCTGCATCAATCCCTGCCATTGGGGAAATTGTGGGGAGACCTGCACGACTCCACAGGAGTCCCTGTGGGAGCCTGCAGGCTCAACTCACTGCACAGTGGGACACTCCTTCCCTGGATGCTGCTGCTGGCACACTGTGTCCCAGACCCTTGTGTGGACTGTCTCACAGGGCTGGATAGATCCTGCTAGTAAAAGATGGCAGATCAAAACACAAATTACACGGTTATGTCACACAGTGAGCTCTAAAACAAGGATTATTTTGTTGCTTTTATTGTCTGACAAGCATATCCTGCAAGGCCAAGATGAGGTGCTGCCTTCTTTTCTGTGCTAGCTTTTACTCTACCTGTATAGAAGGCCATCTTCACTTGTAAGTTCTTTTTAAGTCATTTGGAGATATACTGCTATGGGATGCAGATGCCTGACTCCTGTCAGAGGCACTGGGTGCATATGCATAGAAAATTTCTGCCTTATTACCATAAATAAATAGAAACCCACCATGTATTGTCAGGGATTTGTGTGTTAATCATCACATTTCTCAGATGAATCTGGTCCATTGTGACTTATCCATAAAGAAGTATTAAACCTACAGATGAAGACAGTAGCACAGTTGATTAATGATTGTAATGATTCTTTTAATTTGTGATTGGGATCTGGATAGGGCACACTGGTAGAACATGTTTGTAATACTCTACTTCCCTTCCTTGTCTTAGACGATTTTTCTCTGTTAAGAGGTGAGAATAGTAGAATATTAAACTTGGGAATATAGGTCTACACTCAATGCTTGATGTTATTACGGAATATTTAGAAATTGGTCTTTGTTCTTTATTGTTTCAATGGTCAAGCCTAAAATCAAAGCTCTGCACTAGAGATGAGAGATATGACTTACTTTCCCAGCTTTTCTTCTAATTTGCCAATTTCTGATACTGCTGAGGTCTTTCCAGTTTGGCCATCTGTAAGGTAAGAATAATGATAGTGGTTACCTTGGCAAGGTATTTTTATAATAAGGAGCATAAAGAGTTATTGACAGCTGGGTTTTTATTTTCAGATAAATATTATATTAAAATTATTTTTATTTGTCACCAAATTAATACATTATATTGGTAAATTTTGCAACTTTTCTTTCTCTTCTGATGGAATAATTTTCATGTACAGTTTTCAAAAGGTATTTCATTTTAGTAATTAGGATACTCTTTTGGTTTTGTTTTCTTTTTTTAGTTTGCCTCTGGTGGATTCTAGTCAGTACATGTTTTCCTGTACTTATGCTTTTCTTTAAGGAATAACAATGGAGCCAGCAGGTGTGGTGATTGATTCTGGTGATTGATTGACTAGTTAAGTGCTGATGTCTCTAGGAGGAGTTAAGGCCATTTTTATAAAATTGAAAATGAAAGAAAATTATAAGGGGTGGATTTTTTTTTTAGTGATTGAGACAGCTTTTGCTTTTTATTGTTAGAAAATGAATTTCCTGCACAGTAACAATTAGATTTCTTGAATTATATTATCATTCTTTTCAGTTTAATATTATAGTTGTCACTTACATAATAAGCCTTCTGTATGGAACTTTGATACACTGAGCCTTGCTATTTCACACAGGGAACATGAAAGAAATAATAACTACCTCTAATTTCCCTGCATGCCCAGTAGTCTGCACAGTAAGTTTTCAGATCTAAATAATGGAACCAGCATGATTTCTAAATGGTAAAAGACATCCTTACTGCTGACTACCAGGGAGCAACACCAGCTCTCTGGTGGCATGTTCTTGTTTTTGTAGCTTTGTCTCTACTTAGAAATTCCCACATCCACACTAACTCATACTGGGAAATATCAGTAATTTTATGCTTTTATTTGCTCAGATATGTTTGTGCTTTAGTGTTTAATTTTTAAATTTAGATTATAGACAAAATATGAATGTATTTCTCTAGCATGAAGATATATGATCACAATGTGAAAAAAGGGCCATGAGACAGACTATAATAAGGTAAATGAGAGAGGAGGTTTAGCAAATATCTAGTTAGTGCTGTGCTACCTGTGCCTTTAACTAGCTTTCCTTTAGGGGAAGCCTGAGATTTGTTGCAGTTGGGTTTTTTTTAGCCTCTCAGCCATGTCACGCCATTGAAGGGAAACAAGTCAGTTCCAAAGTGGTGTGGGCAGATAGCCCAATTTCATCTCAAAGCCGGATGGAGCTGTGTGCTGTGATACACATGAATTTCCAGGATGGCTGGGATCAGGCAACTGAAACTACATTAGCAGGATTAGAAACCTTTTGGAAAGTGCTTTTCTGGAACAGAGCATGAACAGAACAGTTCAGTGCAGATGAATAATGCCAATGACACTTGGAAAATTATGAAGAACAAATCTGTAGATAGGACCAACCCACGTCCAGTACCATTCATAAACTGTAAAGGAATATACCAACTAGCAGTAAAATGATCCATTGTTCCATCCTCCAAACGTTAAAAAAAAAAAAAAAAAAAAAAAAAAGAAAAAAAAAAAATAGTTCCCACAAATGTCAAAGCAAATTCAGTAGTAGATTTGCAGTGTAGTAGTTTGACAGAAAACTTCTTTGATAAAAGAAGTGTAAATTATGTACCCTGTGTGAATTTTTCTACAATGCTCTCAGCAAGGTATGTGTATTCTCAGTCAGGTGCACTAAGAGAGATGTGCATTTGTATGTTTATACTTATTTCTAACCATCTTTTAACTTGAAATATTACTATTTCTGTCCACTTAAGTGGAACAGTAGGATATGTTAGGATATGCCTGTTTAAGATTTAGATTGTTTCTGATCTGCTTCCCACAAAATAAACAAACCAGTCTCCTTGTTTTTTTTTTTTTTTTTTTTTTTTTGCCATTATGCCATGCTTGCTCAAGGTAATCAGCAATATCAGTGTCTGAAATGGGTTCCTGACAATAGCTCACTTTCCAGCCAGCTCCATTTTAGGCAGGACTTTGGTGTGTTTCCTGTTATGACAGCGCCTGGTTATTTCCTTTTTGTGCTTATTAGGTCTTGCATGCTTAATGAAATTATGCTCTTTAGAGACTCCAAAATGCATGCCAGTCTATCTGGTATTGTTTTGGATGATCCACAGAGTTTCTTGTTGGTTTGTTTCCAAATGAAATGGTGCCAATTTTGCATGCCTGCAGTTACGCAGACCTGGCTGCCCCATGGAGCACCCAAAAAGATCATGTGTTTCCCCTCTGCAGCAGGGGCTCTGTGGGAAAATGGCGATGTGGATGAGGGGACTTTGTTGCCTGGCAAATGTCTGAGGGTCTCCCCTGTTTGTGTGGTGGGAAGTTGGAGGAACACTCCCCAAAGCAGCTGTGCATAGCCACTGGCATGTGCCCTTGCAGGCACATGGTCTTTCACCAAGGGACACCTTTTCTCCAGTCAGGTGTCCAGTGATGCTTTGCAGACTTCAGGCACCCACTTGCCCTCCAAAAGCTTATCTTGGCTGGTTTCTTCCTCATGTACCAGCTGGAGGGCTGGTGCTCAGAGATAATGACGAAGGATGGGTTCAGCTGCAGCATGAGGGATTTCAGGGAAAATCAGGAACTTAGTTTGAGGTTTTGCTTGGGAAAAATAATGGTGTTTGTGCTTGAGTAAATAGGCTTGTTGGCTTCAAAGGCATCACTTCAGCACATTATCTGCAGAATGATTCCTGTGTTTGTATGAAGAGCACATGACTTCTGAGAGAGTTTCAGTATTTTTAATAGAGAGTGTATAAATAAAAGTGTATAAATAAAAAGAGTAATTGAAAAGTCCATGGCTTATCTGCCAAATCAGATTTTTTTTCAGCCATTATCTAAGAATTATTGGCAGATGTGCTAATTAATGCCTGGTGGAGGGACACTGATGTGGACATGAGTAGTAGTGACCACAAATGGAAACAAGAGCAAAATGTCCTTGCATAAGTGTGGTGCAGAAATGATTTTCAAATCAAAAGGCCATTTTGTTAAATCAACTAGTCTGGATGTAATGTTTTACAGTAGCTTCTTGTTTAGCAGCAGATTCTTTTTATGCTAAAATCATTGCTTCATTCATGTCTCCTAACCTTATATGAATAAACCCTTTCCATTTCACCTACTTGCCTTGCAGCAAAATCACTTCATTTTAGGTTTTTAAATAAATGTCAGCTAAAACGAGTGTTTAATTAAATAATAAGGACTTCTGTTGCTCAGCTGTAAAGATCAAACTCCATTTGGCTGCAAAAACTTTTCAGATGTTGCTTAAAAAAACATACTTTATTTTTATAAAGGCATCTTATATTTCTGGACACAATATTCTCTGCTAAATCTAACTGCCAGGTTTTTTTACTGGTGTTTTTATTGTCTTCTAAGACTTGTTATAATACTGCCTAACCTTGTTTTATGTCATTAATGAAAACCAGTGGTTTGGAGCAATGTACTATCAGTCACTTTTTCATATATCCCATGACTAGCCATTAACTGTCTTAACTTACTCCCATCATAGATTTCTAAAGCAGTAAATCTCCTGAATTGACTCTTTTTTGAGCAGATATTGCCTCTGCAATTTTACCCTTGTTAACAATTAATAATTTTTTTTACAGTTCTTTCTATAGGTAACAATAGGGTGCATATTTCTCCTGTTCAGAGTTTTCTATATGTATGTTCAAGGAAGGAAAGAGGTCATGCTTCAGTTTTTAAATGTGTTGTATGTTCTGCTTTAGCTCACTGCAAACAAGGAATGAACTTGTAAATTCTGTACCCTGCATGCAAGGAGCAATGAAAACAAAAGATAAAAATAAGTTATTCTGTACAATGTTGCTAAATAATAGATCTTTTTAGGCAGAAACATAGTTCTTTTGGTAATAAGACTGCAGTCTCTTTTTTCCTTTGATCTTCATAAAAAAAATTAAGAACTCAGTGTTGAATCAGTGTTGCATAAATGAAATATATGGTGGTAAGTAACATTAAGCAAACATTGTATTTAGTTGGTTTTTTTTTTTTTTTTTTACATGCTCATGAAAATTAGACTGTTGCTCAGGTTGTTTGTATTTATTTTAGGAATTTATACCATTAATATCTGGAAAATATAGAAGTCCTGCAAAATTTGTATGTCTCTTTAGTTGCCTATACATAAAACACAGTGAATTCCTGGCATTTGGAGTGGGTTTCAGGATTTCAAATCACAAGGTTAGCATAAAAACCTGTACATGTAAGAGGCTTTTTTTTGATCACAGCTCTCATTTTGATCAAAGCTCTCTTGAGAGATGTGTGCCAGGCCAGGGCCTAGATTTCCCAGGACTGCTCTTGCTTGTTTTCCTGTGTTTGATGAGTAACCTTTCAAAAGAGCTTTCTGAATCCTGTATTATTTCATCATTGCTTAAAAGGGTGGATCTCTATGGTCTGGCTGCATGTTTCATGACTGCTCAACACCTTCCCCCTAGGTTCTTGCCTTCTTGTGCCCTTCACCTCTCGAAAGTTGTGCTTTACCCTGCAGCCCTCTAGGGACACATAGCATGGAGCCTGAAACATTTGCAAAAGTCTTTTGTCTGCAATTATTACAAGAAACCAAGATAGACAGGAGTATTCTCATGCAATTTTCTATTTTAGTATCTTCAGCACTCTTGAGCTTTCTCAGGGCTATTGTCAGTCTGCTGTTATGACTTGCTTCTTGTTTTTTTCCTGTGGTTGCAATCTGAGTCATGAAACAAGCCTGTGAACCATACCTATTTTCTGATCTGAACTTCCTTAAAATTAGCCTATGAGACTACTAGACTAAACTTCATGTGATAGCCATGTGCCCAGCATGCTTGTTAATTAGCTGAGATACTTCATCAGGACGCTGCTTAACTATCGCTTACCTGAAATTCATACCTGAAGACTGGTCCTGCATGTCAGGGGATTTACTAACAGATGATCTATTTCAAGTGACTGGCAAGTCTTAGAGTTCACTTGAATAAACAGCTTCAGTTGGGCTCAAGCCTGTATCATGTCTTTTGTCTTGTACCCCTATACACACTCACTACTTCTGCATGCTCTGAGTTAGACAAGGCAGGTAAGGAAATAATGAATTGAAACTGCTGCTTAAGGTATTTTATTCTGAGTTCAGTTTTTTGACTTCTCACTGGAAGTGCGCAGAATCATTTGCTTGGTACAGTGGCAGTGGGGAAAGTAGTTTGAGAAGATGGGCTGCCAACTGAGCCCAAGGAAGGAGGGACTGTGCATATTCAGTGTGTACCATTAGGCACATTGGGAATAGTTGGGGAGAACAAAATCACCCAACAGTAAAGCTGTATTTCTAGTGCTGTCTGATACCAACTGGAGAAAGTTCTGTTATATCTCTATATATTATATGTTATTAGTTTCAAAAGCACACTTTAAATTGAGCTTAAAAATAAACCCATGTTAAATAAAAGGCATCAAGAACAATTTTAATGACCTTCCTAGACTTTGCTTTCTTTTGTGCAATTCACCTTTCTTTCTTAGAACTTGGTAAAGTTCCTGGATTTTTTTTTTTTTTTTAATTAGTTGAAAACTGCCTTCAAAATCTATTATTGTTCGCTGAAGTGTTTTATCTTGAGAGTACTTTAAAAGTCATGATCAGCAGATTGCCAGGAACAATCAATCAAGGACAATCAAGGACAAAACCGCCAACCAGCCAGCTTTTTTCGATAAAGAACTTTATCTATAGTTCAGTTTTCTCTTTTCCAGCCCAGATAACTCACTGCTCAGCTGAGTCACCCTCCAGTACAGCTCATTACCAAGCTGCAACTCGCACATACCCATAAATCACTCCACCAGCTGCTTTTTGGTTTAGCAGGGCTAGAACTTGCTTTGAACACAAATTTTCTATTTCTTGTCCTGAAGTTGCATTTTGCATGTGTTTCCTTGCTTGAAATCTCATTCACGTTACAAGTCTATTGTCGGAGTCTGGAATTATGAGAAATATTTCTTTGCATGTTTGAGAGATTTTAGAATCTCTGACAAACGAGGTTTTTAACCTTTGTTCATGGAAAAAGGGCTTTTAGGCTCTGGAATGAAGCAGAGTTTTCAAGAATGTGTATTAGATAGTAGAATAGTGTGTAGTTTTATCACAGGGTGAGAATTTTAGATATATGGGGGTTTTAGGATGGCAGACAGGTGAAGGCAAGATGGAGGAAGCACATGGCTTTTGGGTTTCTTCCTTCTTCTTCCTTGCCTCCATCCTCTGCTGTGAGGTGGCACATTATAATTGTCTTAGAATAGAGTCTAACCTTCTAACAAAGATAATGGTTATTGGAGAAGTATTATAAATACTGATTATGTGAATTGTAGTATAAATATCCATGCCACCCTGAGGGCATGAGTATTTGGAATTTGGTATTTTGAGATTCGGAGAGAGTGCCTGAATGTGTCCTGCTGTACAGATCTCTGCAGAGCAGGAGAAGGTTGTAGTGATAAGAAATAATAAACTATGAAGAAAACATAAGAAGAGATGGCTCACGACCCTTTCCTTCAAGATCTCTGGGCTGGGGAAACAAAACTTTACATTCTCGAGAATCAGGAAAAAACAGCCAGCCAGCAGAGACACACAAAAATATTTTTTATAAACCTAAGAGTCTATGTTAATGTTTACATGAACATCAGAAAGCTGATGATTTTTCACTGCTGAAGCTGGAAACCAAGCCAAGTGGGAAGTTAGTAGTATTTTTTCTCACCATTCCCATCTACTCTCCCATTCAAATGCAGGAATAAAGGCATGGAGAGGGATGCAGGAATAAAGGGAGTGATGTTTCTCCCTCCCCTCTGACCCCCTGTTGGGACACTAGCTCAGTCTCTGGGGGACCTTGGGGTGAGGGTGATTTCAGGATACAAAAGAGGCTCCTTACCTCGGGTTATTCCAAAGCTTTATTCTTGAAGGGGTCCCAGAGGCCAAAAAGAGCGAACAAGGAAGGGCATGGGTTTATCTAGGTTCTCTGTCCATGACCGATAAGCTGGCACTGAGACAACTGGCCAGAGATAGGGGGGAGGGTAGGGTCAAACTACATGGTTTATAGGCATTAGGGGGTTTTCTTGGGGTGAACCATCACCCAGAGGGATACAACAAGGGAGAGGCAAACAAAACCCAGAAATGTTCATCCTGGATCTGGTCCTCTGGGGAGTGGAGGTGCTTTTTCAATTTTATAGAAAATATAGTGTCATTAATTGTTATTGCAGGGGAAAGTTCGCATTTCATCAGCTGTTGGACTAGGACAATAGAGTGCTTCTGTTAAGGCTTCTTTGCTCTGGTTCTCTAATGCTATTAGTAAACTCTCAGTACCACACTGGGAAATAATATTCAGCTAAATGTGGGCCAAATAACTTGTTTGATGGTGACGCTCAGCATAACCTTGAGATAAGTAGCAGGATGTGCAGCACTTTGCTTACAGCAGTCTGTTTCGTGAACTGTGGAACAAGTTACTCACATCTTTTCAGTAGAGATAAGTGGCTAAGTGGACTTATTTTTAAATATTTAAGGATTTTAAACCAAAGAATAGTTGAGAGACTGATAAGCAGTGATCCAAATCTTAGAACTGAAATTTGAATTAAGGGTCTTTTAAAACTCTTTCTCACACAACCAACCCCCTCTTTTTTTTTTTTTTTTCCTCCAAGGACTGGTGGGGCATGGGGAAAGCAGCACAACCTTGAGAAAAGTTTTCTTAAGTCAGACGTTGGAGGACTGTTCTTGCTGTTGTTATCTGAGAATGCAGAAAATTGCAAATTGTCACAAAGGTCAGACATGAATACAAAGCCTCCCATGGTTTTTGACTAGTAAAAAAAAAAAGAGTAGACTGTGGTATCCTACTTCACTCTTCTTCAAGCTACCTTGCAAGGTGTTTGTTTAGCTGACCTTAGTGCTCTGGAGAAGCAGAGAACCAAAAAGGCTACTAGCTTTGAAGCAAACTTGACAAAAATGTTTTAAACAAAATCAGAACTATATGGCAGCAGTGCTGCCAAGGTATTGGTATGTGTAGTAGGCCCAGATTTGGCTTCATCTGATTGGTGTATGTTTACCATCTATGGATTTAATTTGCTTTCTGGAAGGAGCTCCTTCATTTCAATGGACTGATGTCCAAGGCTGTCATTTAACCTTGGGCTAACAAATAGATAGCTGAAAGAAAGGAAAATATATAGCTAGCTCAAAAGGAAAAGCATGGGACCATTAAAAAAAAAAAAAAAAAAAAAAAAAAAAAAAAAAGTTGGCTCTGAAAGCTGCATAGCTGAAATCTTTGAATGCAGGAGAATAGTAGATAGTATTTTCATCAAAATTAATGCCTGTGGAAAAATACATTGTCTTGAGTCTGGCTCTTCTGGCTTGGTGCTGCCTCAGAATTGTAACATTGTAAAAGAGTATGAAGTGTACACTGCTAGAGTGGTATAAACAAACTTTTATATAATAGGAATTGGTTATATAGATTTTTTTTTTTTAATCTGGACAGAGAAGATACTATTAGTGCTAAGAAACCAAGGTCCTATTTCCTTGAAATCAATGGTAAAAATATAGTTTGACTTTCAGGGGGATTAATATGTCACCTCTTGTTTGAGACTACCCCAAGGAAAGACCAGTGCTTGACTATGTCTTTCTCTCTCTCTTGCCAACTTCTAATATTATGACCTGCCATGCGTGTCATGGAAGATCTGCACTCAATAGAACATCTTTTGTTTCTCACAGCAATGTATCTTCTTTGTAACAAAGCTCTGGTCTTGATGTAACTGTGAATTCTTGCTAATGGTAAATGCCAACACACACAACAGACTAGAAAACAAATATTGTAATGTGACAGCATGGATTTTCCATGTTCAATATGGGTTCAATATGAGAGAGTCCTGTAGCCTAAGCTTAGAAGAATGTGCAGTACCCTTAGTTTGAAAAAGTTCAGTGGAAATGTGTGATTTCTGTTTCTTTGCTCCCCCAGAAATTCATCCAACTTTTGCTGCTTTAGACAGACTTCAGCAATTTTGAACTGTACTTAAAACCAGCCTTGTTTGGTCTTTTGATTTTTGTGCTTCAGCTGTTTCAGGGCATTGCCTTTATTTATGCGTTCCTCATTTAACCTTCTTACCTGAATACCTTTTCAGGTAAAGCTCCTTGTTTCTGGGTCTCTAATATCAAGGCAAATATATATGTGGCAATGGAAGTTGAATGTGATTTACCAATACCATAATTTGTTTTGAAATATTTTCAGTAGTGTGTTTACAGTCTTTGGTATTGATGTGCTTAGTAGGATTGCATTTCTGCATACAACTCATGTAATGATGTTGTATTTAGTAATTCTTATGTTTCAGAGGGCAGAAACCTTGTTCTTCTCTATGACTGTTAGGTGGGTGTTTTGTTTTGAGTTTTCCTTCCATATAAATTCCTACTATTTTCCTAATTAATACTAATTTCCTTCTATAAATCCCTACTGAGAGACTGCTGAGCCTAAAGCTCTTTGTAAAACAGAAACTTCCTATTTTAAAGACACAATCACACAAGTTTTTCACTGAGGGATGGTTTAATTATTTCTCAAGAAAATAATTTATCACTGAAGAGCCTATGTTTCTGGGCATCTAAAAGAAATTGTATAGAGCACACATCTATCTATCTGTCTATCTATCTATCTATCTATCTATCTATCTATCTATCTATCTATCTATCT
>CM031863.1:19584566-19946779 GCA_018697195.1 Certhia americana
TCTATCTATCTATCTATCTATCTATCTATCTATCTATCTATCTATCTTTATTCTTTTTTAAAATAGGGCTGTGTCGATTTCAAATCAGATACTGGAAAGTCATTGAAAAAGGTCTTGTCCTGATAAATGTTCACAAAAGGGAGTTACTGAGCTATGCTAGTTCCTCGCATGCAAACACCTTTGCACGTGGTCTCATCCCTGTGAACTGCATGGGTCAGTGAACACTTCTCAGATGTCTTTTCTGGTATCTCTGACAACCCTACATTGGAAAATCCTGTCATCAGTTAACAGTTCTTCCGAGCCTGGGACACTACTTGATTTCAGGTTCTCAACTTGGTACTGAATCAGGTTGTGCACAAAATATCCAACTAGACGTTGTAAATCCTCACAGTGGCTTTGGGGTTTGACAAGACTCCTAGCACTGAGCCTCTCTAATTTGGCTGCTCTTGAAAACTTACTGTTTTTGTTTGAGGATCTACCCTTGAAGTGCCCCAACAAAAGCCTCTTTGAGAGAACAGGCAATACTTCAGTATTGATCACACTGAGCCACAAAGACCAAGTGCACAAATAGGTGTTATTAATGAAATAGATTCTAACATCTCTAAAGTACCAAACCTTGTTTGGGCAACCACTCTTTTTTTTTTTTAGTGCATGGATTTTTGATGTGATAAATCCTGACAGCTCCTGCAGAGTGATTATGGCCTAATACAAACCCAAATGCTTTTATGCCAAAGCTCCAAAGACTCATGGCACCAAGAGACTTGGGATGACTTCCTATTAAATATGATAGTGGCACATGTACTTTAAAAATATGACATTTCCTTTGAAACTCCTTTAGCACATATACAGAAGCTGCTGTTCTAAAAGTGATTATGCAGTCAGGACATTTTTTTCCCTTAGCAGTGCAGTCTGTATTCTATGAAAATAATAGTTAGTATTAAGGCCAATCTTTTTGCAGTCACCTTCAATTTCAAAACTTTTTAACTTTTCTAAGATGATTTGGCATGTATTTTATAGACTGTTTTACAGTTAAGAAAGCTGAAGTACAAGCTGAATGGTTTGTGTGAGATCACAGAATATAGCAGTGGTAAACCTAGGAGAAGGGTAACGGTGTTAAAACCTGTTGTTTTCTAGCTTACTTAACACATGCTTTCCTGTGGTGCTGTATCTAGAGGGTAAAGTGCACAAAATGCTTGTTTGGTTCAGAGATGCAGGGCTACAAAAGCACCATTTAAAACTAATGTTTTTTTTTTTTACTATTCTGATTTGATTTTGTACTGATGTCAAGCTAAATTGCTTGGTTATTTCCTTCCACGTCCTAACCCACCCCCCCTCCCCCCGAAAAGAAAGGTGGCTAGAGTGTTGAGTAAAATGCTGTTGAGGTCACTCAAAAGAGACATGACTGAATCTGTTTGGAAAGAGGAAAACAGAAAAGTTGAAACAACTAATCCTTTTGTGTAGAATTGCAAATAAAGCCCTCACGAGCTGAGAAAGGACTGTGGGGTTGGGGGAAGGGAAGCAGCATTTCAGTAAGCAGCTAGGACAGAAGTGTTTCAGCAGAAGATGATTTTGGGGAGTAGCTGTTTGATAAAGTGTTCTTTTACTTAGCACCTTCAAGCGAAACACCTGTAAGAATCAACCTCCTACAATAATCAGACTTGTTCCCCTGCCTTTTTTTTTTTTTTTTCTTTTTCTTTTTTTTTTTTTTGGTGATACTTTAATTACTCTTAAATGTAGGTCACTGATTTTGGCAAACTTGGACGTGGGTTTTGTAACTTAAAAATTCTGCACAGCTTGCTCACCAGGCTGCACTGAGTTCACTTGAGTGCATGGAGGAGTTGGATAGTCCAGCAGATCTGAGGAGGGGCAGAAGGGAGTCTCCTGGTGTGGCAAACCCAAGGGAAGTGTGGATGGTGTTCCAGTTAGCCTGAAGGCAACTTACAGCAGCTGAAATGCTGTTCTCTGTTCTTCTG
The DNA here is from genome assembly GCA_018697195.1 of Certhia americana. Taxonomy (NCBI): domain Eukaryota; kingdom Metazoa; phylum Chordata; class Aves; order Passeriformes; family Certhiidae; genus Certhia; species Certhia americana. The sequence goes on from CM031863.1 coordinate 19,586,540, forward strand.
CTTGTGTCAAGAAATTGTGATGTTTCTGTTGCATTTTCTATACCTGACAGTTTGTGAGGTCAGCACAGTGCTGCTGTGCTACTGCTATGTTCAGATATACAAGTCTGCAGCAACAAATCTCCTTGTTGCACATATAGTTCTTGCTGCTGATTTTATGCCTGAGATAAGTGCTATGCATGAAACTGGGAGCTGTCACTCTCTGAATTTTCTGATCTTTGTGTAATTCAATTATTTGCAGTGATATTGTATTAGCAGTGGCAGGCAGGCATAGCCTTGAATGTGTATGAATCTCCTGTCAGGTCACTGCATACTGTAGAGTGTAGGTCTCCAGGATACTTATGCCATCAGGATGCAGGTTTTTCTGAAGCACAGTAAAAAAATGGGATTAATAGGTTGGGATCATGCCCCTGAGCTGGTGCTGAGAAGGCCACTTGTTTTTCCTCCATCCCAAATGGGTTAAGCTTTTCTAATTTAAATATTTTCTAATTTAAAATCAATGGATTGTCTGGATTATTTTCCGTCTTTTATATCAGAGTTTAGCAAAAGAATACAATTTTTTTTTTTTTTCCCTGTTAGAAGCGTGGTTTCATGCTCACACCTCAAGAATGGGATACAAGTAGGGACAGGCAGGCATGCACTGTCTGTACACGTTACACCATCCAGCTTTCCAGGAGCCCCGCTATGCCCCTACAGGAGGGTGCGTGTTTAGCAGTACCTGTGTCAGCTGCTTGGAGCTGCTGGGCATGCTTGGGAGCCCACGGCTATTTCAGCAGAGTTGACATAATTGTTATGAAGCTCCAGTAGTCATGTTTTGGGAATAGGAACTTGCAAATAGCTTTTTACAGGAAACCATGACTACTAACTGTTAGCTTTGTGATACAAATTCAGAAAATACCTCCTCGCAAAAGACTTCTTGGAAGCTTATGCAGAAGATTGCAGAAGTTTTATTACCCATCCCAAGCTTATTGAACACATTTGTCTCCAGGAGATAATTTTTGTTTTTCAATTCCACTTTAAGCTGTAATATTCTTTTGGGGTCTGACATGAAAGGTGGATTTCTTATTTATTGAGCACATGTAAAGCATGAGAACACAGCCATAGTAGGGATAGCCTTTGGCTATTAAAACCCAAGTACACTTAATGTGTTTGGCTTTGCCAAAGCTGTATACAATAGCTTTCTCAGAGTATGTAACCCGAAGGGGCTTTCCTACATCATGCTGGCTACTGTTTTGATTTGGAAGGAATAGAAACATCAACATGCCTTCTAATTTCCTCTGCTCTGGTTTTCTTTAATATAATTAGCTTACAAAGCAGTAGAAGATAGGGTCATTAGCAGCAACTCCATTCTTTGTCTTGACATGTTAGCTGCCTACTTTTCCTTCACAATTATCCTTAAAAATCCAGTTAATTTTTCACTATATTATAAGAACACATTCAAATTTGTGTTTTTCTTCCTTGTTTCTGCATTGGTGCTCCATTTGAGTCCAGAGGTACTCTGGTGGTGACTGCTTTTGTGCAAGGTACTGTCCTCTCAGAGACCTGTGATACTGTTTACATAAAAGGGTATGTGAAGAGGGAAATATGGGGTAGATTCATAAAAAAGCTTAGGGGATCAGGAGTGATTGGCTCCAACTCCTAGAGCCTCACCAAATGAAGTGAATGAATAATTAGGTAATGGCAATATATGAGAAACGCTTGGAAATGAACACCTGTGGGATTTGACCCTCTGTTGCATCAAACGAGAGAGAGAAATTAGTTCATAATTTGTATGAAAGTAAGCACCACTGGGCCCAGTCTACATGGGGGTTTGATCATTGGAGTAACCAGGCTTTTTCTACCTAATTTTGCTTATTGGTCCCTGCAACTGCACAAAGCATTTTGGGGAATGGATTTTGTTTCCAATCAAGTTTTTCTTTCTGCGTATACTTTTCATTGCCTTTCCTTTCACAACAAAAAAGCATCTGAAAGATTAAAGAAAAAATACCAGTTAGGACTTGTCAAATACCTTTTCCGTTCTGTCAGATGTTTTGTGAACTGAACTATCTATGTAACTGAATTAATTTTCATTATAAATACAACAGTTGTGTTTTTCTGGGAAATACTGTGGTTAAAAATGACTCATGTATACCTTACAGAACTATTCCACAGTAAGCATTTCTTTTGCATATAAGATATACCCCAAAGACAGAGTTGTCACTTCAGTCTCTTGACTGGAATTTCAGACAGATTGTCTATTTCAAAATCAGAAAACAATTGAGTACTCTATGTTTTTAGAAATACTTCTTTTTTGGTAACAGCCGCCTTATAATGGAGTTTCTGGACTCTTTGGCATCATCTTTTCTGTGTAAGGTAGAAATTACCACCTCCAAGTAATTTTATTTATTTTTCTAACCAAATAATAATAGAAACATTTACATCTTCTATATTACAAACATTTGCTGAAAATGCTATGTTTATGTAATTAAACAGAGAAATTCCTTGGCATTGTACATTAGGAGACAAAAGGATGTATTATATGCACTCTTATTTTGAAAGTACTCTGCATACTGCTGTCTGTATGCTGTAAATTAAAGAATCACTTCTTGTTTCTGTTCTGTTACAGAACTTAAGTGCAAGTGCAGGATGCATTTACTTAGGGAAAAAAATCATAAAGGAAAAGTCAGTCTAAATTGGAAGCTTGGAGTGTGTTGTTCTTTGAAATTGATGTAAATTGATGCATAATAGTAGTATAGTTATCAAAAGTAAGGTCTGAACCTGGCTATCTTGCTTCATTACTCACCTCTGATAGAGAAGTCCAGAATGCCTATAGCTATATATTTATGGATGCCTTTTTTAAAAAAATGACTAAGGTTTTTATTCTACATTAGGAAAGCTTATATTGTCTTCATTGAAAACCGTGGTGACTATTGCTAATTTCCTGCTCTTACCTATGCAAAACATTGATTTTGCAAGCAACGATGCTTTTGCAACGTAGGAAAAACAACCAGACTCTTGGTAACTATCTTCTTACTTTTTATTCCCCTCTATAGTGGAGATTTAGAATGCTGTTTTACTGACTGATGAAAGCAAATGTTTTCCTAGGAATTGCATTTTTTCCTATCCTGGCGGTTACTGCCCTTGTTCTTTTCATCTCTTCTTACAAATTAAGGAAACATTTTGTCTTCATTAGATAAATAATATAATCTGTATATCTCCAGAGTTGAAACCACATGTGACTGTACTGAATTTCTGTACTACTTTTCACCTAAAGCAAGGTCAAGGCTAGGATTTCTGCAGGATCTGTAACATGATGCTTAAGAAGGCTTTTCTCAAAACTGTGGTGGGAATCTCCCTAGGAATTGCAATGTGAGCGAGGAAGAGACAGGCTAGCAATAAGGCAAATAGCTGTCCATACCTATGCTTACATAGCTAATGGTTAAAAAAAGAAATTGATAACAAGTGACTTAGAAAGTGTATAGTTGCAATTTGCTGTGATATTTAAGGTATAAATGCATCAATAGTGACACTCTAATGGAACTCTGAAGGTCCTTTCAAAGTTGCCTCCTTGTTTAGGAAAAGCTGAGAGAAGGAACTCAGACACAAATGCTGTTGTGAAGGAGCTGCTGCTGAAGTGAAGGATGGTGTGGTGAGAGGAGGGGGCCGTTCTCCACCCTTGGTCTGGGCAGTTTCTGGTTCATGTCTGCTGAGATGCCTTAAGCACTATCCTTCTGCAGGTGCAGTAGAGATGCCAGTGAATCTCTTGTAAGGAAAGGATGGGAATGACTGACTATTCACCTCTTTCTAATGTGTGTTGCATGCAGCAATTGATGTGAACTCTTAGTCCATAATGTGGGTTCTTGCAATGCCTTCTTGGTACTACAATTATTTTTTTTCCTGTGAGTTATGTAGGGAGATGTAAATTACCTCTGTCATACATATTTTTATTAGAGCTTTTAATTTTCAACTTTTTTGCATCCAAAAATAAGTATTTTACTTAAGCATCTGGATAAAACTGCTTTTCAGAGTTCCCAGACATCCTCTAATTTTATTCCAACAGTAGCAAAAGAAAGTAGTCTCTTACTCTTCTTCACAGATTTGTAGAATGCAGATATAAGGCAGATATGTGATAATGAGTTACAACAGCCTGACTCCAACATTGCTGATAGTTTGGTACAATTAAGTCAGGCCTAATCTTAAAATAGGCTAAAATCCTGAATAAATATAGCATTAGGATTGCAATGAATAATTCCTGCATTTTAAAAACAGTAATTGAATGCACAAATATTAAAGGCAAACCACATGGGGGCCCAGTAAGTAAGATTTCTAATCTACTTACCAGGATCATTTTATATGGCTAGATTCAATTAGAAAAGATAAATACATTCAGTTTTCTCAGTGGAGAACCTGTACATACTTTGTATTCAATCTAACTCATAGGGTGTAATTTTAAGCATTCACCGTAGCAGTGATTCAAATTTTTTTGACCCTCCCAAAAATGAATTTATTGCATTAATCAGAGTTGTGGAAGACCTGTCAAATCTTGTGAGGCAGCTTGACATTTTTCACTCTAAGGTGTCTGCCCTCTTCTTTCTTTGCATCTTTTATCACAGCTGAAGGGAAATGTATATTTCTGCCTTCCTTCTTTGATCCCCAGATTCCTGCACTTAAGCTGATGGTGAAGGTCTGGGAAGGTCGGGTTAGCAATGTTCTAAAAGAGCAGCTGCTGCAAGACACTCAGGGCTCATCTGTCAATGTCCAGAAATTTGTAGAGAGAATTTGCTTGTCTGGCAGTTGGGTTAGATTTGAGTCCAGGAGATGGTAAGAAGATTCTGAAAATTCTCAGACAGATTTAGAATTCTAGGTTGTTTGCTTGAGCTGGATTGATGCTCTGGTCTTTAGTGGAAACTTGTTTGCAAAATTTCTGTATGATTACCCATTTGTCTATAATGAATGAGTAGAGTCAGACCATGCTATTAATTATCTAGGACTGCCGATACTAAGGCACTGAGGAATTATTTAACATGATGGTATTACTAGACTGTAGCTTTGTCTGACCTGTTAGGATTGGATCAAGTGATATGTGTTGCTAAAGCCAGAAGCTAGATCACTGAGAAACATTTCCTGAGATGGTTATAATCTATGCAAGGAACTAACCAGATAGCAACTTTATTATCAACATAGAAAAAACTGACCAAAAAATCTCAGCTTAAATTTTGTGTGTCGTTTACAAATGTCATTGTGCCCAAGGATCCTTAGTTTCCACTTAATCGACTACCACTTCCATGGCCCAGTTGCATTTCTGCAAACATAGTTTCAGTGTGCTGTGACACACCCAGTGAATTTGCACAATGTGTGCTTGAAGGAAGCCCTGATCTTTTTACATGTGAGGACAATGATTCAAGTGTTTAAAATTATCTGAATGTTCTGCATATCAATTCAGCATTGTTGTAATGCCTGAGTCTTTCTAAATGTGAAATTAGTAGATTTAAGACCCAGAGCTCCCCTGGAGTGTCCCCATAGATAGATTGTTGGTCACAATAACATGAGACAACCTAATTACCATAGTCATTGAAGGGATTGAATGCACAGTAGGCACTGGATTATGAATGCTCAGTTCCAAGGAATCCATTCCCTCAATGGTTGCTGCTGGCATGTCCTGCGCAGGCATGTAGGGTTTTTTATCTGTTTAGGCACAAATTTGTTGTGCAACCATTGTGACAATATTATTATTATAAAATATCTGCAAAGTTGTGAAGAATTAATCAGCAAATACAAAGTATATTTATGCAAATGCCCGATTATTCTTTTTTTTTTCACGCTGAGTCGGGGCAGGCAGCAGGGGTGGGTATGTGGTGGAATCTGCTGATTCTAGTTTAGATTGTCATGCATGACTCCTCTGTACCATTTACATTTGTTTTTGGTATTCTATATGACATTGCAAATGTGAGGATGGTGCCAGTCAGAAAATCAGCAAAACTTGAATTACTTAGATTTTAACTGCATAGCTGAAGACATTTTTTTGTTTTCTTCTTATCTTTTTTTAAAATTTTGTTTGTTTTTTTTATTAATGATAGTAGCCACAACACTGTTTCCATCATTAAAAGAATAGGATCCTGCTTCAAGCTGGGGAACAGGCATGTTTCTGTCTTCAAAAACAGTACCCAGGTTCCGTTAGAGAACTGGAGTTCAATGTGGTTGCTCTCTAGAAATGCTGTTGTGTTCTCTGTTGATGGTCTACATTACTGATTTCTAAAACTGGACATAGCAACTATTTTATGCTCCAACAATAACTGATGTTGCAGTACTTATTCTTCTCTTTGTTTTAAAGTTTAAAAATTTAGAAACTCATGGGCAGGTTCTGCTTGGCAACACTAAGTGAGATGGTCCACATCCTTTTTAGAATATGTCCAGGCTTTCCTCTTGTAACAACATGAGCATGCATGTGAGCATTTACAACTCATCTTCAGAAGGACCAATTAATGTCATCTGGAGAGAGGCTTAAGTAAAAGGAGAATAAAGCAGATTTTTGTGTCACTGTATTGGGTGTATATTGCTAGAAAATCTTCAGTGTAGATGGTGCCCTAGATAGTTCAAGTGTATGAAAGTCTCCTTCCACACTTGTCCCCCTGTAGCTCCAGTGGCTGAGTTGTGCAGGTTTGGCAGTAAGCTTTTTATGAAAAACTTAACACCTTGAAAGCTTTCATATTGAATTGGTCTGGTTACAGAACTGACTGGGACAAGAAGCTGGAAATGTTAATTTTGTTCTGTCTACCATTTCACTCCTTTCAAGTACTGCATTGAAATAGTTACAGAAACTGGTCTAAATACCTGCATTTTGGTGGGTCACAAAATAAGAACAGCCTTGAATAACAGAAGTTTGTTCCAAATGTCACTGTTCAGTGTTGTGACTCGATTCACTTCTACAGCAAGGGTAAGGGCAGCCTACCAACACTTACCAAATGGAAATGGTTTCAACTTTGTATTTCCTGTATAGTTTAAGAGCAGAAGCTGTGCCCAGGATTCAGTGAATTGGGAGTGTCAGTCCTGCTAGCTCCCCAAATACTTTTGATGGCAAAGCTTAGAGAATTTTAAAGATGGCTTGCACAAACTCTAAAAGAATGAACCCAGGAGAAATATCTGTGGACTGATTTCTTTGTTAGTTTGTTTGATTTTTTTTTTTTTTTAAGTATCATTTTAGAAAACTGTACCCTAATAAATAATCTACTCTCAAAGCAGTGAAAAAATTCTATTTAATGCTGGTTTTTAAAAATAATAATCTGATTTACTAGTTAGTAGCATTTTAACTCCTAGTATTAATCATCATTTTGCTGAGGGCAGTCTTCAGATAAATGATTTTGTTCAAGTAAGAATTTATTTATTTAAGAATAGAGCTAACACATATAGTACAGTAACACTGAAGGGATGGTATGTCTTCAATATAAACAGGTGCTTAAATATGCAAACAGATAAGAAAAGTACATTTTTAATGTGCCTAATTGTTTGAGCATCTAACTTTAATTTTAAGGTAACCTTGTTTTCAGTGATAGTTAAGCTTTCCCTGTTTCAGTCCCCAAAAAAATCCCCAAAGAACATATCTGCTTATTCAGGCACAAAAAGATCCTTGAAAATACCTTTTTTTTTTTTTTTTGAGGAGATTTCATCTTCACAAGGAAGCAAAGCTGTTGCTGATGGTATGTTTACCATTGTGAGTCTTATTGAATTGATTTTTGAATACAGCTTCACAGGTTGTGGCCAGAATACTAGAAATAATTTTATTCCATTACAAATCTTTTCCACATCAACTACACTTCATGTTTCACATCAGTGTGATAAAAAAGATGAATTCCTCAAACTACAAAATACATATTTCAGGACTTCAAGGGAGATATCTTTATTTCTGAGACTGCTGAGCTACAAAACTGCATCTGGTCTGTAAGGCTGGGAGGATATTTGAGGCAGGGAATAAAGTAGGAATATTTTCATCTTGAAGTTGGCACTTCAGGTGGTAGCAGGTAGTGCCCCTATAGCAGTGGGTGAGGGCCTGAGCTGGTTTTCTGAGGGCTCTGCAAAACAAGATGGGTCACCCCCTGCTTAGCCCCAGCCCTTGAGGACAAAGCTGTCATTATTTGATGGAGATTTAATGGTGCTTTGTAAAATGAGAGTTGTGGAGGCCTGCATGGCTATAGTCTTTGCTTTCACTGCGTGTTAACCACAGGGTGAGTAATTGAATGCTCATCCAAGTGTGATCATCTGCACTGCAGCAAGCTCATTATCAGCATTAATGTGCTGACGTCACCCGAGGTTCTGTAATGGTGGTGCTGTGGCCACTGAAGAAATGCTGCTGTCTTTGTCCTTGTCCCAAGATGCCAGCCAGCAGTTCCCAGTAACTGTTGGAAAATCTCAATTTATAGAATTATGATAATTTCTTTCTGTGCTCATAAAGCTGCAAGCTAGAATCCAAAAATTGCCAAGAACTTGCTGCTTGTGTGACCTGGCAGCTGCCTGCTGGTTGGATGCTGTTGCTCTAATTTTATTTTATTTAGGGTGAGGACTGGGTGCAGCTGGTGAAGCATTGCATAGAATGAGACTATAGAAAAAGAGCAGAGGAATAAAACCCAGAATACTTTATGTGTTATCTCAGGTCTATGGAAGAATGTCATCTGGGGCTTCTTACCTTATCTCATATTGTATCCTGACACCAGGAGGTGTTTGGTTATCCCATTTCTGCTGCATTTTCTTCAGCGTTTTCCTTGAAACTCTAAGGGCTGTGTTTGCTTTGTCCCATGGTGCTAGCAAAGGTGTGTAACACACACCTAATATCAACAGTGAAAACCAGTAGTGAAGACAAAAAGGATGTGATAAAGTGTGGGGCTGCCATGGGGAGAGGCAGCCACTCCCACCTGTGTGAGGACAGGCTGTCTAGAGATACTCTTGGGAATTCAGAAAAACTTTCACTGATGTTTTCTATTGTGTTCTGGATCTCTACAAAACCCAGTCATATTTGCTAATGCACTACTCTGGGAAATCAGTGATTTCTGAGAAGAGATCAACTGACCCATTTGGCTGAGCAATTTCTTGAAAGTCCTCATTGCAACACTCCTCGATATCATGTTGGAGATCCTGTGACACAATTCCTACACCACCAATTTCCTGCCAGTAGCATTTTGTCCTTGTGGCCTATGCCACTCCTTAAAAAGGCTATTCATCTCTCCCAGAAGCACCCATAAACATACTTGGCTAAATGCAGTAGTGGGAGGAAGGAGAGACTTTGCAGCTGAAATAGGAATTGGAAATTCAGAGCATCTCCTCTTCTGCTGCCCAGGGGAGTACTAGCTGCTGAAAGGTGATTGATCTGTGTCAGAGGTGAATGAGAGGATGGAAAAGACAGACCAACTCTTTTTTACATATTTACACATTTATTTGGAAAGGTGGGGAAGAAAAGTGTTAGCAACTATTTCAGGCAGCTTTTTTTGGTAAATGACAAAGTATTTTGATATGCAGGAAACAACTGCTTCCCCTCTAGAGTGTTTCAGCACTTGAAAGGAAACAAGTCAAATCCAAAACTGTAAAGAGGAAAGCTGTTACAGAGACTGATTATTCACCCTCTAAACACTTTACAAGTTTCTCTTGCATCAGACAGAACGATGATTCTTCTACATCCCAGTAATATTACTGTATTTCATTTGCAACAGATAAACTCCATGTGAAAATGGACAGTACTGGAGCTTCATAAAATTAATATATGCTACCAAGAACATATGTGGAGTATTCCATGTAATTCAGTCCTCAAAATAGCTAATAAAGTGGCAAAATAATGAAGAATATTCATTGCAGTTTCATGAGGAGAGTAAAAACTCCACTTAGACTTCAGAAAATGGGGAATGTTTTTAGAATGTTGTTGTTCTGTTTTAGAAACAATTTTCCTCTAAATCATTATTAAGTTGAGGGGTTTGGTTGCTTCTCTGTTGGTTTACAAGGACCCTTGGCTTAGATGTATGTTTAGTGCATATGTAGTGTGATGATTGTGGTTATGTGCATGTTCTCACAGCCAGACTGCTATATTCATGCAAGCCCTTCCTTGCCTCAGAGATGGTCTGTGCAAACTTATTAAGGAGACTTTTTGTAAGACAACTGCTCAGGGACTTTAATACAGAAAGGGGAGGTTAGAATATCAAATATGAAGTTTTATTTATTGAGTAGGACTGGAGGACAGAGATGCAAAATCATAAGGGGTTAGAGGGTGAGGCGCTGCTGTGCAAGTGCAATTTCATTTATATTTAACAGGATGGCTTGAACAGCAAGAAAATTAATTTTGCCAAATCCTCATACTGCCTAGTTTCACATCTTGCTGCGACTTTAACATGGACCTTGCTAAGTCATCAGGAACTGTATGAAGGGATGAGGTAGCTGCTGGAATCAGTGATTGAATGGATGGCTAGAAATAGACCAATTCGAAGGCTGAGTTTGGCCTTTTAAAGAAGTCAGAGCAGAGGCATTTGGTTTCACTCTTGTATTTATAAATAGCTATCTAACAGTGAAGTTTGACCGTGGAGCCCAGGGTCGGTAGGGATTGCCTGCATGCTTTTACCAGCTGTCAGTGCGGCAACTGTGGGGTCCTGCTGGAGAACCCAATTCCTGCGAGTTCTCTCTCCCTAGCTGGTGTAGCTGGGAACAGTTCCTCTGCTCAGTATAGACTGCTATAACCTCTTAGCCACAAACAGGGCACTTAGCAATGAGGAAGGGATTTGAGAAATAACAACTCTTTACTTGGCTTTCACTTTCCAGGCATCAAGGCTACTCAGTCTTGTCTGTACTGGTCTCCTTTTCCTTTATCCCCTGTCCCCGCCTCTTTGCAGACCATGAAGTCAGTATTTGAACTGGTTTCTGTCCCACTGCTCTCCTCCTGCCTTCCAGTGCTTGGGGTATGTGATGAACAGCCATGGTACCAACAGCCCCAAAGTCTTGTGCTGACACTGGAAAAAAGCATCAGGTGTTTTTACATATTCATTGCTTTCATATGGGAAGAAAGACAAGTGTTGGGCACCTTGACCCAAAGGCACAGGGTAGAGAAGGTCAGCAACATGCTGATGGTGGGGTGAGTGCCGAGAGAAATTTCACAAGGCAGTTATTCAGGGGACTTCTGTACCTGCAGAGTCAGTCCCTACTTTTCTCCTGGATTCAGCTCACTCAGGGGCAAGAAGTGTCTTCAGAAGAGCCCCCATCTTGTCTGCCATCCCAGAGAGACACAGACAAGGAAGAAATCTTTAATTACACTAGTGAAAGAAGTGAAAATTCCCAGTAATTACTGTAGTAAAAGAGAGGAAAAGCAAGAGCTCTTTGGGAAGGAGTGTTTGTGTGGGAGGATGCAGAGTAGCTGCAGGGAAGAGGTTTCTCATATGATAAAGGGTCTGGTCGACACTAAATACAAGGGGTGAAAAGGCGATGTTTTCTCAGTTTGCTAGGAGAAAATGACAGTGTGGGAACCTCACCACTGCCTATGATTAGGGGGTGAGGCCTGTAAATGAATGCTGACTAAGAAGCGTGAAGAGGAGAAATGGCTGCATGTCATTTCCTCTCTCTCCACTGAGTGCGAGCTGGTGTCTTAACTTTATTTTTCAGTCTTTTTGCTTAATTAATTTCATGAGTTTTGTTAGCTCAAGCCAGGAGTGACTGTTCCTTTTTCAAGCATAGTTATGAAGAGGAGATCTGAGGTGGTCTGTGCTGGTTGTTCGTGGCCTGGTGGGCTCTTGGTGTGTTTTCTTTAACCTGCATTTGTGACTTTTAGTTTAAATATTAACAGTCTAAGAATAAGCAGAATAGAAATTAGCTTCAGTGCATTCTTATTTTTGTTGCTTATATAAAATTCAAGCCCTATATAGGCCTAACTCACAGCAGTCAGTTATACTTCAGTTTTATGACATGTGAAAACTTCAGTTCTAGTTTGTGCCTCTCAGAATTATAGAAAGGTTTTATTTATTACAGCTCTCATTCTAGCCTCTTAAACTAAAAGTGAGGATGAGATGTAATTTCTGAAAAATTCGGTTCTTATTTTACAGTGGCATTTGGGATGGTCACAGTATTTCTGTGTTATCAGGACAGAAAATTAAGGTAATAATATGCCAAGCTCACTTACTTTTCACAATAGTAGGTTTTTTTTTGAATAATTGCAAGATAGTTCTTTTCGAAAGGTCTTCAAATTCATTAATGTGACTTTCAAATGAAGTTGTGAAAACCAAAAGACAATCATTCAGATACTATTCTAGAGATCAGATGAAAAAAATGCAAAAAAGGTACTCCTGTAAATCCAAACTCAGTCAGATAACAGAATTCAGTAAGGTTAAATCAGAAAGGCAGAAGGATGAATTGGGTTCTGATCAAAGAATTGTTCTATAATAGATAAGTGTAGGCAGCTGTTGTAATCCTAAAATAATGGGCCGTCGCTAACAGGTTAACATTTGAGGGGGTTTCATTGTAATTCCTGTTTGGAGTAATAGTTGTTATGATATAATTTTGTTCCACAGTTTCTGAGGCATAAGTATTCGCACTTGCAACTGAGCAGTGAACCAGGGCCCCTTTCATCCTTAGGTGATAAGCATATATGGTTCCTGCACTCTTCTGCTCTGAAAAGGAGCCTTCGTAGTTCAGATATCAAAGGGCCAGCTCTCTGCTCTGTTCAGAGGAGGTCATTTGGAACCTCACTCATATCTAAAGAAAAGCAATGGATATTAAGGAAATCCAGATAAATAACTGTATATGGCTGAGCAAAAGAAAGATAGTAGCACAAACCAAAGTCCCAAATGAAGATGCTTTAAAATCCTAATTTCTGGTTACCTGCTCATCCCCCCAGGCTGTGTCCCACAGTTACAGAAGTGGCAGTTACACAAGAGCCAGAAAAGGTGACACCAGAGTGGTAGTGTTGTGCTAGCTGAGGTATCCACATGTAGTGAGGCTGAGCACCTGCTTTGCATATTTTCCCACCAGACTGGTGTTCTGGGCAAGAGCAGGGAGAGGAAAGGGAGACACAACTGAGTATTTTCTGTGTTAGCATGAATACCACTCAAAAGATACCATGGACACTGTGGAGGAGTTGAGATTAAGCCCATATCATTCAGCACGTCAAACTACTTATCTGAGAGGGGTGTTTTGGACCATGTCATTCAAAAGTCAGGCATTGTCAGGCATCCACAAGCCTTGTCTGAGAGCTTTGAAGGTTTCATTTTGAACATGAAACCTTCATGTTTAAAACCTTTGTTTTAAGTAAGAAAATTAATAATTTCCTATATTTAGAAGATGACTAGGTCCTCAATTTTTGATGTATTTTTTCATATGTCAAATTATATTTCAATGATTGCTTTCTTTACAATTATTAGAAATACTCCTGTAATAAAGTCAGCATCTCCAAGAGTAGGGCTTAAATATCCCTAAGTTGTTTATTTCTCTTTCCAACTGTCCCCTCATTTTTCAAGCTAAATAATAGAATTACTAGGTAAAAGTAAAATACTCAAGATACTAGGTTTTAGGAATCACACCAGTCACTGCTTTATTATGAGAAAAAGGAAAGAAAGGAAGCAATAGGAGTAAGAGGGAAACTTAGCTAATGATTCAAAACTCTGAAACTACAGTCCTGTCACTGCCAGAATTTAATTCTTGCCAAATGTGCTCTTTTTGATTTTGACAAATGAAATGTTGGAGCAGGTTATAGAAAACCAGGGTGGTTGTATGTTCCCTTTCAAGTAAGGAGGTGATATTTTTTTAGAAGTTCTAGAACTGCAGTTTTCAGGAAAATAAAATTTTTGAAGCAACTATTAAAAACCCCCAAACTTTTAAAAGTAGTACTTTTTGTTGCCTCTGTCCTAACTAATCTTTCTTGTTATTGTTTATGAATATACAAGCATCCTCTCTGTTTATATCCACTCTTATTTCCACTAGTAATTTGTGGAAAAATCTTTAGTATTTCTACAGTTAAAGACTACTTTCTGAGCTATAGATTTAATAGCTTTTAAAGTCTTTAAATGTTTTTCTACCTTTGAATAACGAATTTTCATTCTGCATAATGTATTTTTGAATTCCATGAAGTTTAAAAGAATTAAATATGCAGTGTATGGAAGAGTGGTAAGTTGCAAATAAGTGGAGCTGTGCTGCTTAAAATACAAATTCCTTTGTTGGTTGTGGTTTCTGAATGCTATGGATTAGATTAAATGTTATGTAGAATGAGAAATACGTTGACTACCAGATAACAACACACTGGAATTTCAGGGGTTAAGTGCCATCCCTTTTGGTGCAAGGAATATACTTGCCTAGACTTAGGAAGAGCACAGAGCACTACCTGCTTATGTAGAGATTGACAACGTGTGCTGAGAGCCCCTTTCTCTTGTGGTGACAGAGGTTGATCCATTGGAAGGTTATTGCTCAGCCAGGAGACTACAATCATCTACACAGTTTGTAAGCAGGATAATATGGAACTGCCAAGAATTTTATATCCATATGAATGTGCATTCATATGAATAACACCTAAGGTTATGTCTCTCTAATGAAGGCATGTGGAGACAAGGCGCACAAATATTTAGGTGTTGGCTTACTGTAGTCATGCAGCTTCTTTAACATGAAAGAGACAGGTCTACTTGTAAAATATTTGAGAAGTGCTTTTGTTCTGAGTCACTATGTGAATAGGAAAAAGCAAGTAAGTGGACAGAGGACAGTCCAGATTTTCATCTTGAAATAAGAAACAAGAGGACAGTAGAATACAGCATAGGAAACCGTGGCTAATTCAGAAAATCAGTGTTGCTTGAAAAAGAACTTCCCTTTACTGAAGCCATTGTTGGAAGATGTGTAGGAGCCCAAGAAAACCAGAGACTTTAATGGATTCTTGCTCTCTGAAAGGATTTTCATGCTGCCAGTTGAATTGTAACGAGTCAGTTGCCACTAGCAGCCTGCTTGAAAAGAGTAGATGCATTTGGCAGCATTTATACTAGGGAGACTTACAGCCTGCTGGTAACTTGAGGGGAAAAGGGAGGAGGAAATACTCGTAACCTTCAGAAGGGCAGACTTCAGGGTTCATGCTGCTCCTTCAGTTCCTGAGATCACAGCTTGATAAGACTGGGAACAAGGAACAGATAGCAGCCTGCCTTTTTTTAAGGCTCTGCTTTGGCAATTACATGTGTTCTAACAGATATAATTGCATAATTATGAGCATGGAAATAAAGAATCTGTGTGTGTTCTTCCTATTTCTTCAGTATATCATCAGTATTTTCTTAATTGTGAATTTTATATGGCCTTGAGATTTGAATGAGAGCATTTATGAAATTTCTGAACTCCCCCAAAAGGAGTTTTAACTGTTGTTTATCAGGTACCAGAGGAGTAAAGCAGAGTGAGTACATTCGAGAAAGTTTGAAATAGGGTGTTTGGGAGAAACTACAGAAACTAAGCTGACTTTTAATCCAGGAACATAATAGGATTTGTAATGAGAGCAGTATTAGTGGAAGCATGGAAAACACGGAGTTTGCAAAGGGGCATCATGCCTCTTGGAATTCTTTCAAGCAGGCAATGAGCCTGTAGATAAAAAGATGAGTCAGTTGTCACAATCACCTTGGCTTTTTCAAATTGCTTTGACCCCTCAAGAACTTAAACTAGTATGCAATGAAGAGAAGATCCTTTTGTAGATTAAGAGATGGCTGAAGAAAATAGGAGGAACTCATATTTTTCACAGAGAGAAATCCCAGGGGGATTTATGCAATTTGCCATGTTTGAAAACCTAAGAAGGGTTGTGAGCTTTAGGGAGCTAGTCTTTATTGCCTCTATACATTTTTTTGTGGGTCAAAATTAAAGCTGGTTCTAAAGAAAAGTTATTATATAAATGACTGAGAAATAAAATAGCAAGGCTAAGGTTCATACTGTACAAACAAACTTCAATTTCAATTAAAAAAATGGACTTTGTTCCATTAAGGATCTTGGTCTCCCTATGGTAAGTTCACAATCATCTCAATGGTTAGTAGCAATTGGAAAGGGAATTAGTATATTATGAATTACAAATAGAATACCATATGAAACAGGGTGTATAATTATGCTACTTTCTAAATTCATGTCGTTGCTTTATCTTGAATGGTTTGAGGTATTCTGACAATTCTATCTCAAAAGATGTAATATAAAGGTACAAAGAATGCCCAAAGTGTTTAAAAACATATAATGATATCTATTTGAGATATGAATTGGACAATGAGACTTCTGTGTAAAAAGAGATGATTGAAGTGGGATATGACAGAAATTTATAAAATCATGAATAAGATGACTATGGAATGTTCATTCACATCTAATCATGTAACAATAGAGGAGCAGAGGAGTTTGAAGTGGAAAGTCCCTTTTCACACAGTGTACAATTTATTTGCATGTCTTGTTTCCACTGTGCTGTAGAGGTCAATAATATAATTATAAATACAAATTGGGTTATATAACTTAGAAACTGCCAATAATTACAGTGGTCTGGATGAGCCCATGTCCAAACAAGGTCTGTAATCTGCACAGCACCAGCAGTAAACAGCAGGAGAAGGTCCACTCTATTACACACTCTAAGGTGAATACTATTGACAACTCTAAGAAAGAATATTAAGCTGTCTGAATTTTTTAATGAGTTGATATGTCTATTATTTAATAAAATTAAAATTGTAATTTTATAACTAACTGTTTGGGAAGGAGCAAAGCTGCAGTGGCTGAAACTCTAATAGGGTCCTATTGAGATTTTTCTCAATATTGGTCTATTAAGAAGAGTAAATATTTGCCTTGCCATTTCAATAAATCACAGCTAAACTTTGAAATTCACAAATTTCAATATTTGGGAAAGCCAGGAATCCACCTGTGAGTCCCTAAAACATCGCAGTGCCTCCTCTGGTTTTACCTCTAGAATTGTGTTGCCAGTGCAGCAATGTTAGTATTAATGAGACCTCCCTAGCTGTAGCTACCTCTTCAATGCCTCCACAGCAGGAAAGTCCCTGCAGAAGATGATTTGTGCTAAAGGTAAGGCAGTCTTTCACTTTCTTGGGGTTAATCAAGATGCCTTTATTAGTGTCTTCACAGGCCATGCTCTGTCTTTCTCAAAGGATCTTGATCTTTGGGATAAAAATAAGGAATGGTGCAACAGAGAGAGCCAATGTTTTCCCTCTCTTGTAAATAGACTGTGGAGGATGTGTGTGGGCAAATGTTCTAGTCTTGATTTACTAATCACAGAAAATATTATACTGCAGCTTTGTTGAAACTTGTCTTGCAAGATACTAAAAGCTGCTGTTGACTTACTAATAATAATGAAAAAAGAAAGAAAACTCTGGCTAGGTATTAACATCATACAAACCAGAGTAAAACATTCCTTGTAGTAAGAACTGTAAGTCTTGTGTTTTGTGATGCCAGAATAATACAGGAGCTTGACACTTAGATATTTTTAAGTTTTTTCCCTGACACAAAGTGCCTTTAAAGTAAACATTTACAGAAGCGATTATCTGAAAATATTTTGTCCAGGAGGGTATTGTTTCACTAAGGTCTTCCTTTGGGTTTTTTTGTTCTTCACTCCCTGTCTCCTCCCACCAGTGTCATTGCAAAAAAGTTCTTCTATTGCTCTTACGTCTGAGTCACAATGGTTGGACTTCTAGCTTTTACTGTGTTTGAAAAAACTTCTCTTGCAAGTGCCCTGTTAAGAGAATTGCAGTGTGGGCCTATGCAAGGCCAAGTTATACATATTCTGCAGCAATAAAGGTTATTCAGATATTCCAGAAAGGATGAGGAAATGTTGAATAAAGAAAAATATCAGGAAATATGACAAGACTTGTGGCAGCCTTGTCAGTGCTGTTGTTTCTCTGCAGAATGCAGCCCCAGACTGTCTGGGGCACACCAGAGATGTTCAACAGATAGTGTGTTCCCATGCCCCTTAGGAGAAAGCACCTTTTGGCTAGCAAAACAAGGAAGAACTTCTGAGGGATTCACAAAGGGTAGGTCTGTTGTAGGGGGCAGATATTTAACATACTTACGTGCTTGAAGGACTGCAATACAGGCTCACTGCTGCATCTGTAAGCATACCTACACATATATATAGCCATGGTCAGACTCTTTTTAGATACCCAAGTTATTTCAATACATTGTATGATGTTATTCACAAAAGATGAAAGAATTCAGATACTTCACAAATGAAGTGTGTGTTAAAATAACTCTCAGTGGACAGTGGCATGCTGCTTCTATTTTTCCCTTATACCTCAATAGCGACTGGTAGATAGGAAGCAGGGCACTGTAGTGGAAAGTAGCAGATCACCCTAGGATTATTTAGATGTTAAGAATTGCAAAATAACAGAGTGAATACACTGAAACTATGAAGCATTCCGTATCATAAACAGTGGCAAAAAGCCACTGTTCAAATTGAAGTAAATCACAAATGCCTCTTCTATTATGATGAACACAAAACTGGAGTAAGACTATACACCCAGTAATACTAAGCATATATCAACAAATTTATGAAAAAGTACAGCTGTAGCAAAGCAAGTGGCATTTTGACATTAACTGAATAATATGATAGGAACTACTATTTCAAATGAAATTCAAATTTTACTGTCTACAATAGAGTATTGTTCCTACTTTACCACAATGATTTGGTTTCTAGATAGGGACAGTCTGTTACCTATGAGTCTAGGGACGCCGCTTTAATTGACTTAGATATTAATTGCTGTGCCTGATCCGTACTTGTACTTCTGCATGCAAGCTATGGCTGATGGTTATACATGTCTGAAAATTTACTATCTCCTTAAGAGCTTCCTTTTCTGACACCAAACAGATTGTTGAGTAATGCAAAATTTCCTCATAAGGTTGATACCATGATTCTTCCCTCAAAGCAGCTGTCATTTTGTTACCCAAGGCTGACATAAATTTGGCATGCAGCAGAACACAGGATCCAAAGGCTTGCAGTCACTGCTGCCAGGCACAGACTTGTACCATGACCTGATCCCACCACATGGTGATTGTCCTGCCATGTGCAGCTGGTCAGCAAGTGCTTGTAACATCTGTTGATTGTTGTTTATTGTCTGCAGAACACTCATCTGCTCAGATTTCTTTTCTAGGTGCTGCATACCTGGTAGATCTGATAGTTGTTATTCCACAAATACAGACAAGTCAGTTCCTTCTCACAATAATGGTCAGTCAGCTCTAGGGGTGACAGTAAAGGGCTTGAAAACCAGTATGATGAAGGCTGGACTGGAACAGAAAGATCTTGTGGAGTCTTTAAATGTGGAGTGAAAACGAAGTAATGCAGTGGAACGGAAGGAATGATTTGACACTGAAAGCATATTCTGATAAGTACAGCTGCAACTTACACTGGACTGCAAAAATTCCCAGAGATGATGAATCAGAAAGCATGATGAGGGACATTAGTGCTTACCTACAATGTATCATGTGTTTTACTAACACAGTGTGTTACTCATTGGAAGGGAACTGTCAGCCAAATGTACATATATACCTGTATCCCAGCTCAGCAGCTGTTAGCTGTGCAGAAGTGACCTTGCAAATTTTCAGGTTTAGATGTTTTTTTTTTTTTTTTAATAAGGCACAGGAGGAAGGAGAATTCAAGCTCTGTCTGTGGGTTCTGCTGCAGCTTCCCTCTGTGATACTGGGGCACTCTGTTGTCCTTAAACAGATCAACCATCTTTTCCACTTGGAAATGAAGACTGTAGTATTGCTATATGTCACAGGGGAAGAACAAAAATGCTTTGAGATAGTACTTTATGCTCTGTGTGGAAAACATATCATTACTGTAGAATATCTGAATTTTATTTTATTAAGAACAGTTCCATAGTAAAATGGGCTAGTGTACCTTTATTTGCAGTTAAGAAGCAAATTATCATGCCTTGATCTACCTGCCAATTAGGTTGCTCAATTGCTTAAAAGTGGACCTTGATCCTTGGAGATGCTGACTGACTTTAGAAGAAGCTGAGTAACAGGAACTGATCCATGGATTTCACACTGTGTGATCAGAAATTCACAGCAGGTTACTTGATTGTATGCTAGAAAACATAGTATTTGTCTGGTGTGTCTTGAAAACAGACACCCACAAGTAAAGAAAGCTACACATGTGTGCCATGCAGGAAATGATAGGAAAGGTACAGCCCCAGTGAAAACTGAGAGCACCTCTCCTGGACTGTATAATTTTACCTTTCTTACTTGTTTGTGTTTCCAGCTGTGTGGAATGAGCTTGGATAGGTTTGGGGTGTTGTCTTTGAGATTTCTGGTGTGAAAGACATGTAAACAAACAAGGCAGAGCACTCCCAGCACACCCACATAGGGACTGATGATTGTGGTTGAAGAAAATACATATAGTTGTTATAACGAGTATTTTAGAATAATCTCTCTTATCACATAAAATAAGACTGGGCTTATTTAAATGTGATTACTATATGAAAGTTCAAAACCTTTTAGAAACTCCCAGAAAAAAAAGTTCCCCTGACAGAATTAAGTTGCAGAGTATGACCAATCAAGTGATGGTCTGAAAATAAATATTAGACCATATACAATGTACAGAAATGTGGAAATGTGTTTGTACCATATATCTTTTACCAATTCATAATGTTACTGAAATAATTATTTAAAACTCAACATATTAAATGTTGATAGCCTAGAAGGCACAAGTTATTTTACCTTTTCCTATGAAGGTGCTTGAAATTTAGATGTACAGAAAGATGGGGAAAAACAGTGAGAAAAAAGAATACACAATGCATACAGAATTCAAAACTGCTTTTGAAACCTTTCCAATGCTGTATAAAAATTTGCACTTTCATAATTAATGAATGACCTTTCCTTCCTTGACCTAGATTTAGTTGTGTGCAACAAATGAACAAAAGAAAAAAAAACACTTGAAGTCAGCAAAGCCAGCACAGCAGCTTCCATAAAACCCTTTGCCAAACTGATTAGATTTGCAGTTCACTCACTAAGCCTTCCTGGTCATGGCAGCATCATGCAATGAATCTTTTCATTGAATAAAACTGGAATTGCAGAGGAACTAATTTTTTTTTTTTTTTTTTTTTTGTCTGAATACTTCTGTAGTGCTTGCTTAAACATGCAATTGTTTCTGTTTAACTTATGTGTGAGTAGTCTTATTCTGAAAAAAATTCTTCCTGTTGAGCCTAATGTAGCTGTTTAATAATTAAACAGAAGCAGTTAATTGGAAAATACTGCATATGCAGACAATCCTCAGTCTTTGATGACTATAAATGGTTCGAGGTTGGATAAAGAAGTAGTATTTAAAAAATTCTTCCTTGGATAATGTATTGTCCTACTTTGTTGATTTTAATTTCTTAATTTGTTTGACAAAATGAGAAAGTTAAAGTATCTGATAGTTTTTCATATAAAATGGTACAGGTAGATAGGCATGAGGGAAGAAGAATCTTTTATTTCTATAGAAAAATTATGAAGCTCCAGAAATTAAAGGTTGCATTGCTCAGCGGGGAGCTTATGAGAACTGCAGTGTGTCCTCAGCCTCCATAATAATAACAGCTATTCATATCCAGGCAAAGCAGGGAGAGGGAACAACCTGCTTTTCCTTCAGTAGCTCAGATCCTGAGTGGACTGGGCCTTTACAGACTTCACTTAGGATTTTTTTTTTTTTTAACAACCTTTGCATAATTAACATTTTCATCATTGTTAGTGAGTGTGTTAGCAAGTGAGACTTAGTGTAACAAAAGATTGAATTTGCTCATTATGAATTGATTTAAAAGACTATGATTAATTAAAATTATATATTCTCCAGAAAAGAAATAGTTTTAACTGGTGGTGATCCAAAAGAACTAGAAAAAGTTTCCTGTGGTGCTAAAGCCTGCCTCGTCCAATTAATTTTTCAGAAATTGGGATGTTAATCTAAAGAGAAAAGTGAATACGTTTGTTAGATTTATTTTTGTGTTAAAAAAAAAGAAAACAAACAAACAAAACCCCAAAAGAAAACAGATATTTTCTATTAGCAAAGAAAAAGTAAAGGAAGTAGAGGAAGTATCTTTCTGAGACTGCTAGCTTTAGACCTTAACAAGAGAAGCAGCCCCTGCTGGCTTTGTCTGCTGCTGTCTGAAAACCATGTTTAAACATGTCTGGACCACAGGTCCTCTTGAATCAGTGGCAGACAGTTTGGTTGGCACATATAAATGAGGTAGCTCTAGTACCAGAATAGTAGAATTTTTAAAGACAGTGGCTATAGAAAAATTTAAATCTATTAAAAAAAAAAAAAAAAAAAAAAGAAAAAGAAAAAAAAAGGTTGGATTTCCTTGCATGGTTCTTGTGAATCACTGGGAGCCTCTGTGCAGTCTGACTGAGTTTTACCTCCCCCATGGAAGCCAAACAGCCAGCTGGCTGGCTTGCTTCACAGCTGGGTCTGATCCAGGCTGATGGAAGGACAGGTGTAACAAGTGTGGAAATGACCAAGCAGCTGTTTCTACTAGTCTGCTGCCAGAGGTGCTCAGGGTCTCAGCTGTGCTGTTACAATAAGCTAGACAGTGACCTAGAGACCAGAGTCCTTGAGTGACTGGAGTTCCTGATATTATGTTTTGCAGATTCTGTCCCAGGGCCAAGTCCTGTCCAGCACCCAGTGCAGATCTTGGATGTAAGTGCTATTAAGGTTGTGTGGAATTGTGTTCTGGGTGATGGTCAAAGATTCTGTAGTTAGGTCTCTGTGAGCTAGGACAATGAAAGTATCCTGAACAATAATCCTTTCCGGCTCTTGATAGGGTTAAAATATGTCCTGTGAAGGTTCATCTTGCTTTCAAAATTCCTGGGGAGAATCTCCAGGGAGATCATGTGAATAATGTACTTGTAAACCTTCTCTCTTCCCTCCCTGCAACACCTACCCAAGGAATACCTTGTTTATCTTTTAGATCTTCTCTGCTTGCTTATAAGCATTTGTTGGCTGCTTTGGTGCAAATTAATTGGAAGATGCATGTTGAGGGAGAGTTGTCTAGAACTGCCCAAAAGTTTGCATCAGGCATCGCCTTCTGTCTCTACATTGGTGAAAAGTTCTACAAAAGAGGTAAAGTTTCATGTGCAAGGACATATTGCAGATCAAGGAAGTATGACTGGTATAGATGGGTCTGGGATGCAGTCAGTGATACAAGTTTCAGCTGTGGAAATGTCAGAGGTTTGGGGTTGTGTCTCTCAGAGAGAATCACAGAACAAGGCTGCAAAGGTGCATATGATGTGTATTATGATGTTTCAGCTTCATCTTACCTTATGGTGGGGCAAATCTTATATAGTGGTATATATTACTAGTGAATTAAAACACAGGTGTACATTCAAAATCACTGCAATTTTATGCCTTAGTTATAAGTAATTTTGAAGGCTCATCTTTAATTCTGTCCATACAAGTCCAAACTGTGGGGGCTTGATTCCCATTTGTCACCAGTGTTTCTCTGATCTCTGCCCAGCTACGCTCATAAAGTGCCTCCATGTATGTTTACATAGATGTTTACTCTCCAAACAGTTCTCGTCATTCTAAAACTACTTAAGGAATGTACCTGACAAGTTGGGTGGAAAAACATTCTCTCGATGTAAAAGAGTGAAAGAACTGTTGTATACGCTGGTCTTAGTGTTCGCCAAAATTCCAGGTCTGGACTAAAGTATTTCTTTTGACTCATACTTGTATTTGTGTAATACTATGTCTACCAAGGTAAAATATTTTGACGTTACAAGCAAGTAAAGAATGGCAGAATGTCATCTTGTTGTTTTAGACATCAAAGAGGAAAAACAAAGTTATAGGAACATAGTAAGATCTTCATTTGGAACTGTAGTTTAAATAGAGCAACTAGTAAAAAAGCTGCATTTTGGTAACCTTCCTGAAAAGATAGTAAAGAGAGAGACTGAGACATTCTTCATCTGGTTATAAATGACATAAATACAAGAAGCATTATGTCTGCATAATTCAGATTACCAACTGTGTAAATATAACTATGTCAATGTTCTGGGTTTAGACTGTTAAAAGCAAAACATTTTGCTTAGATGGTATTGAGCAGTTTATTTCACTTACCACTCTTATCTCCTTTATTTCCTGTGCTGCTGTGTGATATTCCTAATGATTGTTAGGGAACCAAGACCAGCTGTGAGCATATACTGACAAAGATAGTCTGGTAACCTAGCTGCATAAAAATTCAGGTGTTTCTTGTAGCTGTTAAGATGCATCTGTTCAATAAATGTAAATAATTTTTCTAGAACATGCAGTTCTAGAAATGGTATGCATATTGTGTTCAGGAGAAAGCATCCAACCATTCAGGCTACTAACACTTAAACCTAGTTTATATTTCTGAATTGAAATGACACTGTATCTTTGGAACTTGTATAGTGAACCAAATGAAACCTTTTTGGTAGTATCATTTTTTACATCTGGAATTACATAAATTAAGAAATCAAGCAGTTCTTTAAATGGAAATGGGATGGGGATGTTTACATATTTTGTCTTTTCAGGACCATTTGATGTGCTGTGTTAAAGCTGCACAGCTGAACATCCACAAATTGTGTATTTCTTTGTGTAGGATATTATTGATATAAAGAACAGAATTTCAGAAATGTAAAATATTGTGCCTTGCCTTCCTTCTAGGGAAACCTTAAAATGTCTTGCCAAACTCTAGCTTCTGCACTCCACCTCTTTTCCAGAAATTATGTTTTTTTTACTTTGTAATTAGCTACATGTTTGTATAGAGGAGAGAAGTATTGCTGGCAGTAGTGTGTGTGTCTACACATTGAGACTTGCTCAGTGTGTAGACAAAACACACAAACATCTTGTAGCCCTTCAGCTGAGTATCAACACACCATTAATAAGCAGACAGCTTGAAAACTCAGCAGTAGCAGAGCGTTTGTTACAAAAAAGAGAATCTGGCCACTGCATTTTTTAGAATTGCTGAGTTATTATGCATAACAGAATGCTCATGTTTAATTGGTCATCATACCTAATCTTTATACGGTCCCCCTTTATACTAGGATTGCACAAAAGAGGAATTCCTGAAGTATGTGTTAGCTACAGATAACTCACAGCATGTTTGTTTTGGAGGAAGAGCAAAGGAAGGAAACTGACATATTTGTAAAACCTTTTTTTTTTTCTCTCTTCTTATCTAGAGCAAATGAAAATAGTGAAATGGAATGATGAGAGACTATCCAAGGTAATTCTAAGCTGTTCGTGTGCAGTTTTGCTCCACCCTGTATACACTCTATTTTTCTTGTTCTTGCTGTGGTGTCTTGAGACAAGTATTAATGTTACTGTGTCTTGGAATGCTTGATACTGCATCTGGAGATGAGAAATTCTGTCTCCCTTCAGCAATCCCTGTGGATATCAACAAACAGGTACAACATGCTCAGGCAGTGCTGGTTAGAGGGAGGGGGAAAAGTCAGATAAACCTAATGTGCCAGTATCATTCAGGAAGCTCAGAATGAAAGTACTTCTGTGATTTCTTGCAAGTTACTGAGTACAAGCATTACTTAAAAAGTAACTGTAGTTACTGTAAGAGTATTAGAAGCATGCAAGTTTTGATTGTCCCAGAAGGCAAACTGCTAAGACTTTGGTACAGATGTCAGCACTCTTTTAAAGGACTTGTTTTCAAATCTTTACTAATTACTGTGAAATACGTGGATTGTAGTAAACCGGCTTGTAATTAGGCTGGGACCCTTCCCTCTTACAGCCCTTCAGTGAAACTAGGGCAGTATTTATGCCAGTACAGTTTTCTGCTGTGGCAGTGATTGAACACTGGATTAAGACTTTGAATGAGCTGGGCATGGAGCAGGGGAGGACTCTGTTAGCAATAAATATCTGTGAACCTAATTTAACAAAATGTTTTCCTTCCACATTAGATACACATTTCTGGTGTGTTTTCTTCATCTCTTTTGATCAAGGGTGTTTTGGACTTGAGCCAAAGACTTGTCTATACATGAAGCTATCCTAGAATAATTACTCTGGAAAAAGTAGCTTGGATTAACTCCGTGGGAGCAAAGTATTGTTCCAGAAGGAGTTATTTGGAGTATCAACATATTTGAGTGTTCTGTCTCAATTGCTCTTTTCTCAGTTTCTCAGAAATCTTAGCTTCTCTCTGCATATTTTCTCCCTGTGTATTGGTAGAAAAGAACAACTGAGTATTGTCATGCTGCTTGGAATTCGTGAGGTTTTGTTTGCATCTGCTTCCCTAAACCAGAGCACTAAACCAAGATTCTGTTCAAAACCCCAAACGACCCCTTCCTCTCTGGATTGGGTAAAGTTGATAAATAACCTTTTAAAATAAATAAATAAATAACCTTTAAAATAAATAAATAAAGTTGCAAATAACCTTTTGGAGTTATGAGTGAAAGCATAAGAAAAAATGACCTGGGATCCAAACCCACATATTGCTTTTGAACTATTAAAAGGCAGGAATAAGAAATTTTCAGATGTGTTCAGAGATAGGAAATGATGGAGGAGATTCAGTAGTCTTTAGTCTCTGTTGCCATATGCTCTGTGAAGAGTCTGGAAAACTGAGATACCTTTTCTTTCCCCCCCTTCCTTTTTTTTTCTTCTTCTGCTGCATATGTTGTTTGGGTTATACAGACTGAATACTGGGGTGATGCCGTCCATAGTCCTGTACCAGCCTTAGCCCACTGGAGCACAGTGTTGTGGCCGTGGTCGGTATCCGGACCGACCTGATTCCGCAGAGCCAGCAGCCAGAGCGGTATCAGCCCCGCAGGGCACGCGGTTTGATGTCTCAAACACATCCCGGAGCTCTCTGCCCTTTTCCCCAACGGTGCCCGCGGGCTGCGGCCCAGCCCTCACCTGCGGCCGTGACCCGCCCCCCGGTCCGGCTTTAGTTTGTGTCGCGAAGGGGCAAACACAGCCCAGGCAAGGGGCGCCGCAGCCGCTGAGCCTCCGGGAGGCCCCGGGAGGCGGTGGGCGACTCACGGGCGGGGCGACGCCGTCTGCCGCCCCTCCCAGGGGAAGGGGCCCGGCCCCGGGGACATTTTGTGCTGTGCCGGGGGCCGGGCACCCGCGGAGGGCGGGGCGGGGCGGGCCCGGAGCGGAGCGGGCCCGGAGCGGAGCCGGCGGGGGACAACGGGCGCGTTCAGCGCGGGGAGCGGCCACGGCGCTGGCAGCAGGTTCCCGTGCCGGGCAAGAGCAGATGGCGGCCCTGCTCCTCCTCTACCTGCCCCTCCTGCCGGGGCTGGCCGGCGCCTTCAACCTGGACACGGACAACGTGATCAGCTGGAGCGGGGAGACGGGCAGCCTCTTCGGCTTCTCCCTGGCCATGCACCGGCAGCTGCAGCCGCAGGAGAAACGGCTGTAAGTGCACCGCGCCCCACCCGGCCCTGTCCCGGGCCGCCTGCGGGGACCCTGCTACCTTCCACCGGGGAAACTTCCCTTGGCGGCGGGCCGGGCTCTCCAGCCCCCGCGGGGTGTCCGGCCGGCGGCGGGAGCGGGGCTGAGGGATGGGGCAGCACCTGCAGCGGGGCCCTGCGGGGAGCCGGGGCTAGACAGGGGAAGCGAGCGCCAGCCGCCGCTGGGAGACCTTCCCGCCGCAGTGCGCTCCTGCACCGGGGCAGCGGTGATGGGCTCCGCCGGAGCCTGCCCACACTCTCGGGTTTGTTCTTCCCGTGCGTACCCGGCCTCGGGTAACCCAGGGTCTGCTGCTCAAGACGGACCCTGCCCGCGAGTGCGGATGAGAGGTGATACAAAGAAGTCAGGAAAAATAAGTCGGTGGTAGTGGCATATGCGTGAAACTTCTTTTGGGAGATTACAAAGGCAAACTAAGGCTGCTGTGTACATCTTCAGCATCCTTGCTGCTTTGTGTCCACAGCTGGACTCCACCCTATCCAGTAATGCTAGGTGGAGTGTGAAAATAAAGTATTGTTGTTAAATAAATAAATAAATAAAAGTGCCCCCTCCTCAAATATTTAGTTTTAATTCAAGGCAAGATACGTCCGTTATCCATATAGAGTTAACGGGAGAAGGAGGCTGGAAAGAAATAATATTCTTCATAAAGTTGGGTGCTAAATTGCAAAATCCTGAGGGTTTATTTTACTCACACTTGCATTCTTATGTGATTTCATAAAAATTACAGTGTGTGGAGGAGTATAAATGACACCCACCGGTGTTTCATCTTCCATTTAGCAGATAAAATGACCCATAGCATCCTGAGGAATGAAATGCAAATCTGTGAGCTCCTTTCCGGAAGCCTTTTGCTTAATTCTTGACGGGATTATGTTTGCATAGGTCTCATTTTAGTACTATGAAGAAAGCAGTGCCTGAAGCTTGTTAGTCTCTTGTTGTATTGTCAGTACTGGCAGCATGAGTGTGTAGGAATATGCAGACAGCCAATTATTGAGAAGAAAGAAACAGCAGAAACACAAGGACAGTCACAGTATTCAAGCTGGCATGTACTATTTGGCTGAAATGCCTCAGAGATTATTGGCATGAAAGTTCTGTATTGTATGTCTAGTAAAGTGCTTCCTCAGGCAATCCAGTGTGGGGAAAGAGCAGAGCCAGATGCTATCTGCCTTGACATGGCTTTCTCAATCCTGGCTTTCATGAGAAGCGATGGTCTCTAATAGAGACAAAACCAGACCAGACAAACTGTGTTTTATGGTGTCATGCACTTCTGAGTATGAGGTGTCTTGGCCATTTTTCAAATCCATGAATTTTAGCATAAAGAATTGTAATGTTACTCTGGATAGCTGCTGTGTAGTATGCTTGGAATGAAACCCTTTATGTCAAACAGGCATGTTGTAGTCACTTCGAACATCATTTTTCTGTCTGTAAGAGTAGTAGTGTGTGGCTTTAAGAGAACAAGACATTAAATTTCCTGAACTGTAACTATCTTTCTTAGGGACTGAACTGTGTTTAGCTCACTTTGTGTGAGTTCTGTCTTCGGAAACAGGAGCTTTTGTGGGGACTCTTGAAGAGAAGCCTTCCATGTTAGGCTGCATTTTTCTATCAGATGAAAATGAAGTAGGTTGAGCTAATACCAAAGGCTTTGTGTGGTCTTTTCTGTGGAAACTTCATGCATTTTCTAAATTGATTGGCTTTTCATAGATGGAACAAATGGTATCTGCTGTCCAGATACTTGGGGAAGGTAGGAAGTTACAGGAACAGAGGTCATACTGAGCTCTGCTGCTGAGAAAGAAGTATGTCTAATGCCTACACCCTGCCTGTTACCTGTAACAGCAGGACTCAGGGGTGAATACCTCTGCATTCCCAGATGCATTTTGATCTGTCTTACCACTGCTGCAAAAGTGGTTTTCTGTACAGCTCTCTCTTAGTCAGTTAGAAGTATTTATTTTTCCCCTTCTTCTTGAATAGGTGCTAGTTTCAAAACTGAGTTACATGAAGGGTGTGAACACTGTTAAGTAGTTGCCAAAAATACAGCAACTCCCATTCTTACTGAAACGTAATTAAAAGTGATACTTGGAATCTCATCTGGCAGGGACCCTCATTTCAAAGAAACCTGTCAGCTTGAGCACCCTTCTACCTGTCCAGTTTTACAAAATTAAAAACAGGTTGTCATAGACATGTGCAAGATCATTCCATCTTTGAAAAAACAAGAAAATGAGAGAAGGTGAAATACATTGATTCTATTTGAGGGCTAATGGCTTGGAGCAAAGCATGGTATAACAAAGATTATGTGTAATATCTCTCACTTAAGCATTTGTTTAGTGAAATGGTTCCCTTTTCCTCACACAGGATTATTCAGTATTAATCATTACAACAATCCTATGTAAAGATAAGGATGGAGAATATCTGGGAAGTGTTAAAAATAATGCTACAGCTGAAATAACCTTTGATTAAACATGCTATTTGCTCTTGATCATCTTTTTTCCTTAGTCACAGAATCCTGCATATTAGTGTGTTGCATATTAGCTTTGAATGACAAATCAATTTATTAGTATTAGCTACAAATGCCATGTTTGCTAATGAGGATTTACTTAACTTTCAGCATTATGAACAGATGACTGTTAATTGCTTTGACATTGGTTGTTAATGGTACTGAGCATAAAGCTACAGACTAGTAACAAGATTTTGGTTTTGAGTACCTTCATGTTAGAAGAGTTAGAAAGTTTGTCAGATGGAGCAGAGAAAAGCTTTAGTTTATGCTGACTGAAAGTGGACTGCTAATGGTATGTGGGTGTGAAAGACACCTGAATGCAAACTTCATGTGCATCAAGGAACATTAGTGTTGGAGGTACCAAGGCAGCCTTCCTGATGATTCTGAACCTGTATGATTCTGGTTCATTGTCAAGCATGGTGAATCAGGCAGCAGGAAAGGCTGATGGAGTTCTAAAGGAGATGGGCTTATTGCCCTGTGTAAGTTTGTTCTGTTTTTAGTCTATCAATATGATGAAAGGGAGTTCTGGTTCTGCAGGGGAGTGGTGGCACAACAGCCGTGCATTTCATCTGCAGACTGGAAGAAGGTTTGTAGTTTAGTTTAGAGGGGTCTGAGACTGAGGGATGGCATAGCTAAAGGAGAAATGTGGTTAAAATGTCAGTGGTCCTGTGATGAAAATGTGAGTGTTTCCAGCATCACCTCTAGATGGGGAACTACACTGGTTATACATATATTAGCTACTACATGTTACAAATATATTACAATTTATAAAAATATAATTACTAGCTACTCACTATATATGTAGTGCATGTAGTCACAGATTATAGAATATATAGAGATATGGTCTCTATGTATACATACTCCATGTAAGATGCCCAGCAAATCCATTCCAGTTTGGTTGTAAATCACAATGATTTAAGAATCTTGAATTAAAACACATTCATCAAGAATATATAAATTTGTATATTAGTTTCATAGAACCATGGAATCCTAGAACCACTTGGGTAGGAAAAGACCCTTAAGGTCAGTCCAAGTGTAAACCTAACGCCTGTTAACCAGTTTTTATTTGTGGTTTAGAATGATAGAATCACAAAATATCCTGACTTGCAAGGGAACCACAAAGATTTACTTGCAAGTAATTCTGATACTATTTTCAGTAGAAGTATGGAGCTGAATTCAGGGAGGCTTCTTGTTATTGTGTAAGGCAGAAAAGGGAAGATGCTGTAGTTACTTACCAACATTTGGGATTCTCCCATCAGCTGAAAAGCTGTATTGAAAGCTGTGGATAGGCACTTTATGTCAAGACTGGACTGACCATTACCAGCCATAAATCTGAAAAATTGCACTGTCTTACTGAAATTTTTACTTGCTACAGGTTTTGCTAATACTGCACGTATCTACTGTGAGCTATTACATCAATGCATAACAAAGTTGCCTTAGGTCAGCAGGACTGCTGACATTGCTGTACTGCTGCAGTGCATCCTCAGTGGCATTTAGCCAGTACTTTTGTGTTTTCTGAGGGCTTGGGCTCTGAGGTGCTTTGCTTCAGCAACGAAGAGCTGGATTATGCTGATCTGCAGTGGAAGATGACAATTTCTGCTTGCAGAGGTGGTGTAGAGTAATTCAGACTTTGGGTGAACTGAATAAATAACAATGAATGTTTATACCTTCAGGTTTAAAAGCTGTAATAGTGGTGGTCTTTAGTTAGTGCTTTTGTCAATTAAAAAATAAAGGATTTGTAATGCTGTGGTTTTACTGTGTCAGTGCACCTACTATTTCCTTCTCTGGAATGTCTCTGATTTTGTCTGTGCAAACTATTCTTGGATAACCTGTTTAGTATGCTTATTTGCTTTCTTAATGATAGTAGAGGAGTTTGTCTGTTTTCAAGATAGATTTCCTGTGGCAAAGGTCAGGGTCAAATCAAATTGGAAGGAGGAGGGAGGAGTAGTTGAAGAGTTTTCTTATACTGATAAGGGACAGATTTTCAAGGAAGATCATTGTGCCAATACCATGGGTGAAAGAAGTGAGACGAATTGATGTTGTATAAGGAATGTGTAGTTATTATAGGAGGAGCAAACTGCAGAAGGCTGGCTTTTTTTCCCAGTACTGATTTTGAGTTATGTTATTGGTAGCAGAAGCCAGACAGTTAGGTTGGCTTCTCATAAATGTTTTTTCGTAAGGCCTAACTAGCAGAGAATGATTACTGATCTAATTTGTTGCTGTCTGATTTCTCCATCAAATAAATGAAATTAGCATATTGTGTTGCCTGGCATTTTACAGCAGTAAAATGTTCAGTCAGCATGAGCCTTTTTTTTTTTTTTCCTGTTAAATTCCACCCTTATGTGTCAAAGCAACTGTAACTTCTGTAAGGAATGCATTCTGGCATGTTCTCATTGGAGATACCTCATTCATTTTGAAGAACTGCATTTAAAATCAGCTATTGTTTAAATGTTTCAGAACCAGCCTGGGTCTAGATTAATCATTCTAGGCATAACTGTGAAAGTGCCACATTTTGAGGATGTATTCTGTGGAAAGGACAAAGTTGAGATTAAGCTATTGGGCAAATGTCAGTGTAAGAGCAAGTAAGTAAAAATCTGTACTATTGAATGAGCAGGTAGTGGTCTGTACTGTGAAATATTAGCTGGAAAATGAACACCTTATTGTGGTATTTAGCAAGGGCAGGTACCAGTACAGGAATATTTGATGAAAGAACTACGCAGAGTAGTCTGGAAAACATAATAAAACATTATTAGCACTGAATATTTTTTATTGCCATATACATGAGCAAGTTACTTCTTTGAAAGTAATGGGAGAAGAATGTAGCTTAGAAAAACAAACATGAACATGGAAAAAACGTTTTACTTCCATTTTTAAGGGAATCATTTTGTATGTTAAAATTAAATGAACTATACCATAGGTTAATAAAGGTCCTTTTGCAGCTCTAGCATTAAACACATCATATTTTTGTTAAAATGCACTTCCCTTTGGGTTTAAGGTATTGTTGAGTATCACACTTTCTAAGGTTATTTTGAGAATTCCATAGCAGTTATGTTGAAAAAGAGACTTTGGAAAAGTGCAATTACATTGGTTTAGCTTGGAGGACAGGCTGTGTGTATTCTGCTGTGAAGTACCTGATTTTTGTATCAAAATAACAGTGAAAGGCAAAAGGTGTTGCTTCTTGCATTGTGATTTTTGGAACAGTTACTGGTATGCATTGATCCTTTTTGGATCTGCTGGAGCAGTGGCTGTTTTTTCATATTTCCTCTTACAGAACTGCATCTAAAAATACGTAATTTCCTAATGCTGGTTTCCTTCAAGGACTTGAGCTAATGTGTGTGAGGATGATTAGACTGTGTTAGGAAGGGAGAAGGTTTGCTCAATCAAGGAGAAAAGAAGAATGGGTTTATGGGATGGGCCCTGTCAAGATGCCATCTACAGCATAAAAATGTGCTCTAGTCCTTCCAGGATAACATGGACAGATCCTGCACTGGATTTCACTGCCAGCTACTGAGTTTCTAGGGTACTTTCCAGCTGTATTTCTTGCATTTGTTTTCTGTTTACAAGGAGTTTGGAGATCATCTGGGAAATAGAGAACACCAGATAGGAATGATCAGTATTGTTGAGTTTGCTGATAGCTAGCATCCATAGGAGTGGCAGAATTTTTTTAAACCAAATGCTACTTCCTTCATGCTTCCATCTTCATCCTGAAGATGACGTTTTTTTTGGAAATGGAACTGTATGTGCTTAGTCTCTGCATGTTTCATCTGTCATTGTCACCTTCCTCAAAAGTAGGTCTATAAAATATGTCTTTAAAAAACAAAGAATTGCAAATATGCTGGGAACAACTCACTCCTGTATTGCCCGGGGTTGTTTGCTCAGCAGCACATGCATGGGTCAAAGGTCTGAGGGAAATGCATGTTTATCCTGGAAGTGGTCAGAAGTGGCAACCAGCTGTTGCAGATAGCAAGGATACCATCATCATGTGAGGCTGAATTTTTTTGTGTCCTTTTCTTACTGCTCTTTTTACAATACTCTGCTAATTATAAATTATAAAGATCAGCTAGTCTTGCACTTTGTCATCTGTGCAGCTGAAGCTGCGTAGTGATTCAGTCTGCTGGTTTTTAGATGTTAGTGATGTCTAGCAGAGTGTGTGAAAAGCCAATTTAAGTACCCATTTTTGTGTAGTGTGAAAAAAACCCTCAACTGAAACCCACATTTTCTTGGCCAAAAATGCTAAAATAAACTTGGTGTATTTTTTTCTTCTACAGCAAACTTCTGTAGCTGCTGCTACAAATATGGCATAATTTTGCAAGTCCTGGCAATCTTTTTATCCACTCAATTTATTTTTCTGCTAGGGAAATGTTTGATAATTATGTAGCGTGGTCCCAGAATATTGCTGAAGATGTAAGTTTCTTCTCTTCCCAGCTGATCTGTATTCCTGCAAATAGTGGAAGAATACTTCTGTTGTCAGATCAGAGCCAGTCCTAGAAATAGATGCAATACTGTTTACACAACTTGCAGCTTACAGGAACATAAGGTGTTAAAAATGCCTGAAAAAAATCTAATTAATCCTAGATTCTGCTCAAGTGAGAATGTGGGGTGTGGCAAAAGTAAAGAATCTATATGTATGAGGGGATGCATTAAAATTTGGTATGTGTACATGTGGAGGAGTAGCAGTATATAGAATAAGACAATGCAGTGGTCTTGTGGCATAGTCTCAAATGTAAATTATTTTGCAAACAATCTTGTTCTTAAGTTTTTAAAGCTGGTTGAAATCCTCATAGTAATTATTCATAGTAAAATACAATGTTTTCTTCTTCCTCATATGTGTATGAAGATCAGTTTCTGTGAATGTATCATTTAATTCTGTTCATCTGATTGATTGGTGTTTGAGTATCTGCATGGAACATAAAAAAGGGCTCTTTGAGCATCCCAGCTGCACAGGCATTTGTATGACCTGTTTCTCCTAGGAAAATACCTTATTGGAGTGATGTTCTTCCAAGTGATTTGAGTGCCTGTATTTTCAGTTAATTTGAAGGCGTGGGGGCATAATGTGTCATGTACCCAGTGACACATCTGCTTTTGTCATTAAGTTAATGGCTTGAAGAAAACTCTTACTCAAACTGTGGATCCGATTAAGGCATTTAGCCTAGGACTGCGATGGCTTTAAGGCTGAAGGAATAATTTGGACTGAGCTTTAGCATGCAAATGCCTTCAGGCTGTTGGAAGTGTGTGTTTGATGGCTGTTCGTGTACTCATTCTCTGTAGCTTTTACTAGGGATTATCAGGAATGTCAGGAAGTTCCACGCTTTTTCTACGTGCAGGGTTCTTTAGCTAGCTCCCACAGGGTACTTCTCTGTAGTCCATAGGCTTAGGTTGGCAGCTGGGCAAGGCACAGCTCAGCTCAGGGGTGCCAGTGTTGGTGTGGTGTGGGTGAGCTTCCTTCCCCCTGGGATACTGCTTGGTATGTTTTAACTAAATCTGATGAACTTCTGTTCAGACTGAAGCAGCGAGAATTTATATGGTTGTGTATCTAGTGCAGGAGATTCTTACCTGTCTTGGTATTCCCCCTGCAATTCAGGGGGAGATGGTGGCAAGTCTGGAAATGGAGTAGCATCTCATAAATTGGACGTATGAGTGAAGGAACTATGGCTTGGGTTAACATGGGGAGGAGCTGCTCTTCAAATTCTGCAGGACTGTATTAGTTGCTGTAGAGTATTATATTGCTCATTGATTCTACAGTAAAACGTCCATCCCTCTTGCTGTACTACTTTCATGCTTTTAATAGTTTAATTATGGTGATAAATGAAACTGATGTACTTCATTCCGTGAAGGAAATAGAGGAATGACATTTCAAACCAAATATTTGTTTTGTGCTGAATTAGAGCTAGTATAATTTTATTTAAAAAAGCTTTCGGCACATTGAATGAACAGTAGATGCCTGTTAAGGTTGTTACCTCTCTAACAAGTAGTGCCTTCAAATACTGACTGGGTGCACTGCTTTCAGATTTTTTTTTTTCTGCCCAAGAAAAGAAAGTGAGCAACTGTTTCCATATTTTTATTGCTTTCGTGTTCATTTTTTAAAACATGTGCCTAATACATGATGTGACACTTCTTCAATTTTTCATGAGCTTTATATAGATGTCCCATGTGTAGTGGGGATACAAAGACAAGTCCTGCAAATGTGAAGAGGTTTAAATGAATTCTGTGGTTTTCTGTGGCGTGAATGGCCATCAGCCCATGTGCAGGAGACAGTAATTCCTAATTTCTGTTATGTACTTGTTTACTTAAGCCTGTGGAGTGAGCCCTGTGCACAAGACACTGGTCCCAGCACGGTGTAGCAGCTGCTTCTGTTCTGCCGCAGTGGGAGCGGTGCTGGCCGAGCCCTGCAGTGTGAGCTGTTGGCAGCAGAGCAGCACTGTGCTGGTGGGACAGTGGGGATGGACACTTCACTCTGTGCTTGTAGCTAATTGGGACTGCTGGGTCACCCTGGCTCCTTTGCTGCAGCTGTCCTTGCTCGCTTCTCCTGCTGTTTGTCAGGACATGCAGCTTAGTGCATCTGCAGTGGAGAGCAGCTGGGTTGTGTCCAGCTGGCTGTGGTGGCACTCCCATAGTTCAGTCCTTCCAGTGCAGACAAGGTGACTGTGGGCAGGGGCTGAGCTAGAAGTGCCAGGACTTTTGGCTCCCAAGTTAGTTTCTTGAAATGGTGTGCTTGTCACTTCTTGAGTTAAACTGCATGTTGTTGTAAGAGGATTTCGTGCAGTAAGTACCAGGCACTGCCATGTTAGAAAACCTAAGTGAAATTTCCTCTAACATTTCTTCCAAGAGTTTATCAAAAATTAATTATAAAACAGTCCAATACATATTTTACAGTACCAGTTTGGAGTCAGGTCTGTTCAGCACAGTGTTCTTCCTTTTAAATCTGAAGAATGTATAGATTGTAACAGAGAAATTAAGCCTGTAAGTAGTATGCAGGTTGCACTTGCTATTTGACAGTATGAAAACTATGAGGTATCTGCTGATTAAAGCCAGAGAGTGATGTCTGAAATGGAAAACTGGATTTTGAAACACAAATTTGGAGCAGACTGTACCATTTCTTCTAAGAAAAATGCTTTGTACCAATGAAAATGAGATCTGCAAAACCTGTTTCAAATCCAGACAGGCTGGGCTCTGGACTGTGTTGGGAAAGTGTTTATTTTTCCATGTGACTTTCAGAAAGTCAATAATAAGTGGCCTTTCCAGAACAACAGGTATCTTTGTAGTTCCAGTTTTGCTTTGTAGTAGCTTGCCCTAGTCGTTGTACTGCTTTTGGCTTCTTTTTCCAGCCTCTATCATAATCTGTTTCCTAAAAAAGTCTGAAGAAATAAAATGAAAATTGCAATCCTTCAAGTGCCAAGCCTCCAGGCAACAGATTAATAATGTACTTGGCCACAGCTTTGCACTGTTAGTTCCAAAATGTAGCTATGGAGTAGCAGATCAGGAGAAAATTCAGTTGCTTAAAATAGCTTTTAATAACATACTGACCATGATGGGTGTCTCTGTAAAAAGCATCACAAACAAGCTCCTTGCTGACACACTTACTGGTTGTATTTTGCTGGGAAATATTTTTTTTTTTTGAGGAGCCCATGGTTCAGCTCCAGTTCCCATTAGCAGCCCGAGTGTGTGAAGGGATGATCTCTGTACTAATTAGTCTGTAGTGCTCTTGTCCCATGACTTGTTTCTCTTGTGGAATGCCAAGTCCAAGCACGGAGCAGGGGAGGTGCCACCAATATTCATACCAAGTGTCTGTCCCACTGACCAACTTCAGTTACATTGAAATATTGTGGTGGTTAAATGCATCCATCTTCTTTGTAAGTTGAGATCAAATCAGTGCAGAGGACTGAAAATACAGCTCAAATGGAGGGCTGTAGATGCCCACAGTTGTGATCAGGGGTCTCTGCCTGGACATTTTAAACATTTGATAGATTTGTGATAGACTTGTGACTGGTGATTTTGTAGTAAAATTTAAACCGAGTTAGAACTAGTTACTCTGTTTTCTTCAGTTTGCTTAATCCAGTGAAACTCTTTCCCAAGAGGGCACTGGAACTGGGAGAGAGAAAGGATGTAGGAGTCTTAACTGTTCAGTCAAGGGTGAGACATTTCGTGGCATTTAGCTTCATCAGTTTCCAAATTTGCCCCCTTTGTGGAGTCTTTCTGAAAACATAATGAAGTGCAAAGTCTGAAGTGGCAGCATTGTTACCTGAGAACAGCAATATTAAATTTGACACTTGTGCTCAATGGAGCCTGCAAAATTAGAAATTACTTACACAAGTGACTCTTCTATTTCACCTGTATGTGGAAACGGTTAATGGTTTCTTACCCAGAAAACAATTTCATGATTTGTACTCCAGTCTAATAAGGCTCAGATCAGGCACTACAGATGTGTTGCTTTTACTTTTTAAAAAACGCTGGCAAAGATGTGGTGCCTTGTTTGGGTAGAAGGATACCATGGAAAAGGAAAGAATTTAAGGAATGAAGAAAACTTTGAGAGATAGCAGAGTATCTGAGTTTGGTGCAGACCGTGGTATTTTTTGTATTTGTTTAAATCAAAATGTAATTTACTCAATGGAAGCCTCTTACTTTGATGAATGTGATTTACTCTAAAAACATTGAAGATCTTCTCTCTCCTTTTTTACTTGATTTCTTTTGAGTGTTAAACTCAAAATAGAACTGTAATGAATTGCTTAAAATTTTTCTTCTCTGAAGTATGTTGTGAAAATCATATGTTATTCTCGGACAGTTTCAGGCTGTAAGTGAAGAGAAGAATTTCACTGTGGAATAAGGGAATACTTCCAGAACTTGGAGGATTTCTGGATTTCTTTTGGTATGGTTTTCTCATCTTAATTTTGACTTTCCTTTTGGAAGAGACCAAATATACTGCTCATGAAATTGTTGGAGAGAGTTCAGATAGCTGTGAGCAGAAACCACTCCCGGTTCTCACTGTTGTTTTCATTAACTGAGAAGGAGCCACAGCTACCTACTAAATATTTCAAGAATTATCAGTTAAAGCAGGGAGAGTTTTAAAATGTGCACCCTACTGCTTAATATTCTGTAGTATTTGTTGAAATGGAAAGCTTGCATATTTTACTTGGGATTTAACAACTCTTTTGGGCCACATCCGATTAAATGAAGTTACACCCTTTCTTCTTGGTGTTCACGTAACTGTTCTTGCTGAATGCTGGTTGTCGGAAGCATAAAGTAGTGAACAAAATGTAAAGCTCAATACACCATGGTGCCTCTAGGAGTAAGTGTGGAAATTGGCTGGAGATCTTGTGGTTTGTGTTGCTGTAGGATTGGGGGTGGGAACGTCAAGTGAGGCATAGGCCATGTGGCCTTGTTCTTCTGCCTGATACCCACAAATGCCTTGTACTAACCAAGTACACTTCTACCAAGATATACTCTGCAAATGTGCCCACAAAAAATGAAAGATTTGAGTGCAGTCCCACCCACAGCTATGCACAGTTCATGGTTAGAATGAATAAGGCATGAAAGTACCCCACTTCTGCATCCAGTGGGGGATGAAAATTTGAGTGAAATTGCAGGGACAGATGAACGGGTTTGTCCTCCTCGCCCTCCCCAGAAGGGACACTGTTTGGTAAGCCTTGTGTCTTCAGCTGTGCTGAATGTTTCACCTGGGATATTAAGCTTGTGATTGCAATGGCACTGTTAGTGCCATACAGTGTATGTAGGGACTCTGGAGTTAATGCATTCTCACCCCTGGTCCTGAGGAACGTTGTATGTTGCATTCAATACATCTTGATGTTCCAGAATCCAACTAGCTCTTCTAAATGCAGCCACACCTACAGTTCATAGACTGTTTGTGCATCTGACATCCAACCTGTAGTTACATTTTTTGCAACGCTGGTCAACAGCAGTTAGCAGATTGAGGCCTGGTGCCTACCTGAACGTGGGGAGTGAGTTCTCACCTTTTTCTGCATCTTGGAAATATGTGGGTTTAAGAAGCATGTTTTCTACACACACTTGTCTAAAGATCTGCTCCAGATGTAGGTTAAGTCAGTAAGATGTCTTGATACCTTTTCTGAGACTTGAGTAGTGCTTGGCATAAGTGATGAAATAGAGCTTTTCTTGCCTCAGCTGCTGTGTTTGTGTGTAACGTATCGCTGCAGTGAGGTAGGAGGGTGTAGCTGTGCCATAGGGTTCCGTGGAGGGATGTGGTGCTCTGCTGTGCTGTGCCTTGAGAGCAGGGGCCAGCTCTCCCAGTTGTGTTCCAGCTGCACCGTGCACACACGGACACAGCCGGGGTGTCTGTGTGGGCAGGCACCACCCCCCTGAACCAAAACTGCAGCTCAGTAAGGTCAGCTAGTTAAAATGGCATTATTCACCAATCCTGGAGCTCTAATCTTACAGGATTCTTTTATATTTAACTATGGATCTGGGGCTGTAAGGGAGTAAATCTGTTCCTGTAAGTCAGCAGATGCGTGTAATTGGCAGTGGACTTCACTTATTATCATGTATCTTCAAGAAGTAATTAAGAGAAATCAATAATTAAAATAATTCTAATTGATAGAGCAACTGATTAATTTGGTTAAAAATCAGAATTTCAGTTTGAAATCGGAAGACACCAGTTGGAAGTTATAATTAAAACTAGAGCTAAAAACATTATAGTTTTATATCAGGGTATGAGAGAATTCAATTTTTTTCCCCCAACACTGTCACTTGATAGATGCTTTTTTAAAAAGTAGATTCAATTAATGGTTTGTTATGTTACATTTCTGTAGATTAACACCTGTGCAGTCGGATTGGCCTAGGGAAAACCCAGTTTGATTATAGTATGTATTGTAGCAAGATGTGTGGGGAAAATTATGATTCAGGTAGTTAGAAGTGTCTGTTTCTGTAATTTACATGAGGAATAGCAATCATCTGCTTTTGTCTGACATTGTACTCGTGGTAAACATTAGATACTAAGCCACCATGGCTCAAATAATAAAAAGCTAAGTCTCTGACAGGAACTGATGCTCAGAGATGTTTATGTTCAGTACATTGTATGGGTGAGCTGCTGTTTTCTGCAGAGTAACAAGGAAACCTGCCATGGGATAGAAAAACCAGTAAAATTGCCTGCATGTTTGCATGAAGTGTCTTGGGTTTTCATCTCCCACTCTGCATTATTGACATTGGGGTGTTACACTGTTATCTGAATATGGATTCAGAAACATCATTTTGGGCATTCAAACTTAATTGAAAGTAGTTACAGTAGACCATGTCCACAGACCTTCAGGGAGAAGTCCCAGTGAATAAAATGAGCATGGGTGAAGAGAAATTAAGAATTTGTTTTTGTAACCCTTCATTTGCAGAGGAAAAGTTCCTATGTTTTAAGTGTCTGTGTTTCATCACTTCTCTCATAAGGAGATAGTGGTAGCTGGAAGAGCATCCTCTCACTCTGCCCCTACCTCTGACCTGCAGAAAGAGGTTTTGCTTGCCAGTGAGAAAGCTAAAATGAAAAGAAAGCTGGAACATGCATAGCTGCAGAAAAAGCTAACCTGGTTTTGGCATAATGAGCTCAAAGTTGATTAAAATTCTTTTATTAAATCACAGCTGAGTAAGTAGCCCCAGAGTAATGACTGGAATGTGTCCTCTCTGTGGAAGGACTCTGTTGAGCACGTAGCACAACTCAGTATATGAGCTGATTGATTTGTACTACTGCAGTCATGCTGAAATTCACAGTGATGCATGGTTCATGTCATACTTCCATAGTTCTGTGCACACTTTTTACATTAAGTAATTTGGCTTTTATAATAGAATTTTGATTTTCAAATGTACCTTTTTAAACTATAGGCAAGCTGAACAGCAGCTCTGTTGATTAGAAGTGACAGTGTGTTTGCAAGGAATTTTTTGTTTTGCTTGATTTATTCAGCCAAAGATTAGATGTATGTGACTTTCTCACTTGGATTCCTGATAGTGTTGATAATCCTTATAATGTTTATAATCATCACCTTCAGTAATCTGTCTTGCAGAACCCAGGGGCATAGGTTCAGTCTTCTTTGTTCTGATCTTTAGGACAGAAGAGTAGTAAACAAGTAGAAAGGGGCTGTGCCACTTTTTAATGGATCTTTGGTTGCTACTTGAAAATACATGTCAGGATTTACCATATAGTAGTATACTTGAATTGATCTAATTCCTTTGCAAGTACTTACTTATGGCGTGTGCTTCTGTTAGCCTGTGTTGTAAGGACTTGCAGTGAAGTACCTAAGTGAATTCAAGTTTTTGTATTTGATGAACCTTGAAGATTAGTCTCAGGATTCCTGATAAGAGTTCTTTGAAATCTGGAAGGTTTTAAATAAGTCTGCTTTGAAATTCTTTGTTTACAGTGGGAAGTAACATAGGCAGTATTTGGATGGGGGGGCAGGTATGGGCATTGGGAAGAATCTAAGGTTGCCTGTTTCCTTTGAGATCGTGTGGGATGGAAGCCTTACGGTTTTTAAGAAGGCTGACCAATTTAATTTTTCATTTGCTGATCTCAGTGGTGTCTGAGATGCCACTGAGTGTTTGTGGCATTTTACGGCAGGTGGCACAACTTCCCACTCCATGTTCTGTTGGCTACACTTTTTATTCCCTCAGTGATTCAGGAGGTTCTCTTGTCATCAGGATCATGGTGTGCAGTAACAGGTCATTCAGCTAGAGAGAGGGACTCTCACTATCTTGTAGAAAAGAACAGAGCTAATTTTCTTGACCCAGCACCACCACTGTCAGCAGTATGCTGGTGGATGAATTAAACAAAATTAGGTATTTAAATTTGAGAAGCTTTTAATTTTGTTCACAATGTTGAAACAAAAGGTTTTTGATTTCTGTAAGTGAAGTTCAGTACATCATTTTTAACCCCCTAGCTTTAAATGAAAAAGTAGAAGTAATAAAAATTTTGGTATGTTGGGGAACCTCTGCTTTCTTAAAGTTATGGTTATTAATATTAAAAGAAATAATCAGTCTTTCCCTGGACAATAATAGAACTGAGGAGAAAATTTGGCTATTCTACCATTAGGAATAACTCAGAAACAGATGCTTTGCAGAAGAACTACTCCTAAAAGATTACAGTTAAATGTACTGTTGCCAAAATTGGAAAATTTAGTTATTGATGGACTTTCTGACATCATAGTTGTTTACAAACTCTTGTGGTAGCTGCTATGTTTCTGGAAAAATGTTTGAAAAAGATGGCAGATGTACATAGAGGGAAAAGCAGAAAACCTTTTAAACCAAACCCCACCCACATGGTGTTTTCTGTGTATGGTCCAAAGGCAAGTACTTTACATGAAGGTTTCAGCATTCCAGGGGGCTTACCTTCATGAGGAGGATAAGTTACAGATTGTGTGAGAATATAGTCCTAGAGAAGTAGTGAAAATTTGGTTGTTTCACAATACAGATAAAATTTTGTGTTTTAAAGAAAGCATGTTTTCTGATAACACATCAATTTCGTTTTGAGTCTTGTTACTTGAAGGACAGTGAATAAGCATTTTATTAATAAGAAAAACAGTATATTATTGTAACTGATCCAGTCTAAACTGTTAGATGTGAAGAAAAGTGAGTCTTGTTTTTAGTAAAAATAGAAGTCTGAAAATAGAGGGACAGCAGTATGCTTTGACCCACTGCCACAACAAAGCATAACAAGAGTTGGATATTAAGGAGGGTTTGAGATCCTCTTCGAGCCTTGTGGACCCAACTGTAGTCCCAACTTTGTCATCGTTGACACTAATGTCAGGTGTTGTATGTCTGAGGGTCAGGAAACACAGTCTGGTTCAGCATCCATCCATCTGTCCATCCATCCATCACGCCTGCTGTGTTGCCCTTACTCACATGCAGTTCTCTGTGCTTGCTGTTTCAGCTGAGCTGATGTTTCTTCCACTACTGCACACTGGTTGCTACTAATTTCAGTCAGCTGCCTGAGAGGTGTCTCTGCTTCTGTGTGTGACACTACAAAGAAACAGACAGTGTAAAGTTTTGGGGTTTTTTTTCAGAGACACCTTATTTTGCAAGTAAATATGTCTGCTGGTGGTTTTGTGATAATACTTATGATGTACAGTCTATACAGAAGGAAATTTGTTTTACTCAGTGCTTAAAGTAAGAACCTTTGTATTTGGTTACCAGAACAGCATCTAAGGAGGGCTTGTTAGAGTATTGGTTTAATAGGAGAAATAAGTCCTTTGTGGGAATAGCCTGTTCTTGATGACAGTTTTGTTAGAGAAAACCATTTTCAGCTTTAAAATGAAGTATCTACCAAAGCAGTGGAGAGGGGGAATTAATGTTTGCATGCAACATGAACTCCCCTGCAACAGTTCAGTGAACACTTCCTTGGTCCAGCAGGGATCTTGCTTTGGTCATACTAAGGTGCCTTTAAATTCAAGCAAACAGTGGCATAGGACTGGTGTAAAACCAGAAGGCAGACTGAGAACAATTACATTTACTGTTGTGGGGGTTTCTGGTCATTTTAGTGACTTTTCCCACTCTTACCAACAATTTCTAGTAAGGCAAAAAAATACCCCACTTGATGTCCTGATAAAAAGATGATTTTCTCAAAACTGCCAGACACCTACTTTTTATTAACCACTCTCAGTGAATATTGCAACAGTAATAACAGTAACAGCAATACAGGTTCTGGCTTTCAGGTCCAATAATTGTAATATGCATTACTGCTAATACTGCTTCCCTCCTCCCCTCTCCCCCTTTTTCTGTTTTTAAAAGAGCAGTGCTGTGGTGTAGCTCTTCAGCCATCCTCAAATGTGGCGTGTCAAACCTCTAGCAACATGGTGAAAACACTTCCTGATTCTGTCGCCTTTCTCTTTTCTAATATTCCTTCTACATATTCCTTAAAATTATTTTGCTTTTCCTGCAGATTACTGGTGGGAGCTCCTCGGGAAAAGGCCTTTCCAGCCCAGCAAGCCAACAGAACAGGAGGGCTGTACAGCTGTGACATTGCATCTCCAAATACGAATTGCATGCGTGTCAAATTCGATGAGGAGAGTAAG
Organism: Certhia americana; assembly: GCA_018697195.1. Taxonomy (NCBI): domain Eukaryota; kingdom Metazoa; phylum Chordata; class Aves; order Passeriformes; family Certhiidae; genus Certhia; species Certhia americana. The sequence continues at coordinate 19,631,352 of CM031863.1, forward strand.
TTCTTCAGTGCTTTTGTTTTGAATTGAACCACTTGTCTGATTCTTCTTGTTTGATGTCCTTTTCTGAGGCAGTGTATCAGACTGTTGCTTCTAGGGATTTATACATTACTACTTTTTACATCAGAGTAAGTTGTAGCTTAATTGGTAAGGTAGTATGAGATGCTTAAATCCTATACTTGGTAGATTCTTAATCTTATTACTTATTACAAATAAGTAATTTGTAAACTGATGTAACATGAATAGGCTAGTTTAATAAAATGGATGCTGTTAGTGATAAAATGTGCAGACACCGCCACCTGCAGGCTATCTGGTGTTCTGTATGAAGAGTTTCTCCTGACATGGGCTCCAAGAAAAAACAAACAGAAAAACAAGCTCAGAAAAAAGAAAATGTAGTGAACTGTTAATATTTGAAGCTGTTTTATGATACTCTGCAGCTGACCCGAAGATGGAGAGTAAAGAAGACCAGTGGATGGGTGTAACTGTCCAAAGTCAGGGACCAGGAGGAAATGTTGTGGTAAGTGCTAAAAAGACTAATTTAGAAAAACATCTGGGGGTCTTCAGTACATGTTCTGAATGGTCTGTGTTTCTGTGCAGCTTGCTTGCAAGGTAACTTGCCTAAGTTCACTCCTTTGATTTCTTGTAGGTAAGGACTTAAATGTCTCCTTAGCAAAATAAGGCATTTGAGACTTTAAGAGCTTTAAAATATTTTTCTATGAGTTAACCTCTCTTTATAACCTTTGTAACAATCTAGAATGAATAGTTTATTTTCAAGGGGTTCACTTTTTTTTCAGTCATATACACATTTTTTCTTTTAAATACTACTGGCTGCAGAAATAGGGAAGAATAGTGTATGAGGCTGTAAAAGTAGCAGGTTATCACCAGTCTGTTTTCCAAGATGATCAGCCTTACTTTAGCTTTTATCAGGGACTTCCACTGAGTAGCTCCTGTGAATTAGTGTGGTCATTGCACTGCAGTAGGACTACTTGCTATTCTTTATTTTATACAATACATAGCTAGTCTTTATTTCATATTAAACAGAGAGAAAAATGTTTTGGGAGTTAGGAGAGAAAGAGTTTAAAAAGTAACATTCTCAGTTAAATAAAGACCTCTCCTGGTACTGCAGGATACGAGATACATCATAAAATAGGTGTGCAGTGAAGCTTCCTCATCTAATTGGAGGTTAATGTCACTGCTTCCAAACCTGGGGGCAGGCACCTTCAGGATTGAATCTGGTTATTTAAGCATTTAGAAGCAGTAATAATTAACTAGCTTTGGTCTGCCTCGGAACCCAAAGTGGGGAGGAGCACATGGAAACAGTCCTGTTCACTGAATAATCTGTCATCAACTAACGCTATCTTTTCTTTGTGAGTGGTAAGTGGGGAATGCACTAATTAGATGAGGTGTGAGCAACCTGGAGGTCACTGCAGTTGGACAGTACTGCAGTGCTCTAATGTGGAGCAGCTGGATGTTTGCCTAACATGTAGGCCCTGACAGGGACCATAGAAAAGGTTTGTCAGCTGAGAAACCTGACGTGCTTGTGCTCTTCACATAACCTGCTACATTTTATTCTTCTAGAAACACTGTTGGCAAAGGCATTTGATTGTTCACATTTTATTACAATGGTTTGGTGGTTACACTGCTTAGCCAGTGGCTGTTCATCCTTTGTGTTAAATATTTGATTAGAATTCTTTTCCCAGGGGATAGTCTAAAAGGATAAGGAACAGGATGTGTTTAGTGCTTCAGCTCTGCCCCAGTGGCAGTTACCCTGTTAAGTGGAACATCCAACAGAGGAAGTAGGGGCAAATTCCCTCCCCTTCACTGGAAAAGCTGTTAGCCTCTGCTTAGTGTCCTGTAAGGGGCAAGTTCTGAATAGTCTTGGGTAGATGGTAGTTGAACCAGCTTCTTGTGTCCTGCATAGCTAGGTGTGTCAGTCCTTTAACTGTGAGAGTTGGGAAATAACTGTTGGGAAATAACCACTTCTTTCTTTGAGAAAGAGGGTGGCTTTCTCCTCACTTCTTGAAAAAGAGGGATTTGGTATGAGGAAGGGCTTTAGGGATTTAACCCTGTGGCCTTCCTTGGCCATGAAGCAGGCTGCTTTTACTTGTGTCTGTAGGTGCCCTACATTTCCCATATGTTGCCTGTAGGAAACATTGGACTTTGCCCTTAGGTGTGTCTGCAGGGTGACTTAGAGCATTGGTAGCTGAGCCCTGCCTTCTGTGGTGACCTGCATATGACACACAGAAACATCACACATTATTTCTTCTGTCTTGCAGACGTGTGCACATCGCTATGAGAAAAGGCAGTATGTAAACACAGTGCAGGAAACCCGGGATATCATTGGAAGGTGCTATGTGCTGAGCCAGGACCTCACTATTAAGGATGATATGGATAATGGAGTATGGAGTTTTTGTGATGGTCGTTTAAGAGGCCATGAGAAGTTTGGTTCCTGTCAGCAAGGTGTTGCTGCTACTTTTACTAGAGACTATCATTATATTGTGTTTGGTGCCCCAGGCACTTACAACTGGAAAGGTATGACTTGGTTTCCTTCCTGCCTACCCTTCCCATTTCCTCTGAGATTGCTCTCAAAGGTTGCATCCAAAGTTTTAATTTTTTTTTAAGGGGAGAGGAGGTAATAGGGATTTAATGATTTTATCCGGTTTTTTCAAAATGCTATGCTTCTATATCAACATTTACTGAAGTTTCCGTAAATATCTTTGTGTGTATTTATGAATAGATAGTGGAACTTTGCACATATGTAGAGCAAATTTTCCCCTTGTTAGTCTTAATCTTATGGTGGGATTAAAGGTTTACTTGGACACTCCCGTACAGGAACAAACTACAAATTTGTATGAGTTACCTGACCAACCCTTTTTCTGCATTTGAGCAAATGCTCAAAAATAGCTGCTGAGATCTTTGCTTATTCTGCAATATTCTGCCCTTTATTCTTTGTGAAGTCTGTGGAAACTAGTAATTTCCAAAATAAATACTGAAGGGTTGCAGGAAGATAACAGCAATACTACATATATTCATATGTAAATCCATGCATGTCCATGTAAAATTTCATGGATAATCTAAGAGCCAAGTACTCTGTGTCATCTAGGAGATATTCCAAAACATAAGGGGGAAAACCCCCTAGATATTCTTTATTAGTTTACATTCAGAAGCGTCTAAATGGCCAGTTCAGTGTCTTGAAGTGATCTTTCCCATCACACTTCATTACACCAACAGCTGTAAATACTTTCCTCTTGAGAACATCTGATCCTCCAAGCACTGTGTTTTTCCACCTCGTACACCTGTGCCTGGTGTATGAACCGTGCAAAATCAGTGCGTTAAGCTCTGGCACAAGGTGTACTTTAGTGAAAACTTAATCTTCCACGCATCTGTCAACAGAATCTGACCGACCTGAAACAGCATACTGAGTGCAAGATACCATTTTATTTTAATTTCAGAGAAGTGCCAGGACAGTCCTAAGAGTATTCTGTATAATGGAAAAACATGTTTGTGCTTGCCAAACCTTAATTATGCCGGTTGATAAGAGGGAAGCACACCTTTTATTGAACAATAGGGGTTTTTTTTCTTCTTAAATACCGTTTCTAAATATATTGCTGTTTGTCATAATGAAATGTAGTTGTTTTGTTTTTTTTTTAAATTCCTATGTGCTTACCTACTTTTTAAGAGAAATTTTGTGAGGATAAGAAATAGAGAATGAGGGTGTTTTATGACCAAACCAATTCAATGAGGTTTTTTTGAGAATTTCCTTAGTATCCCATGTTTTCTAGATCATTGTATGGCTTCTCTGTAGAGCAGCATGACATTCTGGCATACAGAACAGAGACAAAACACTAACCCAGTGCACTATTCTGTGTTTGTCCCATTTTAACAGCAGTCACTATGTCATTCATCATAATTAATATAAGTTGGGAACATTTATTTGTTATTTTTCTCACTTGTCATTTGTTTGCTTTTATTTTATCATTTCATTTTTTCAGGGGTGGTTCGTGCAGAGCAAAAGAATCAGACATTTTATGATCTGGGTATCTTTGATGATGGGCCTTATGAAGTTGGTGATGAGAGCCGCCAGGATAAGAATCTAGTTCCTGTTCCAGCTAACAGTTACTTAGGTAGGATTAAGTACATGTGGTAAATGTCTTTAGGTCTCTCAAACATTGGTGATCCCAGCCTGGTGTGATGATCTGAAATAGGAGCAGATGTTCCATTGTGGAGCCTGTAACATGTTAATAACTCTTCTGGGTAATTCACAGCCTGCCTTCACATTTATGGGACAGTTTTAAGTGTAAGATGATATTGGTGTGGTACCTGGAAGAGCTGCTGTTGTAATGCAAGATTCAAGAGCTCTGCCGAGCACCTACAGAATCTCAGGGAGTGATTATAATCATTGTGATGGGTCAGTACAATGAATGGGTCTGTAATTCTTAGTCACACAGTCTCTGCTATGTAGTATCAGAAAGTTTATCAAAACTTGAGTTCTGGATGTAACTATTAAGGCTGCAGATTTTTCTCTTCTGGTAGGTAAGTGCAACTCTTTTATTCTTCAACTTTTTAAACTGTAGTGGCTTTTAACAGGCCATTAAAATACTATAAGTACTGTTTATATTTTACTTGTGTGTGTGTTGCAGGAGGTGAATCTCTTGCTCTTTGTGCAGTCAGGAAAGCAGGAATATGTCCTTAGGCCATTGACCTTTCTGTACACCAGCGAAATTCACTGAAAAGGCTATGCTGCAATTCTGGAAAGGCATTAAGTGTAAAGAATCCTTCTGTTCCAGTGCACATTTCTGTGGTGTGTTGATCCACTGCTTTTGGCATATGCAACAAATACAGTTTTGGTAATCTGAGACTGGAATTTCTGTGTGAGAGATGGAAAGCTGAATAGATGGGAAGGGCATTGCTAATGTAAAAAGTAAAAAAGCAAGTTAAGAAGAGAGCAAACTTAGAGCTACATGTACATTAGGAGAAAGAGAGCATAAACTTCTGTTAGATATCAGCAGTAATTATTTGGTGTAAAAGTAACTAGAAAAATCATCCCAAGAGCTTATGTTAGACAAGCTGGTAGCATCTGGTGGAATAAAAATTGCTAAGGTGAGGAGTGCTGTTGAGGCTGGTGCCTTTTGCTGTGAACAGCCATTCCAGTTGCATAACCAATGCATTTATCTCCTAAATGTAAATGCTGCCTTGATTTGTGAAAATCAGAACCACTTCCAGGCAAGCCAGCTCGTCCCAGGCATTACTGTTCTGTCTGTTTAGGCCAAAAGCAAATGTGGTTATATGTGCTTTGCTTAACTGCTATATTTTCTCTTCAATCTTTCACTCATATCTATAGGTCTTCTGTTTTTGACAGCTGTATCTGATACTCATCCAGATCAGTTTGTGTACAAAACATTGCCTCCCAGCATACAGGTGGACAAGTCAGTGGATGTAATGATGAATAGCTACTTAGGTTTGTGACCACTTGAGGTGGCAGCATTTGGTCAGACATAATCTCCAGACCTTTGTCATGATCCTCTCCCCTCTATCCCCTCTCATATCAGATACATTGTAAGTAAAACATGAAAAAGCCCAGGGAATCAGATTAAGGGGAGACAGTAAAGTTACAAGGCTTCAGAGAAATGCTGATTTGTCATGCATTTCTCCAGACCTTCTCATCCCTCCCCCAGCTGGGACTCCCTCAGTTTTTTCTGGAACTGTCTCATTGTGAATTGCTGTAATTGAGAATTTCCATAGTAGTGGTGAAGTGTTTCAGAGGAAGACTCCCATCTGCTGGCTGGTATCTTCCTTCCTTGCAAAGTGGGCTGTTTTCTACTTCGGCCTTTACTGGCTATATTGGTATGTGCAGTATAGTCTTTTAACTTGGTTTTTCATATTTTAAAATGTATTGTAAGACTAAATTAATTTGAACATGTTATGTTTAAGGCTGCATTAACTTAAAATTGCCTATTTCACCATTACTGCGTAAGCTGATTCTCAAATACTGCATACATCATTCATATGAGAATGCTTGTGCAGTACAATTTGCATGTTTGTAATAGAATGATACTGACTTGACTTAGAGGTTTTCTGATAATTTTGCCGGAGGTGAAGTACTCAAGCTATATTCAAGTGGTCAAGCTGTAGCTGTGTCTGAGCTGTATATCCTGTATTTGGTGTCTGTGAAAAGCAGGTCCAAGTGAGCAATGAAGAACTGTGTTTTGTGGGGAAATACTAAATGTAATGTATGGAGGAGCGTTGACTTGCAAATACATGTCCATCAGTGCAAACAGAAATGGAGAATTCCCAGGCATAGCACATGGCGTTCTAGACAAAACTTGTATTCCATATACCACTTTAATATAGCAGGGGAAATGTTTATTTCTTCCTATTAAGATGCAAGCTGTTACTTAGTTAATTTATATTGTATTTCTTTCTCTGTTCAAGGTTTCTCTTTGGACTCTGGGAAAGGAATTGTCTCCCAAGATGAGATGACTTTTGTGTCTGGTGCCCCAAGAGCGAACCACAGTGGAGCAGTTGTTTTACTGAAAAAAGAAAAAAATCAGAGAGCACTTTCCCTGGAGCACATGTTTGAAGGAGAAGGACTGGCCTCCTCTTTTGGCTATGATGTTGCTGTTGTGGACCTCAACAGTGATGGGTATGTGGTTAACTTCTGCTGCCTGTATAATAAAGAATAGCAATCTTTTTTATTTCTGCTTTCCTGGAGGAAATGGTGAGCGTCTTGAGAATCAATCAGGACAAAGTTTACCTTTCTAATAAAGAGTTTTATTTAAACTATAATTGTAAACAGAGAAACAGGAAACCAGTCTCATACCCCAAGAAGGCCGTAGAAGGTCCTTGTATGCCATCAAGGGGATAAAGTAGCTTGAGTGGGGCTGTTGATGCCCAACCAGTTTTAATGCACATTTTAGTCTTTGTTCAGCAGCTCTTTGGGCAGCTGATATTGAGCTCACAGTCTGAGCAGTTACTTTTCAGAGTTCTTCTATAAAAGCACTGCCTTTTTATCTTTTTCTTTTAATTCTAAGCTGGCAGGACATTGTTGTTGGGGCCCCACAGTATTTTGACAGAAGTGGGGATATTGGGGGTGCCGTGTACGTCTACATGAACCGCCAAGGCCAGTGGGCAGGGGTGAAGCCTCTTCGCTTAAATGGAACCACTGACTCCATGTTTGGACTTGCAGTTGAAAATGTTGGGGACATTAATCAGGACGGATATCCAGGTAAATGGAAAACAGTGACAATAAAAACGTGTGAGATTGTTTGGCCAATGCCAGACTTGCAACATCTTAGCCTTTGATTGCATGCTGCAGAAAGAGCAAGAATGATTTTAGATGTTGCAACTTATTTTCACCAGATATTGCAGTAGGGGCTCCATATGATGGTTTTGGCAAAGTATACATTTATCATGGATCCAAGAATGGAATAAAAACAAAACCAGCACAGGTAATGAAAGAACCTTTACTATATAATTATTCTTGAACAAAATTAAAGGAATATCAGGGCTATCTATGTTCCTTTCTGTTGCTATTACTGGGGTGGTGGGTATGCAGGAAAGTCACAGGGCCCTTCAAAAATTGCACTGCTGTCAGGAAAGACTAGGAATTCTTGATATTAATATATATTTTTATTTCTGGGGGCCATCCATTGGCACCAGTAATATTTGCAGAAGGAAAAAGATGTGTATATAAATAAATTTTGGGTAAAAAAAAAAAACCCTAATGATTTGAAAACAGTTAGTTTCTTTGGTTTTTCTTTCATTACTACTGTTTCACTTCCTTCTTAAATAATGTTGGGGTGGCTTTTTTCTTTTTCTTTTTTTTTTTTTTAATTTTTAAATTTTTAAAAATTTCTATTATTATTTTTATTTTGAGGGTCCATCGCATCCAGTTTTCAGGGGGGGAATGGAACTTCATTATATTCCCTAGAATACTGCTTGAATACTTTATAAACTTTATAGAATACTTTTTCTGTTTCAAGTGTTCATAGTCCATAAATACTGTAAATAAACATCAACTAAGCTCTCTGCAGATCAGAAATTTCTGGTACTCACTGCGATTGCCAAGTAACTTCTTGGAAGATGAACAAATAGTCTTGGCATTTCAGTATCCTTTAGCTGAACAGAACACAGTGGTCCTGTTTCAAAGGATCTACTTCATTGTATCTCTTCCCTCTTTTTTCTCTGGCAGATAAGACAGTTATGTTCACTTGTTACTTAAATCACCTTTATCACTATTAAATGTCTGAATTCTCTCAATACGTTTGCTTTTTAGATTCTTGATGGTGAAAAAACAAACACCAATTTCTTTGGTTACTCTATTGCTGGAAACATGGACCTGGATAAAAATTCCTACCCTGATGTTGCTGTCGGTTCCCTGTCAGATTCTGTAAACGTGTACAGGTATTATATATCTAGAACCTTAATTAATTACACCAGGGCTTTGGGTTTAGTTTCTTAAAACCAATTTGTTTAAAAGTAACAAGAAGCTGTTTGGCTTTTAGTGTACTTTTCCTACCATAAATTGGAAATTTGAGGGAAGAGGAGGGAGACAGGCAGGGATTCCATAAATTGGTTTGTTACTTTATCCCCCTCCTCCCCTTGAGAACCTGCCTTACAATCAGTACAGGGTGAATATGGACAGTTCCTGTAGAGTGCTGATGTGGGCAGTGTACCTGCACCCTGATTGTTACCTGGATGTCTGTGTCCTTGAATGGAATTTAAGGGTGAGAAGCAATTCCTTAAGGTGAAGTTAACTAATAGATTTGCCACCCTTATATAATTTAATTGTGCTTTACTGAAGATGGTAGAAAACAGAACCAACTCCCACTTTTGTAGGTGAGGATCCAAACCAGTGAGGTGCACACAGCCTTGCTAAGCTTGCACTGGGGTCCATGAAACAGTGAGGAAGCCCTGCAGCTAGGAACCTTTGGGATTTCTGCAAGCACATCCTTAATTAGGGATGAAGTCACAGTCTTTTGCAAGCCTCTGCTTTTTTTTCCAGTTTAAGGCACTAACTTTTAAGCTGTATCTCTAGTAATGGGCAGGAAGAGGACTGTCTGTCTCAGCATCAGAACTGTGAATGCTGCATCAAGCTCAGGTCTTTGGTGGTGGTTGTCAGGTTCCAAGGAGAAGCAGAAACTCCAGAACAGTTTATCTGAATTCTGGGACAAACAACTTCACTTTTCAGGCAGAACAGCCCTTCCTACAATTTATGCTCCCATCTCTAAGGTGTATAGTATCTGTGTACATAATTGTAATGTTCTTAAATACACTGGCACAGCGTGCAAGGAAAGCAGCTCACATGGCTTGTGGAACAGAGTAGGTGGTAGAAGAGTTGATTAGATTATTTAGCATTCTGCGTACTCAAAAGGAGCTTTAATCTTTTGCTGATAAAGGCAGAACAAAAAGTTTTACCAATGTGAGAACAAAAATCTCTTATGGTGACAAACAGTGAAAGGGGTGGCCTAGTTAAATGGGGCAGCTGGCTTACCAACTATTTAAAACAACCTTTGGATCCTTTAATGAGAACAGAATCAGCTCATTCATTTGTTCATATGAAATATCTTCTCCCTTCCAGAAAAGGGAAAGACAAGTTGTCAGGCAGAAGTAAGGTTACAGCCTACATGCAGAGGAAGCAGGAAATAAAAACATCATTTCCCACAGCCACCAGGCTCCTTATTAAAGCTCTTAGGAATATGAATGTGAATGAAGTGTAGTACCTATAGTTCACTGGGGCTGAGTTACTACTGGTGGTAGAAACCACCACTGAATTCTCTGTTTTTCATGAGTGTATAGAAGTCAGCAACATCACGTTAGTGTAGCCTGCTTCCCCCTCAGGATGTGTAGTTGTTCTTGGTGATCCTTGCTTTGCTTAGTTTTTAATAGTTTTCAGGGTTTCTTCTAACCCATATCAGAGCCAAACTGTTTCTTGGAGTGTCTTTGCTGCGAATCAGTGCAGGTGTGGAGGGAATCTGATATTCACGTTAATTATTTCATTAATCTTGAGAAACTTCTTTTGTTACATCTTCTTTTTATTCCGTTTTTCCCCAAATGAAGATCTCGGCCTGTGATAAGCATTAGAAGAAACATTACAGTACAGCCTGATAGAATTGATCTAAAGAAAAAGAACCCTGAGGACCATGGTGAAATAAGGTAAATGAAAAAGAAATTATTCTATCAGAAGCCTTGGTGTATTGAGCTTTCTGCTGTCAAAATTCATTCAGTGATCACGTTTAAGTGACTTAATATGAATATGAATTAGTCAAGCAGGCTAAGCAAATGTATCTGCATGTGTTCATTTTGACGTCCTGAATTTCTTTGGGCTACTGTGCTAAAGACAAGGTGTGGAATAGGTCCTTTTCATAATGTTAATTTTGAAGATGAATGTCACCTTGCCTCTTCAGATTTTTAACACAAATATCTTGGCTTGAACAGTGTCGCGGGTTCAATTTGACTTTTCTCGGCCAACGCACTAATGTCATGGTTTCAGTTCGAATCTGGGTGGAAACACTAATTTTGTGTCATAGTTTTGGTTTGCCAATTTGAAATTTCCTAATCAAGAGCAAAGCAGGTTTAAACTTAGAAGGAATAAAACTTCATTAACTAACACTAAAAAAGGAAAAAAAGAAGAATCAGAATAAAACCTTGAAAATACTTCTTTCCCTGCCAACTATTCACTTTCTTACTCTAGTGTAAGAAAAGACAAAACTTGTGATTCTCAGTCAGTTATCACCTTTGAAATAACCATTTCTCAGTTCATCGAGGAGAAGTCTCTTTTGAATACCATAGAGATTTTCTACAAGATAGCAGTTCTCTTGCTCTCACACTTCACAAATGGCCTGCCTGCGGGGAAGAAAGCTTCCCATGAATGACAGTCCTTACAGCAGCATATGGGCTAGATCAGCTTATTAGGGTACAGTTTAAGGATGATGCTTCTATCTAAAACAGGAGTTCATCTATCTAGTCTTCATCTCAAGGAACAGACGTCATCTTCCCTCAACAGGCAGAGGGCATCATCTCTCTTTCTTAACCTTGCATCCCCCTAAAAACACTCTATATGTTACAGGGTATTTAGTCTGTCCTCTATGGCCTTGCAAGAGAAGTCCAACCTAACCAAGCCACTCCTTCAATCTTCCTTCCCATTTAGGATTCTTCTCTCGCTTTCTCTGCCATCAGGTCTCACGTTGTCTCTTTTTCATCTGGTTAGGAAAGAGTTTACATTTTCACCTGGGCGTGCAGAGCCACCCCTCGGTCTCAGCCACATGGTGTCAGTGGCTCCAGGACAGCTTCTCGGCCTCTTGCTGCTGCACTGAAAGGCTTCTTCAGCGGTTTTGCTAGGAAGGCTGATGTCCTTTCCTCCCCCAGCCTGGGACCCGGCTCGGCCTCCCCCACCTGTCGTGCAGCCGCTGCTTCCAGGGCCCTGCAGCCTCCCTTGCCCGCCCGGCTGTGCTGGGAGAGGAGGGAATGAATAAACATCCCGGTCAGTGCTGCACCAGAGAGGCAGGAGGAGAAACTGGAAAGAAGCCGGGCTGGGCCTCTTACCTCCTACACCACTGGAAATCAGAAGAGAAAAACTTCCAGAATCTCACTTAAAAATGTGTTTTCACAAGAGGCATATCGACCCTTTTCATTGGTTTAATCAGGTGTCAATATTACAAAATTGTCCAAACAGGACTAAACCACGACAAACAGCTTTGTCTTTAGTAGACATTTAAGAGCAAATGCTTAATTACTTACTAACTTTTTTCTTGCTTTGTAATTCAGTCTAGTAAGCAGCAAATACCACAGTCATAAGTCTGATCAGTTAAAATTTTTCATTCTGATGGACCATGCCTTATTAAAATACTAATTTCTTGGCACTTTTTACAGGATGGATGTGAAAGCATGTTTTAAATATACTGCAAACCCCAGAGATTTAAATCCAAGAATAAGTAAGTTCTGAAGATAAATATTTTTGATCTGTTTGTTACATGGTTTGTTTTTGGTTTTTTTCTTTTGAGTTTATAATAGAAAAATATTACTCAGATTATAGTGACTCATCTCAGACAGTGACTGACAAATTTAAAATGTGACTCAGTGCTAAGCTCAGCTGTTGCACAGTCTGTATTTAGAATCATGCTGGTGTGTTGAGCTGTTCTGTGGATGACAGACTAAAGCTTTCTAAGTATTACAACTGCCAGTGAGCAAATGGCTGCTATACAGACCCAAACCATATTGCCTCTCTAGGTTAGTGCTGCTTTAGACAATCATTTCTAAGGCCCATTTTATACATCCTTAGTGAACATTTTTAAGTGGAGGCTTACCCTATGACCCTATCCTGTCTTCATGAAAATGTTTTTGTCAAATACAAAAATGTGTGTTAATAGAAGACTGGAGGACTGTGCCACAAAATGTAAAGCACTTGTTACCATGCTGCTGTTAGTACCTCTTCTGTGTAGGATTTTGAGAGGAAATGAGAAGAACTTTATGCTCAGTGATGCTTTTTTTTTCCTGTGTTTTGAGTTTCTCAGTTACTTTTAAAATCCAAAGGCTGTGCCTGAATGAGGTGCTGGTCCTTCAGCAGTTGAAGTGCTTGCAGCTCTCAGTGCCTTGGCACCCTCAGTGCTGTTTCCATCTGTGCAGCACTGAATTAGCTCGGTGAAGCAATCATTAAAAGATGCACCAAGTTCAGATCTACGAAAACATGCCTCACTACACAAGTGTAACAGCTCTAGTCGCATTATTAGTGCTAGACTAGACTACCTTTGAGTGTTAAAATTATCAGTGCACCTCGATCTGAGAATCCTGCTGGCTCTCAGGTGCCATGGGGACCCAGCAGGAATCCCCTACAGCTCAGTCAGGGTATTTTACAGTGGGTAACTCCGCCCTCTGCTGGCTCCGCACAGCAATTACAGCAGCCCAGCCAGCCCCGCATTTGCTTTAGAAATTTTCTTTAGATTCACACATGGGGCCAGCAACTGTGGCAGAACAAAACTGACATGGGGAACGTTTTTTAAATGACTGAAAACAGTTTGGGAAGCCCAGAACTGGCTTATAATAATGCTTAAGATCATACCTGATGAAATAAAGTTCTTTTTAACATGGCAATGATTTTTTTTTATAGTGACCTACTTTATTTTTTCACATAGAGATCAATTACACGTTTGAAGTGGAGAATGAGAGGCGGCAGCTGGGCCTGCCCTCCAGGGTGCGCTTCAGTGACCACTCCTCTGATCAGTTCACTGCAAGTACAACCCTCAGGGGACAGAACTCATGGGAGTGTGTGACTACAAAGCTTATACTGCAGGTAAGGGAGAGTGCTTTATTTCTGTTTCATTTAGATCCACTTAAAACAAAAGAATGCTCTTATTTTTGCAGCCTCATGGAAGGAACCTTTGTATATAACTTTGTATATAATTTCAAAGTCATATGTAACATAATGCTTCAAAAACAGAAACCCACCATAGTTTACTATTCCCTGCACACATGATGCTTCCTCCTGTTGCCTTTCTTGCAAAGTATGGATAAAAACTGTAGCCACTGCAGCAAATGCTGGAGGTCAATAGAGCTGAACTACTAAGTGCCAGAAATGGGAGAGTTGCTTCCAACAGAAATAATTGTTGTAGAACTTTATAATGTGACTGTTCAGGAAAAAAATGGAACCCACGGGTTTTGGAGTGGATGAATGGGCAGGGCAAGAAAACTTGGTATGTGCTCTCTTGACTTGGCTGCTGTGGTGGCATGTAGAGGTGGTATTGCTCCAGAGACTAAACTGTTCCCTCTCCATGGCTCAGCAGGAATGAGTCAGCTTCCCAGGTTTCTTTTGACCACAGCAGATTAAAGAACTTTAATTTATGAATAGAATCATAGTTTGGCTTGAAAGGGACCCTAAGCATCATCTAATTCCAACTCCTGTGCCATGGGCTGAGACCTAGACACCTTTTACTAGACCATGTTACTCAAACCTGTTCCAGTGTGTTATTTTATTGTAGCTGTGTGAATTTCACCTGCCTGAATTACTATCTGTGGTTCCTAGGAATTCTTAATGATGAGAGAAATCATCAGATTGGGAAGCCAGAGGAAAAAAAATGACAATAGGGCTGGGTACTTTGTGTTCCTGCATGTTTAGAGAATGCTGAATTTATATGCAGTATCAAAAGTTCATCTTTGGTTGTCTTTTTCTGCTCGGTACTGTACACTAACTATGCAATTAAAAATATTTTAACAGGAAAAAATTAAAGATAAGCTACGTCCCATTCCAATATCAGTCGGTGTTAAAATTGCTGGCCTAGATTCACCATCCAAGAGAAAAGAGAGGGCACTTCCAGATCTTACACCAATTCTCAATTCAAATGAATCTGAAACAGAGACCACAAAAGTAAGCCTTTGATATCACATATTCACATAAACTTGCACATATACAAATAACTTAATTTTAAAGACTGTAGAAAAACTAAATTACGTCCAAAAGAAATAACTGGGGTGGCACTGGACACGTAACTATTGGATTTGTTTTTTATATTTTGTTCTGAACTTGTTACAACATGATAGGAACTGTGTTCTTTTGCAACAAAAGTGAAGATGGTATAGCTCCTCGGTTTCTTGCCTCTGTCCAATAAGTTTAGGAGGAAGTGTACTTTTTTTGATCAAAAATGGAAATTCATTGTCTCCTACTTGGGAGCACTTGTCCAACATAACAAGAAAACATATACTCTTAATTCTTCCACTGTTAGGATGCTGTAATAGCATTTGAGCAATGACTGCAGCAGTGATATAGAGGGGAGGCAATATCTCAGTTAAAAATTCTCATTTCCTTGATGCTTTTTGAAGAATCAGACTTAAAGATGTATGTCCTCATTAGAAGTGTACCTGTCACTTAGAATTATCCAACTCTGCTTTTTAGTCACATTTAAGGTTCTGAATTACCAGCATCAAGGGCTGTATCTCTCAAAGAAACTCAACGGGCAGGAATTAAGTCAGGTTAAAATCTGAACTCTGTCCAGGAAAGTGCCTTGTGAGTTCCATGTAGATGCTTTATTTAATGTGCTTCAGAAATCTCATTTTAAGCTACTATTCCATGTCAGGCAGTAAAATTGCTTTGGTTTTATTTAGGTGGAATTCTTAAAAGAAGGATGTGGAGAAGACAATGAATGTCACAGCAATCTTAAGCTTCAGTACCGGTTTTGTACGAGAGAGGGAAATGAAGATAGGTTTACTTATTTACCACTGTAAGTCTCAGTTAATGCACTTTTTGAAGCCCAAATTATTATTAAGTGCTTAAAAGAACTTTTTAGAAGAGGATTTTAAGAAAAAGAGCAGCTTTTTTCTGTGTCTGGCAAACACAGCCCTTGGTGGTAGTATTGATTTGTCAGGGTGAGGAATGGGGACAGAGGAAAAAAGTTTAATAAGAAAAGTGGTTTGGAGTTGAATGGATACTAAGTGGCCCCACTGCAGGGGTGGGCTAAAAGAAAAAAAACCCACAATTTAACACCTGGAGAAATGATATTCTAACCCAGCCTTGCAGCAGTTTGTGTGAGACTGTTAATTATTTTGTAGATGAAACTTGACTGTATGACAACTCGATATAGTCTAATAGCCCAAGAGAAGTAGTTACAGAGAAATGGAGTAATTATATCATTTTAACACATGCCGCAGCATGCTGCTGCATCCCTCCTTCCTGGAGGGCCCATGAAATTAGAGCAGGGGTAAAACAAACAGAAGGAAGTACATTGATTTACTGCCAGCAGTCAAACATTTTTAGCAGTGAGTGGCACACTCAGAAGCCAAACCCATGTGTAACTTTACAAGAAAAAAGAAGGTCAGTAGATTGATGTGGAAAAAATTCATCACTACATGAGCCAAATGCAAGTGCTGGTTCAGAAATAATATAAACTCCTGATTACTTGAGGGATTTATTAGCCTGTTCTGTCTTAACTGCTGGCCACTGTGAGATGAAATACTGATGCGGGGGGAAAAAACCCTCTGACTATTCATGTTCATAGTTTGACCATAATTCTCCCCTAATAAGAGGAAATTGTATTTGGATAAACCATCATAAGAAGCAAACTTGTGTACATATTTGTTTTCCTAATGCACAAAACCCTGTACATTCTGTTTTTGTAGTGAAAATGGCATGCCAGTGCTTATTCTAAAAGACCAGAAAGATATTGCCCTGGAAATAACAGTGACAAACAATCCATCTGATGTAAAAAATCCACAAAAAGATGGTGAAGATGCATATGAAGCTAAACTAATTGCAACTTTTCCAGACAGTCTGACATACTCTGCATTCAGAGAGATGAGGGGTTATCCTGTAAGTATTTTTAAGAGAAAAAAATACTGAAAAATTTAAAATATTTTCAGCATATTTTTACTTGTAAATGTATTCTGTTTAATCAGGAAAAACAGCTAACATGTGGTGCTAACCAAAATGGTTCTCAAGCAGAGTGTGAACTTGGAAACCCTTTCAAAAGAAATTCTAATGTAAGTTGCACTTACTTTACTCAAGTTGTAAAATCCCATTCTGACTGACTGCAGTCATCCAAAGTTCCTATGTGTTGCACAGGAAATTTGATCTTCTTAACTCTAAAACTCAATACTCAAAATTTCTATAAAATTTAATATATCAGTATATCTTATAAAGAGCTCATATATTTCATTATCTCTTTTCTTGTTTAGGTAACCTTTTATCTGATCCTAAGTACCACTAAAGTTAATGTTGATACAACAGACTTGGACATTAACCTGAAGCTGGAAACGTAAGTTTTCTTCATGTGCATGCACTTGCACTTTGCTTTGATATACAGTTCATTGAATATAAACATTCAATGTTTACATTCAAATGTAAACATTTTGAATTCATTTGTTTGATTCACAGAAGTAATTTAATAGTAGGGAGAAACCCACTAAATTTATAAAATAAATACCATTGTTTCCTTTTCATTGTAGAACAAGCACTCAAGTTAATTTGACTCCAATTACAGCCAGTGCTAAAGTGGTTCTTGAATTGCTTTTATCACTCACTGGGTAAGTGTTGATATGACAACATCGGGGTGTCTGGGGGCAGTTTTGCTTCAGACTCATTAAAATCTGATTATTCTCCTTTCCTACCCCCACCTGAACAGAGTTGCTAAGCCTTCTCAGGTATATTTTGGAGGTAACATCATTGGTGAGAGTGCTATGAAATCTGAAGATGATATTGGAAACCTCATAGAGTTTGAATTCAGAGTGAGTAATTTAGATTAATGCCAACAGCTGTTTTATTCAAATGCACAGCCTTTTGCTTTACGCATATGAATACCTAAAAAAGTTGCTATAATGAAATTGTCTTTCGTTGTCCCAAAATCCTGACTTCCTGATCAGAACATGCAGTTTGACTGTAGACTAAAGCTTCTTTAATCCTTGATGTTTCATGATCGTATTCTGAGAAGTGGCCTGAGGCTGCCTGCATACTTTCTTTTTGGAGCAGTTAATGCACATTCAGTTGTACGGCATGAAAGCCCCTGCAGGGAGGGACCAAAGTTAAAGCAGAACCTGCCTGTGGCCTGCCCAGGTGCTGGGGGCACACAAGCAGCAAGAATGGGCTGAGCACCGAGCCATAGCAAGGCGGTGCTGTGAGAGCCCTTCTGAATGTGGGAGTCTGTCTTGGTCTGCATAATACAGCAAGGAGGAGACTAAGAGGAATTAAAGTCCCTCTCTGTCAATCCTTCACTTCTTTCTGTACCTAGTCCATGTATTATAGCAGCAGCAGTTAAAATATCTGATTTATAACTTGCTAGCATGATCAGCAACACTAAGAAAGTAAAAAAAGAGGTTGGGAAAAACTTTTGAACTTAAAAGTGCAAGAACATGTTCTCTGTGTCAGAGTTCCTCAGAAACTTGCTGTTTGCCTCAGTTACACAACTGATTTATTAACTATAAATTAGAACTGTCATTTCACATGAAAACTAATTTCTAAAAATCAATAACTGAAAGTTCATGTTAGGGAATCCTATATATTTATTACTTACTCTCCAAGTATGGCAGTTTTAGTATATGCTTTGTGTTTGTACTATTTTTTAGTGCCTTTCATCTGATCTAAATTTTCTGTTAGCTGCATGCTTAAAGCTTGTCAGTAATGTTTTCAGGAAGAAAATCCCTCTGAAAAGTATTTCACAGTTTAAAGAATGTTTGTTTTTACAGGTAACTAACTTGGGCAGACCACTGAAAACATTTGGCACTGCTTCCCTGGACATCCAGTGGCCGAAAGAAATTAGCAATGGCAAATGGCTGCTTTATTTGATGAAAATAGACTCCAAAGGCTTGGAAAAAGTCTTCTGTCAACCTGAGAATGAAATCAACAGTTTGCGTGTTGCGGTATGTTACCCAGTCTTCTGTTCATGAACTGGTACAACGTGAAAGCACCTCCACAGCAAGTGAGAGGGCTTGTCTCTAGAAGCAGTTACTTTTATCTTAAGCAGCTCACAAGCACAATACATGACCGATGTATCAGTGAATAAGCCTATCAGGAGACTTCATAACAGCTAATGAGGCTGATATGCTAAAGGACAGATGTTATGTCACAGTGACTGTTTTTGCAATGGGCACTGCTGTCATAGGCTCTTAGGATGAAACTGCTGAGTGTTCTAACAAATTTCATCAGTATTACTGAAAAACGCTCAGTAACAGAAACATCTGAGTTTTTACCTAATTACCTTCCCAGCCTGGGGGCATTCCATGTACTGTCTTTGAAGATGAGGGGCTTGAACTTAAATTTACTTATTTGCAACAAATATAATAAAAAGCAATTTTAATAGCCCTGAATTGTGCCTATCTACTAAAATCTTTTTCCTGAAACTTGAGCTGCATTTTTTTCTTCTTCATATAATCTTAAGATCATATGGGAGGAGTTTTTATTTTCCACCATTAAAACTGCATGCACAAAAACCGGTTTTTGTCAGATTATTATATTAGTTGACATAACTTGCATAAGTAAGTAAAAAACCTGCATCTACTGACCTGAGCACATTCTTACTCTTTTAGCAGAGTCCCATTAATACCCTTTACCTAGAACTAAAAATGAAAATAGCATTGAAAGCTTTATCTAAACCCCCCCCTGCACTATTAAAGAAAATAATCTGTTGGCCTTTCTTTAGGTTATCTCAAATTATATTCTTAGCAGTAAATGTAGGTAAGTAGGGATATATAATGCTGTCAGTCATGTGCTGATTTTGGAAGAGGAAAACCCTGAGCTCTAGTTTCTCTACTTGTATGAATTCGAAGATTCTTATGATAAACTGCTTTTTAGTTCTTTACTTTTTTTTTCCTTTTAGGAATCCCATAACTCAAGAAGAAAGCGTGAAGTTGCAGAGAAACAGATTACAGACAGCCAGGCATTTTCTTTATTCTCAGAAAGAAAATACAAGACGTTGGTAAGGATATTGCACCAGCTATACTCTTGTCAGATACCTCCCTCTGCACTTGGAATAGGACTTTTCTGAGTTTGGAAAAGTGGAAGAAATTCTCTCTTTGCCTTCTTTTCATCTTATATCCAAATATTGATGCTTTTAAAATTTGAACATTTAGATTATCTACTGTGAGAAAGAAATAGGAAAGAATATCTGCTTAGTTACTTACATCTAAAATAAGCAAGTAATAACATCTTCATTGTATTTTCCCATTGTTGTCAGTACAAACAAATAGTGGTCCTTGCAGGTAGGTATGATGCATATAATCTAATTTTTCATCTTGGGGTGGGGTTTAAAGGATCTATGAAGACGTGATCTTATTTACATGCAGAACTGTAATTGCAGAGCTGCAATGTGAATGCCCGCTGTGTGGACATCAAGTGTCCTCTGAAGGGTTTGGACAGCAAGGCATCTATTGTGCTGCGTTCCAGACTCTGGAACAGTACCTTCTTAGAGGTAAGTCCTCTTACCTGCCCTTTTGGAAAGGTCAAAGTTCTTTCCTGTTCTGTGTCTAATATTCATGTTTTATTTTGGAACAGGAATACTCAAAAATGAATTACCTTGACATTCTTGTTAGGGCTTCTATCAGTGTTCCTGCTGCAGCTAAGAATGTTAAACTCACAAATGAAGTTGCTCAGGTACGTTCAGTGTCTAATGCTAACCAAACATTATGGTTGTGATTATTCTAGCTTATCTCTAAAGACCAGGAATGAAACAAATTTAAACCAAAACTAGCTAAAAGTTTAACTTTTTAACTGACTTTTGAATTATTGATCATTTTTATCTTTTAATGAGGTTAAAAAAATTAATTACCATATTCAAATGATACCAGTGGGAACTTTTTCTTCAGAAGTGTTTTGTAGAAGCCCTCTTGTTAGAGGAGAAATAAGACTATAAATTGCAGCTTTCTAATTAAACATGTACCTTGTAAAATTCCCTTTCCACCTGCACATTTTCTGTCCCATAGGTGCGTGTTACTGTATTTCCTGCAAAACCAGTAACCCTTTACACAGGAGTTCCATGGTGGATCATCGCAGTGGCTATCCTTGCTGGAATACTCATGCTTGCACTGTTGGTATTCTTACTATGGAAGGTGAGCTTTTATTCATCTGGTTATTTTTTATTTTCTGGTCTATAACTGACAAGATAGCAAATTAATTAAGTAAATGATTAAGTATTTGGGACTCAAAATAGGGTAAAACTGCACAAATGATACATTATCAGTTTCTCAGTTTTGCAACACTTGGAATGAAAATGGTTGTATCAGCAGACTTGTTACATAATTTTTCTGTTTTCACATCCTCAAAAGGAAGTATTTTGAACTCCTGATGAAACTTGAGACATGTTCAGAGGCCATAGTTTGATACAGATGGATACAGCTATTGAGAGCCTCTGCAGTAGGGTGTAAAATTTCATGTAAGCTATTTACAAATGTTTTAGAAGGGCTGTGTTCTCATACCGTCAGAAATACCATTAAACTGATAGTAGATGAAAATAGTAGAAACCAAAACCACTGTATGAATACATAGCCAAGTGTGCTGGTGAATTTCTTCTTACTGCTTTTTTATCTTAGAAACTTCAAAGGGATAATTAAAGAGGTATAACAAATGGTTAACAGTTTGCAAAAAATCAAGAAACCTTTTTTCTAGAAAAAATCAAGTACCTTTTTTCTAATGACCTTTGTAAAAATGCCAGTTATTGTGATCCCAAGTATAACATAACATATATAATCTTTTTATTCTTAGTTTTTATAGGTGTAGGCAGTTAGCTTTTGCTGTTATGGGATAGCAGAAGATTATTAAGGAAGAGGAGGTGAAGAATATCCTATCTGTCACTTTTTTCCAGTGAATCTGCAGCAGTTAGCTTTGGAGAGCTATTTGTTGCAGGTTACTTCCCACAGGATAGTTCTGATTTCCTTAGTTTATAAAAAAATGCCCAGCTGCTCCTGCAAATATTCCTTATGAATAAATACTGAGGTGGGCTGTTAGGTTGGAACTATTAGTGTTTTACTGTGCATGAAAATACATTTTTCACACGCACACAAGTGTAAAACGCTGTTTTTTGATGACACAAAGTGTGCTGTTCTGTGAAGGACAAACATTGTACTGGACAGACAGATGCATCACTGGTTTAAGAAAAAAGCTTGTATTGAAGGGGTCAAAACAGTAATTGGTTTTGTTCTACACCCTGTGGTTTGTCTGTCCCGTGCACTAGTCCACAAACAGGTTTCTGTCTAGGCTGCTTTCCGCTCTTCACAGTCACCTTCACTTGCTATGGACATACTTTATTATAGCTTTTCTTAAAAGAAACCAAACAGATTCTCTACACGTTTATCAAAATGCCTCTAGAATAATATTCTCAGGTTACTCTGTTAATAACGCAGGTTATTTTAGTCTGTTATTGTATAAATCAAGTTAGCCCAAGAAGTTCTCAGATCTAGAAACCCTAGAAACCGCTGAGTTCTTGTGATGACTTTTTTCTTAGGATTTTTTTTTTTTTTTTTAGCCTGTGAAGGGATAATGGGAAGACAGTTGACAGAATTAAGTCAGTTTTAATAGGTTCGACTTCTTCCAATCCTCAAAAATTGACTAAATACCTTGCTTCCTTGTAGTGTGGTTTCTTCAAGAGAAATAAGAAAGATCATTACGATGCCACATATCACAAGGCTGAGATCCATGCTCAGCCATCTGATAAAGAGAGGCTTACTTCTGATGCATAGTACTGATCTACTTCTTGGTAACTGATGATATTTTTTAATTTCTAGCTGTGGCACATGCTATGGTTGCAGTGGCTAACTGTGAAGCTTTTTCTGCATAAGTTCTATTAACTTTTGAACTTCAAGCTATCATACTTGCTTGCTCCTTCTGTTGATAGATTTGCAGCTTTTGGTGCATGTGAACACACAGAAGTTTACCCTGGTCGAAAATGCTTCTCATTTATTTTTAAAAAAAACATGGTGATCTGTTGCAATGGGCTTTATTATATTTTTAAAGTTTTGCTTTAGCATTACAAGTAAGTCTTTGGAATCAACACTGAAGAGTTAAGATGTAAAGATAAGACTATATGGACAATACATAAATTTGCTTTACTAACCTTCAATGCATGCTGAAAGGTACATATTGCTTATGTTGGAGAAGGGTTTTCATGAGAATTTATTGCTCTGGCCAAATCTATTTTACTCGAGTTCTAAGGTGCACTTCTCTAGGAACGCACTTTGCTGAAGTTACAAGATGCATGATGATTTATGCTTCCAGCAAGCTTTATTCCACTTAAGATATTACATGCATGTACACTGTGTAAGTGTGCTTAGGATAAGGGAGGGGGGAGGACTTCTTTATGAATTATTTCAAAACAGTGTTTAATAGTTGGCTAAATATTTGGTCTTTGCTCACTGTAATTTTTTTAAATTCAGTTCCATCTAAGTTTTAATATTAAAAAAAACCCAAATCATTGATAACAAAATCAAAAAATACAGTACTGTAAATACTATGAACAGAACCTTGCCCACTTTAACATGTTCTTACCCCCAGCAGTTTCCAATGACAGCTGGATGACACAATGTCCCTCAACCTGAATCTGGAGCCATAAGGATGTAAAGCTGTGTGTCTACCAATCAGTATATTTCTAATATTACTGCCATAGCTCTTTTTTGATTTGGAAATTAATTTTGGTCCATTTCTTGATATTCAAAATCAGTTTTTACAGCGGCTTTGAATAAAAATTGCGGAGCACAAATAAGCTGTTTTAGATTTCACTCAGGATGACTTCCCATGGCAAACTAAGCAAGACTCATGTTTCTAATACAGCATATGTGTAGTTAGTTCAGGTGAGTGAAGTGGAAATGGTGCTTTAAAAACCCAAGGCCCTTAGGGTAACTTTTCTTGAACGTTCTGGAAGTCTTTCTGTAGGTTCTTAAGGGTAAATCATGTCACCATACAGGAAGACAATGAACTACATTCCTATCTTTGATTCAGGAGAAGCAGCTTTCCTGTGTGTAGCAGTAAATGTCCTCATTAGATGAATGAACAGCTTTGTAGTGGAGGGAATCTTTTTAAGGTATTTGATTACTATGGATAGTCAGAGTATGCCCTTTGTCTTTAACTGTTGCTGAACAGCTAATGCGGATCTCTTAGCTCACATTTTTACAGCTAAATATGCTACATTTTTGACCTACGTGCTTTTGTTTTCAATTTTCTTACCTGCATATTTGTGTGAAGGAAGAATTTACTGCCTCTGCAGTTGTACTTTGGCAGCACCTTACACCTCCCCTGTTTTCATTGTCTGTGCAGTGCGGGTTCTTCCGGCGTTCCAGGTACGAAGACAGTGTCCCCCGCTATCACGCTGTAAGAATTCGAAAAGAGGAGCGACAGATCAAAGATGGGAAAAGCCAAGACCTTGAGACAAAACAGTGGTTCACCAAGTGGAATGAAAATGAAAGTTATTCCTAGGCAAAAATGTTGTTTATCCACAAAGTTCAGATAGAGGTTAAGGTTTTCATTCATGGAATACTGATGAACTTAGACCTGTGAACACTATGGACATTCACCATTTGATTGTAGATATTACTACTTATATTGAGGCTTTTATTTGCACAGTTAAAATGGCTTCAACAGACTTTATCTGCCTTATTTAATGTCCACAGTGACTCTTCATCCCCCTTAAATCTAACCCACACTTTAGAAAAAATACTGTGCTGATCTGGGGTCTTTTCTGCACAAAACCACTACAGCAGACCTTCTGATCCTCCTGTGATCCTGACTTTCTTCCTAGTTTTTTAAGGAATGCATGATTAAGGTCAAGACAAGTTGTCCATTGTTCCCTCAATGCACAGTGCTTTATAAACACATAGTGGCCTTGTCACACTGTTCAAGTATAACTGAAGACCTGCAACTCTGCTTTAGTCATAACCTTTGCCTGCTGCAGTAGTTAGGGCTTAACAAAAACCATCATTTTAAATTACATGTGCAATGGGGTCATGTTGCTTGATTTTTTTTTTAAGATCAGATCGTGTGATTCTTGCTCACAACAAATATACACAGGTTTGGTTTTTTTTTTAAGAGAGGCTTGAAAATTAGATGTACTTTCTGTATATATATATTTTTTAGTCATTTTTGTATTTATTTTTATTATAAATCGTTGTCTTTGACTAACTGGTAGGCCAAAGACTACTGAATTTTTAAATCCACTGTTCTGGTTTTTGTGTTTGTTTTTGAACTTTCACTGCATTTTAATAAATCACTGAAGGTGCCAGTGCTTTCTAAAATGTAAATATTTATGCAAATGATGTGTATGGGTGCTTTCTTTTCCTGATGCTTGTAACATCAGGTCCTGTAACATGATTTGTATATTACTGGGGACTGTTTGATAATTTGGACACCAAGCTGAAGTAGTGTTTTAGATACCATTTTATACTCACTGCAAGAAAGTGAAAAGTCTTTTGGAAACCTCTTTCCAGCTTCATAAGGACTACCTGGCTGGCAAAAGGCATTGACTACTGCAACTGTTGTATAGCACTTGAAGGAGGCTGTAGATGCCTCACTTAGCTTAGCTGTCAGGATCTGAGCTGATCCACGTTGAGACTACTGAATGATCTTGAATACCTGAATGTTGATAAAAGTAGAACCATGCTATTAGTAATCTGGTTATTGTAACATAACTGAGAAAATTATTTCAAGAGTTTACTTTTTTACCCATATTCTAAACCCTTGGTACTATTTAAGAACAAAGATTTAGCTCATAGTTGTGTATTCCATGTACACAAAATTCTGCTTAAAAAGTATGCATGTTAAATGCTTGTAATTGAACTATGCAAAAAACCTCTTGGTACTTTTTCCCCTCATAGGGTAAAAACCTGCTAGGAGGGCAGTTTTCAAGTATCTTATTTTTTCTGCGAACTTTGAATGTACCTTCTTGGAAGGTGTGGTCACCTAAAAAGTTACCTTTAGTGTTAAGAAAGATGAGTCAATTAAACTAGATAATCTCAGTATGTTATGACCTTGACTTTATGAATGCTTACATATTAATTCAGACATTACCCAATTTTTGAGCTTCTAGAATCCTAGCTTATTTGCTTAAAGGCTCAGCAGCATGAGAAGCCAGGCTAATCAGGGGCTGAGAAGCTTGAGAAATACCCCTGAATATAAAATCAGATTGTGGCCCTCATCTAAGAACATGAATGTCTTAGCGGTGTTAAAGTTCTTGAAAAATAAGTCATGTCACTGGTATATTTTTATCTCAAACTTGTTAGTTATACCAGCTAAGAATGCTACATCATTCCATGATTAGAAATTACCTGTGGATATTTGTATAGAAGTGTGAAATAAATTTTTTTAATTAAAGATGGTCTTGGTAATAGTGATTTTATCATACTTAACTGAGGTGGCCACAGCTAAGTTCCCTAGAAGGGAACTTAGCTTGGAAGTGGCAGGCTTTAAGAAGTTGTCTCTCAGCATTGCCGTAGCTCCCCCTGCCCTGCTCCATGCGAGGGGCAGATAAGGAGCAGCAGGAGATAAGGCACAATCTCATGCTCACAGGCTCTTTGCTGCTTGCTGCCATTGCCAGCACTGGTAAGAGTCAGAGCACCACATGCCAGCTCCCACTGGGACACAGCTCCCCGTGCCTGGCTCCATGCTTTGTGCTGCCCTGCAGCCCTTCCATGCAAGCAACCTCCTAAAATTTTTCTTAAATAGTGCCAGATGAGTATTGGAGTAAGTAGTGGAGATGGATACATCCCCCACAATTGGTCAGGAACTTTGCATACCTATTTGTATTTAGCAGTGGAAATTTGATATTGACAGTCAGTAACACAGTTGCAGGGTAGTCTTGAGTCCACCAAAAATGCCCTATGGGAAAGCCAAAATTATGCAGGGAAAAAATCCCACCAAACCCAACAGACAAAATGTGGCTCCACCTCTAAGATGTCAGCCCTCACTGAATGCTTTGCTCATTGTTGCTGAAAGGCCTTTTGATGCAACAAAACTCAAAGATGGTTAGCTGGATATATGCTAGGCCACTCTTTGTTGTTGAAGCAAAGAAACTTCCAGAACTAGAAGCAGAAAATGCCACTAGACCCTTCAGAGCATCTCAAAGATGAGAACTCAACCTGCTTTTATTGAACAGTCTCCTTTACATGATGGCCACAAACATTTGTCTACAAGATGACAAAATATCAACTGGCAGAACAGTTAAGAAGCTGATTGTCTAAGTTTTGTACAAATCTGTTGTATTTGGCTTCATATGTATGCTCATACATACTATCCACATAATAGTACTAGATGTAGTATATACAATATATACAGTGGTACAGCACTATAATAGTGTATGTGTACAGAATCTGTACATATATGGGATACATAAAACTTAATGTTTGCTGTATATAGTGTGTGTTTTATACACACTCTATATAGTCCAGGGTACAGAAACAGAATGTTGATAAACTGTAATACTTTCCCATACCTTTAACTATTGCAGCACAGCACACACACCTTATGAGAGAATATACCTTTCAATTTAAGGGACCACCACAGCTCAGTTTCAGTAGCCACTTGTCCACAAGCATTATATGAGGAAAAAAGAGAGGCAACAGGGTGCTCAGTTGGACCCAGACCAGGAATCAGTACACGAGGTAAAAGGAAACTTCTGAAAGGGGCACTGAACCACCAATCCCCATAAAGCACCCTTGTCTCAATGCTGATAATCATGGCTCTGCAGTGTGTCTTAACTCCACACTCTGTGCAAAACCAGAGAGCTGCTGATGTCCAACAGCTGCAGAAACTTCTCCCAGCAAAGAGCAAGTGTGTCAGCAGTTGGTTTGCAGAGACCAGGAGACCAAGCTGTGATGAAACAACCTGGCAACTGCAGCCAGTGCTCTGAGCCAGCAGAGGCCTGTGGACGTGCCTGGATGTGCTTCAGCTGCCTCGCCAGACAGCACGGCAGTGTGGCACGAGATGAGTGGGAGAAGTGCATTTCCCTATAGGGATTGTGTAACCAGTTGCTTCAGTTTTTTATCCCAATCCTCAGATGTCTTTCAATGTCTGTCTTTCCAGGCCCCAGAGTCAGAATTCATACAATACACTTTTTACAGGCTCATAAACCTTGCTGAATCCTAACCTTCTGGGCCTTGTGAAAAAAACAAAAAAAAACACAGCAGAACTCCTTATCCCAAAAGACTGCTGCTGTAATGGGTCTTAAACTCCAGCCAAGGTGTGGCATTGTCACTATGAATGGGTTGGAGACCTGCAGTTTGCATTTTTTATATTGCAAGAAGGACTCCTTTCTTCCTTTTCTAGCTCTGCAAAATGGTTGTTTGCAAGCAGCACTTTTTAAGGGCCATACCTTCCTCAAATATCCCAGAAAACGCAGAGAAAAGGTTTTTGCAAGAGGAGGTATCCTTGCTGCTGCAGACCAAGATAAATCCCCCTCATCACTGATACACAATGCTAACTACACATTTTATCCTTCAGTCCCAGTGTTCTTGGGGGGATATGAAAGAAGGGACTGAAAAGTCAAATTCCTTCACTAGGAACATATGAAATCATACAACTGGTAAGTTAATTAAAAGAAATGTTTGCAGGATACTGCTTGGTTTTGTGAAGTGGAGGGGTCCAACAGTACCCCAGTAGAGAGCCAAGAAGGGCATCACTGCCAGCCTGTTCAGAATGCACTCTGACTGATTCCAGCTTAGCAAGGAATCATGAAACAGCATGAAAAATGAAAACTGCCATCCTGGACCTGACCACAGATCCACCCAGACCACCATCCCACTTCTAACAGCTGCTGAGAGTTCTCCACAATGTCCACAAAATACTTGGCTGTTCCCGTTGCCCAAAAAAGTTCATGCTTAATTTCAGTAGCTGTGTAGTATATTTTTCCTGTATCCAAAAGACATCCATTTTGGATGGATCAAATTGGAAGAGACCCATAAGGGTCATAGCTCCTCACAGGACTACCTAAAACTAAACTGCATGACTAAGAGCACCCATAATAATCATAGAATTTCTCCAGCAGCCTCATGATCCTGAATCACAAAGCTCCACATGGCAAAAATTCACAAAATCCACAGTTTAATTATACATTGGATAAAAATAAACCCATCTGTTCTTAAATCTGCCTTACTTTGATAACTCCTATAGAAACCTCTCCATACTTTTGACGAATTTTTATGTATTTTTTATTTCTACAGCTACAAAAAAGAGACCAAAGCCACATAAACCAATGTAACCCTAAGAATTTGTCTAGTATAGCAAAAGCTCAACTTAGCAATACAAATCTAAGAATGAAGACAAACCTAAGAACAACAAAATTTGTGCAGGTTAAGTACACAAGCTGAAAAGAGACATGGCTAGATGGGCCAGGTGAGTGTGCAGGCATTGCAGCCAAGCATATAAACCGCTGAAAGAAAAAAAAGAAATATTCTAAGGATATTCATACCTGGCAATGTAAGCTTTTTTCTTAATCTGAGCCATACCTACTTTGAAGGACCTTAAAGAAAAGGAAAAAAGCAGTAGTACCTGCAGCACCCAAGAACTAATAACTTCCAGTGTCACCTTAACAAATGAGAAAGTCTTTCTTGTAACACCCTGAAATATTAAAACTTTAAAAAAGTAAATTAAATTGAGGTTCAACTAAATGTGTTTTCAGTTCTTTTGAAGTCTGAATTGTTCTGTCCCATTTAAATTATTGATCCAGATTTATCAGAATTTCAACACCACCAATAAGCATGAATAGGAGTAGGAAAAATACAAAATAAAAAATAGTACATTCCTCCTTTTTGGTTTGCATAAGAATTTACAGAAATTAGTACATTAGAGCTCTGTCCAGTGTCACACTGGATCACATCAGAGCAAGCCCCTAGAAAATCATCAATGAGAGGTTTTAGGGGAGAAAAAGCATTCAAAATTTTCTCCAATATTCTAACAGAACATGTCTACATGGATCAGGCTCTGCTCAATCATTTAAAAAAGACAAGGTAAACACCATTGGGTAAATAGAGAGGTTCTTCTCTGAACACAGTACTTAAAGAATTATCCACCATTCTTTTATCCACAGTTACTTCTGTGACTGCTCATCCTGCACAACTTTTCCTGAGAAAAGTGTTCACTGTTTATGTGACTGTGTATGGCCTCTAGCTTACAATGCACAATGATTTATTTAACCTCTGGCAGCCTTTGTCACATCTCGTGGCTGGGGACTGCTGCCCAAAGATAACTTTAGGCAGAAGGCCAGTTTTTAAGGCATGTCTGTAAAGCTGAAACACAAACCAACGAAACAGTAATATATACATCTAAAACATGAAGCCAATCCAGAGCCATCATAAGAAACTGCACCAGTTTACAGTGTACAAAACAGTTTACTTGTAGGCACTGCTTTAAACTAGTGCTGGCTCACAGCTGAGAGACCATCATAAAATGGTTTTGAGCACAGTGATTCTCAAGTACAAATCCCAAACTATTAGAAACTTGAGCAGCATGAGCTACTCCTTGGTGTTCCTGGAGTGGTCAACAAGCAGCAATAAGCAAAACTTGCCAACAAGCTATATTTGTAGAAGTCTTGCAGAGACAGACAAGGTGTCTGTTTGCCCAATTAGCCACCACTCCCTGGCTAGAGCAGAACAAGCATAAAGATTAAGATCCGGCTGGATTACAAACCAGACAAAAAAAGCAGTCTAATCCTGCTTCATTCTCACATATTGGTGCAGTTACTGCTCAGGAAACTGCATCAGGAAGCTGACTGAATCAAATGTTCTCTGTATTTCAATGCAACATTAAAAAGAAATAAGACAACCTTAAATGGGACAATCCAACAAAGCACTGAATAGATTAATGTGATTGCTGTATCAAAACAGCTCTAGTGGATGCCATAGTATATCCATCCCCACTGTCATGTCATAGACAAGTCACTGGTACAAGGTTTGTTTAAAGGAAAACAAGCAATATTGAAAAGCTGATTTAATAAATTTATGTGGCAAATACAAGTATCTACAATAAAAACATGCAGGGCATAATCCACTGCTGATATTGTTGTTTTCTCTTTTCAGGAATGGCACTAGGAATGATGCTAGCACATCTCCACTGGAGATCAGGTTAGCCATCAAAGAATTACTCATCCTTCTCACAGGAGCAACAATTGCCAGCATGAACCAAATTTGATTTACACATCAACAAGTTCCCCACAGGCTGGAGACCCTCACTTTTCTTTATTTTAATAAATATGGTAACTATAGTACATTCCACACTATGTGTGTTTCTTCACTGTGGGTAAAACCTACTGTTAACAGAAATTATAATGGAAGGTCATGAGAGCACCTTGCCCACAGAAATGCAAAAGGTAAATTGGGATAATGCTTCTTACTGACCAGTATTTTAGTATGGAGTATTGTAAAGAATAACTTGATGGATGGCACTGTTGAAGAGGCCTTCCTGATACGTATTATTAACATTCAATGAAACCATAATAATTAGGTAACCAAAAATTTCCCTCAAATTACAACTAGAATATAGCATTAACCTATTTGGCAGAGGAAACAAGAGGTGACCACACTGTGACTCTGTGGAGCACCATGAACCCACTTCAGACACGGGGGAATTGTAAGGGTGCATTCCCTCCCACACCTCCTCAGGCCTGCTCTGTGATTTCAGGAGTTCCCTCCCTCACTGCAGTGCAAATGAAATGGCACCATCATTACTGGACTTTTCTCCCCCATATTTTCCAGTAGTTAACAAACTTGATTTATGGCTAGGATGGAAACATATTTTTGACTGAAGCCAAGCATCTCCTGACCCAATAAAGAGCAGTACCCAGAGAGGCCCTTTGAACTCTCCCAGACCCCAGCAGGCTGTGAGCAGCACCCCTCCAGGTGACACACCACCTGGAGCTCATGAACCCTCAAGCCTGCCATACTGTAAAGACCATCCCCCCACAGCCCTCAAGGAGCAACTCCCAGCCTGCAGAGAAATGCAAATGGATTTGATGTATTCCACTGAACTCAAGGAGAACTTTTCATAGTAACTTTGTAGACAGGTAAAGATGTACATACCTCTGTGCTTGTGTGTGAATTATGGACTATCTATGTAGTAACCAGCAGAGTGAACCTTGCCTGCAAACTCTGCCAGGGCACAAGGTTAAACTCATATCAAATACTAAGTTATTAAAGCAGGTATGCTTACCAAAACAAAGGTAGGAATTATTGAAAAATTCATATTATTTGAAAGTAGCTAAGTGCTTGCTTGACACAAGTAACTAGAATTGTTATAACAAGCTGAGCTGTATGGCTGTATTGCATCAAAGATGGACCACAGTGAAACTTGGAACTAACAGCCTAAACATTATTAAGTTAGAACAAACAAAACTGTCATTTAATTACTATTCAAAAATTAATAGCTGGAGCAACCTGACTGAAACTACACAGAAAGAGACCTAAGAGGATGTGAAGATGACAACGTGGCAAACACTCGGTAACAAAACAGCAAAGCAATGAAGGGCCCAGACTCTAATATGGCTATTGATCCATACTGCTGCATGTTGAATTTAGACTATAATAATAATAATTGCCCAGGAATTTCTTTGTCTGGGGGTCCCTTTTTTAAGGCACATAGCTCAAGCTTCCAGGTACCAAAATTTAACAGTACCACTAGATCTATCTGATGGAGATGAGAGCCTAGTGTCAAATATGTCTTTAATATCTATACTGCAGTAAGTTTATCAGAAATGCTTATAATCACTCTTAACGACCTTTTTGGTTAGTATTCTAGATACTTCTACCAGAGCAGAAAAGTAAACCATTCAAAACACAGTTTGGCACCTCACATGGTGCATTTTAACAGGCAGTAAAGTGATTCACTATGACACACGGTCCAAGTGCTTTTCTACCAATACAGACACATACTGTGCCCATTGCTGACTGATCAGGAGTGCATCTATAAAGGCAGAAGCCCTATTCTTCCACTGTGTTTTTTGTTTATCTTTTTTCTGGTAACTGAAAGAAACCCCAGCCCAGCCGCAGTTTGGGCAGACACAGGTGCGATAGCGAAAAGACACACGGCTGTTTTCAAGCTCGGCCGATGCCCTGGGGTGAGGCTCTGCCCTCCCGCCGACCCTACGGACAACGCCGGCGCTTCTGTGGGATCCTGCAGTTTCCCATTCCAGCCGAGTCCCCGCCGCCCGCCATTCCAGGGCCAGGGGGATCCCCGGGAGCGCTGAGCCCGCACGGCCGAGCCCCCGGGCTCCCCAATGCCAGGCGAGAGCCCCTGCTGCACGGGCATCTCTCGGCCTCGCCGCGGCCCCTGCGGTCCCGGCCCCTTCGGTCCCCTCACGGCTGCCCGCCCATGGCAGGGCGCACCCACAGCCCTTCACCGGGCAGACGGCGGCACCGGCACCCGTAACGTCGCGTACCTGTCCGTGGCGGGGCTCCTCCATGAAGCGAGCGTCGCCTTCTCCCGTAGGGCCCTCAAAGGTGCCGGGGGCAGCTGACCGTCCGGCTCCGACGCTGCCGGGCAGCTCCGGACTCGCCCACCCGCTCCCTCAGAGCCGCCCTCTCCTCCGCCCCACGCCGCTGCGGGGTTGGGCCAGGCGGAGACACCCCCACACCCCCTCGGGCACCTCCTCCCGGCGGAGGCGGCCGCGGCCTGGGCAGGGGCTGGGGGAGCGGCGCGGCGGGAAATGGCGGCCGGGCCGGGCTGAGCTGAGGGGACGGAGCTGCACCATGAGGCTGCTGCGAGCCCTTCTGCGCGGCGCTGCCCCCGGCAGCGCCTCCTCGGCCAACATCCCGCAGCAGGTGGACTTCTACTCACGCTTCTCCCCCTCGCCGCTCTCCATGAAGCAGTTTCTGGACTTCGGTGAGTCCCCGCCGAGCCGCCCTCGACCGCTGCCCCTCCTCCCACAGGCGCCTGTGAGGAACGGGGCGGCCACGACCCCTCACCTCGTCAGCACTGCCCGGCTGCTGCTTATCTGTTAATGTGCTTTCTGGCAGAAAAGGGCTCTGCTTCTTTCTGGGGCAGAGGAGCCCAGTTGGCTTACCCCCGGAGACCGCAACTATGACAAGGTTGAAATTTTGCTGAAAACTCTAGTTTTTGGCATCGCCGGGGTAGTTGGGTGTTTTCCTGCAGAACCCGCAGTGTTGGGGAGAGGATGGAACAGCTGTGACAACTGGTAGCGTTAGAGCAGTGACTCAGACAGGTGAGACTGGTTAAGCCTTTTGCTAAGCAGCATGCAGCCTTTTCAGGGCATCTTGCAAACACATGCAGCGTTTAGCCTCAGCTGGCACCGAGGGGCTGAAACAGTCATCACTGCTCAGTCACTTGCCTGTGCCCTACAGAAACATCCTACCCTAATGCTGCTGTTTTAGAGGGTGTGTGAGAGAAGTAACAGGATGCAGGCACCAAGAGCCATCCTGGAGGATTTGGAATCTAGTCTTGAAAATGGGTGTATCAGTAACAGGATACTCAGTCTTACACTCAGTGCCAAAACCATTCCTAATGATTCCACATTTTTGACTGTCAGCTTGGAAACAAAAGGGATCGCAGGAATTGTTCTATATTGCTTCAAAGCAAAGACCACAGAGAAAGGTTGTGTAAGTTACACTGAGAGACACCTTTTCAAAGCCTGAGGTCGGAGCTATCCTATAATACATTCTGTTTCTTTACCCAAGGCACTTTGGTGTGCATACATGTTTACATGTTATATATATAACTGGTTAATAGTTTCAGAGCTTTTTATAGTTTTGCAAGTAAAACACAAGTAAGAACTAATCCTAGAACCCCAAACTTTGTATAAGCAGGAACATTTACAAAGAAGACTTCCTCACAATTATGTGCTGTCACTTCATCCATGAAATGTATCTGACATTTAAAACTCCAGACTCCTACAGGAACTCCACCATATGTTCTGTTGCTACTGTACTGTTAAGCAAAGAATCTTGCAATTTAGAGTTTGCTTTGACCTGTATTCACCACTACTGACAAAATGATTACCATAAAACCAGTGTTGATTTTCAAGGCACATGATTTCCTTATGTCAAAAGATAGGCTACTTTTTTGCTTAGTACCTGAACATACGGTAAAAATAATCTTGAAAACGTCTACAATATTTTTTCCTTCTCTTTTGCTTAAGGATTTAATCACAGAAAGTAAAAACTAATAACAGAAATAAAAAAAGTGCAAGACAGAGACAGTAGTATGTGTCTGTAAGACATTCTATCGCCATTATTATCTGATGGTGTTTTCATTAAGGTGTTTTGTTTTTTTTTGCTCCTTTTGCAAGAGTGAGAGCAGTCAAAGAGGAAATAATAAAATCTTGTAACGCTAACTTAAAAAAATGAAATATTCTATAAGCAAATTTAGGTCTGGTCTTGGGTTATAAGACCACAGTATTTTCTTTAGGAGCTTTACCCATTTTTTTGCCTAGATGTAGACTCTAGCTGCACAGGGGAAGAAAGTCATTTGCCTGTTCAATTTGCCTGCCCTATACTGCCTTCCATATTTGACCCAAGATTGGAAAGATAAGGCCTTCAGATACAAAAACTATTTTGTGAAATGTAGTTTTTTGAGTATAGGAGGCATTTAAAGATTATATTTATACTCTAATACCTCCAATCTGAATTGTTCTTGGAATTTTACCCAAGACAAGGGAAAGGCAAGTACCAGTCATGCCTGAAATGCAATCTGACTAGGGAGAAGAACGAAAGGTTTCTAGGCAGAGGTCATATGTAGACAGTGCAAAATGCTATTAAGTGCCATTGTGTAGGAATTTCTTGTAAATTATTCACTTTTTTATTAACTGAAATTCTTTCATCAGTGTAGTTTTTTTATGTGTCTGAGTCTGCATGCTTTAAAGTAAACTGCTCTGTTTCAACGTGGTGAAGATTTTTCATGTTTAGGGCACTCCCAGCTTCCTTCTTTCTTTCCTTATCCCTTCCTTTAATCTTCTTCCCCAGCTTTCCCTTGCCAAATGGAAAGGGTGAACTGAGCAGTAACACAGAAGTTAATTTTTAGGAGGTACCTGTTGTGAAACACCAGACCTGAAGTATGTGCCTCGCTCTAGCAGATGGGCAGGTTAGGAAGTTCAGATGCTGTTTACGTGACAGTCTTGAACTCTAGGAGGAATTCTGGCTGAGAATGAAGTACAGCATTTCTTAGTCTCTTCACGCTGCACCCTCCTTTCTCACCTAGAAAACAAGCTTTGTGGGAGTAAAAGCAGGTCTTGATTTTAATAACCACAGTTAATTGCCACCCCCACAGATGACACTTGTTCTTACAAAAGGACAGGTCAGTTATCAAGAGACAGTATTTTCACTTCTAGCTTTTAAAAATGTAAAAAATTAAATTTATTAGTATCCTAAAAAATTAAATTTATTAGTAGCCTAATGTCTAAGTAGAGGAGCTGTCCTACTTTCATTTCTTTCTCACTGTTCATGTGAATTAATTCACCTGACTTCTGTTCCTGTAAGACTGCATTTAAACTACAACAGATTTAGTTGAAAATGAGATCAATATTGCTGAATTTATTTTCTGAAAGTGTTTGAGGATGAGTTATGATAATTCACTAAGATCAGTCAGGAAGAGCAGGGTGTATGGGACTATGATACTTTCTCAAGCATCCTTCTCATAGTTTCCTGTGCTGGTTTCATTTGCTTCTCTGATGTTCTCAGAATGACATATTGTTTGATCAGTTCTGGTTCGAGTCAATGTTTGCTGCAAATAAAATGAACAATATACATGGATAGAAGTTATATTTAAAGTTGAACAGTATAGGTCTGTAACTGTTGGATCACTTTCTGTTTACATATTGAAGATCCTCATTACTGCAACAGGAAGGTTTCAGTATGTGATCAATTTTGAAATACAACTGGGCTGCTGCCATGAAAGAAACACCAGCTTACCAGCCTGGCTGAGTCAGTTTTGAAATCAAGGCATAGGCCTCTTATGCAAGAAAGTAAGTTTGTGTAGTTCTCTGCCATAAGTATTGACTTAATTCTGATGTCACGTTGGTTCTAGGATCTGAAAATGCTTGTGAAAAGACTTCATTTATGTTTCTGCGACAGGAGTTGCCTGTGAGATTGGCAAACATAATGAAGGAAATAAGCTTGCTTCCAGACAACCTCCTAAAAACACCTTCAGTTCAGCTGGTGCAGAGCTGGTAAGAACTGTGACATTCCATTCCTTGCAGGGTGACCTTCTGTATATATACACGTTGGAGGAACTCACTCTCTTCTACTGAAAGAACTTGGCTTGTTAAAGAGAATATCACTTATTTATACTGAGATGTTAAATATACCAGTGTGATCAGAAACTAAATTTACATATGTGGGAAAAAAACATGTAGTAGCAATTAAAGAACCCACACAAGAATTAAAAAAAATCATTAAGTATTGCACACACCCATGTATGAGGAATCAAAAAAAAAATTTTTTTTTAAACAAAAATCCAAAACAGTGTTCAATAGGGAACTTACCTAAAAGTGAAGAAGCTAATTGAAGAAAACAACAGAAGCAGACTAAGGCACAAAATGTTTGCAAAACATAGCATTTACAGGACAGGTTATTGCAGAGTGAGAAAAAAGAGAAAATATGAAGAAAAAGCAATAGGAAGTTCCCAAAGCCAAAACATAAAACAGAGAGAACATGAAAGTATTAAAGTTAAAACGACATTATTTGAAAAGTAAAGTTTGCTTCCAAGTAAGAAACTTAGGCATAAACTTTTTAAAGATGAAAGCAAAACTGAGAGATTGTTTGGCAACTGCTAAAGGCACAAGGATTTCTGTCAAGGCTTTTAAAGTTAAGATATCTGCCAAAATCTGCCAGTAAGTGGGATTGACTAGATGACTGAATATGAAAAGAGCTATCAATGAAGATGAAAGCTCTTAATGAAACACAAATGCTTACATTCTCATGATACTAGATGACACTGATCAAATGGGAAATTAATTCCATTTGGGCAAATGCAAAATAGAACACGGGGAAGAACCTCCTCTCCCTGTGTACTTGCTTCCTTACAACAGAAAAAGAAATTTTGATGCTACTGGGAATGTTTTTCTGGATATGTCAGTTTATGGCAAGAAGGAAAATAGTGTTAGGAACTAAATAACAAATGGGGAGGACTATAATTGTACCACTGTGTTAGCCCATTATTCCCCTGAATTGCATGCAGCTCCATCCTGAACAGAAAAGACCAAGAGGGATAATCAGAGGGTTGGAACAATTTCTACGTGAGGAGAAACCAAATAGAATTCTTCAGCGTGGAAAATACGTATCTAAGGAAAGGGATGGCTGAAATACTTAAATCATGAACAAATGGAAAGATTTTTCTATTAAATGGAACGTGCAGGGGCTGCAAATAAGTGATCACCTACTGGGTTTAAAACACAAAGATGATATTTTATGCATTCTAATTAAATTGTGGAATTCACTGCTCTGTAGATTTTGGAAGAAAAAATCATAAATAGATTGAAAGGAATCTAACAAAATTTACAGGGAGACAGGTAGAATGATTTGGAAACACAAAACATTGGAAGACCACAAATTGCTAACCAGAGAGATCTGGGGAGACATATTAGAATTGATCTTTATCCTGTTTATTTCATTGAAAGGTATGTCCAAAGTCTTCAGGAAATTCTTGACTTTAAGGACAAAAGCTCAGAAGATTCAGGGGCTATTCACAGGTAAGGCTTTGCTGTCACATATGTTGTATCTTATTAGTATAGTGTGGAAGAACTGGCAAGAAAACAATAGCTGAAAAAAATTTTCCTAACTCAAATCTTTATAGAAGAATTGCAGCAATGTCATCCCCTGTCCCTAAAAGGAGGGTACATTAAAACAGGAACTTAAGCACTTTAGAATAATGTCATTCTATAGAATGCTCTGCTCAGTGCTGGCTGACCCTAAGTGCCATTTGACAGGCATGGGTTGTTCCGTGGGAAAAACAGCACGCTTTTCTTTCTCTTGGCAGAATCAAGATAATAAATAAATAATAACTTTATAAATAGTCAAAATAGTGGATTACTGATTGTTTCAATGCTAGTCACCTGAAATACGCTGTAAAGGCTGACCTGCCTTCATACTGCAGTAGGCAGATGTGATATTTTTGTATATAAGTCATTTTTGTAGACAAGCACTCTGTTTGCCAGAGTATTAAATTCCCTTGAAAGTGAAATACTGACGATGTATTCATTTTAGTTTTACAGATACTGTGATAAAAATCCGGAATCGCCACAACGATGTCATTCCTACGATGGCTCAAGGAGTAACAGAATACAAGGAAAGCTTTGGCATTGATCCAGTGACCTCGCAGAACGTGCAGTATTTTTTAGACCGCTTCTACATGAGCCGCATTTCAATCAGAATGCTCCTCAATCAGCACTGTAAGTGCCACTGTTAAAAGGAGGGGAGATGATATCTGCACATGTCAACTGTGTTTTCCTTTAATGTTTAAGTGTTTAATATGTTCTAAGGTACCACTTAGGAGTATTCTATTTACCTTGCTATTTATAACACATTTTTAATACAATTCCTAAAATATTTTTTAATAGTAGGCTTTTCAGTATGGTGAGGATTGAAATTATAGATTGCCTATACATTTTTTATTTAGCAAAACTGAAGACACTAACTAAAACTGTAAAGTTACGCTGGATATTAAATGATGCTTTCTTTTTTGGCAGCTTTACTGTTTGGTGGGAAAATTAATCCAGCTCATCCAAAACACATTGGAAGCATCGATCCTAACTGCAATGTTGTTGAAGTTGTTAGAGGTAAATTCAGATGATAAGAACAAGAATCTTGAAAACTTAAATGAATGTCTGTACGAAGAGCCAATACACATCCTGATGTGCATATTTTGTTTTGTTCTTTCCTACCTGGAGCAGAAGTTTTATTTGATATGAAATACAATTTTGTTTCTTTTTCCTGTAAGTGCAGTTTTTCTGAAAAAAAATACAAATCTCCCTGACAGTGCACAGTACTTTCAAAATTTTTTTTTTTCTAAATGTGGGGAGGGAAATGTAACTTCCTGTGTTTTTTATCACAGATGGTTATGAAAATGCCAAGAGACTTTGTGATTTATATTACATGAGCTCTCCAGAACTTATCCTTGAAGAACTGAATGGTAAGCGAATGTGGACAAGGCATGCTCTTGAAAAAGAGCTGGTGGTGAAATGTTCTGCTTTTCACATAGTTCATGTGTTCTCTGTATCTACTGTCATAAATTGTTTTTTTTTTTAATCTGTCAGAATGGTTTCCCCATTCTTCCCTTTAATCAGAAAACTGACAAGAGCAGAAGTTTTTGATTCTACAGCTGTTGATATAACAAATTTAGCAGACTCCTTCCCTCACTAAGATTTCATGTGTCACCACATTACTGCATCTCACCCTCTCTGCATTTTTTGCAACATGTTAAAAGATTTATACAAGACATTTCATTCCATCTTCATGATACCTAGAGGAGGTTTTTCAGAAGCAGCTATGACAGACCCTAGTCAGTGATCCCATAGTGAGTTTTAAGATTTATTTCTAAAGCAGAAAGCAACATTTGAAAATCTTGATTATGACTTTTGATTAACATAAAATTCTTCAAAAGACTTCTGTTCAAAATTTCCTTCTTTAAATTTAGCAATACAAATTTACATTTTGAATTACTGTGGGAATGAATAAAAGACATCTCATTTACTATTTAGTTATTCAGACTCTCTTCTCTCCAGCTAAATCACCAGGACAGCCCATGCAAGTGGTGTATGTGCCATCACATCTCTACCACATGGTTTTTGAACTTTTCAAGGTGTGTGCACTTACTGTTAATTATAAAATTCTTTCATACATCTTTCATGTTTACTGAGATTGTATTGCTTTGACTTTTTGAACTGATTCTGGATCACAGCATGTTTTTACAAATGCAAACTTCTTGCCATTTGACTGCAGCAACACAGCTACCCTGTACTATCAGAGAAAAATTAATTGCATAGAAAATGAACAGCTTTGGAAGATATATCTCTTGTACTTATCCACTGAATACCTTCTGAATAGAAAGCCTAAATCTTAAAATGTATGAAGACATTAGTTAATAAAGCAAGTGAGAGTAAGATATCCTATAAATTGTCTTTAAAAAGACAAATCTAAGTCTTCAGATCTGGTAAAAGGAGTTAAAGATCCTTTACAGCTTTCCTCAAGCAGTTTAGTCCTAGACTTTTCCTGGTATTTGTGTAATATTGCATGTACTATGTGCATTATAAAGAATTCTACAACACAAATGCTGTTATGTTAAACTATTAAAAGTTTCCTTTAAAAAATTAAATATTTGAAGTCTCTGTATTCTAATAAATTAAATATATACTGATACTGAATAAACCAGAAATAGAAAAAAACCCATTCTAAACCAATATACATTCGTTGTGATTCTTAAATACATGATAAAAATAACTGCTAAATTGATATTTTAAGATAATATACAAAGTGAGTAGGATTTAAGTTGTACTTGGAAATTACAGAATGCAATGAGAGCCACCATGGAACATCATGCTGACCGATGCGTTTACCCTGCAATTCATGTACACATCACGTTGGGAAATGAGGATTTAACTGTGAAGGTACCAATTTGGATTTTTTTACTATTCTGCAGGTTATTTTGATTCAGGTTTTGTTTCCTGTCATGGGCAGCAAATTAGTAACTTGAGGTGGTGATCTGGTTCTATCAATAGATTGTATGTAATGACATAAGTAAAGAAACCCTTATGGAATTTCATACACTGCTTCATGAAGAGGCTGCAGTCACACTGAGGGCTCTGCAATAGCTTCCTTTACTTGCTTGTGACTTGCCTAGCTTAGAAGCAACCATTACTAAAAATGAAATAGCATCTTTATACATTGTAACAGCAACATTTTCTAAGTGACAATGACAGAGCTATACAGGTGTGAAACAGCCGAAGAAAGGGAAATATATATTGTATATTCCACGCAAAACAAACCTCCTGAAGTAGTTTGCAGTTCCTTCTTTTTCTGTACAACATCCATGTTTGATTTCAAAGACCATCTGCAAGCACTGGGTTTTTCATAGGGTCTAACTAAACTGTCATAAAACAACTCCTTTGATGTACTCCTTCAAGTAACAAGTTTTAGTAAATTATATTTAAATGGCAGTATTCTCGAGGAATAAAGATAAAATACACAGAGAACCTAGCATTTGCTAGAATGTGTAGATAGTGACTTTAGACAAAAGTGTGTTATAAGCAAGATAAAAGCAATGCGCAATTTAAGCAGAATTTCCTTTCCTCCAAGAGATTATGAATGCTTCTTACAGCAGTATTTTATTTAATGGTTTGGATAAGGGGTGAAAGGGAAGGATTCATCTCTCTTTGGTCATTGTTGAAGATAAGAATTAAAGAAAACCTGTAACTTAGTAGGGACAGCTTCACATAATACTTTACCAGAATTTTCTCGGGCTTATCATTTGAGGGTAGCTGTCTTTTATAAAAATGTGTTCAGGGATATAAAGCTAAATGCTTCTTCTTGTTCCAGATGAGTGACCGTGGTGGTGGTGTTCCTATGAGGAAAATTGACAGACTGTTCAACTATATGTATTCAACAGCACCACGTCCTCGTGTTGAGACATCACGAGCTACACCTTTGGTATGCGAGACTTTCATACCCTGGCATCATGGACAGGTCTAATTGTCACAAAAAACTATTCAGCCAAAGCCATGAAATACTGATTTTATAGATATTACATTGAGTAATATTTGAATTTTACTTAATTCAAGCTTAGTTAAAGTAGTTTTCAAAAAATAACTTGAAAACGGCATAAAATACTAAAAATTACCTTAATTTGTTCAAGATTCTCTTTTTCTCTATGAAATCTAAAGATCAGCTACTTCAAGGAGCATATTTAGCTATGATGCACATACTGCAGTGAGAGCAGGATTCAGAATTATTTTCATAGCCACTGAATGAAAGAAGAGTAATTATACAGCAATGACTTTAGATGAAGGCTGTAGTTCATTTGTATTGTGAAGTCATTTGTACCAACCCCAGCAAGGACGAAGGTACATAGATGTGACAGGAAGAATCCACTTTGATCTCCTGTGAATAAAGAAATAAAGCCTAAGCTCTCAGAAATTAGAATCTCTGAACAGCATTCCTGTATTTATTCTTCCACACTGCATCATTTAAAAATAGATGTAGTTCTGCATGTAGATGACTCTGCAAGTCGCTAAACACGAGATCTTTACAGAGGAGTGTTGTGTACGCTCATTGAGATATTGCCTCGAAAATTTAGTATTTAACCAAAAAATCACGCTTAACACTTTGGGGCTCTGTCCTGCTACTGCAGCCAGGGCTTGGGAGAATTTCAGTATAAGCTGCAAATTCATAGACATTGTGTCTTGAACCTTTTTTATATATACTGATGATGAAATGTGTCTGACTTAAGAACACTGAGTACTTAAGATTAGTAGCTCCATGAGGTGTGATGCAGACACAGCACCATTTTCTCTAATGGCTTCTCTTCAAAAAGCTACCATAATTCAAGAAGTGTTACCTACCAGCCCTGCCTGACAAAAGAATCAAACAATTTTCTCATAATCACAGTCATTCAAGCATTCTTCTGGTTTTGGGGTATTATAATAGTTTGGAGGGGGGAGCATAATAATTAACACCTGAACTCCTGTTACTGTAAACATCATGCTTAGTTTGTCTGTTTTACCTATTAAAACAGAAAATGCCAATGATTAATGAAGTTAATGGAAGTATACTTTTTCTCCTGATCAGGCAGGATTTGGTTATGGCTTACCCATATCACGTCTGTATGCACAGTACTTCCAAGGAGACCTGAAACTGTATTCCTTAGAAGGCTATGGTACAGATGCAGTTATTTACATCAAGGTATGACATAATACTCTACCATTTTACATTTATCAGCAACTCTAATCTGAACTGCTAATGGTACTCCTGTTACGATAGCTTCAATTAAAAAGAATCACCAGCTACCACCTTTTTTCCTTA
This sequence comes from Certhia americana, assembly GCA_018697195.1. Taxonomy (NCBI): domain Eukaryota; kingdom Metazoa; phylum Chordata; class Aves; order Passeriformes; family Certhiidae; genus Certhia; species Certhia americana. The sequence goes on from CM031863.1 coordinate 19,674,750, forward strand.
CAGGCCTTATCAACAGAATCAATTGAAAGACTCCCTGTATACAACAAAGCAGCCTGGAAACATTATAAAGCAAACCATGAGGCCGATGACTGGTGTGTGCCAAGCAGTGAGCCAAAGGACATGACCACTTTTCGCAGCATGTAGCTTTTTCCTCAGCAGCTCCTAAGAAGTAGGTTTGTCTGTAAAGGGAATTTAGAAGACCTGATTTATACCAAGATGTTGAGCCACTTTTGATATGTGAAAGTAATTTTAAGTGGTGTAACACAAAGTTTAGTGTAATTAGGCTTTTCTGAAATTAAAAAACCAACAGCCACGAAAATCCCCAAACGTGCACTTACAAAGAAAGGTCATACTTTGTTTGTTTCACTTTCTATTTATGACTGTTTTCAGAGCTAAGTGAAAGGAGCAATATTTTGGTTTTTATAGGGATCAAGGCAACAGCAATTACATCTGGTATTAACTTGTATTATTGCAAAATAATTTTATGAGAAAAACTATTGAAAAAGCTCACTGGAACATTCTATTATACAATTCTACAGATTAATGAGAAGTTCATGTAAGAAATACTGAGCTCATTGCTATACCTTTGCAACTGTATGGCACTTTCTTTTATCTTAAGCATGCTGAAGCTTAATTTTGCTAAGTTAGATATGTTGCCTACATACACTGCCTACATCAAGGGGTTTTTTTCAGCTGTGGAAATCATACCTCTGTAGGGATAAAAATTTTAAAAAGCATTTTTAACTGCTACTGCTGGTATAATGTATCTCAGGTATGTGGCATTGGTTGTATTTCTTTGGTTGTAATGTGAATATATAACAGATGTGAAAAACTTCTCTTGGCCTGATCATTGTGAATTAAAAAATAGCATTGGCTTGTATACAGTAGAGAAATGTTGTCTTGCATTTGCCTGTATTTCTGTAGGTCATACCAAAACACAGTATCAACATTCTAGCCTTCATAGGATCTCAGACTTGGGTATGTCAGGTACAGCTGTAAATGGAAACTGTTTAGTAAACAGATTATTAAAATTTGTCTGTAATAGGGCATCTCTATTACTTTGACAGTAACTACCTTCTCAGGAGTAAGTAAGAATAAGTGGAAGTAACAGTTTTTAAAAATACCATTTGGGATATGCTTCTGGCATTGTTTTTGCAGTAACTGGAAGTCACACTGTAACATAAATGTGATAACCACAATACATTAGTCAGCCAAAGACAAATCAGAACTGACAGAGGAAGATAGAGAAGGGAATGAATCTTACCTTTCAGATCTGGAGTCCTTTCAATAAAGAATTTAACTTAATGCCTACTGTACAAACTTGGCTCAAATCATACAAAATCTGTGTTGCATCTCCATCCCTGTCATTCCTTAACATTTTTGGAGTGATGCAGTTAAAGCCATTGAGAACTAATCCTTTTCTCAGTTAATTACACTGCATGTAATTCTGTGGTTTGTTCTGCAGCAGACATGAATAATCCCTTTCAGAAACAATAAGCCTAGCTTTTGCTAGTTTAATATGTCTGCACAGAGCAGAAGGTGAGATACCACAAGTGAAGGTGATAGTTGGGATGTTGGAAATTGAAGTCATGGTACTCTAGTTGTAGCTGAGCCAGATTCCAGATTTACCACCTGTTAGTTACCTCCCTAGCCAAGTTCTGCAAAACAATGCAATGGTTTTATACCCTGGTTAAGCTAATGTAGATAACTTTAACAGAAGTGCATTACAGACTGGGTAGAATACACAGTTAAAATGATAGTCTGAAGGAGGATTATTGTATCTTAATTGCCACCACTCAAGTTTGTGGGCACCTTGAGGCCTCTATTTTTTCTTACAAGGATGCAAGAACACAACTGGTACACCTTTTAATCTGCATGGCTACAAGTGAAGAGAACTAAGTGCTGTTCTCTTCTTTGGCCCTGCAAGAGGCTATGAGAAATGCCACATAGTGTAAAACGGGGCCCGTACAAGTGTTGGAAGGGACACTTGCAGCTATTGCTTTTGCTAAACCAAAGCTGAAAGTTACAGAAGGGTTTTTACAAACTCAGGTCTGAAGCTGAGCATTCTAGCCTTTACAATTTTAACTAACTCAATTGATTTTATTAACATTGGACAACTACAAGCGGTATTTCTGAAGAAAAGCTAAGTTTTTTTTCTACAAAGTCTATTAAGTATTTAGATATTACTGTAATAAAGTCTCTTTCATGTTCTCAGCTAACTACCAATTGAATTCTGATTACTAGAGCAACTTGATGTATAATTATATTTGTAGTTATTTCTTCACCTGCTGCCCAAATGATTGTGGTGAAAACACAAATGCATAGTGTTTTGATTTACAATATTTAATCCTAGTTAAAACTTTGATCTTTGATAACTTTTGCTTTCAATAGAAGTGCAGAAGACAACTTCTGTGTTTAGTATTTTCATTACTATACTGAAGTTATTGCAAACACACTGGTTAAGTTGAAGTGAATCACTACAGAAAAGTAGTATACTGTCAAAATGCTGAGATTAATAGTTTTGTACGGAAATTAGTCTTGCACTGTAAAATTAATATTGGTTTGTGTTAATTTTGTGAAAGACTTGCTGCATTTATTCATTAAAAGTGTTGTAAAAATGAAGCTTTGTTGGTTGGTTGTGTAGCTTGGTACTAAGCTCGTTCTGTGCAGCCAGACTTCTTGTTCAAACCCACCAGATGTTAAACGCTGTGGGCTGTGATAATCAGTGTTCATGCTCAGGTGTCAGGGGAATTTACCATCCCTACTATGGCCCCTCCTTACCTGCAACAGCTCTGCACACAGGGAAACCTCTGAAAAAAACTCCTCATTTCCACTAATCTCCATCATGAGAAACTCTTCCCAGGGTGCAACAGTAGGCTTAAAAAGAAAAGGCAATATGGCATTCTAGCAATATTCTGTGTTCTAGTTGTGAAAACACTCAACTTTATTGACTGAGTTAATTAAAGCGTTGTTTTACGTGGGAGATCCTGAGCATTTGATGATGCCATACTTCTAATTCCTTTTCTCTTTCATCAGTAGGGCAGCATTCCTCTTTGGTTCAAGGTCTGTAAGTTTGGCATACAACTGAAAGCTACTGTGAACAAAGTAAGTAAGTTAAATCTTGACCAAAGAATGCATAAAACTGAAATACAATCTCTTTTAAAAGGTAACTATTACCAAGATTTTCAAACTTTATTTTGGAAATGCCTAGTGTGCAGAAGCATTTCCACTCAGTCCTTCTTGCTGAAATTTTTAAGACATTAATTAAAAAAAAACCCCAAAACCCAAACCAAACCAAAAAAAAAACAAACAAAAAAACGTGAAACACCAACAGTGAAGTTCATTCATTTAATTAAAATGAAAAACAGTCCATAGATTTAAAGGAGAACTTGGTCCACATAAACGAACTATGCAAGTTTTATTCTAGTCCATTCTAGCATGGAACTGATATTTAATCTAGTCTATGTTTCTGGAATAATCTAAATGAAGGAAGTGCTCTTGTAGTATCTCTAGAAAATAGTATGTAAATATACAAAACACCAAGTCATGTTCTAAGCTATTTCCAGAATCAAATCCTCCTTTAAAGAGAAATAATCTGTAGTCTACAACTGAACATTTAAATACAAGGCAGGAACCCAGTGCGTCAGTGATAATTTTTCCTACAATTCTTCCCTCAGTATTTTAAGTCTGAAAAACAGTATGGTTTAAAATTAGCAAATATATAAATTTGGTCCGCAAAACATCTTGTAGCGTGTAGAAAAGAGAAATACATGTATTGCAAATTGATCTTATTCATAGCATAAATCTATAAAACTATGTATTATTTAGGAAAAATAGGTTAAAAAGGATCTTATTTATAGGCTTAAACCTTGTCCCAACGCCATACGGGTAGTGTACAGAAAACTTAGTATTATGCTTAGGACATGTAGTTTGTGAAAACTTCTTAGTATTTCTTGTTATTTCCTCAGTAAATTGCAACACATAAAATTCAAAAACAACGTGCTACTAAAGTGAACTTTGAAAGAAGTTCCAGAAGTACAAGAATTAAAATAATCCTAAGTATGAAATACGTGCCTTCTTTTTAAATTAATTTGACATTACCATTTTCTTAAACTTAATTTTTACTATACATCTTTAGTGGCAACAGATAAACATACTGTCACAGACTGAATTTGTTGGCAGGATTTTTCTATTGTCCCTCTATCAGCTTCAGCTCTATCAACTGCTAGTCGACTAATACTGGAATGATTTTTAACACAGTATTCTACTTTTCACAAACATCAATTTCAATGAAAAGGGCATATGACACCTTAGAAGCAGAAATGTTACTTAAGGCAGAAAGTTAAATTATTGTCTATTAGTACAGGCAGAGTCAACTAGAGATAAAAAAAACCCTGAAAACATTATTTCATTTTATTGGGCTGTAATGGGGAGGGACCACAATTAAAAAGTAGAAAACCACCTACCACGTTGAACTGTTGCACTTTTCCTCCTCCCTCAATTGTACAATTATATACAAATCTACTGAACTTCCTCGAGATTAGGCAAGTCTGCACTAAAATAAAATGGTCATTTTAACAGCTTGATTCAAGAGTGGCCACCACTCTGCCAGTCTTGCGAACTTCTTTTTCCTTCTTTTGAACCTTTTCCTTCTGCTTTTCCAGTTTTTCCTGTGTTTTTCTAATATCCTTTATTTTTTTCTTTATTGTTGATCGGTCATTTTGACTGGTAACTCCCAAAGCCTTTGGAGGAGGAAAACAAAACCTGATCAGTAATTTTTCCAACAGAACTGTCAACAGTGCTTGTGCGTTAACAGTACAAGAAATAATTATTCACTTTTTGACAAGATAGTCTGTTTATTTGAAACATAAAGACTTAGGGCTTCAAAAACATTGTAAATAATCATCTGGGTAACAACATAGGTAAGGAAACCAAGGGAAACACTTCAGTTGTGAATAACAGTTTTGAGTTGTATTTTACAAACCTGTAAACCCCCGAGAATTTCCAGAAAATAACATCATAGGTATTAGTCTCCAGATATTTTTCTATCTCTTTTTATACACGAGGAATTTTTACTCAGTAGCTGCTCTTATTTTGTGGATTTTGAAGTGTATTATTAGCAGCGGCTCAGGAAGAGTGCGGTCCATTGGGAATTGCGAACGGCAGGTGGCAGCAGGCGATTCCTGACCGCACTCACTGTGTCAGCCCCAACGGCACCAGGTGCACGCTGAGCTTCAAACACCAATTCACGGTTCCACAACCGCAGACCGGCAACTTGACAGGCCAGTCACTGCTATTTTCTCTGTGCCCATTAAATTTTATAAAACACAGGACATTTAGAGTTGCATGTTTATTTAAAATGCAGGTGTATTTTGGAGATTACAGTTATAACACCTTCCCCCCCCCCGCCAAGCCCTTCAAATTCTGCTATTGATCATTAATAATCATTTTCATTAGGCCAGAATAGATCAATAAATCTCTTCTAGCTGTGCATCTTTCCTGTCCACAATGCACTCTCATAATCTAACAAGAAAGAAAAACTGCAGGAATTTACCAGCAATATAAGGGCTACATATATGCTGCAGCTTCCAGGTGTAAAATGGCAAGAAAAGGCTCAAAAGATTCAGAATATCTATTTTTAGTAGTAATAAAAACTTGAAACATTTAGTGTCACCAGATAGGATTTCAGCCTTCCCATTTGAAGTGGAAATGTTGAAGAAACAGATTTCTAAAACTGTATCCTGCAATTCTATTTGAATTGGCCTGTTTTGATGTGACCTTATGTTGAGATTAGCGACTGATGCATCAAGACTCCTTGGACAATTATGCTTCCTTTCCTTTCCTCAAGATACAAACAAGGAAACAATATTTGTTATTTTTCTGGCTATAAACAGCCTGTCTTTAATTCTACAATCAATTACCAATTACCATATAACTATACAGTCTCCAAGTATCTCAAAAGCAACTCAAAATAAAATAAGAGCAAGTAACTCTAGCCCTTAAAAAGCCCTCAAATCAGGAAACTGGACTTCATGGGTTAAAAGTATGTCTAAATAAACAGTGAAGCTTACACAGTTACAAATCTATCCTGGGTTGTTCACATACCTTCAACTTCTCACTGTCAAGCTGCATCAACTGCTGTCCATCTACGTTCATAGCTGTGAACTCTGTAATGTACTGCTCCATGTTCATTCCCATTAACCAGTGGCATACTTGCTGGGTGGTCCATTCAGAAATAGGTCTACTGTGCCATTGATTTTGCTTTCCTGTTGTTGTAAATTCATCATCCAATGCCTAACCAGTTGAGAAAAGTCACCATAAGCAATATTTTACTTGACTGTATGTTAAATTCCAGTTATCAGTTGAGTTTGGTTAACAAAGGGTATTTTTAAACATGCTCTACTCCAAAAGTCAGGTTCTTGAGATCAGTTTGCCTAGTTTACAATAAACAAGACACTTCAACATTCAACACAAACTAAGTCAGAAACAGAGAACATAAATGGTAAATTGGACCTATCCAAACAATGAACACACTTCCTCAGTTAGTTGGTTAAGGTAGCTCTGTCTTAACGTTAGATGCTACCTTACACAGCATGAAGAACTATTAAGCACTTCTACTGTATTATTATTGTTAAGTGATGGAAATCCAGAATAAAAGCAATTCTAGTAGCCAGTAAATCTGGCAAGTATTCTAAGTACAGTTTTATTACATTTTGTACATTTGTAAAGAGAAGACTGTTTTTTCCTTGAACTAATGCTATTACATCAACATTTTAAAAGGTTTCCCCAGATAGGAGACGACTATTTCAAAAACACAGCAGCTTGAAGACTTCCACTGAAAATACACTTTGCTTGCTCACAGAGTTTTTGAGGCACCCTGCTTCAATTTCATTTTGCCTCTGAGGGGAAAAGGTACTGCTGTTTGTCCTGAAGTACTATTACTTCATCACAAAAGAAAAGCTATGCAACAGTGTCCTCTCTAAAGTGTCTGTAGAGAAGGAATTCCAGTGTGGTACCCGAATCAGTAACATCAGTTAACTGAAGTTTTATTAACTCAGAATCACCTCACACTAGTTCATGACTAAGTACAGGCTGCATTAGACTTACAGACTGCTCCACTGGGCAGCTTCCACTACTCATCCAAGATATTTGTAATAGCAGAAAATATGCTCCCCTTTTCCAGCAAGCCTTATGTGCATTTGTAAACACAAAACATGGTAAAAAGGAGTTTTCTAGTTACAGATTTGAGAGATGGCCCTGTTAAGTTGCAGGTGAACAACTACAACTGTCAGACAAAGGGATCTCACAAAATCCAGCTTACTTGATGGAATATTTAGGAGAGCTGATTGATGTAACATAATGATTGTGGTGATAACAAGTCAAAGATAGTGAGATGTAGACCTGTCACATGATCTGATCATACAACACAATGGATCTGAGCACACAATATGGAAGATGCGTATGAGGGGAAACATAAAATTTTCAATTTCCAACGTAGTGAAGGACTAGATGTAATTCAAAATGGTTTTGCTTTCCCTGTCTGTGAAACAAGGGACAGGGTCTACATTAAGAGGCAATGTAAATAAATAGAAACGAGTTTGTAGAGCTGAACAGTTTGTGCTGAGGTCCTAAAATCCACACTACAAGCATTTTAAACGATTTTCACTTTCAAATAGTCTGATCACAAAGACTCAATGGCCACTAGCAGCTGGAAGGTAGCAGGACCACTGTTAGAACACATCTGGTCTGATTTCTGAGATAAATTAAAGTAAGGCAAGTGGGAACAATCAGAAGATTTATTTAAAAAATGAACTCCTTATCCAAATCAAAATGCTTATGTAGTTATAACAAGTGCAAACACATCTACCCTACTGATGTGCAAAAGAAGAATAGCAATTTGCATAAAGGAACAGCAAAGGGCTCTAGAAGAGGTTTGGCTTGAAGTGCTCTATACAGCATCTGTATCAAGACAGCTGGAGCACTGATTCTTCTATCCAAGCTATCAAGTTTGAGATGCTTTGTACAGAGAAGATTAGTTGCATAAATTCCCAAGAGAATTTTAAAATGCACATTTATATAAATAATTCAATGTAGTAGTATTTCCCAACCTGATATTGCAATACAAAATATATATTGGCAACTTTGTCTCATACTAGCAAGTGTTCATGAATAGTAAATAAAAAAATCAAAACACTTTGCATTTTAAGTTGGACCTACAAACTCCTTCTACTTCATACTGGTAAAGACAGAACCCTAAAACCAGAAGTTGCAACAACACCCGAATCTCTGTTAAAACACACAGACATCATCTCCTTACAGATATTTAATACTGCAAAATTTCAATTTTTCACTACTGTACATGGGAAAGCATCTGTGACGATTTCTCAGAATATAAGAAAGTGAAAACTCTTAGAAGGATAACATGAAAAACACTAACTTTAGAGTAAGGCTTATTTGTAATCAAATAATATCTCCACACCATTTTTTTCCTCAGATACCCATTCAGAGGCAGAAAGAACATGTCAAGCTGTGTATGTACACCAAAGTTAGAGTCCCCAAAACAGCCACAAGAGATCTGCTGTGAATTCAGAAAGCAGAACTAAAACTACTTTTAAGGTATGGAAGCATGAGAAAGCCATGTGCTCCTGCATAAAAATGCATATGATTCAGAAAGCAAATAAAGGCTCTGGCGATAAAAATACAAAGCCCAAGAAAATTCCACTGCAGTCACACCATTTAACATACTAAGAACATTAGAAGGATTACCCAGGTAGCTTGATAACCATCTGTGAGTGAAGTGCCTCTGCTATAACTAGCTGGCTGCTAACAACTGAATTCTCACCAGGCAGTCACGACCCCAAACTGCCTGTGAGCACCTGTCCAGCAGAGAGGCAGACTCCTCAGTGCTGCCCATATATCTTTGTCTCTAAGAGGTGCTTCCATCTCCTGTTTCCCAACAATTCCAGGTCTTTTCCAACCTAATTTATTCTGTGATCTCAAATATCCCAAATTGCTGTAAGATTGATTATTTTTTTTTTCCAGACCTAGACTACGAACTTTAAAAACCCCCCAAGAACAGAACTACGTATTTTTCTTCACTCATACTGCTTTCCAAATGAGAAAACAGTTCAGAGTTTGTTCCTTGTTTTCCTCAGAGTAGACACTTGATACTCAATGTAATTACTGAAAAGGAACAAAACAGCTTTCACTGGTCATGCAAAACCAGGACAATAAGCAACATATGAAGTAGAGAGAACACTGGAACTCATCTAGAACAAAAAGAGGCTTAAATCATCACTTTACACATGGACAATTAGTAATAGACTGCTTTCATTTGAATTTTAGAACCCAAAATTTACTGAAAGTTTGTAATACTGATCAAAGAACAATATGCAAGAAGGCATCTTTATTAAAGCCTTACAATTTATACTGCTTGAAGATTTTAAATACACATTCTATTCATGAATCATTCCATTAAAAAACTGCAGGGAGTACTCGCAAAGATTAACTGGAATTCCTCTGGTTTTCTAGAATTAAGACTACCATCTCTAAAAAAATCTGCAAAAACTTAATCCACTACTACAACCTGTAAACGAGTGATATAATTTTTGACATGTTAGTGAATTTTTAACCTTGTTAGTAAGACTGTGCTGACTTTCTACATATTACTGGGATATTTTAAGATTTTCTCCAAAGACTGACTTAAGACAGAAAAATTTTGTCACATTCATGAACCACCAGTCCGGCAAGCCCTCTAATTCATTCTACCTAAGGTAACTATGTTCAGTTTGTAATGAGTTTTCCTAAACTAAAGGATTTAATTTATTTAGTTGTCCACCTGTCAAACACCAAACGAGACAGTATGTCAGAATGCTACCAAAGCGTGGACTTTAGGTATCAGCTGTAGCCAAAGGAATTAGTTCTCTAGGTGAATGAACACACTTTCAGGTGTCAGATTTCTACCTATGTATCAGAACCACCATGTTCTGGCTTTTTTCCTTTCTTCTTTTGTTCGTTTTTATTGAGATGAAATTTTATCATAAAACAAGCTTGCACAGATGTGAAGGCAAGGTCAAAAGTATTGCAGTTTTCATTTACCCAGGAAGTTGCTTTAAATTAGTGGAACTGAACAGTGTTATATTTAAAATAAAATCTTCAATTTGATCAGTGAGTTCATTACGATTTTTATGATGTAACTAGGGTCAGAACACACCGGCTGCTGTGTCATCCACTAGTGCTTGTTCTTAGTTCATTAACAGCTTCTTTACAGTGCTCTTCAACATTCAAATATGGAACAGCCATCTAGTTTCACATTACACACATCTGTTTCTATTAAACATGCTGTAGTGTGAACAACAACATCAACAACACACATATACACACTTTGAAACTCACCTCATTTGAAGAGAAGGTTAAAGTGTGTGAACGACCTGACAGATTTGGTTCTGTCACTAACCCTGAAAGTTCACAACTTGGCTTGCTATGGTATGTATCATCTATGACAATTCTACTCTGCAAACAAGTGGAAATAACGTTTTATTAACTCACTTCTTGGAAAAGCAGGTCATTAGGTGACATTCTAGTAATTCTGATTTTTGGTTAAAAAAATAGTATGACTCAGTTACCTTTAGAACACATACGAAATGTACTAACTACATCAAGCATCTGACTTGTTTTTGTTAAACTTCTGAATTCAGAAACGCAGTAACAAATTTAAAGCAATATCCCCAATAAGAGCAACTTGTGCAGAGAATCGGTCATAACCTGAAATGGTGTTAAAATACACAAAGAAGTGCATCAGTTACTTTTTCAGCAGGCAAACAACACCGGGAAAAGGAATTTCAAATGCTTTTGTTGGACTTATTCATGATGAACTTTTATTAAATTAAAACCTCCACAAACACTATGAATGAGTTTCAGAAGGTAGTATTCTGTTGATTCCCTTGATTTCCAACTCAGATTATCACCTTGAAACTATTTTTCTAAGTGAAAAATAATTCTGCCAAAAGCATGCTTCCTATTTTTGTCTGAAATTTATGTCTCAGCACTACTCTTTGCTGCCTACAAACAGTAAGCAATTATTTACCAGTATTTTCTCTAATGTTCTCTAAGTCTCTAATCAACTAATTACACTTTGTAAAGATGGCATAACACATCACTATATGCATAAATAACCTGAGATCCTAAATTAAGCTGACCTTTAAGATATTTTTCTTCAGTTAGTTATGGTTGTATAAGAGAACTATATTTTTGCAGTTATCTTCATTGAGCACTTCTGTATTTATGTTCTGACTTGAATTTCACCTGAACTTTCAGTTTTCTGGATTATTCCGTTTTTGTTTTGTAAGTGCACTCCCTTATACTCTAGATTATTGATACATATTTTCAGCCTTAAAAACACTACAACAAAGCTCAAGAAAAAAAGCCATCACTACCACAATGCAACAAACATAAACCCCCAAAACACAACTTGAGTTTCCCTGCTACCTCTGTGTAGTACTTTTCTTGACTGAGAAATGGTACTCTATATTTACCATGTAGATTATTTTATTAACAACATTATTTTTTCGGGTCTTCTTCATTCTTTTAGATGTAAAAATTATTACCAGAAACAACAGAATACTCTGTCCATCAACCTATTCTCAAATTAACTTCAACCCAAACTGAAAATCTATTTAAAAGCTTTTCTTTTAGCCACCTCTCAGTTCACTCTTTCTATCTTTATAGAGAGTATCAAGAACAATTCAGACCAAAGAAACTAAAAAGATACAATAATAAAAATATAGCCAAAAGTAAAGCATCTGAGCACCAGCTGTAATGTTTTCTCTTCCTGCTCCTAATGACTTTATAGGAGTAATTTCCTTTTAAGCATTTAGAGCCAGTTGCAAAGATTTTTAACTCTTGAATAGCATAGAATTTGGACAGAAGAGGTTTTATAGGCATACTTCAAATCATTTAAGGTATTAGGATATAGTTTATACCACACTGCTGTTCCTTGCATAGAAAATGAAAGACTGTGTACATGCTTACAGAAGTCAAGTAGTATTCTGGAAAAACAGTGAGTTTAAACACTATGTATGTGTGTATTGTATCAGAGAATGGGACAGATTTAAGTCAAGGGACTAATTTAAGAACTGTCTGCAAGCACACAGGACTTTAGTTCTTGTGTTTCTTGTTTTCATAAGGATCAAGAAGTTGACTCACTACTTTGTAAAACTAAGTTTAAAACTAACTTCCAAATCATTTTAAGAAAATAAAAGCCTTTTAAGCGCAGTAACTTTCAGAGGCAAATTTTGCAAAACCAGAAACCAGGTAATAAGGAATGTAATTATATTCCTTATATCATCAGTACTAAAACACAACTACAAAGATTATACACAATGCAAAGAACTCGCTTCCACGGAGATTTTTTACATGATGAAGTTCTTATTTTAGGCTTTCTACTTTTACCTCCTGTTTAAGAAATACTGTCACATGATTATATGGGATACTACAAACATAAAAGGAATAAATGTTATTGCTATATTTATTACATACTGCTTTATTTATATATTTTATGTTACTATCAACAAAAAGGAGTATTCTTTCCTTGAAATCTGGGAAGATGACTTTGTCCCTTGCTTTTATATTGTTTTAGTAACAAGACTCACTTCTGAGTGGTCAAGCACATTCCTTTGTCAGTTTTAAAGTCTTTTCATAGCAAAACAAGCCGAAGCCTTGTTACTGTGCAAATGTAATTATCAACCCTAAGTTCATATCTACAACAGTTAGTCATTCATTTAAAGTGGTAACCACCGTAATATTACCACGTCTACAAAAGACCCCGAACACTGCAAACTGAAAACAGCAGGACTTTGGAGAGGAGAACTATGATTTTATGATTAATGAATGTATGAGAGTCTGTTCTTAAATGAGATCAGCTTTCTACCATTTTACAAAGCAGGAATATAGCTGGAGACTTGCATAATCTCCCAGCTGCTGGTTTGCAACTGGCACTAAGGAAAAGAGCAGCAAGCAACAATTACATACTGGAGCACGAGAAGGAAACAAAAAAACTTAAACCAGTAGGCAAGAAACCAGCTGGAAGGCCGAAGTGGTAATCATCTTGAGTAAGTATAGTCGAGTAAGAAGAAGAGACTATTACTTCAGAACAATGTGAAAAGTAAGAGACCATTCAATCTGGTAAGATCTGTAACTTTTTGATTGTCAGAAATAGCTGTATATGGTAGATATATGAAAACATTAAGAGCAGCTTAAGCACATTATGTGTGCTTATAGTAGAAATGCAGCAGTGGAACTTTTACTTTGCTTAAAAAAAATTATTCCAATTAGATAGAAAGGAGGAATGAAGAGGGGAACCAATGGGTTCTTCTGAATCAATAACTCTGAAAGAATAACCCACTGATTGCTTGTTTGAAAAGGAAACATCTCTGGATGGCTTTGTTACAGCCTATTAGGAGACCAACTACAGCCTATTAAGAGACCAACCATGCATTCCTATTTAATAAAAAATTGTAGCCAAGTATATGCATATTCCTTCCAAATCCCTGGGTTATTTACAGAAATACCTTTTGGCCACTGCATGCTTCAACAGAAGCGACCAATGCAGGAGCTGTAAATACACAAGACTGATGCACACTGGACAGTGTTTTGTGAAGTATTGTTCTACCTCAGAGATTCAAAACTTCCTGCTCTTTTTAAATTTCTGTGTTATAATAAGGATTGTATGGTTCTAAAACTACTTCCTTTAGTTTTTAAAAACTATGTACGCAGACAATTTACTATCACAGGTACTGTAGATTTACACTAGAGAAACAAAGTATTTTAAGAAAAGGTATTATAACAGCATTTTAGTGCAATTGCTATCTGGAAATATGGAAAGCAAACTTGTTATGTGCAAACTCTGCAAAATATCAGTGACTTCATAGACTACAACCTGGCAAGTTTCTCTTCCAGATATACAACTCATTTCTTTTTAACAACACAGAAGAAAAGCAAAACATGAAAAGGTATTTTAACCATCTGAAGTGAAGCAGAAATGTGAAACTCAAGAATAAACCCAGCTTATGACCTCACTCAAATAACTGTAATTTTTAATTTAACAAAATCCAAAGGAAAAGAGAATGAAATCAGTAAAATTGCTGGGAACAGTCGTAAATTGAAAAATGTTTTACCAAATATTCAGACAGCACACACATAAACCTTTTGGTTTCTAAAGCTGTTCCTTTCAAATAGTTTAAACTGTAAACATGGTAACTATGTTTATGGACTGAACTGTGTAGCCTCATTCTCAAAATCTGGTTAAAAGGCTCTAAATTATTAGATTATTAGTTACTCAGAAGCCTGGAAGAAAGTGTTCTGTAGATATGTGTCTTGGCTTTTAATACTATATTTGTTAATGAAAACTAGGATTCCATCTTTCTCCACCTGTCTGGTACTCCAACCCTACATTCCAGTACGGCAAGAACTGTCTGGCCCACTTTTTGGACAGCTGACGTCTATTTATGCACAATTCCTCCACAAACTAGTCTGGAAAACAGATTTTACCTTTAGAACTATGCTTTCCTGAAACTAGCATTACTTTTAGCATTACCAACCAGTGAAAAAGCATGCCCTGTGATCCTTCCTTAGATGCTACTTCAGCCTGAACAGCCTCTACAGATGCTTCAACTGAAGAGGAGGGAAGATGAAGACTCATAAAATTCCTGCTTGTAAGTGCTGTAGTATCTCAAACTTCTCCAGCAATGCTTATAAGAGGTGCTGTGGTCAAGGACTAGGTCACTAGGCTTCACATACTAACCACTGATATTTTTACTTTATCAAGATGCAACACTTAAATATTCAAAGCACAAATTAGTCATGTTTACCTTGCTTCTGTTCTTTTCTTGACCGTGTTCACAACCATCCTGCCCGCTCTGAGTAACCTGCAGACTGCTACTTGAAATCTGAGGCTCTTTGTGGCTGTCTCCAAACCAAGAGAAAGGCATGCAAGTAGGAACAGGGGAATCTGAATCTGATGCAGATAGATTGTTGCCAGAGTCATCCAAAAGTTCTCGGGAACCTCTGAGATAAACAGATTAAATTCAGTTTAAATAACAGCAAAAACCCCCATCCCATCCCTCAAATATACAACTCTCCCCTTAAAAACAAGGACAAATTCAAAACACACCACTTATTTTTTCCAGTTTCACAGCACAATTGATACTTGAAATGAAAACTGTTGCTTGCCTTTAAATATCCATGCAAAACAGTAAGTTATTTAACAACACAAATTTAAGAACTTTATCAGTATTTCACAAAATTTACAATATCAAGTAATTGCTAACCTAATTTACTCAACATTTATCTTTTTAAGCAAAATACAGTTTCCCTGTCGTCTTCTCTCTTCTGTGAGATTAGAAGCTCATCTCTATCATTATATCTTCAAAGAATTTTGCCAGTTATACAAGAAAGTACTTTAAGATCAAACATTAATGAGTTTTAAAGAAAACCTTAGCTTACAAATTTTAGGAATGCAGCATGCATGTATAAATTAACAAAAGAACTACCTGCTATCCAGAGAACCTCTTAGATTTTCTTTTTCTTGCTTCTTACCCTTGCCCCCAGATTTCCGCAATCCACTGAAGTGAAAAAACACAAATTTCATAAAGCACTTACATTTACTTGGTGCACCACTTCTTAAATTAGCAAGTTAGCTTTTACATTGACTTCAACAGTTGCAAGAAGCCATATTTATATTGTTATACAAAGCATAATTTTGCAGATTATGAATGCAATTAGAAAAGCTCTGGCATACATATTTCATTTAAGAAGCATGACAGTACCCTTTCAAAAGCCACAGATAACCAAAATAAATACAGAAAATGCCTAAAGAAGCCTAGCATACAGTGGATATAACCAGGACAAAGATCACAGTTTTACTGCTACATTAATGCTCCTAAGCATTAATGCACAGCAACTTGAGCAAAGTCACTAACTACATTATTAGGGTGTGAAATTCAGCCAATTTTTATGTTATACATTATGATGCATTTATTGCAGTACCAGTCTAAGTTCTTAATGTTAGCTGGCTTCAACGAGCTTTACCCCTGTCTTCATTGGTGTTATGCATTGGTGTTATTAGCATTACTGGAATCCCCAAAATTGTTTTATTTAGAGAATATAATATTCTCAAAAATAACACAGAACAACACTTATTTCCAAAGGAACACATGTAAAATCTTACCCAAAATCTGGAAATCTCCTTTTGGACTTCCCTGATGGTATTCCTTCATTTGTTTCTGCTGTCCTGTCTTCATTTTTCCTTTCTTCTGTTTTCCATAGAGAGGTGAAAACCAAAAATGTTATTGTAAAAATACCTGCAACTTTCAGCTACTAATGATGATGCTTTTAAGTCAGACACCAAGACCTGGCTGACAACTCCTTTCAGATAATAACTGAAAATACCACAGCCAGCCTAAGTCATTTTCTATGGCTTCTTCCATCATTCTGGCTGTACCAGACCATTGAAAAACGGCAATAATAACGAGTTGCTGGCAACTATTCAAGTCTATTCCATTAGATAAAGAATAATTCTATACTGTCTAGAGAAAGGTAAAACCACAGTAGTTTTCCCTAATGAATTACTAACAAAAGTTAGTTTATGACAAGTTTAGAAAAAAGTAGCTCTTTCTTTTGCAAAATGTCAAATTGAAAACACACAACCAAATAACCAGTATAAGATGCATAAAAGAAATCCATTTTTAAGGCAACAGTTGAGTAAATATAGCATTTAGTATTTTTTTAATACTCCTGAAGTATTTACAGATGCTCCTTTAGTATTATTTTTGGTTCAGTAGCTAGTCCAGGCCAGCTGCTGCAAACATGGGCTACGTTCACAAGCTGCCAGCTCCAGAAGGTGTGCCTAACCAACGTGATGGTCAGTACCTGGAGAGCAGACAGCTCCTGACAAGCTGAGTTTACTGGAAATGGCACACAAACTGTGACTATTCTGAAGAAACAACTGGGACTTTGAACTCCTCCGAGACTCTTATTTTCAAAACTGGAATACAACTTCTTAGGACCCCATTTTTTGCTAAAGGAAGCATGTCCAATACCAACTTTTCAATTATTATGCAAAATTAAGTGGCAAGCATCACATGACTTCTTCTCAGTGGACTGTGACCGATTACTGCAAGTCCTAAATGTACTTACTTTTAAATTGTCAGACTACTAGATTTTTAAAAAATAATTGAAGTACATTTTGTATTGCAGATCAGCTGTTTCCTAACTTAGCTACCTGCAAAAGACATGCAGTTTGCTTTTTGGGAGACAGAGTAAATTTTACGCTCTACCTTCAAAACAACTCTTGACATGATAGACACAGACTCCTTCAAGGGCCATAAAACCCAAAAATCCTGTTTAGTACATAAAACTGAGGTCAACTCCATCAGCAAATAACCATTATATATTTCTGGAAGGATTATCTCAAAGCTTACATACCCGACAGTCAGGATAGTCAAGAGTTCTCCCCCTCTTTTTGGCATATCTAATCAGTAGTTTCTGATCAACATTAGATCTTTGGCTAATTAGCTAAGCACTCTTTCTAAATATGTAACATCCAATAAATTATAACCACAGTTAAACTGGTTATTTTTTCTATCAACTTGAATACAAAACCAGAAGAATTACTTTTAATACTGACATTTGTTTCCACCACTATTTCCAAAGGTAGTATTTTAGTAGGTTAAAATACAGACTGACACATGAATGCACTGAAAAGGTAATAGAAAGCATTAATTCAACAAAGTAATAGGCAGACATTTAAATACAGTTAGAAAGCAACAATCTAGCACAAACAGCATTTAATGTTATTTTGCTCACAAAGAGCAAGCTTTCAATACTAATCCTGATGTACTGCATTAATTAGCAATTCCAGGGGCCCATTTAGAAAAAAAAAGAATTTACAATGCTTCTGCTATCACAAAAAAACTGCAGAAAAGAAAGCAAAACCACATATGTATTAGGTATGTGTCTTAATAAATGGGTTTTTTTTAGTCTATTTTTGTTTGAGACTTTGTAGAAACATACAAACTAAGGACAGTATAAACAAAAGCCTGTTTCAGGGTATTAAAAGAATGCTTTTTTCGGAGCTGTATGGCAAAGACAGTAAGTCATCTGTCTTTATACATTTGTACTAGCTGATTACAGAAAATATCAAACATTTAAAGGATTATGTTAGATCCCTTTTTCAATTATCCATAAGAAAAATGCCAACTACTCCTATCAAATAATAATTAGTAGTGACTAGGCTGGTTATATTACCTTTAACCTTCTTCTAGTGACAAATATCCTAAGAGGGCATGATGAATAACGCAGTAATTCCCACAATACTTAGAATCTGTATGTTTTTTAAACACTTGGATAATGTCTGGAAGCACAAAGCAAACAGTCAATTTTTCTGGCAATCAGGAAATCTGTTAGACTTCCTGTCCAATACACTGCAACATATGAGGCTACTGTTTTGCAAAAATGTTTTAGGACCTTTACTGAATACATCTAATATTTGTAAAACTTCAATCCTGAAGAATTAAAATAAAAATAAACCCTTAAGTCTTACCCTTGGCTTCTTTCCCTTTCCCCTTTGCTTCTCTTTGCTTAACATTCTTGAGATACCCTTGAGGAGAATTTGAAGTCATCCCTTCAGGAGGAGGTGAACGAGGGGTGGTTGTGCTATTTTCGTTGTTTGGTTTGTGTACTGGAGAAGAGTGTGTGGAAGCAGAAGGACTTGACTCTAGAGGACTTTCTGCACTTTCTCTTTTTTCAGGCTTTTCACTCTTTCGATCTCTGTCATCCAGGCACGGGAGAGGTAATTTTTCACTTGTTTCTAAGGTCTTAGTTAGGTATATAGTAGAAGATTCTCTGTTGAGAACACTGTCTTCTGAATCCTCATCCTTCAATAAATTTGAAAGTTATTTTATGATAAACATGACATATACTCATTTATTGTCTATTCTTTTACCAGGGTGGAAGGATGTGCTAAGCAAATTTCCTCAGTTCAGGAAATTTTCTAAACTTACATACTTATGGATACCATCTGAATCACATGAATCTGATTTTATAGGCTGTTACTCACCTCTATACACACCTTTCTGCACATCCCAAATAATCTCTTTCTAGCCAAATCAGAAGTGTTCTGGTACACCTTAGCCATTCCAATTCAATGCAGCCAGTTTTCAGTCTAACTGAATTAGTTCAGTGTTCTCCTTCTGTAACAGGCTCTCTCATATATTGACTATCTATACCTCAATTCTTCAGTTGTTTTCCAGAAATATGAAAACATTATACTGATACACTTCTTGTGAACTCAAATGATGACTTAGGGAATAATGAAGCATTTCAGAACTCTTAAGATTTTGAAGAAATTTGGTAACTAACTTGTTCCAGATGAAAGAACGACAAGATAAATTAGTATACTTCACAACATATCACTGTATCAAAATCTTTCAGCAGAAATAGCACAGAACAAGCCTGCATAGTTCTTTGCCATTTCAAATTAACTCTGCCACGAAAACACAATAGAGTTCCCATATATGTTATGAACCCTAAAAGGCTTTTTCACTTGATGCAGCATAAAACTATGATGCTTTGGCACAGCCTGAATGAAGCATAGAGAACACAATTGCAAATACAGACACAACTCAATATATGTTCAGTATCCAGAGCACATGTTTATCAGTGTCAGTACCTGTAGATTTGCAGTCTGTTGTCCACCCCCAAGAGATTCTTTCAGCTTTGATCGAGAAGGTGGCTGGCGCTTTACTTTCAAAGCAAGCTGAGCTTTTGCTTTGTGGGCACTCGTGTCTAATCTGGGAGTATCCCCAACAAAAGCATCAAAATCTGCAACAAATACATACTTGTAAAAAAAGTAAACAAAATGAACAGCAAAAACTCGTAGGCAAGTTCACCAACCCGCTGTTCAGAAAAATATTCAGAATTTAAGTCAGAATTATTATCCCTCTTAACCACTACTGTATGAAAATACTTTTTAATATTATACTACACTATTTTACACATTGCAATAACAATTTCTATTTCATTTGAAATATACTTTTACCCAATTTTTTCAATTAAAAATAATAGAATCCAACAGAATATAATTGTCTCATGGACTGAAAACTGAATTCTGTTCTCAAATAGATGAAAATTTGTGCTTTCTTAGCTTCAGTCTTTAGGACAGAAACTCTTTACCAAGTAAGAATTTACCAAATATTTTTAAAATTTAATTCTCATTTGAACCTCCATCTGATATTTTATAACATTTTGTGCACAAAATTACAAGACAAAAAAATCAAAGTAAGTTTACTGTCAATTATAGCTTGAAATCAATAGGATTTTAACTGACATATTTCAGTGTTTTAGTCCCACTAATCTCTGTTACATTCACTAATAGAGAATCTGAAGAACAGTTAAAATAGTTCTCTCTCCATCCATCTCCTCTCCTACAACATTCAAGAAATACATTATAACCATACTGAAAATGTTGGGGGAACCTAAATTCAAGTATCCACACTGACTCAATTAAAACATTTCCCCAGTCAGTATGAAACAGCAAACACTTCACTTCTCTTAACAACAAAAAACCCACTACACATGTAACTCCTCCTAATTTTCCTTAAGTGCAAATAAAAAAACTTACAATCTACTTACCAGAAATCAGCATATCTAAAGAATTTATTCTTTCTTCTATTGATTTGGCTTCTTTTTCATTATCTTCTTTTATCTTTGACTGTTCGTTAGACTGGCTTGGACTCTGGAAGCCATCCTCCAATGAATTGCCACCTTCAAACACATAAGGCATTTTCTCATATGCTTTTAATTTATTTTCAAGCTCTGAAATCTGCAAGAATTAAAATTCAGAAGTGAGTGAGATACAAGTCTCCAAGAATGCAGAAGTTTATTTCAAAATATAATACTGCTTTACTTTTTCCTGATATATTTTCAGTTGTTCTGCATATTTCTGGTCTCTCTCTTCAAGCAGCTTTGAATGATCTTCTTCTTTCTTCAAAAATTCTATTTCTCTGGCGAAAGAAATATACATGTCTATGAAATAGTAATATACAGAAATGTAGAAAAGTATTTTAAATAGAAATATGCACAACAGCATTTACTAAAAATTTTTCCATTAGTGAATGGTGACAAAAATCAGTCTGTAAGGTGTAACTTATATTCATTAAACTTAAAATGTCACAAAAATGACGTATTTATTTGTATGCTTCTGCTGTCTTCAAAAGAAAATACAGATGACTGTAATTTACTCTAGGCAGAAAAAGGGATGTGTGGCAACACTTTTTCTGCAAAGTTACAACCATCTCTCATTTTAAAAGTGGCAAGTTGCATATGCATTTAAGCCTGAAATACATGCATGACTCCAATCATTACATCTTACTCCCTGCCATAGATACATGCACACACAGTGTATTTTCCATCCAAAAGCTATGGCAAAATTTTTTGTAGGAAAATAAATTGCATTTCAAGTTTCTACTTGGTTTATCCTACAGCAATTGCAATGGCTAGGTTTACAAAAAAGAAAAAATAACTACAGTGCCTGCAACAATGAAACAAAAATAAAAGCTGCTTTTGCCTGTGCCATATGGAATGACATACAAAACTGAAAATAAGCATTAAACATCTACAACAGATGCAAAAGCTTCAGGGACAATCACACGAGTAATGGGAATTTGCTAAACAGTGAGGGAATGGAAAGGAGCGTGTTAGCAGTCATCTTCACGTACTTTTGAACTTCCATGTGGGTAAGCTTGGGAGGAGAGGGGAAAGGAGACCTTTAAAGAGCTCACCCAACAGCACAAAAACGTACTGTGAAAAGTAACATTTCTGGATGTGGACTACAGAGCAAAAGATCATAATAAATTGCCTTTAAAAGTAAGTAGCAAGTGGAGAAATTTGGAACAAGAGCATTATACACTTACAGCAACTACCAAAAGTAACAACTGTATTCTGTATTATCAGGACACATTTACTTATATTTTGCAATTACCTCTTGTTTAGCTAAGAGGGAATATCGTAGAACAATCAGTCACTATCGCATAACAACAGTGCTGGAGTCCCTCACAGGTGTATCTAATATACAACTTTAATTCTTCTAAAAAACCCAACCCCATTAACAGATTGAAGATACTGTTTTCATGCTGTCATTTTAGTGGGCTAGATACATATCCCCAAACTTTCAATTTTTCTCAAAATTCTTTTTACTCCTTCTTCAAGATATAACTCCTAACTCAGACTAAATCACTATCTGTGTATCTGGCTATTAATGAATATTCTTTGATGCCTACTCTATCAGGAACACTGAAGTCAGTCAAAGCTGAGGATTTTTCACAAAGAGCAAAAGGTATTGCCAGAGGCCTCATATCACATTTCAAGTAGTCCTTCCAAAAAGCAGAGATACAGTTCAGCTTTTAAACTAAGTTGTTTTGAAAAAGTTGTCATTGAAATATTAAAGAATTTTTCCTTAGGTATGAATCGAAAGCAGCAGCGAGATTTTCAGAGAACCTTCCCAGAAATTTGTGATGTAAGGTATGGAATAATTCAGCATTTACAGCCCACTGTTTCCCTGCAATCTAATAAGTGAAAAGAAGTTAAGTAAATCCTATTCCCCTAGGTATTGCTGACAGCTTTCCCCAAGTTATATAAAATATACAAGCAATAAATAGAGACCTGATATTTTGGGATACTTACTTTTGTTGGTAGTCTTTAAGCAATTTCTTGGCCTTGTTGTATTTCTTTTCAAGGGCATCACATTGTTCTTGAGTCTCTTTAAGACGCTCATTTACTGTTTTGCATAAATTCTGTGCCTCTAACCAGTAGGTCTCTAACTTTTTAATTTTCTCTTTGCTTTCATCTAAGTTTTGCTGTAGTTGGGCTCGATTAAATTTCCATTCATTTTTTTCTGCTTCAACAACTTTTAACTGAAAAGATTAATACTTATTGAATTAATCTAAACTAAAAGATGAAATAAGCAAGTTTTTAATACATGTTTAAATGGAGAATAACTAATAATAATTATGCATCAGTAATATTAAAACAGGACACAACTTTTAAAGTAAGCACATCAACTCTTCCAATCCTTGCTAATCTAAGCAAGTTTAGAATTGAAACCTAAACTGCTTCCTCATTGATATTGCACTTTTCTAGACAGATAAATGACCAAGACCTGTATTATTAGCTTATATTGTTCAAGATCTCATCATATCTTAATATGTCTGGAGAGGCCAGAGATAAATGACACGGCTCTTCCTAATCAATGATGGCATGCACAGGGTTTCCTTTTCTTGAGCTAATGCACAAAACTACCAAATATTCCCTCAGTAAAGGAAAGGGATGCCACCCCTTCAGCTAGACAGCAGCTACATTCCCACAGGAATGCTGATATGTGAAAGTCTCCAGGTCTTGGAGGAGTGAACAGGCAAGACAAGATACAGCCTAGTTTGTCCATGCCTCCTTATTTGGGGACACCACTTATACTGAGGAAATAAATCACTGCTTTGGAAGCCAGTTAAGATCACCTGACAACGGAACAAGGATTTTGAAAGGACCAAGAATTTCTTGAATTTAAAAATGGGGTTGTAAGTTGTACTAATGCCAACATTTTTAACAGCCTTTGTGCAATCCAGTTGGGTCACATACCAAGAATACTAGAAAGAGGAGAAGCACTGTCAGAAATCAAACAGGGAGCTGTCATAAGTAGCTTTTGTCTGCCTTGCCTCAACAGTTGCAGAATGCATGAAATACCCCAGTAGATACTGCTACTGAAAATTATTGCAAACTGAAGTACTATGCCCTCTTGACTCGCTACCTGTTCCCAGCAATGTGCTGCAACTTGTCCTAGGACATGCATTTCTGAGCAAGGCAACACAGAAAGGCAATGGAATAAAAAGAAGCTGCTCGCTCACACACAGTACTTTCAGAAAGAGGCCATGTATAAACCTACATCAGTGGAAAAAGCAGAAAAAAGAACAAGAAACCCTTTCTCAGAATAAGCAGGGGCTTCAGCAAAAAACCAAAACTGTTGGAAAAAACATCTCTGGCCAGACCAGGTCAGAAATTTGAGGAGGAAAAGAGGATAACAGAAATAACTTTCTGGTAACAGAAAGACAGCCACAAACCATTGTCTGGCCAAATCTATTCTCAAATAAGACAAGTTCTATCTACTGATAATGTTCTCATATTTTTTTAATGAGCTGTTTCATACAGCTCTCCACTATATTCAGCTACTCTAAGCAGTAATACTGAGGCATTCATTTAAAGTGGAGACTTGGGGGATGGGTTTTTTAGTTGTTTTATGTGACTTTTGGGGTTTTTTTTGGTTGATTTTTTTTTTTCATATTATTTTTAATTTGAGTACAGCTCTTTAGCTTAGAAATGTTTATCTAGCATAACATAGAGTAGAGGGTGCCTGAGGCATAAATGGATTGCTGCCCTTTGCATTCAGCCTATTCCTGGTAAAATCAGTAGCCATAAAAACACAACAAAAAACCCCTCAAAACAAACCACTCACCAAAAAGCTCTACCAATAATAACAATCTTTGAAAACTTACTTTCTCCTTCAGTTGATTCACTTCAGCTGTTGTTACTGCATGTTTTAATTGTAGCTGGAACAGATGAAAAAAATTGTATGAGCGCACACAAAATTACATATGAAAATGCTAGTTTTAAGTATTTTTCCATGACTCCCTTTTTCTCCAAACCATTGTTAGAGTGGCATAAAGTCAACGTAATTATTTGTCAGTTTCAGAAGTAATCATGAGCTTTTATTTAAAAAAAATTAAAAATTACTCAAACCCTCAAAAAAGTTCCACAGTACATAACCACCCTAAAAATCTCCCATTGTTGTCTAAGTATTAGGAAAGCTGAAAAGATTATACTAACATTTTAATGTTTCAGGGTAATGAAAAGGCAGCAATGCACTTACGATGACAACTGATATACAGAATAAAGGAAAAACTTAACAGTACTAAGTATTTCTACAATCAGCACTTCAAAATAAAAGTGCTGGCTTTATTTTAAAATTAAGCCAAGTATTTTTACACCACAAATCTTTATAGGATTATTAGAAATCAAAAAGACTACACTTAAGCCAAATGTAAAGATTTTTTAAAACAGTATTATTCCTTGTATCTCACTTTCTATCTATAACCCTGCAGAGATTTTCTTTTTTGTCAAGGCACATTGCACCAAACCCAAATTAAAACTGGTGAATCCATGACTATTCTTCATTTAGATTATGTTAGTAACAGCGCAGTAATGATTCTACATGAGATTTTAATTATAGTAACAAATGTAAGTAAATATAGCACTTAAAAAACTTCAACTTGCTGCTACGCTTCCAAACCTAAAAAAATTGTAAATGTTCTCTAGAGATTAGCAGCCTGCAATTTCTACTTCCTCAATGATATTGGCAACATTATCAAGAGAACAAATTTAGGAGATGTGCAATATACTAATCCTTCACAAAAATAAGTTGATGTAGCAGCAAATAGCATCTGACAAAACAGTTTCTTTGCAGTATATTCTTCTCCTCCCAGAGTGAAAATGACAGGCATTTAAATCTACCAGAGAAGCCTGGATTCCTAAATGCCAAAGGCTGTACCATTTAAGTCCCTGACTAAATCCCACAGCCCTGAATAAAGCAAATATGCTCCTTTATAAAAACCCTGGGAAAAGAGAACCATACTATTTCCAATTATGTTAAGTTATGATTCAGAGACTGGAATGCCCTACTGGGTTTAAAAACCCATTCCTTCCAAAAAACACAACATAAAAATACCCTCCAAGCCAAAAATATGCCCATCTAAAGAATCAAGTGCTTTTATGTACACAGATTTCTCAGAAGACTGCAGGGACTAGACCAAGAAATTAGAGATATATTTCTTGTCTTCCTGAAGAACAACACTTGAGACCATATTTGCACCCCCCACGCTCTCTGCAGCTAAAGCCATTTTACTGAGCAATAAGCACATGCAAAGACCAATGGGCCACAGAACTAAGAGAAGCATCCTATCTGTCTAATGCAATGCTCAGACAACAAGTACAGAGTTGGGGCTGGGTTCTACTGCCTGTTTCCAAGGGCTTTTCAAATTTAATTTAAAGATCGCTTAATGTAAATACGCATAGGGAAACTGGATATAAAAAATTACAGAAGATCTACATTACAATTGACATTTACCAGAGATATTTATTGGTGAAAAAACAAACCCAAAACAACGAGAGGGAACGTTAAGGAGATTATATCCAAATCCTACAAGGTTCAGCTGTTCCCCAGTGCATCACAAAGAGTATTTAAAAAATTGCTACAACACCTCTTTAAATTTAAGAAGAGACTGTGCTGAATCCATATCCAAAAGTAAACCAATATCTTCATTTTCAGGAAGATCAAAAACTTCTACAGATTTTCCATGTAAATGTGACTCATATGTATCATCCTCATCATCATCATAGTCATCATCCTGACAAAATGAGAAAATCATGACATTCTGTAACACACACACTCTTTTGCATTATGGTAGTAGCAATAACCAAAGCACACAATCAAGGAATCCAACTGGCTGCAAAACTTTTCTTGACCAGTTACTATTCCTTTTTAATTTCTTATACCTATGATAAGTGCTAAAGATGACTTGCAAACACCTCCATCAAAGTTCCACAAGAGAGAGCTAAGAAAGACATGCACAAAACTATCACATACACCTGACAGTTAGAAGTGTATTTTGGATTAGTGATAAAGCAATAATCGTGTGCCTTGTTAATGGTGGCATATGAAGTGCTTATTTTCCTCTTTGTAACAAGTTGCATGTGTTATACTTTTATTGCTTCAGTTTGATGACACCCCCCCCATTCATCCCATTAGCAGAGGATGAACAATGTTTTACCTGCTCTGTATCATCATGAACGTAGTGCTGCTCGTACAGACATCTCTCTTGCTCTAAGGTCTCACTAATGAGACGGGCTACTTCACTCTCAGCCCCTGGCTTCTCTCTCCCAATCAGAAACCTACAGGAAAAAAAACCAAATTATCTTGGAGCAAAAAATCTCAACACATGTTTAAGAAATTAATTTGCTACACTGCTGCCTTTCACAACATCTTTGTAACATTTTCATACTATGGCTTGTATTCTCCATGAATGAAGAATGACAAAAAGAAGTTTTCAGAGAAAACATACGTACCTCACTGTGCCTTTGGTGTTCTTTAGTACAGTGGCTGCAAAGAACTGAGTAACTCCCACTAGACTTATACCATCAACCTCAACAATCTGATCATTTACTTGAATTCTGCAAAATAAATAAATGCTTGGCTATCAGTTAAACAATACATTTCTGATATGACAAGTATCACTTTAAACTCACTAGTACTTAAAATGACAGATTTTGAGTCCACTGAAATTCATTGCTTAAAAAATAGTCTCCTCATCCTCTGTTACTATGCAAATCACTGATTAAAATTTACACAGTATTTGACTTTATGATTTTTTATATTATTTACACAGTCACTGGTGTTATGGGGTGTCAACATGATTTTGTGGTACTTCTACACATTTTGAATGGGCTTATTTTGAATTTTTCTCATATGTGCTGCAAGAAGATCTACAGTTACTTAGCAAAAAATGTCCTATAATAAAGAACTCATTTTTTAGAATTTAACATAAAGCAGAAATGTAATAGTCATTCAGCTGCCTTCAGCTTTTGTATTTTTATTCACAGTATTCAGTATATCTAATGGAAGTAACTGGGCTCAGTTGGAAATTTGTAAAAAGCATAATCAATTCAATGGAAAAACTCACCGTCCATCCCTCTGAGCAGCTCCACCATCTGTTATTGTTTTTACAAAAATACCTAGTTTTTCCAGTCCCTGATCAGCACCAACTCCCATTCCAATGATACTGATGCCCAGACCCCTGTCACCTAAGGGATTCAAAAGTCTAATGTTATCTGCATGACATAAGATGTAACAGTTAGTAGTACTGAGTTATTTCAAAGCATTCCAAGTCCTTCCACACAAAAGACAATAGAAATTCACTTTAAAAAGAGAAAAAAAAATAGAACATCTTTTATACGTAGATACTACTCAAAACCTTTTTGCCTGTAGCCTTCCTAACTTCAATTTGGTATGACAATCACAAACAGAGGCCTGTCCAGTTAAAACTCACTATAATCACCAGAACTAGCCACAAACCTAACCCCAGACATACATGCAAAAATTCAAGACCTAAATTGAGGGAATATACAGTTACGGTTTTATCTTTTGTTCCCACAGTATCTCTTGCAAATGTTCAAGGTTTGATTTGCACCTTTTTCAATTTCCACAGGAAACACTTCCATTTTTTCCACCCTTTTCTCAAGTTCATACTCAGCTGAGGCTGCCACAGGGTCAACTTCTTCATTACGTCTATCATAGTCTTCATTTGAGTAAGTACTGAAAACCTAAGAAATGTAACAGAAAACTTTTTTTAATGTCTTCTCACCTCCTTTCCAACATCATAAAATTCAATCTGTAAGAAAATTAAAGTGGTATTTTCAGAGATCTCATTTTCTACACAACCATCAATTTAATAAATACTGCTGCTGTCAAACACTTTCCAGCTTGCCCAGAAGTAACATTTTAAAAGTTTCAAAACCATTACTTTAACGGATTTTATCTTGCAAATGCACCAAATAGTTAAAAGAAATCAGTCATCTTCTCTTTGATATTGTGTGACTTTTTTTATTAGGACTACATTCCACCAAATCCTTCCTCTCTTCTTCCCTCCCCCCAGACCATCTGCCAACTTCAGTGTTTCAAACAGATGTAGTTTTCTGATTTTGCAAGGGAATCACGCAGTTTCCCAGGAAAAGGAAATGCCTTGCTACATACATTACTATTTTTAGTATTCACTCCAGCTGAGTTTCTGAATTGTTAAAAAAAAAAGATAAACAAATAGCACAAATTAAGACAGAAATCTAGGAAGGAAGAATAAAGTATATGTAACAGGGTCAATCTTACATATCAGCATGTTCATTAATTGTATTTAAATTAAGAAGTTAGGAAAAAAAAGGCTGAATATTGCACCCCCATTTATCTTAAAAAATAAGGTTTATCTGTTAAATGTGTTGCAGGCACTGTTTTATTCAACATCACTGTAAGACAAAAAACATGCATTGCAGCAGCCATCTCCCTAATCAAGAAGATGCAACACTGACAAAGTTCATTTACACTGGCTTACTACATTTTTGCAACTGTTGTATTTTCCACTAGGACTACCTAGACAGGTAACTGCAATCATGTAAATACCACTGCATTAACTGTAATTAACATTTTCCCTGTGAATTTACATTCACTAGTATAAAGCTTCAGCTCTGCAGAGCAGCAGTTTCAGACACTGGAAAATGAACATTGAAACAGATTACAAAAAAGCAACCAATGTAATTCAGTATTTCCCATGAGGAGCCTACTGTATCACCTTCAGACTACAACTTGAGATCAGTTTCACAAACTCTTCCCAAACCCTGCAAAACATGTACTCCAGAAACATGGCATGGCCATATAGTCACTCCAGTAAGCAAGCAAGATTAGATCCATTTGGCTGAAAAGGAAGAAATCTACTCTCAGAAGTCTTATGTCTTCCACAAAAAAAGAACCTTCCTTAGAAGCTGTTCTTCCTAAGTCTGCATAAAGGTCAATAAAGAAACTCCTTGTGACTGTCATACAGATACCAGAAGGCAACAACTGGACACAGAAAGACAAGGGTCACATTTACAGTGTCTTCCATGAACTTTACAAAAAAAAGTCTGCAAAATAGACAAAGAAAACCATCTAAATGGTCTTATTCTACCACTATCAGAAAAAAGGAGCCCAAGTTCTTTAAACTAATCACCCTCCTCAGCCCCCAAATCACTAGATAGGATATGCAACAGAAGCATTTCATGAAGCATTATTCACCCTCTGGAACAAGACCAGCCTAGTTTGTTTACTCTTCACCCCAAAAGAAAAAGCATAATTTCCAAAATTATAGTCAAATTATAGTAAGATGAATTCTAAACTAATAATAAACTGGAAGTTCATGAGTGGACAAATGATAGCTGTGTCCAGTTCTGGGCCCCTCAGTTTAGGAAGGATGCTGAGATGCTTGAGCGCATGCGGGTAAGGCTGGAGAGGGGCTGGGAACACAAACCCTGTGAGGAACAGCTGAGGGAGCTGGGGGTGTTTATCCTGGAGAAAAGGAGACTCAGAGGTGACCTTATCACTCCCTACAACTTCCTGAGAGGCAGCTGTAGTCAGGTGGGGGTTGGTCTCTTTCACCAGGCAGCAACTAACAGAACCAGAGGACACAGGCTCAAGCCACACCAAGGGAAATACAGACTGGGTATTCGGAAGAAGTTTTTCATGGAAAGAGTAATAAAGAACTGGAATGCTTTGCCTGGGGGAGGTGGTGGAGTCACAATCCCTGGATGTGTTTTAAAAAAGACTGGGTGTGGCACTTGGTGCCATGGTCTAGTGGAGGTGTTAAGGCATGGGTTGGACTCGATCTTGGAGGTCTCTTCCAACCTAGTGATTCTGTTAGTGAGAACTGAGTTCTTGCAGACAAATCAAATGTCCAGGGCATGAAAAAAATGTACAAATTCATGCACATATAATATAGTATTAACAATATGACTAAAACGTTAAAAAGATATCTTAACTATCAAACGATTGAATGATCAAAGTGTGGAGAATGACAGTAGCTCATTTTGGAGACAGTGACAACTGCATTT
Source organism: Certhia americana (assembly GCA_018697195.1). Lineage (NCBI taxonomy): Eukaryota > Metazoa > Chordata > Aves > Passeriformes > Certhiidae > Certhia > Certhia americana. The sequence continues at coordinate 19,705,533 of CM031863.1, forward strand.
TCTTAGTTCTTTAAAACTCAGTGATCTAACAGAGCAAAAGATGATGCAAGTAGTTATTACTCTCTGCTGAAGAATGACATTACCACAGGGACGACTAGTTCCTTGCACAACAATTTACAAAATGCTACAACTTTGAGGAAAAGTTGCACCTTAACAACAGCTTTATGAATGCTGCAAGACTTTGGCCACCAGCATTAAAATACCTCCAGAACTTCTAAAAATTATTTATGATTTTTCAAGTTTAAAAGTAACAAAATTGTACTTGAGAGTCTCAAGGAACTGCTCATTTTTATATAAAATTAATCATAGGAATTGTTCATCTGCCAGGAGCAGATAATAGAATTTAGAACTAAAGGTCCCTTAAATTACAGTGAAGTTTATAATTGCTATTAATAAAATAACAGCATAAACATATCTATGCACATTAAGACTTCTAATACTTATGGCATACTAAGAAAATATTTATGCATTCTAAGGAAAGTCCAATTGAAACCAATTCTGAGTAATTCACTAGGAGAAAAAATTCATACTTTTGTCTTAAAGTAACAGTTGACAACTGTATAAGAACATTTGGGCAATATTCTAAAAACCATAACCTCCCAATTAAAACAAGATAGCCCCATTTCAAAATAGTAAGAACATCACACCCCTCTGCAAACTTCAGAAAAATAATTTTGAGGAAAAACATCAATTTACAAAGAACATAGGAAAATCAAAACTTATAACCAGAGGCCAAACACTGCAATAACAGAAAGAAAAGCAAAAGCACGCTACAAAAACTATGACTAAACAGTCATGGGCAGAAGACAGAAATTTTTATTATGTACAAGTGGAATCATAACATTGTGTTCATCTTTTAAGAGAGAGGAAAAAATGCTGATATTAATATAGAAAGTACAGAACTTGTCAGCAAGTTGTTCTTGCCAAGTAGCAAAAGTAACATTTAAACACAGTTAAAACGTGGATAATAAATAATATAAGTTCACAGTTTAGAAGACTGATGAGAAAGCTAAACATGTTCATCCCTGCACTGTGTCTGGCAGGGTTTAGTCACTGAATCAAACGCATTACAGACAAAAGAAATTCTAATCTTACTATTCAGAAGCCACTGCTAGCTAGAGATTGTAAAATTATTAGTACTGCGATTGCTATTTTTAAAAGATATACTTTAGCAAACACAAATTATTGGCTCAACACAGGGGAAACATGAATTTTACTGTGGAAACCGTGTGAATTTCACATACCTTTTACCATAGCTTGTTATGTATCCAGGAGGCTACCCGAACACTAATAACTTTTGGATCCTGTCAAGCTAACAAATGGCAAAATGCTATCTGAAAAGATATTTCTTTTTCAGTTAAAACTTTTTTCCTTCAGAATGGATACAATTAATTTGAATCAAAGAAGTTCTGATACAGGGCTGAATTTTTAAGAATTATTCAAATTAAATTGTTAAGACAAATAATGGTGAACTTTCAAATATACTTAGTGCATATATATTTATCTGGAGAGAAAAGTATCTACATTCTTCACACCAGAAAAATTAATGAATTTTTGAATGCAAAACCAACATCTTCTATGAAGATGCTAATCTAGACATCCTCAATACCAGCACTCAAAAAATACCAACACAGCCTGTCTAAAAGATCCTACTGCTCAGTTCCTGTAACTATTACAGAACTAAAAATTTCTTACAGCATCTTAGTGCTAACACAGAAAATAGTATTGTCACAGAAAAACAACCATGATCTTCACATACTTCAAACTCTTCACAGCACAGAAGAATGTCTACTGAAATATGATGTTAGGTTTAGAAGAATATTAATTAGTTAGAGGGCAACACTAATTTACCATGTGCTTGCATGAAAGTGCTGCAAAGTAACAAAACTGCCCCAAAGACCTCCACTCCAACGTTCATTTCTAGTATATAGATTTGTTTGTGCCTAATGAAAAACAGAACATTACAAAAGTAATTAAACAGTAAGATTAGGAAATCAGGAACTGCCCAGAAGGGCTTCCAACTAATTAGAATGGAAGCAACACCAACATCCCTTTCAAGTTGTCATGTAATCCCGCAGTATTTGCTGGAAAGCCTCACTACGCCTGCACAGGCAGTTCAAGCAACACTGAACATCTGAGAGAGACCCTGAAGGGTTACTGACACCCTGCCTGGAGCACACCCAGCCAGTACCACACCCCTTGGTTCACTGGCTTCTGAAACACAGCACTCACTTTGAACGTGCCTGTTTACTGACACGCCATAAAGCCAAACGTGCAAAACACAAGTTAAAGCTCAGGGAAAATTATCCAATAGCAAACACTTTCAGCTTTCCAAATTGAGGCCTTTGTGATGCCTGGCAAAATGTGAAGTGCCCATGAATAATCATTTTAAATAGTAGCACTGAGGTAGGATTGAAGTATAATGTACACCTTACAGTTTACTTTTGCTATGTCCCTCTTCTGTTCAAGCAGACATCTCACTACTGCTATCCTTTTCTTCCCTCTACTTCCAAAAGCTATATGGTGTAGTATGTTATTAGCACTACTTTGCATATTTTAAATAAAAATTGCCTATATCCGATCTAACTCAATTCATGCTATATAATCATAGAAGTAGCAAAGAGAAATACCTTATTTGATTTGATCTTTTAAATACTAACAGCTTTACTCTCCTTCAAAAAGGTTTCAGGATGGCTGGCAACTGTTAAAGGTTGATATTACAAACAATTACACTCAAGACAGCAATTTCTGTTACTAAGCAGGTGGACAGGCAGGCTATGCACACTTCTGTCCTTGGTCTTGCAGCTCAGTATGACTTAATCAAAAACCCCGATTAAGTCAGTTTACATAAAGACAAAGGTGCAATCTTGCTTCAGATCTACAATACAGACAATTTCATATAGACAATGTCATCATAAATAAACCGGTTTTTTTTTACTAGTCTTTCTCTACTTAGCTCTCAATAAAACCAGTAACATTCATTCTTTAGTTCTGTTTTTCACTGCAGGAGCTAAAACACTGTAGCCTGCTAAAGAATATGACAGATAATACAGTATCTATTTCAGTTAGGTTATGCTAACTACTTGAGAAGGAGAAACGTTCACTTTCAGATATTAATTTTTAAATCCCAGTTGAAGAAATATTGAAGACAAAGAAAAGCATCTATTCAGATTTGGAGCATTGATTTTATTTCATTTCAGATATTTAGGGACAATTCATGATCTCCATCTGCAGAAGAAGAGCTCTGCCATGACCTGGCTGTATTCCTCCAGCAACTCAAATTGAGGTGGCAATGCTCCCTGACTGACAAAGAGACTGAAAGACTCCAAAACATGTAGCCTATGGCCAGAAGAGGAAAACCTACTCAAAATACCACATAAAAGGGAGCACAAAAAAAAAAAAAAAAAAAAACTAAACTTAGCTTCTGAAAGCTGTATATGTATATAAAGAGAGTGATTCAATTATGAACCTCTGTAAACTTCTCTGGTGCCTTGATACCAACAATTTATGCCTGGTGATCCACATAGATACACATGTATTTATTTAGTATTCACCAAAACAAAAATCTTGGCCTGACCAAATCTAAACAGCAGGCAAGTCATTATGGGGAAAAAATAATAACAAAACAAAACAAAACAAAAAAACCCCCAAAAAACAAAAAACAAAACAGTGAACACAAAAATAGTCCACCTGTTTTCTAAAGACCTTAACACCAAACAACAAATAACCCTGCCACTAGGGGGTACCAGATCAACTCAATTAAATAATCTGCATTAATACTGTCATTTGCAATGATCAATACTCCAGGTCTAAAAAGAAGGGTCAACTCACTGTGCCAAGTCACATCAGAGGGTGATGAAAGAAAATGTCTGGAAAACAAAGAATATGCCATATTGCATATTTTCCAACTACATAAAAATGTAAGAATCCTGTAAAAAACTGCACGACCCTCATGATCTCAAGATTACAAAATGTACTCGGATAATGCAGGCAAGCATTTTTTTACTGATGTCCTTCTTAGTATTTGCCTTCCCTTTTGTTAGAATTATATGGAAAGGGATCGGTTTTTTGCCATCTCTCCAAAGGTAAACCACAAGAAAGTTTCAGCTATTGCTGGTTCATTCTTTACCTGCTAGGTTATGTAGTCTCACATGTTAACAACAGTAATCATCACCAAAAAGACACTGAATCTTTCAGCACTTTAACTGTTCAGCTACTGAACTTGTCTCCTATAAACTTGCTTATCTTTGTTGACCTCCATCACCTCCTCACTGTTTCTTCTAACAATCTCCTATGAAACCCTCAAGTGCCTCATATTCATCTCTTTTTCTGCCTCCTGTTCCCCACAGCTATTCTGACAGAGTAAAAGAGAGCACAGGCTGGGCATACATAGTCACCAGCAAATATTAAGCCTAAAACTAAAGCTGCAGCCCTGTAATCAGTCAGGCTGTGAATATGCAACTGATACAAGTGCTAATTTTCCATTAACCAATCAGTACTTCAAAAATACCTTTTAAAACCCCTTTCTGCCTCCTATCAAATCCAAGTGAAATTGCTAGGAAGTTAGAAGCTGGAGGGACTGAAAAGAGAGGGAGGACAGGCAAGTGATAACTTCACCTGATCTCCATAACCTCAATATTCTCTTATTTTCCTATAGTTTTATAACATAACCAAATACATTAAACAGCTCAGTTGATATGTCATCTAACTGCATCTGCAGAATAATTCATTTAGAAATACACTGAGATATTAATGTAAAGAGTCAAGCTGCTCTAGCAGTGAGACAAGATATAAAAAGAAATTCTTTACTTTTTCTGTTCCAATTTAGACAGCCCCATGCCCTGGCACTGCACTCTCATCCAAAGAAGAAAAGCCAAACCAATCTACTATTGCAAAACTTACGTATCAAACATTTCCTAAAAATCAAACCAGAAGAGGAATGATTTAGGAAAAAAAAAAAAAAAAAAAAAGAAAAGAAAAAAGCCAAAGACAGCTTGAGTTGAAAGAGTTTCTTTCCAGAGAGCTGAACAACAGTAACAAAATCAAATAAATAGGACTATAAAGGCATCAGAAATATTTGACACAGAACTCTGTAACACAGGTATACCTATACACAGAATCAAATGCATTTAGGCTTAATAAATGTTTAACTTAAGAAACATTTTACTTATACGAAAACCGAACTGTCAATAAGGGTTTAAAGATTATCTTTTATTAAAAAAAACCCAAAACAACAAAAAAATTTCACATGTGTGAATATATATACCTTCTTCCTCCAGTTATTATCCATGTTTTTAACATCTCATATTGTTAAGAAGCAGACAGAACAAAACAGTATTATTTTTTGTGAAAAGTCACCAAAAAGCACCATGAAGAGATTGGGATGAAAATAAAAAGAAAAGTTGTTTTGATGTTAAGTTACAAATGTTGTAATGTTGATAAGCAGAGCTTCAAAACAATTAAAATCTATGACTTTGAACAAGCAAATTGTCATTGGAAAAGATCCCAAACAAAGCAAAATGGAAAAGCACATTACTTGTGTCTAGAAAAAAAAGATTAATTCCCACATATAAGTCAATTCTGTTTAAATCTACTTTCAAATCGAATCTCTATTTTTCTTCATCAACCCTCACCCACATCACATACTTGTTTTTAATGCCACAGAAGTACTTTACTGAAGTTTTTGAGCAATGGCTGACAAACTATTGACCAGCCATCAATTCTCTAATTACCAAGTAAACTCCAGGGCTTGGGTACCTTCAACCAGTTAGTGTATTTTATATCCCTTTTTGTGTACAACACTGTAAGTACACAAGTGAACGGTTCAAAAATCAGAAGCTGCATGAAGCAGAAGCACTATGTTTAACACAACATTGTTGTTTAACACAACATTGTGGTAAAACAGTATTCGAGAGTCTACACATTGATCTAGAAAATTTGTGCATCTCCTAAGAGCATTTGCAGATATGCTGTCATACAGGAAGTCCAATTCAAGGTTTATCTTCATTTAGTTCTTCATTAACTTCACAGTAAGCAGTTTTGTAAAACACTGAAGGAAGGACAGGCTAGGCAACACCACAGTTTGTGCCCAGCCACACATAGAACAGCTTTCCTATGCTGTGCAAGACAAATGGCAAAATTAGGAAGGATTCCCATACTCTCTCAGAAGCAGCTGAAACTTGACTGGTTAGGACAGCACACAAACTATGAAACTGCTTTCCGTTTCCTTATGAAATAAACTTATGCTCAGCTGTAACGAATACAAAAGTAATGGCTTTATGAAAGTTTGGGGTTTGTTCTGTTTACTTTTTAAAACTGTTTTCTTGACCAAGCCATCTCAAAATATATTACTATTCACAAAAACTGGGAACAGACACTCCCATGCAACATAAACTAGATAACATTGGTAAGTAAACAGAAGCAAACAGCAGTTGCAGCTGTGTTATCTTTTTAGCTTGCCTGAGCTACAGAATTTCTAAGGATCATAAATCATTGCAGAAGTTAGTCACTGTGCTATTAAGGGCTTTGAGGACAAAGTTTGACACAGTCAGAGGTGAAAACATCTCAAGAAATCAATTTGAAAACAAGCATTGGTTTTCCCAACAGAAAGTTTCAAAATTACAAATGTCAAACAGCACTCAGTCATTACATTTATGTTAATGAAAGCCTTTCAAGGTAATCTCATAAGAGAAAGCAAGTTTATGTCTACATCACAAAGGCAAAATGAAATATAAAGGGATGACAGAAGAATTGCCTGATGTTATTTCCATTGTGTGTAATGCTGATTGTTTACACAGTTTACTCAGAAAACTGTGAGACAAAGGCTAATTCAGTTCCCTTGCAAATACCTAGGACTGCTGAGTGTCCTTTACATTCCTTACTGGCTCCATATGTGGCAACAAGAGACTAAAAATTGTGCATGTACCATAACACAAACCCAAGCTGTGAAGTTCTGCTAGTAACTGTACTGTATCACTCTCTGAACTACTCCAGGAGAAACAAGAACTGAGATAAAATGTTCCTCAGGGTCTGGAAAGATAAAACAGCAGTAGGACTTAGAGAGTCTGGTCAGCCACACCAGTAAAAAATCCCATATGTCATTTATCAACAGCTTCTACAGAATTTAAGCACTTCTTTTTAAATGTCTCATCTGTGCTTGCTTTCACAGACAAAGGGCAACACAAAATAAAGAGTATTTGTGTAATTACGTTCCATCTTTCCTGAAAGTATCAGATGAAATTATGTTCTCAAGCCCTGCTACAGATGTCAGCAGTTATGGCCCTCCATCACAGGTCAGATACAGTGCTAACAGTGTTAGCTACCTTACCAGCCCCTGGGAGTTCCACAGTCTCCATCTTTTACTCAAACACCTTGCCAACATTACAACTGACTAGGGCTTTGAAACAGAAATATTAATCAAGTTCTCCTTGTTGCAGCAGTATAAATGCTATTTTAAGGGGCCTTTAAGTTCTATCCATTACCTACAGACATACCCAACCTCCCTTTTGAGTATTTCAAATACAATGATCAAAGCTCCATCACTGCAGAATGCTGGAGAGCTGAGATTGTGCTTTTTCTTGCCCAACACATTCTGAACATACTGAATCCTTCAACCCTACCAGATACCAGCTAAACAGCAACTACAAGAGACACAGATGGTTTCTTTGTAATCAGCATAGAGGGGCAGAATTAAAACAGCAAGAATGCAAGGGCAGCCTGGCATCCCTCAGGAGGATCTATGAGGAGAAGAATCACAGACCTTCTCTAGTGGCTATGAATGTCTGAAAATGGCACTCACATTTTAGTCAAACTTATTAGTCTAAATAAAGCTGAAAAAAGCTACAAGGATAGATTTCTCACTATGGCACTGCTCTAAACTGTGGTGGGGACCAGCAATAATCTTTTAGCTACCACTGAGATTGTTCTCTTCCAATTTATGATAAACTAAGATCTATAAAGAAAGATAGTGAAATTTCCTTCTGTGAGGAAAAACTGTGATTTTCGAAAAGGTTATTGAGATATTAAAAATACACCACTAAAGAAAGTTCTGGGTAAGCATAAAAAAGTTGGAATTCTTTATTTTATAGAGTACAAATCCCAAAAACCATATAGCCAGGACTTATTCCCACTAAGTATCATAGAAAACACGAAGCAAAAAGGCAGACATAGGAACAGAAATCATTGCTTAGGCAAAAGGAACAAAGAGGGAAAACATATTGAAAATGACATGCAGAAAGAAATCCCTATGTAGGGAAAACCAATGTAGGAACGATACAGTCGAGTTTCACTGAAAGGGGATAAAGGAAGACTAGGATCACAAGCTTCAATTTAAGGGCATTAAAAAGTATCTCAATAACCCTAGTGCTATTGAGTACAGTTTATTCTGCCAGTCCAAGTGGGACAATATGGCAAGAACTATTCTATTTTTCATAGGAAACTGCTAACAGTTGCTTCTAACCATTCATCTCTCAGCTGTGTAAATGATAATCTGAGACAGGTTGCTTCTTGTGGCTTTCAGAGCTACAATTGAACAGTGCTTGTCACCAAAACCTAAGTTTTGTCTACACAAGAGCTTCCATCACAGTTGGCACTGAGATTTCTACTAGGGCTTTCAACTACGTCTGACACAGACACAGCAGAGAAGGCAAAAGTCTGTGAACTGACAGTGCTTCAGTAGGATATCAGCAATGATCAGTAAAACCCTGCCTACAGCACAAAGTCACTTAACACATTTACACTGGACTCTACACGGCACTTTGCTCAGATGCTGAGCGCACAAATGCATGTAGAAATGGACTGATGCCCCTCTGGCTCTCTCCCAGCCCTCACCAGACTCATTATGCAGTTTTCAATAGCAGCATTCTCCCCTTCACTGCTCCAGGTCACCACTAAAGCAACATCAACTAGAAGAAAGCCATATAAAGTCAGCTTGTCTATGGAGAGACTCTAAAAAAAACCACATGCAACAAAACTCACATTTTGCCAAATATTTTTTGCCACTATCAAAACGTCTTCTGGGGTACAGCACTAGTGAGTGTTAGCAAACTGGGAAATTACAGCTCTCTGCTGTGGAAAGTTCAAGAGTCAAGAGAATTTTTACATCCCTCTGATCAGCAAGTCCTGACTATATGAACAAAGAGTAAAAGATGTTTATTAAAGATTGTATCTTTCATTCATGTGATAGTAGAAGAGACAGTATGCTGAGGAAAGCCTGTACAAGCTCCCATTCAATCCTTGTCCATGTCTCCCAATTCCCCTTTGAAAGCTTAAGAAAGACAGCAATAATTCAAGTCTGTAAGAGATTATGGATATACATAGTTTGAGTTGTGGAGCAACTTATTTTGTAGGAATTTTTGGTGGTGGAAGATCAGACACATAAATCTTTTTAATTTGTTAAAGTTATAACTTACGCTACTCCTCATTATCCAGTCTGCCCTCTCACTTCTGCAACTTTGTAACTCCAAAATAATCATGTTAACACTCCTACGGCTTATTCACCAATCAGTATCAGAATCAAACAACATATATATGGTTATTATTGGAGAGAATTCTAGAATCTTAAATACAAGAACCAGTCATTAGATATTTTCATATAGTTAATTCCATAAACAAGTCTGAAGTTGAATATGAAAGTTTTCTAGGAGGGGAGTATATTATTTTGTTTGAGGTTTTTTTTTAAACTTTTGTGCCAAAATTAATACTGAAAATAATCATTCCTAATGCACTGCCTCAATTTTAAACAAATGAAGGCAAGTATTAAAGGTCAAGTGTTTGTATCGACTCCTAAAAGATATGTGCTCCTGAAAAAGTCCAGCAAGTAAAATCTCACTTGCTTCACTACACTATCTTATAAAGCAGCTGTAATTAAGAAATCACTTGTGACTAACTAATGAATTTCCTGAAGTGGCAACTTCTCTCATACTTAGTGTTGAATAAAAGCTGTAAACTTACACTTCTTCAATGTTTTTCAGAACTTTAAAAGAACACAAAACCCCCAAAATTTATTTCCTGAGTATTTTTGACTGCAAAACAATTTTAAAAAACAAATCAAACAAACAAACAAACAAAACACACACACACAAAAGAAAAAAAAAAACCCACAAAAAAAACCCCTCAAATGTACTTACTTTGATAGGAGCTGTTGAGAACTTGACTTTTCGGTCTGGTGCTGGATCTTCCTCTTCAGAAAGTCCAGGAAATTCCTCATATTCACTGTCATACATATAGTCCTCTTCTCCCTCCAAAATTTCTTTGCCTTCAGGCTCTTGGTTTTCTGGTTCTGTGTCCCTGTCATCATCAAAAGCTGCATTCTCTATTCCAAAATCATTGAAGTCCTCACTTTGCTTTTCTAACACTTGCTCCTCTTCAGTATCCTCTTCCTTCTCTAGAACATCGTGTACTTGTGTTCCTGGACCATCTCTTACAGACATCCCATCTCTTTCTTCTTCCCAAGTGGTCTTGCTGCTATCTGTAAACTCTTCTACCTCTCCCAAGGCAGAGTCACTACTCTTCCCTTCCCGTACATGACACATGAGCGTCTGATTCTCTTGATCAACGTGATTTTTCTCCAAACCTTTTCTTTCATGCCCTGAGGGTTCATCTTGTGCAACCAGCTCTGTGCAAGTCCCCTCTGTGGGAGAAACCCAGGAGCAAACACTCTCTGATGCCTGCTGAGGCTCCTGAGCAGGCACGCTGCCCATATTCCATGGGCTTCTCTCAAGCACCAGTTGCTCTCTTGTGTCTTTTCCAAGTGCCTTGCTCGGCTCATCTCTGCAGATCTCAGGCACTTTGGGGAATGTACCTTTCTCCAGACATCCTTCAGTAATAGCAGATGAATTCAAAGTCTGCTGGCCTCTCAAAGGGTCCTGGTTTGGAGAACTATCATTTTTGGAAACTTCTTTGGATTCCTCAGTATCACTGTCACCCAGAAAGCTTTCCAGCCTCCTAGAAATGGGCCCTGCATTCAGGAAGGAAGTTTTGGAACCAATACTAGCATGTTGCTGTTTCAACTCCTCATTACTTTGATTTTCAACTTTCTCCAATGCAACTGGGGGATTTGCTTCTGTATTAAAATTGAAGTGGTCCACCACATTGCTGCAGTCAGAAGCTGAACCATGTCTCCTCTTGTCCTCACTTCTTTCACATTTGCTGGGGGAATATCTGTCCACTGAGCTCCGCTGCTTTATATTTCTCTCGAAGAGCTTCCTGGTCTCTGAAAATTTTTCTGCCAGGGCAACTTTGTCCAAGTCTGCCTCATCGCTGCAACGGATGACTTTGTCAGCAGCAGAAGACAGGGACAATGAATCCACCGGACCGCTGCTGGGGCTGGTAGCTGTATTAAGATGATTATTCTTTTGGACAATGAGAAAAGATGGACTACCTGGAGAAGATCCATACTCTGCTGCGGTGGCCCGGCTGATTAATTTGGTCTCAGCAGGTGGACTGCTTTCACAAGAGGTAGTGGAGGAAGAGCTTCCCATTTGCAGAAACATATTTTTGATCTTGTGTACTCTGTTGCCATAAGTAGCAGCTCTGCCTCGACTGTGTGGGTCACTTCCCCCTCCATTGGAAGAGGTGCTCAGCTTCTGATGCAAGCCTGTTTTGCTGGAAGCGTTATCAGGATTGTTTACACCATCAAAAGAGCATTTGATAGCATGGAAATCAGATTTGTAAGCATTGCGGTGTGGAGAAGCACTTCTTAAAGTCCTTTCCCCCTTGCCTTCAGTTTTCATCATTGTTGAAGAGAAAGCTCCCTCCGCTCCTTAAGAAGAATGGGAAGAACGACTCCCTAGCACAAAGCTTCCACCCTCCAACACCAGGCAGTGTAGATTCCAAAGAAGACCCCAAAAGCAGCCTTTCACTCAGTCAGGCTCGCGGCTCGCATCGAAATGGAACGCAGGGGACTCTACGTGGAGAGAAAGAAATCAAAGCGCGTGAACGACCACATCGGGTGTTATCCCCAGCGCGGACCGCGGTATCCGGAAAGCCATCTGCAGAGAGACAGAGTTTCCATTAACTCGAGGCCTCGCTGGCGTGTGACACGCATCCGAAACTCGGGGTGGGAATCGCAGCCCAAGACCTCCCTGCGGGATAAAGCCCATTGTGTCCGCCGGGACGTGCGAACCCAGCTACTGCCCGGGCACCGACCTGACGGCTCTGGCGGGGGATGCGGGCGGCCCCTCCCGTCCGTCTGCCGCCCCTCCGCTAAGGGCCGTCCCGGGCAGGGCCAGGCCGGGTCGGGCGGCGGGGGGGGGGCGGCACCGGCCCTTCCAGCCGCCCGGGGGAGGCCGGGCCCGGGCCGGACCCGCGCACGCACCGCGGCGGGGCGGGGCGGGACGGAGGGGCCCTGGCTCCCCGCAATGGGGGAAAGCCACAAGTTTCGGCCCCAAGTTGGGGCTTCCCCGTGGCGGCGCTTCTGCGCCGCGGGGCCTGCGGCGTGCGCAGCGGAACCGCCCCGGTACCTCGCCCCAAACTTTCCAAGCCAGCCTACCTGGGGGCGGGGGTCCTGCCGCCTCCTTCCCCTCAGCGTCCCCGGCCGCCCAGCGGCCGCACGCACCACGCCATCATTATCCGCCGCCACAGCCGCCCGCCTTTCCTCCCTTCCTCCCTCCCTCCCACCCCCCCCGCCCTGCCGCTACCGCCGCCGCCGCCCCGCGCTCCTCACTCCACCTTCCTCCCGCCCCCGCGGCGCGCTCGGAACCGCCGCCCGCCCGCGCCGCTCCCCGGCCTCACGCTGCTCCGCGCTGTGTCTCGGGCCCGCCCGCGCGCGCTCCCTCCCCCGTTCGCACACAAAGAGAGGGAGCGGCGGGCGCGCCCCTGCTCCGCTCGCTCAGCGCCACGGAACAGAGGGGCTGGGGGCGGCGGGCGCCACCGGCCCGGGGGACGCGCCTCCCGCGCCGGGATATACCACACCATAGCGGGATATGGGTTTCGGGTGATACCATGTCGGCCAAGCGGACGGGCTCGGGGCAGCGTCGGTGTGGACAGTGGGGCGAGGGACGCTGCAGAAACGCCAGCGCCGAGCTGCTGTGATGCTGCGCGCTACTTTCAAAGCGCGGACGGCCAGCGCGGCGCGGGGAGCGCCAGCCTTGGCTCCACCGCAAAGCAGCGCGGTTCCCGGGGGGGAAAAGTGGCGACAGCTGCCACGACCGAGGCTCGGACAGCTGAACGTAGCAACACTGCCAAACATTCCTTTTTTCCCCCTCTTCCTTTCAAAATTCAATTTGTTTTTAGCCTCTCCGGAGCAGGTAGGTATCCGAGCACAGGGGGGTCCATAGCTGCCCAGCCCTCCTGCGCACCTGCTGCCCGCGCCCCCGGCGTGGGGACCCGCGGAGCCGTGCGCGCTCCTGGACACCCTGACTCGTCCGCGATGGACCAGGACTGAGCCCGGGCTGCAGCTCCCCAAGAGAGAAAATCGTGCTCGTCATCGATAGCCCTAGGCAGTAATAACCGCAGTTTTGCAAGCAGTATTCCATACATTCAGTTCTCTCGTTTGTTAATCCAAATAAAAGCACTGGCTTCAATCTATTTATCAGTCAAAGACATGATTTGGATGACTGTTTAATTTCGATTGCACTTCTCTCCGTATATAAAGCTCTTCTTTCCGTATATAAAGCTCACACAAAATTACAAGAGTGCAGAAGAGTACTGGTAGTTACCAATTACCTGGCAACTGTTGTTGGCACCTGGCACCAAATTGTGTAACAGTTATTTAGAAGTCTAGATACTTAACTCCTTGAAAAAAATAGCTTCACTGGTTTATTACTCAAGTCTGTGATGAAATTTATACATTTGTCCCAGACATCCCAACTGACTCTGGCTTAACTTGGAGCCACAAGCTTGATCTAACATCTATGTGATGATATTTCACAGCTTGATCTAAAACCTGTGATACAGTTTCAAATTAGCCTTAATCATGATTTTACAACAAAATAAAATCTTATTATTGATATAACAGTCTTTCTAAAACAGAGACAACGTTGTTCAGACCTTCTTTGGTGTTCTCAAATATTGCAGGGGCAGTGGAATTTCACCAAGATCTGCTATCAGCAGTCTTCCATGCACCTGGTAACACCATTTTGAAAAAAAATTTAATACAGATAGTTTCACTGTAAGAGCAACAAATGTTTCGTATTTTGAATATGTAGGCCTTATTGAGAACACCTAGAGGCGATCTGCATGCTACAGAGGTGGTCCTTCGTTATAGTGTTTGTAGGTTGGGTTGAAATTGTAAGGCTTAACACCATCTTTCAATAAATAGTCTACAAGAAGCTACTGAATTTTTTTCACGAACCAAAGGTGTGCATCTACAAGAAGCTACTGAATTTTTTTCACGAACCAAAGGTGTGCACAAGGTTGCTCAGCAGTTGTAGCACTATGGGCAGAGAACGTTCTTCTTGCTACTCAGGGAACCTGGCAGTGTATAGGAGACCATTCAAAGAAAAAAAGGCAGGAGTTCAGGAACAACATAAAAACAGCCCAAAGCAGCTCTAAACCATGCTCAGGAAAGCCAGTGGCCTTTGTACTGGGTGCTGGCTGAAAGAGGCGGAAGCAGGAAGATACTCTTGTGTTTTGAACTCTCCCATAATGGAGAAAGCCGGAATTAGAGATCCTGAAAACAGATTTAATTGCATCAAAGAACTCCTATTTCTTTATGATTTCCCATCCTAATTAGGACAACATACGGGTTATTTTGCCTAGCTGTTCTGCTTAGGAAGGACAATATTTACTAGGTCAGTTTTCTGGTTTTCTAGTGAGAAACGCTGTGAATTGCATTCAAGATGAGTGCAATGTGAAAGTAATAGATTTCTTTACTGAAACAATTATTAAAAAGATGGGAAGGATTCAAGATAAAGATCTCTGGATTTTGAGCAAGAAGTTGGGGCAGGTGACGTAGTTTGTCATTTCATCATAGTGAATAACTGCAATAAAACCTGGGAAGAGTATCTTACACATTCAGTCTGGGGTGCTTTCCTTGAAAGGTGATTAAACAACAGTGAGTAAGCAAATGGTTTGCACTGAACAAGAAACATCTATATTTTGTTACCTAAGCTTAGGGGAAAAAAAAAAAAAAAAAAGGGTTTTCAAGGGGGACCTTGTCAGCACAAAATCTTGTTGGGAAAAAAGTGATGCTGTATATGAACTCATGAATCTAATGAAGAAAAAGAGAAATTTCAAGAAAAAAATTAAATTGAGAGCACTTCTATAAACCCAGTTGTTAAAATGACCACTGAGGTACAGTGTTTATTTCATATGTACAAAAAGAATCTGTTTCAGTGTTTAAGCATCTTCTGAACAGAAAAATTATCCTGTGACTACTCTTGTCTTGGTTTAACTGTTTTAAAATCTCTCTTCTGTTGTACACACATGGCTGTGCTTATGGTTTGGGGGCAATGTTGACAGAGGAACAACAGACACTCCATATGGGTATATCAAAAGAGTGTCTAAACTAGAACTGCACAATGAAAAAGACTCTCAGGAACTCTAGATGAGAGAGATGTTCTGCTGTTGGTCTGAAATTATCTCTTAAGAAAGTTCCAATAAATATGTAAGTACATGAGACCAGAGAAACTGTCATTTCTTAAATGGTTTATATGCTTTCGCCTTGTAAGGACACCCATCCTTTTATAGTTTTCTGATTAATGTAGCTAAATGTAGCTAAAATGGGGCACATGTATCGTGGTCTGGATTAGTGTTTATTGATTCTGGTGGATTCAATTGCTGCTGTTCATTCAAGGTGAGCATTAGAAACCACTAAGCCTATGTTCCATACCAAACAAGTCAGAAACTGGTCTCATCACTCCATTAGCATACTTTCATCAATTCACAAAAATTTTGCTCTTAAATCCTTTTAGAAACTAAAAGATTTGAGCCAGCAATGCTTTGGCTGAGGACTGGCTGGTAAAGCTCCCTCTCTCTTCATTGTTGCTTTACTGCTCCCTGCCCTGGCTGGGCAGGACACAGCTGAGAAGGAATAAGTGCCTCCCAGGGCAAGGAGAGCTCAACAGCTGATGTAACAGTTCAGCAGTCTTAAAGCTACTGATCAGCTGAGCTGAAAGAGCCAGTGTGAGACAAACCCAGGTCTCCAGCATTCACTGCAAAATTTATTTCTCTGAACTTTTTCAAAATTATCTGCTTTATCCTCATTTTAACTTTATTATGTAATTTGAAATACAGTCTCACTACATTTGTATTTAATCTGTTGAATGTGAGTTACATCAGCAGTTTCTAGTAGAATAAGTCAGTGATTTATTAAATATTTTTGCAAAAAGCCAGGAATAGAAGGAAAAATTAGGCATTTAGAGTTCCACAACTATTTATGTAGATTTTTAAAGCTGTATTTTAAGAAAATATTTTGCTATCATTTAGGAGCAATTAAAATGTTCTGGAATTATTTCAGTCAATTCAGTATAATTCAAACAGCAATTTTTAATTTGAAATAGGACACCTTCTGTAAGTTTGGCAGGTAATTTTATGATTTCAATTATTAGAATTAAGAAAGCGAGCTGTAATTTTAGAAGACTACTTATGTTTAATACAAAACTAAAATAATAAAGTAGCATTTTTCATTCATTGCTTTGTAGCACTTCATTAAAATAAAGTAGAACTAAACCCCAAAATTGTATTTAATGGTCAATTGCATTTGATCAATGAAGGAGGATAAAAAAGTTTCAGAGCAGATGAAGAGAGACAAGTAATTTGGTAAAGGCAATGCAGCAATGACTGCAGACAGATATGGAACAAAAAATCTGCAGGAAAAAAGCTCAATGTCTAAATATGGTCAAATCCGGGAAAGACATTTCCCAGGCTTAAGAGTCATACAGTACCGCGTGAAAAAAGGAGGCAAAGATACCCTAGAAGAAAATGACAAACAAAAAACAGACCACCACTGCACTAAGAGTTAATGCCACTAAGATGGCAAACTTAGGCAGATTTCCGAATGGGATTCTCCTAACAGCTTTCATTTTGTGTACATCATTACAGTTGTGCAGCAGGATCCTAAAGACTACAAATGTTGAGGGTGAAGAAATGCTCTGAAGACAAGTGCTAGTTAAATTTAACTCAGTTTCATTCAGATTGTCCTGGGTAATGTGGCAATTACTCTACTGCATGCCAGCAGTGCCATGAAGAAAGTCTGAGACATCATTATATTGGTCTTTGCCACTGTGTGTGGTGACATAAATGTTTAATATTTATTTTCATTTCTAAAATTGAAGGCACAGTGGTTTGGGTGAGTTAGTGCCTCCTCCAGGTTTTGATTCTCTTTCCTCAAACTGCTCCCCAGCACATTAAAGAAGCAACAGGTAAAATAACAGTGGTTATTGAAGTTGAAACAATGAATAGCTAATCCTGTAGCTTTATTTTTGTTTCCTCCTGCTATTGTGACCCCTGAGACTCTCCCATTCTCCCATTCTGTGGTCAGCTGAGCCAAGTTATATAGAAAAAGCCTTTTGGATAGAGCTGTGCTTACTGGTGGATGCTGTATTTTATAGGCCCAATATCCAGTACGTATCTGATAACTAGCACTTTGATCTAGAAAACAATTCATTATCAGTACAAACTTTAGTAATATTCATTTTTAGTAACACTCATAGTGAGCAGTGTTATTAACAAGATATTAATACTCAAGACTCAAGTCTTCAGCTTGCCTGCTTCTCTCTTATTGCAATAATATTTATGCCACAGCAAACTTTAAACACAGGGTATGAAATGGAATTTTAGAAACAGCTCAAGCAAAGAAGGGCTGCCCTCTCTCATTCCCCAACATGTCTGTCATGCAAAGTTCCAGGGAGGGGCCATTCTGGTGAATTGTACATCAGTGTCTACGTTTCTGGATTAAATTTAATAAATCAGTATTTTCTTTGCTGCTTGTCCCCTCTCTCATAGGTCCTCTCTGCAGAAAGGTGAATTTAATTATTAGTTCCATTACATCCTTTCACAGCCCACCCAAGATGCTGTTCCCCAGAAATACTCTGAATTAATACCCTGACCACATATTCTGGCCACAGAACCACGAATGTTAAATGAAGGTTGGTGGAACATCATTGAAACCTACATTGAGCACAACTGGCCTGCCAGCACATGTTACTCATGGTCTTTGCAAACCGAGGTAAACTCCTTATGTTACAGCTCCAAGAGACGTGTTGAAGATAAATGTAGAATTTCTTAAGCCTCAAAAATCTCCTGAGCCTCAAAGTAAAATATTGGCAGTTGAATTTCAAAGTTGCATTTAAAAAAAAAAAAAGGCAGTTATTTATTGCCAGGAAGGCTGAACAGAGTATACTTGAGAGTTTCCTCACCTTACAAGCCCCATTTCTGAAGTGTCCAAACCATCAGACTCATTTGTACATTGTGAAATTTATGAGTGAAAAAGAACAAGGGAGGAAAGAAATAAGCATGCTGTAGAATTGTCTGAAATGGTGGTTCAAGACTATGCTGGGTTTCTCAAGCACAAAGAACAGATGTTGGGTCTGACAAGGAGGCAGGAGTATCAATAACAGCATCCCACTTAAAGCTGTTGGAAAACAAAAGTCCTTGAGTGCGTTTTTCAGCTTCATAACTGCAGTGCTGTTGGCACTGCTTTTGCAGGATTTTACAGGATTTTAAGAAATGAAGTTTGTGGTTATTGTTGATTTAACTGATTTCCAGCGCAAGAAACATACTGTTGTAGTCTCTCTTTGCATCTGTCTCCTACTCTGCAAGCATTTGTGAAAATGGGCCAACTGGTTCAACCAGATTTGACACAGGCTGAAAGTTTTCAACAATAGTTATATTCCTACCAGTTTCTTAAAAATAGGGAGCCAGAGGGAGAGAGGAGAAAGAAAGATCTTGCAAGATCAATCAAAGGGAAGGTTACAGCAAACGAACTACCCCTTATAAGCCTCCAGCTAATCCTGTATAAGCCACATCTGACTGAAACTGATGAATGTATTAGTCACAAGAAAGCCTTATTTTGAAGTTGTATCTTTTTTAAAGCCAAAGTCAGTCAGCCAAGAGACACACATTGGGAGGGTGACTGGCTACTTTAATACTGGAGTTCACAGCACGGTTTTTTAGTCTGATACACTAGTTTCTGTCTGACCAAGCAGTTTGGTACAAAACCCCAAGTGTTTTTTATACCTCTCTATATATGCATAACATACTTAAAAGTATTGTTCATATAAATGAAAAATTCATCTTTCAAAAGATGATCTTAAGTCCTGTGAAACTATTTCCCAATAAGGTAACTTATTTTTAATATTCAGATTCCCTAGTACTTCTTAAATCATAGCTATATATAAGCAAAGAGGCAAATATGCAGAACCTAGAGTTTAGCCTGCTATCTAAAACTAAACCAATGCAGTTTAAATTCAAATCAGAAACATTCTGTGTATCTTTCATACTGAAGTTTTAGTTATATTAGAAAAAGCAAAAAGGAGAAGCATGATCTTATACATGTGAGCTCTTTCCTTCAATTATTAATACTTTCAAATAAATAAGGCAGTATTTTGAAATTTTGTCAGTCCAAATACTACTTGACACCATCTAGATTTAGAATATACATAGGAAAAAAGTAATAAAACATTCAAAGTTAAAAAACATTACATGAAATAAATTGAGTTTCAAAATTCAGTTATTTTTGTATAGGTAATTATGAATGATAATCATATCAAATAAAGTGAAAACAAAAGAATGAGATAAAACAGACATAGAATTTAGATATAAGGTATAAATTACACCACAAAGAGAAAATAATTTTTAATCAATAATTTAGAGCTTATTTTGATAAACATTGTTTTTATTTTGAAAATAAATTTCTCATTTAAAAACATTTTTCAGGATAAAATGCGTATAAAGCAAAACATTTAGACAAAAGAAAATATTTTGTCAGATACAAATACAAAAATTTGCATTTCACTTAAACTGAATGTCACACACACACACACACATACGCACACCCTTATTTTTAATTTAGGTTTTGAATTCAATAATACATTGTCCAGATGAACCAAGAAGTAGCAAACTTATGACTGAAGCCTTTCCTACCATAAGGCCTAAGGCAAGTGGGAAAAAGAAACTTGAATTCCCCCAACCCAAGCAAACAAGTAATTTATCAGAAACAATCACCAAGCTTCATGATATTCTAAGGTGACTGAAAGAATAGTACCTGATGAATAGAAGGCTTTAACTGCATCTGCACTAAAGACCTGACAACCACAGGTTCAAAAATCTGATCTACTTTAAAAATTGCTATCAGACATTTGCCTTGTCACTTCTAAAACAGTTTTTAAAAAATCATTAGCAACTGGTGGGTTGTCACTGTTTCGGCAACTACTACTAAGGGATTCACTTTGACAGAATATTGATGCAATTAGACATATTCAAGATGCATATCAGTACTCTCTGGGAAGATAAACAACATGTTTGTTCTTTTCGTTGGTAGGCTGAAGTGTCTTTTTTCACAGGGGTTGGAACCAGACTGGCTGATTTCCTAGGTGTCACAGCTAGAGCTATTTCCAAATTTGAATCCTAGGTTTTCTGACTGCAAAGCACCAGCTTGTTTTGTATTTCATATTTTTGGAACAGAAGAATGAAAGGCTATTCATAGTGACTTTTAATGCAGGAAATACCATTGAGAGATAACTACTTAACTGAGGGACCTTCAACCAAACATTCTTTAGAAACAAACTGTTAAAAAGATCACTCCTATATATTTCTTAGTGTTATTATTACAGCAAAAGTTACTGAGGATGTACTCATTTAAGGGACAAAATACTTATTTTTGTGTCTTCATTTAAGTAGTAATGTAGTACAACTAGTGGTCAGAAATCAAATTATTGGTTTCAAAAGATTCTATGCCTGCATTTAGTACCTCCTTACACCATGAGCCTTAATATTTTCATTAAGACTTTTAACAAGAAGAATGCCTTTGTCAATTAATCTAAAGTGCACTGAGATAATTATACAATCATGTTTCCTCTGAATTAATGTGCTTTTGATGAGGTTCTTGAGCAGAGTCCTTAAAAGCCACTCCATATACTCACTTGGTGTATCTTTGCCTCCAAGCCTAAGGCAGAGGTTTACCATGACTGTGATACCATCTAAAATGTCGAGCTGGCAAGCCCATTGCCTTCCACCAGAGCTTGGAGGGCAGGTCTCAAATGTCACAGCATGGGAAGCAAAACTGGGTAATTCTCAAGTACAGCTATGCTGAATCATAGGAAATGAAAGAAAGCTTCACTTTCATTATAGAGTTTCTCTACACTGAGGTTTAAACCTCTAATAGCAGAGTTACAGGGTGAGCCTGAAAAGTGGTACTTTAGTATGGTCACAACAACTGCAGTTTAGGTTACAAAAAAAGCTGATTACAGCAACTGGATTTAAACATGAAAATAAAACCACAGAGCTGCTCACATGGATGTCTTCTGGGATGAGTAGATGAGTACAAAAAACCATCACAAGACGTAACAGGAAGGACAGTAGAGTCAACAGAGTATTTGCCTTGAGGCACAATTTAGCTCTGATACATATATTGTCCATATAGCTCTTGATGGAGATCATAGCCTGCGGTAAAATGTGCTGGTAGTGTAAATTATACTATGTTTGTAATGCTTCCAAAGACTGGTGTCGTAAAGAGACTCTGGAAGACTTAGGTCTAAGGAGACTTAGACTGCCGGCAAAACCCCAAGTCCTTGTATGTGCTAATGTATCCTATTTGAAGGTCACACAATAACCTAGCGTGCCTTTGGAAGGTCTGCTTGGAAACATGGATGTGCACTGGATGATTTTGGCTGTGTACCTTTGCACAAAGTCATTTCCCAGTGCTTGGGCTGACATTCCAAGCCACTGAACATTTTTAAGTAGCTGCCCATTTTTTAACACCAGTAATAGTCAGAAAATATTTCTTGCTCCCTAGCTCCTAAGTTTCTTCCCAAAATTACTTCTGAGATGCAGACTAGGCAACATTCAGCTCTGGAGTAACAAATGCTCAATAATTTGTCTATTTGTGCTTTAATTGTTTGAGTTTTACTGTTATTTTTCAGCATCTGTTTTCCAACCCAAAAGACTCCCCAGTAAGTTGTTTCACTCTCATTGATTTCATCTTTTTTCTCCGCTGTAAAAGCTTTGCACACATCATGTAACTACACAGATTTTCTGGAAAAATATTAGAATCAGTTCCATAAACATAGCAGAACCCTTGGAAATTATTCCAGAAATAGTATCTTTCAGGCATGTATGAAATACACAAAAGGCATGTGATGTGGAAAAGAAGTTGAGTTGAAATAAACGGCAATATGCCATGCTCTACTAATAAAGTAAGTTGCTTTACTTCACATTCAATTCACATTAGACTTCACAGATGTTCAAAATATGACCAAGTTAATTCTACTGGAATCAGACTTTGTTTTTGGCCTCACTATGTAGTGCTCTTCTATGTGCCACAAAGCCTTAGTTCACTTTTACAAGCTGAGGCAGGAGTGTTGGGCTGGTTATGCTTGGTGTAGTTTCCTTCACTCCCATTTCAGGTGGTGGGAACAAGCACAGCTCTGCTGACACTGGAACCACACTCACAGACATTACTACTGTGAAATTTGACCCTCACTGGGTATACGGAAATTTAGAAAAAAGTACAGGATAGGAGTGCAATAGTAAAATGTTCTCTTTATACTTGTTTGAGTGCCATTGTGGTAATATTTGAATATTTTATTAGATGTCACTAGGTGAGAACTACATAGCTACATCACTCTCCTTATTATCCATCAGCTCTCCTTATTCCTAGCTAATAAAATCTTGTAGTCATAAGAAGTTGTTATTGTGCTTGTTCACAAAGTTTCTTTTGTACTTAAATACAAACACATAAAAAAGAAGAATTCTTTGAGCCATCTTCTCATTAAGATAAGATACTCTGACTTGAAGCTCCTTCAAATTAGTGAAAAAATACACATTCATCCATTTGACAGGATAAAGTTCATGTGTAATTGTTGCTGTGCAGGGTCACAGAATGACACAGACTCTGGCTCAGAAGGCAATGACGAAAAGCAACTTTATTAAAAATGGCACACACTTTTATAGTGTGCTCCGTGGGTTAAACATGGATTGGTTAACCTGAGAGAATAATAGTCTTATTGGAGAAGAAGGGACCAACACCCCTTGAAAAACAGTCCTGCAAAACAGCACTTGTTTTTCCTGTGTGGCATTCGCCAAAACACCAGGTGTTGAGCTATGCTTACTTTCTTTCTTCAGCTTTTCCCAGGCTAGTCCTGAGAAAAGCTGAGAACTGCTTTTCCCTGTTCACAGCAAGTGTCCACATGTAATCAATCACAGCCATGGTCTTTTCTACGTGTTCTGCACCCTGTAATCTGCCCACTAACTGCACCTCTCTGTGGGTTGCCTTTCAAACCTCAAGCTAAGCACCAGGAAACAATCAAATGTACTTTTCTTGTTAGTTCAAAATTAATTGAATTAAAGGTATAGAATAAGAAACTTTCGATTCAGAATTGAATTCAATTCAGATGAATTTTTTGATGATTAACGGTTAGAATAAAAGTTTTAAAGAAAAAAAAACTATCATCAAAAGGAAAAAATCACCAGGTTTCGTGCCAGTCATTTCTATCCATGATTTTGCTGCTTAGGAAAAAAGCAGTTTTGGAATATATCCTTGAAAAGCACTTAGAGTGGATTTAAAGTCAGTAGGTATATCTGGCTTCTCTTTGCTGGACTTATGGACTATGGGGGAGATCTGGAGTTGGTGTAGATAATAAGCCTGAAAATCTGTTCAAACCTCTGTTTTATCCAACAGGTGCAGCCATCAATATGGTCTCATCACATCTTGATAAATACTGTTAGTCTATAAAACATACTTAAATTTAATGTATAAATTTATTATATACCCCAAAGTTATACTGTTCATCTTCACCGAAGTCTGTATTTTATCCTGCTCTGGAGGCTTCTTTCTGTTATGCAGTCATTTTGTTAGCCAGTCTAGACCACAGTGTGAGATCATCATTGTAGCATCTGTTAAACTTGTTTGGGTGAGTGTGTCTGCGACTCAGCTCAGCTCAAATGTTATTAGAACATGCTCAAAAATGAGGGTAAGTCAGGCCAAGTCAGACTTCCCCAGCATAGTACAGGTTCTACGATCTATTAGTAGTAGATTTACTATTACAAATAATACAGCTATTATTCTGTCATGGGTTTATTATAGAAGCATTTAGAAGCCATTTCAAGCTGATCTTGAAATATTTTCATATGAATATCCGAATTTACACTAAAGTCAGCATATTTACGTGGCATGAAATGATTTCGTTTATAGCACTGGAACAAATGTGGGAAAAATGCCTGTAATCTGAAGATACATGCCAAAAGAAAATATTAATTTTAATATTCTGTTTGACGTTGTCTAAGGCCTTGCATATAAGGCCACAATTTCAATCAGATGATGGAGAGGGGAAGGCAGCACTTAGTGGGATTTTGTGAAGATTTCAATGTGACCCCTCCATCTGTGGCTCCAGTGTTTCAGGCCATACAGATTCATCAAAGACAAAACTTGAAACCTGTTTAGTTGATTGTTTGATGTAAACAGAAACAAACCAAATGTTGATAGCAAACTTCTATTTTGACTTACCTTCCAATGAACTTCCATGCCAGAAACAATTGTTTGCATGCGTTGCAGAAGAAGAAATATACTGAGTGAAGGTTTCTTTATCCCAGTTTGGAGTGCAACAAGGTGATTAACATCTTGTTCTACAGAGAAATAAAAAACCTTTTGAAGTAACCCCCCTTTTATTTGGTCAATTTTAAAAGAAAAAAGAGCAGTAGCTTTTGTTTTTTGTTTGTTGGAGTTTTTTTGATTGTTTGGGGTTTCTTTGCGTTGTTCTTTGTATGACATATTTTTAAATCAGTAAAACATGGAGAAATAACAAGTAGCACTAGATACAGTATGTGTTCAATTTTTCATGAAGTTTTTTGAAGCCAATACCTCTCAATCTTTGTTGATAATTATGTCATCTGCTTATTTCCAAGAAAACCCAGGCTTTATTTAATTCCATATAATTGCTATATAACTACATTTAGTTTGACATCCCTCATACAAACCATATTCTCTTAAATTTAAAAAACCAACAAAACGTACTAAGTTTTTACCTGATACTTGAAAAAGCTGCTTCCAGGCTTGTCTGCAGAGAGGAAAGAGAATTGAAATATTGCTAGATGTTTGCATGGATATGAGTTAGGTCCTCAGGATTTTTTTTAGTTTTGAGACAAGGATGTTGTGCAAGACAGTGTCAAGAGCTTTTTGACAGGTGGATGATGTCAGTCTTTCTTCCCTCATCCACCTCTGCGGTAAATCCATCCTAGAAGGTCACCAAATTAGTCAGTCATGACTTACCTTTAGTGAAGCCTCCCTTATTTTCCATGTGCTTTTCATGTATTTTCTCAGGGGTGGAAATATACGTTGACTTTTCCATGCTGTTCCAGAAATTTTTTTCCTTAATGCATGTTTTGCATTTGAATTGGGTAGTATTGCACATCAGCAGATATATCCTCATTTAAAGACCTGAAAATTTCCAGACTGTAGTAAGTAATCTGTTCATTCCTTTTCAAACAAATCCTATTAGTTCACTTCAAAATACATTCATCCTCTTAAACTACAGTAATGTCACTCTGTTGTGAAGGCCACTATGAACTGATACCGTTTTCAGGAGGCTGGGATGTTCAACCAGCAGGAAATTAATGAAATCAAGGGGGAAAAAAGTTGATTTTGTGCCAGTGCTTGGAATATCAGTTCTGCCAATTGACTGTCACCCACTACTAACAGATGTGCTATAAAAGCAGATGAAATTCATTGTTAGCATATTGCTTGGCAGCCAGAGGCAATTAGAGAATGGAGAATTGTACCTTTATAACACAAGAATTTGCATATGGACATTACACGTACTTACATACAATGATAAGTATTTTAAAACTGGTTAAAGGAAGGCCTGACTAAACTCACATTATGCATTAGCATAGCTCCTTATTCCACACGTAATACAGAATATTTTCACTACTATATATTTTAGTCTGATGCTTTATTTTTCCTGATCGTATTTCTTACTCTTTATAAATGTTTTTCAAGATAGAATACACTTTCATGCTTCACAATAAAAGTGTATAAAGATTCCCAGGAAGAAACCTTTTTTTTACAGAACATGAGTAAAAAAGCAGGGGTTGATCTAATAACATCACATTGAAATATCTACATTTAAAATAAATTCTAATTCATACAGTGGTACCCTAAAATATTTTACTATAAGCCTTGACTAATTTATATACTACATATATGCATACCTGAACACAAACACATCTTTCATTTTAAGTTAATTGTATTACTAGCAATATTTAAAAACATTAAATGTAGGTTTACTAAGGACAGTAGCTATTAGAACATTTTCTTTTAAGTCAGGTGTTAGAAACATTCACATAGATACAGTATGTAGAAATACCCTCGCTTCCTATCAATCAATATGATAAATATTTCTATGCAAATTTAATTTGCTTCACGTTTACAAATATGTAAAGATAACTCCTTTCCTTCCTTTGGGAAGTCCTTCCTTCCCAAATTACACTACATTAAATACACTTGATTACTGTGACAGAAGCATTTGCATAATTACAGTTTTACAATGTAACATGGACTAAATCTTGAAATATTTTTACCCCAAAAGTCTTGCTGACATACACAGGGCATTTACCTGGGGGAAAAAAGCCAACAAAACTTCAAATCCACCCTTTCTAGATTTTTTGCCAGTACTCTTTGGTACTGGAACCACCCAAACATTCACTCTCCCTCCACAACTATGTACTTAATATCTCTTCAAAGTTTTGCTGTGTTCTTTTCCCAAATGTTTAATAAATATTTCCTTTCTGTAAAATATATACCTAAGCTGAAAAACAGAAGGTCTGCTTTGGCTGTTTTGTTGCATTCCTGTCATGCAAGACATTCATGTGTCTGATTTACCTAGGCTGTGAAGCAGACAGTGTTGCTGCAGTACACTCTTTTTACAAACAAGTCTAAGATACTCTAAACTCATTGCTAAAACTCACTGATCAGGTCTGATTATCTCACTTTCCAAGCACTGCCAAATCCTTGTCTACAGCTTCAACAAATGCAGTTTTCTCCCTTCTATGTGCTCAGAAAGCTGCAGCAATGGTCATTCTCCCAACCTGTGGCTTTCAGATATTTGCCATCTATTCTCATGCCTAGGGTCCTAGACCCCCATTAAAATTTTGGTCTTTCACTGAAGACTGTGATTGACTGGATTCTGGTCACCATAATATAACTGATTAATTTTCAAGGAAGGACATTTATACACTCTTATGCTAAAGAGTTATTATATTATATGCTTATTATCTGTTTTCAACTAATAAAACATATTTGTTCAATATTTCCTCAATATTTGCAATGTTTGCTCAATAAATGAGCACAGCTAATTGTTAAAAAGATAAAAAATTAGAAGGAAAATATTTTTTAGATAGTTTCTGCCTGTAGACAGACAAATTTTCAACAAGATCTAATTTTTAAAGAAAGGTTTCTATTTGTTATTAACTCTAAAACTGGCCATGGGTAGATAAAAGAGACAAGGAATGAACATGAACAAAAAAGGCCTTTATTTTCACAAATATTCAGCAAAAAGTTTTGGACCGTTTTCAGTTTTTACTTCAAACCTCCTATGTTCGTAAGTTTGGGAGTTTTTTTGTAAATAATGAAAACTCAGTTTTCCAAGCATAAGACAGAAATCTAAGAAGAAAAAAACCCAAACCAACCAACCAGGTTATGAGAACCATTGAAGAACAGCTTTGACAGCAAATATTTGACCAGCTTGAACAAGGACCCTGCTTTTCTAGGGAACCTATATCCATTTTCAGCATGTATTGCTACTCCCTTCCACTTTGCCCAGTGGTGTAGACAAGCATCACAGATCCCCACTCCAGCCTGTGTACCTGGCTATACCTCTCCCCTAGGTGCAGAGTCCCAGGGGCTTTTTGAGTAGCTAGATTGAACATTTTGAACATTAAATAATTTCATTGAAATGGCTGCTATTAGGTTTTCCATTTCTAAGAAAGAAGAATTATAATTTTGCTCCCTAATCTAAGTATTGTAGCCGCAAAATAATACATTCCACAAAATACTCCAGAAAGAGCTATTTCACTAAAGAGAGCACTGTAAGATTATTTTATCTAGTATAACATCATTCTTTTATCATTTGGGAGACCTATGTTTATCTCTTGAAAAATATCACACATCTTTTTGCCCTGCTGGCTTTGCAAAGTACCTGCTCCCATGGAATAATATTCTCTTGCAAGTGCTCACTGACTTAGCAAGATAGTCAGTGGGTTAAATCATGGGTTAAAAGTGAATTGCAGGTGCAACTAATGGTCTGTTCTAGATGTTTTGTGCTGTTTTGCATGAGAAATACTGGGAAGATCAGTCGATGCTGTGAAGCCTAGATGTAATAGGAAGACTTGTATGTGTTCATGCCACAGACTGGATACAAAGTGGAAGGAAATGAAAAACAAGGAAAATAGGTGGATATAGGAAACCAAAGCAAACAGGTTACTCACTTGGAATTATTACAGTTGGTAGGTTATTTTCTACTTCCTGCTTCATTGTTGATTTTTAGGGTGTAAATGGGAATAATATTGGTCCAATTTAGGAAGGTTTTACTTAGCTTGTTTTCTGGCTTCTCTGTGTGTGGAAATGAACAAGAGTGTGAATTGCTGCAGCTCTTTTTTATTTTAGAAAACAAAATCCAAACCATTCTTGGAAACTGGGGGCTGAAGGATAGGTATTCCATATATTCTATTAATCAGATTGCCAGTAGTAGCTTCTGCTTTGAAAAGGCTGGTTAAAGAACGACATGAACTCTTACAACCAAGCTGATTCTAATACCTACTTGTGTTCCTAACTGATAAAGGAAAAATTAACACTGTTCAAAAATCTTATTTAAAAATCTATTTCCTTATTAAAAGACAAACAAGCTTTCCAAGTAAAAGGTGAATGTACTTAGTTGAGAGGAAGGCCTAGTGAGTACATTGGGAAGGAAGGGTTTTCAAGAGCATCATAGTACCTGAAATTATAATTCCTGAATTAACCAAAATGTTCAAAATGGTTCTCTTACACCCTTAGGGACATAAGTTATCCCACTTTTTGGAAGAAGGCAAAATTGATGTTATTAATCAAGCATTAAGTTGCACAATAGATGTGCTGATATATATATATTAAAAAGTATTTTCTAAGTGTTGTTGTAAAAGCAATCATTTGTATGGGTTTTTTTCACTAGTAAGTTGTGCATAGCATACAGAAAAGGAGGAGGTTGTGTAAAATCCACACATCCTGCTACATATTATAGCATGCTGGTTATGGCATAAAGGAAATAAATTGTTTGCATTAGTAACAAAAAGAAATTTAAGTTGTCTACAATTTAACATTCATTTAGCCAGATTTTTGTGGTTATCATTGTGGGTACCCAAAGCACACAGAATAAAAGTATGCATGCCCAATTATTTAAGAACTAACTTTGCTTTGAATAGAATTTTCCAAACACATTAGCTAGAAACTGAATTTTATAACTTACTTCTGACTATGTCACAAAGTTTTGTAATGAAAAGGAAATGAGGAATAAAAAAGTACAAAACATAAAAGAATGAGTCAAAATCTGATCTTGTCCTGGCAAATATCCAGAGTGTTGTAAGTGGTGCTAATATAAATGGACATTAGAAACTCTCCCAGATAGTGCAAGAAATTGGCCCAGGAGATGAGAAATATAATTCTGACTCATTCCATGGCCATATGATAACTCTGTTGAGCTGTACAAGAAGCTTGCTAAGCATTATGCAATGCACAGCCATACAAAATTTTTAGTATAGATGATATTTGATGAGGGAATTGAATTCAATGAAATATCTTTATTTCTTTTTGAATTCAATTAAATATCTAGGTAGAAGGGAACGGGCACAATCTCTTTTCCGAACAGCTCTGAGATGCTGAATAATGCTGGTTGGATGCAAGGAGACTGAGCAGGAAGGATAGATTTCTGCATTCTTTTTACAGAATGTGAAAAGTAACCAAGTTAGTACTTAAATTTCATATTATCTTAAGTCAATGGGTAAATTCTTTTGAGACTCACGTTGGCATTGAACAGTACACAGTGCCTGTCTGAGCTGGGTTATAGAAGTAATGAGACTTATTAACATGTAAATAGATTTTTCTGAGAGCTAAAATGGATATGCTAAATAAATAGCTGTGTCAGAGGAACTGATTTTAACAAGTGGACTCAGAAGACAAAGGATCACCTGATGAAGATGTTGAGAGTCAGCTTTCACAGACACAATTAGAGATTATGGGAGGTATATGGTGGGACATCAGTAATTTATGTAAGAGAGAAGAATAGCAATAATTGTAGATCTCAAAAAAGGCTCTAGTTAGGCAAGAAAGGCACATGCAGGAAGAGCTCAAACTAAAAAAAGTGCTCATGAGTGGAAACAAAATGGGAATGTAGACATTTAGAATATCTTTTCAATTATTTCCTCACAGAATTCTGCACGCTGGCTGCACCAGCTAAGTTTTCTGACATCTGTTCCAATATTGCTGCTATCACGTCCTTGAGGAAGGAAATAGAAAGAAGAGCTTGTAAAGAGACAGATATCTGAAAAAACCCATGCTTGCTGGTATCCTGAGGAAAGGAGAGTATGTACACCCTGTAACCATGGGTCAGTTACCCTCAGTGGTTCCCTTTCTACAAAGAGGTAGTAGATAGAGCAGGAATTGACCAGGCAGTGGAGGCATGCTAAAATAAAACTCTTCATTTCCTAAAGCATATTTTTCCCCTTTAAGAAATATACATCAGAGACCTAAGAACATAAATGGCATGGACCTATGAATATAAATAGCATAAGCAACAAGGTAAAGAAAGTAAATCTGAGGAGCTTCAGAGCTAGGCTTGCAGCAGAAATAAAGGGAAAGAAGCATATCCACTGAAGAAAGATGAGGCAGTAATTCCAGAAGTGGAAAATTGCCAAGCTGAGATTTGCCACAACAGGCACTGGAAGACTTCAAATGAAAAAGCCTGGGAAGCTTTGCAGTTACTGTGCCTTGGTTCATCTCCCATGCTGCACATTTTAGAAAGCTAAATGCCTGTCACGTGTTTCTTGAATAGCGCTCCTCGTCACAGAGTTCCAGAACTGTTTCTAACAAGAAAGCTCAGAAATAGGCTCATATGCTTATTAAATCATCAATTCTGCTTGATTAAAAAAACCCAAAAAACAAAGCAAACCAAAAACTCCTCAGAAAACTACATTCATGACAACAACAGAGTTTATTTTAGTTTATAAAAATACTGCACAAGCTCTTCAAAATCAAAATATAAAGTCCTTGGAAGTAAGCCTAATTTCAGTTTTGTGGAGGTCAATATTTTAAGAAGTAGATTTTTAAATATATTTGGGGCATTTAAGTTTTCTTCTTTGTGTTTTTTGTATTTATTTTTAGATAATATACTGATAGTAAAGTTAATAGTTAAGGACTTATCCATTAATATTAGAAGTATAATGATACTGGGCCAAAACACTTCCACAGATTACAACATACAGACTTTAATACTCAATTAGAACATATTATAAGGAGAGCTTCCAGGAAACTGCTCACAAAATAGAAAAGTGATTTTCTTTCAGTTTTTGACTTATCATATAGTATTCAATTATATTTTATATTAGACACTTAAACTAAGAAAACATCAGTCTTCCAAAATTATCTTTGTTCTTTGAAAGATGTTGTTTTGCCAGTAGAAAAGGATCTGAATGCTTCTGTACGGAATGAGAAGATGAATTAACAGATTTTGATAATTTATTATATGACATAATGATTTAAATGTTTTCTTTCTTCAACAATGAAGAAATTAAGCTCTTATTTACTACTAGAAGACTTTGAAAAATATTTCTCACAGATGAGTATGAAGACGAAACAGTTTTAGAGGTGAATGTAATAGGGTAGCAGGACTGCCATATAAAGTCTATCTGTTTCCCTAGGAATCACACCCAAATGAGTCCAGATTACATTTTTAAACAGGTCATAGACATTCTCAGATTGCCAGCATTTCAGACAGTCCCTTACTAAGTAAACATACAAACCTAAGAACTGATTTTTTGTGCTCTATCATTTACCTATTGATCCACAGGAAATATCAAAGGCCCTAGATATTTCAGAATTAGTCATCTTCCATTATTAAATCTTTCTGGTAATCTTTGAAGTCTTTCTGGATTTGGCTATCCTAAATAATGGTGACTTTCCTCATATTCCTCTTTACCTGATCATGAATCCACAAAAAATATTGGTTGTAATATAGTTATCTGGAACATGTATTTGATCTGCTCATTGTGTTACTAAAAGATTCACAAATGGAGAAGAGATTCAGTTCCTGACATGTCTTGGATCAACAGACTACTGTTTTTATGCAATGATCTAACTTCTGCATAACTTTGCTTTTATAACCAGATGGAAAAAGAAGAACCGATGGAATTTGTGGCAGGAAGAATGCTAACCAGGCATTCATTTTTTTACAGATGTCAAACACAGAGGTGTTTCTAGGTTACTTTCAGTTTAAAGACTGAAGTAACTGATTTAAGGTACTGCTATACTTACAACTAAAAGCTATTTGACTATGATCTGTGTCAAAGAAAAATGCTGTTGTTTGGCTTTCCATTTACTGAAAGATTTAATTATGCTTCAAGGTTCGGACTTTTTTAGTTGTCGAACACATTTCCTATGCTCCTATGTTCTTGGATTTCTGATTGTGCTGCAGCTGTTAGGCAGCTTGCATATCCAGTATAGCTGAACGTGGAGGGATTGTCTATATCATCAATATTGGGGAGGGGCAAACTTTCTAAATGGGTCAGTCTTGCTTTCAGTCCATAGTCCTCCAATGACTGGGACATATGGAACATATCTGTCCAGCTCTAGGGATCCTAAAGAATCCTGTAACATCTTGCAGAGCTGCTTTGAGATGGCTTTGTGGACACTGCTAAGAAAACTCTCAGGATGCCTTCTGGGTCAGCACTCTCATTCAAAGGCTTGGCTGGACATAACCACTGAATTTGAGACCTCTCAGGTGATTGGCTGAGATACTGGCTCCTTATCTCTGCAGCATTCCAAACCAGCGGGCTTGATGCATGCTTGGCTGTGTGTGCTGCATGCCACTGGGTAAGAAGCATAGGCATAAGGTAATGGTACACCTTTTAAGCAAAGAAAACAACATTATCTCCAGATGAGTAGTGATCAGTCCTGCTATACATAGTCACTTAAGACGTGCCATAAACAGAGAATAATTTTTCCCCCAATTTGTATTACTCACTGTCTATTTTGTGAAGCAGCTGATACAGGAAAATAAAACTTGATTGTTTAAACACACTGATAACCACTTTCCCCTTTGTAGCATGTCATAAAATACAGCAAGGAAATATGTTGATTCTTGCAGGAATCAGAAGTAATTTTAGAAAATAGTCAGAATTAAATTTTCACAATTCCTGAGGCACATACAGTACCAGTGCTTGCGTGGCTTGCTTCATGTCACACCCAAGAACTGCACTTAGACATTTACTTTAAATGTCAATGAGGTTCTGAAAGCAATCAAAGTTGATTGCTGAAAATAAGCTAAACTTTCTTTATTCTTGTGGTTTGCAGTTCCAGAAACAAAATCAGAAATGTTTTATGTTGTAACTGGTTGAGCAAACTAGAAATTGATGTGGTTTTGTGGTTTCCTTAATTGTACCAGGAACTAACCAAAATACTCACTGGTCTTCTTGCCATGACATTCTCTGTATTATGCACATTACAATATGAAAAGGGAACCTCTAAGACACTCTGAGTTGCTTTTTGTTGGTTTGTTTCTGTTTTCATTGTATTTTAGTTCTCTTTTACAGTGGACTTCAAGTTTGCACTGTATGGATAGTTCAAATATCATTATAGAGTCATAATCAAACATGCATCATAGAACTATAAGATGTTAAACATTAATCTCAGAGCACAGTGTGACAAGATAAAAGCATTACTTCTCAAACACTTATCTCTTAACCTTACGGTATCTTGGTTTGAATTTAACTGCACCTTCCTCATGCAAGTAGAATATCTGAATTAAAAGAAATAAACCAAAATTAAATTTTGCTCCTGCAAATCATTTTGGTAGAATAGATATTTCCAGTTACAAGTATTAAAATAACTAAGTAAATTTTAGGTGAATTGAAAATTGCTTAATGTTCAAAGTACTCTTGGTTAATGAGAGGTTAGTCTTGGATAGCATCGCTGAAGTCTTGCCCTGCCTAATTCTTTTCCAGGTCTTTGCTGTTAGTGACAGGATAATAGGCTAATATGAACTGTTGATCTGAACCAATGTGGTTCCTGGAGAGGGGAAAGAGAACTTTAATGTTAAGGTGAAAGAAACAAAAGAACAAGAAGGAGAGTGTGAAGAAAGTACAACTCAAACATAACTCCTGACTTTGGAAACAAAATCTGAGATACTTCAGAAAGGAACAAAAATATGGGAATCAGTCCATTACTAAAAGTATTTCAGAAAAGGATTTTAGATAGAAGGTAAAAAAGGAAGGAAAGATACCATCTCTATGAAGAGCCTGGATTAGACATGTTAAGACACATTAGACATATAAAATTATGAGTTTAGTTTAGGGGGACACTTCTTTCCTTAAGGGTCAGTATTTCATATTATTACATATAAAATTTCTTACAATGTCAAGTTATGCTGAAATAAAGAACTACCAATCAAAATGCTATGCTACCCATGGGCATTTGTTAGGGCTAGAAGAGTGTCTCCTATCCATGTGAAAGGTCTCGTTTTTGAAGTTCTTGTTTAATACTTTTTAAATATTGTAGCAGCTATTCCTTTCAGATACCAGTAGGATGACCTGATCTTAGGTCAATTTAAATTTTGTAGCAGAAATGTACTCTCCTATCCCAATACTGTTTCCTAAGTGATCAGCATTTGCACCTGTCCCTCCTTGTTGCCCACATAGTCCTGCATGGTGACTTGACTATTTCATTGTCTCTTGATCCTCTCTGCCACCAAAAGAGGTGGTAGAAAGGTATTGTTGCTTATTGATGTGACACTGACCAGAAATAAACCTGGATTGCAGCACCTTTATTGGGAGATTAAGAAGACTATAGACCATCAACAATGCTCCTGCAATGAGGTGCTGTGGCTCTGGAGAGGCCTCTTACTTGACAAGGACAAAACCTGCTGTCTCTTCCCTAAAATAGTAACTTTTTTGAATGATGAAGGTTTGGTGAGTTGGCACTACTTCATGACACTTACATGAAAAAAATAACACCTCCATCCCAAATATTCTAGTCAGTGCATAAATAGCTGAGGCAGAGCACTGGTGCACACTTCTGAAGAACAGATAATTTGCACCTCATCGGTCTGGACTAGAAGCTGCACAAAACAGGTCAGACAGCACTGACTCTTCTGCACAGACCCCAGGTGTGGTGAGCTGTCCTGGCTTTTTTGACTGTATGCAATACAAACTGTGTTTTCAGGGCTTGAGGGTTTTTTTTGCTCCTCAGGAGGTTTCTCTCTCCTTTTCAAAGAAGGAAATAAACAACAGCATTTATGCAGCTAAAATTCTCTTCATAGCTATACAAAAATTACTTTTCTTCCTCATGCTGAATTCCTTGTACTGTAACATCTCTCTCTAACCTGAGTTAATTTGTATTTAAAGTTTTGGGTTGGCTTTTCAACCTTCTGAAATATTCATTAAAGGCTTTATCTAGTTTTTCAAATTATGTTAATAAATCAGGACAGTTTATTTGTATTTGTTTGCATAAAATCTTTAGTAAACAAACAACAAATTAAATTTGATTAATAAATAAACAGGATCTTTTATGAAGTTAATCTGACTTCATACATTTCTGTCCCTGAGCAAAATTTGACTAACTTGAACAGCAAACATTTTCCACTAACCTTTTTTACACATAAACAACTTTAAAACTAGCTCCTTTGCAACTTAATAAAGTTAATAAACTTTTATTTGTAAAAGTAACAACTTTAATTTCTGGTTTTAACTCTTTCATTTGCTTGCCTCCCCCCTGAAAATCTACAAAATCTTGCTTTTTTAGTGTTTGCCCTTTCATACACTTAAACAATTAAAAAACCCCAAACTTGTTTCAGCTCCACCTCTGTTTTCACCTCCTTTCAGTGATGCCTGAGTTCTTGTAATCATGTGTTTCCATCCCAGGTGCACTTCTATGTGCCAAGCCTGGCTCAGACATGTGTGGTTAATTGGCCGTGCAGGTGTATCCATGTGGAGTCACACTGTTCCAAATCAACAAGCTTTGTAGAATGGTCAAGTGAATCAGTCCAAAGGGAAAATATATTTAAAAATAAATTTTAGAAGTGACCATTATAGAAGTATATCAGGATTGTAAACCTGAATTATTGCTGGTTTTGGGTTACTGTGTGAATAGTGAGTTTTGTGATCTGACTCCTGTTCATCAAATGATAAAGCACCTTGTAGCATTATATTTTTTGAACAAATTTAATTTCATTCCAGGTGTGAATGTTTCAGTCAACTGTGTGGCAGATGTTTCAGACTGGCCACTATGAAACTGAACAACTGTAGCTAAAATATCCTTTTCAACATGACCAAGAATTTACAAAGAAATGTACTTTCAGTTCTGGAAAGTCATGCCATTGTTTTTTCTCTCTTATTTGTGTAGTCCTTTGTTCTGTACTTCAAATCTTAATTTGTAAAGATAAAAAACGCCCCTACTTTGTTTGAAGCTAAACAAAACTAGGAAGCTCTGTACTTGCAGATCTCTGTTCATTGTTGCTTTCTCTGGGTTTTTTTGTTTTTTGTTTGTTTGGTTTTTTTTTTTTTTTTTTTCTGCTGTAAAACAAGTAGAAAAGGAGCAGAAGCACTATCAGGTCAGGAGAGTATAACCAAATCAGAAGTCCCATTTATTGCTTTGCATGAGTCTAATGTATGGTGCACATGGAGTGAAGCAAAGAATCTTCTCTTTGTCTTTCACACAGGGGTCAGACATGCCAATACATGTTAGGACAGTTGTAGAGTACATACTGCATAAGGGTAAACAGCAAACAAAAAGCGGGTAGACTTGCTTGTTTGGTATGTGTGAGGTACAGCATAAACACCCCAGAGCGCACATTAGACACGTTTTCTCTGCTCATTTGCATTTGTTTGCAGCTAGAACACTCTGTGCAGATGTGGCTAAAACCACTAGAGTTAAAAAAACCCAAACAGTTTTGTTCAAATACCCTCTCTATACGCAAGCACCTGAGAAGGTATCATTGCTGTTTCCTAGAATTATTTTTGTAGCCCAATTTATTTCCAGAAATTCAAAGACTAGTAAAATGTTAAAATAGTTACAGAATTATGGAACCATTCTTCCACTCCTGACACCTTTGTCTGCATCTTAAACCCCTGTCTTTTGTTTGAACAAATGTGTGGTAAAGATTGTTTATGATGAGAATGTGAAAGGGTTTGGGCTTGCTCCACACTGAGTGAAACAGAATGCAAGAATTTCAGAAATGGTTCTGAGGTGGAGTGGCACTTCTTCAACCAATTCTGCACTGAGCCAGGCCTGTTTGTGCACTCCAGCTGCCACTCAACGGGACCACTGTGGCTTGCTGGGAAACCTTTGAACATGCATCAGCATAGCCATAACCCGGAGTGGGTTTTGTCTATTTATATGTATTTTGTGACGATGATGACAATTGTAAAATGAAGGTGTTTTAGCTTATGGACTTGTATAGCACACTTTAAATAACTAAAGGTCTTTATTCAGTCTGGTCATTGTCCATTTGTATTTTCTGTCTTGAGGGACTTTTATCTAAAATATTATTACAACTATACTCACTTTGGGCAGTAATTGCGACAGGAATATATTTTATACAGAACAGAAAATGCACTTTTGCCTAAGCTTTCCTCTCTAGTACAAGGCCTATCCCTCATTTGGCCTTCTTTTGAATAAATGTGATGTCATTGTTTGAGAGACTGAGTACTTTTCACAAAACAGTACTGGTCATGATATTTATTGACAGAAAAAGAGGTAGCAGCTAATGTTATCCTAATTATTTAGAACTCTTTTAAGTCTTGATTTTAAATTGATTGAAATTAACTTAAGCAAGTAGTTTCATCTGGCTTTGGATCATGTCATAAAGCATAGTATACTCCAGGGAGACAAAAGGAAAACATGAAAGTATGAGCATAAAATCCAAACTGTTTCACTGCCCATCACATGTAAGGTAAGACATAAGGAGCAATGACTGACGTACCAGCTTTTAACAGTAAGGTCAGGTTCTTTGTTAGTAACTGACCTATTGTAGGACAGGAATAGAAGATTAGGTAATGTGATATCTCTGTTGTATGTTATCTTTGTCTTGTATGTTACTCAGAGGAGAAAATGATATAGACATAGCAGGAAGACATATTTCCTGACATGAGCTTAGACCCAGTGAGCCCAGATAATCCCAAATGGAAAAGAGATGGATGGTTTGTACTGAATGTCATTTTGAGGCTAAGTAATTTTAGTGTTTTTTTAAGTGTGAGCTTCAAAACCATGTTTTTATGGTATCCAACTTAAATAATCTGTAACTAATATAAAGAAGCATGCTATTCTTGGATAACAGAGCAGACCTGGAGTTACAGATTTAAACAGAAGGAAGAGAAGTGGGGAGTATGTATTTTGATTCAGCTGTGTTTGAGAAGGGTTTGAAAAACTCTTGTTCCTGGAAACAATGAGATACAAACCTGTTTGCATAGTTGATCCCTGGCCAGAAAGGATTCCTGGCAAGTGAAATATTAACCCATAAGGAATGCAGTTTCTTAGGGCAATGAGCTATTGGATTCAAACCAACTTTAATGCAGCGCTAAGGTGACCATTTAAAAAACATATATGCATCCAGAGGTCTGCATGGTTGCCAGACCAGAATAGATTACCTTTTCTCTTAGCTATAGCTTACCTGTTTGTAATTGGCCTGGTTCTGCAGTGCTGAAAAGTAATTTCCAGCTGTACAGTAGACAAATGTCTATAACTTTGGTTATGTCATTGCTGTAGGCAGGTGTTTATATTACGAAAACTATAATAGCAGCTGGGAGCTCTATTAGTAATTCTAATGTTTCAGGATAGAGAGAGAACTCAAGGGTGTTTCCTTCCCAGAGTCTCTGCTGGGAGTGATAATCTTCCTAAGCAAGGTCAAATTTACACAGGATCCATGCCATAGGAGGCATGAAAAGGGAAACATGAAAAGCTCTGGGCCTGTTGAAGGTGACAGGTCCCATTATTTTGCAGCATGATGTGCTAGTTCTGATAGCAAGGACCAAGTTCTAGCTGCACCCACTGAACCCACCAAGTAGTTGTTGCTCCAGGAAATGCTTTTTAGGTCCCGGGAGGCATTTTACACTAAAATGCCAAAATACCAGTGGAACAACTCATTCTTTCTGTCAACTCAGAAAGGGCTGAGCCTCTAAAGCATGATCTAGACCACAATGTTCATGCTAAATTGTTCCCTCTTTTTTTTTGTTCACAGAGATAAAAGTGCAAAGTATGACTTTCTGTTCATGGGATCTGGTGGACTCTAATGTGCTTTGCAGGTGTTCAATGTACAGCTGGAGGAGGCCCAAACGTGTTTGAACTCACACTTGTGGGATAATTAAAAAAAAACCCAAAAACAACTGTGTTCTCTGCAGAGTGAGTTTCTTTCTCTAAGTACTATTCACTTCCCAATGACTTGGTGGCACTCTGGAGATACTAACAGTAGTATCTAACAGTAAAGATTTGCTCCTTTTTGTGGTGGGTTTCAATCCACTCATAGATCCTTGTAGATTCTTTAGGATTAGAACCATTTTGACAAGGAAGTTTTTGAGAAGTAAGTTGGGAGGAGGTACGCATTACATCCCAAATCCTACTCACTTGTGACACTGAAGTGGGAATTTATTCATGGAAGGTATTTTACCTTAAAAGAAATAATAAAGGCCTTATTAATAGCAATGTTAAAGCTATCATAGCTAGTAAGCTGGGTTAATCCACTCAGAAGAAAAAGGTGGCTCATTATAATTCCTAGTATTATTACAATTTTGTCCACAAAAGATGGAAAAACTTTAACAAAGCAACCACTTTGCTTTCCTTAACTCCTCCTTTTATCTCATAACCTGTTAATACTGACCCATGGAGAGATTTCACTCCTCAGCAAATA
The DNA here is from genome assembly GCA_018697195.1 of Certhia americana. Classification (NCBI taxonomy): domain Eukaryota; kingdom Metazoa; phylum Chordata; class Aves; order Passeriformes; family Certhiidae; genus Certhia; species Certhia americana. Next base: position 19,745,768 of record CM031863.1, read on the forward strand.
ACTTGATCACTGGTTTATAGACAGAGTTGACTGAAAACTGTGTATTTGTGGGCCCATAGTTCTTGTTGCTTTCAATGACAAGGAAATAAAGACTTACAAGGGACAAATTCTTTGAAACACTAAGCATTTCTTCCAAGGCGCTCTGAGTAGAAAATGGAAACCTGATACTGAGCAAACAATCCTTTAACAAGAGAAAAAAGACAAAAAATACAGCTTTAGAGGGGATTTGTAAATGCCTTCATAACAGGAGGCACTACTGAACTCTTACAAGGGCATCTAGAATGTAGCACTGTTAAGATCTTTTTTATGGAGGTATATGGAAAGCAGCACACCAAACTGCACCCTCTGCAGTCAGTGATTAAATTGCTGCTAAGTCCATGAAAAAAGTGGGTCCCAGTGTGGTGGAGATCACTGCTACTATTTTTAGTCTGTATTTCAATAGCTTCGGATGTCTTAAGCAGGTCTTGCCCCTCATCCCTCTCACAGGGATGTACTGTCAACTACTGTGTTTGCAGCTGGGATGCTGCCTAATTCCAGCCTTCTTCCAATCTGCTTCTGGTAACACAAGGGCAGAGCATTTAGTAATCTGCGATCCAAGTACACCTGGTGGTTAAAGCTATTGCAGTACAAGTAGCAGAAAAAGAATAAATTGTCTGAAAAAGGTACTAAATGTTTGAATGGACAACCCCCTTCCTTTAAAAAAACCCAAAACAACATAACCAAAACCAGAATAAAATCTCCCTGACTCCATGTTCTACTTTTATGCTTTTATTCTGCCCAGAGCAGAATAGAAAACCCACTCCCAAACAATCAAACAGCCCTTCACTCAAATCCACAATTCAGGTGATAAGGTGATCGATAAACTAACTAGCTGGATTTTGACTTGCTGAAATCTATGTGATAACTCAGATTGTGTAACTGGGAACATTAAATATATGTGAAACAACATTAAAAAAAAAAGAAAATCTGAATTTTGAAGAGAATTTGCCACCTCCAAATTTCACGAAATTGTATTCTATTGTTTTATCTTCATTATGACAGAATATAAACAGATAAGTTTATTTGTGATTCAAATAGAAATACATTTTGGCATCTGTTCTATGCCAATAGTTGCTCTTGCTATGAACATGCTTACATTTTATTGCATTGGGCTATTTGCCACTTTATGTAAGCTACACCAGCTGCTCTTGCTCTTGCATGACAGATTACTGTATGCAGCACTCTGGTTTTTCCTAAAGCAGATAACGCTTTGTAAAATCCGGATAACTAAGTCCCTAGGAAGTGATTGTAAGTTATATTAAAACTGTGATAACTGAGAACAGAAACAGCCCTGAAGAGCTGTCCTAAAAAGCTGCTACTTCAAGGGGAGATTGTGATTATGGATAGCTGTTTTTTTTACTAATGTATATTCTTACATTCTTTTACCTGCTATATTCTTTCTGCTACTTGATGTTTTTGCTTAAAATTGGCTCACAATGAAGAAAAATATTAATAATAACCTTATACACTGATAAAATTTCTAATTTAATTTTTAAACTGAAATCAGTTTATATCTATGTGAAAACAAAGCCTCCGAATTCTCTTTGTTGCATTTCTGTGACAGGTTTCATGCTCTGTTTTCCTGGCAATCTTCTGCCTTGGAAACCAGCATTATGCAAATAAAATCTCAAATGGCAGCCACAGAAGGATAATATAACACAATTTTTCTTGACATCTTGGTAATATAGGTGAGATCATACTATGACGAAACTAAATCAAGTTCTTTTTCTCAGGTGAAAACTCTGCTTCAGCTACATTTTAAACCAGTTTTCTTATGATTTGCATGCCACATGGCTGCAAAATAGTATTAATTCCAAATTTAGAAATGTCATGCTTAAGCAGCAGTTGAACATTGTTGATTTTGATCGGTGTTGGTGATTAAAGTGCTCGTAAGTATAAAGTTGTGTGGGCACTGCTGCTGCAATAAAAAGTCTAAGTATAATTGGTCTGAGGGTGTAGAGAGAAGCAGCAGGGGATGCTGGTAGGGACAGTAAAAGCTCAACAGGGTTACAGAAACCTGCCAAATCTCCATCCTCACTGCAGGGAGCTCCTGATGCTGCCAGGCAGTAAGGAAAACAGATGGCTGTTGCCTTTAAAGCCAGTAACATTAACTTCTGTGCCTGTTGTGTATTTTTGCTCCTTCCCCTCGATTTTCCAACTCTGTAGCAGCTCCTGTAGCAGCCAGGCATTGGCAGACATGTTGGAAGGCAGCCACGCACGCGGGTGAGTTTCAGCTGAAGATGATGGCTGCTTTGTTTTGGTTTTCCTTTTCCCCAAGCTGTCTCCACAATTTGGCAAAGGGATATCAGGATTGGAAATAGTGGGATTGGAGGACATGCCAGAAACTATTAGAGAGAAAGAGGCAGAGCTATATTAAATGTGGAGATGGAGCAGTGCCAGCAGGAGCGTGGGCATGGGGGTTTGGAGGCAATTAGCACAGCCGGCCAAACATACCCTAACATGGACACTTCACAGCTACGTGCTGAATATTTCTCTATATTGTGCTTATTTTCAGTGGGGTATAGCTAAAACCTGTAGATGGGGCCTTGTTTTTTCCTCAAAACCAGCAATAATATGGACCTGGTAAGTCTGTAGCAGCTAGAAGTGATTTCACCAAATGCTCTAAAATGAATCTCTGTATCTAAAAGAGAAGAGCATGAGATGGAAAAAATTAAAGTTTAAGTTTGTTTGCATTGTATTTCAGCTATTCTGAATGACCTAAAAGTGTTTGGGTTTTTTTGTTAGCTTTCTGAAACTTCTAATGTATTTGTACGCTGTTGTTAACAAAGCACCAGTTTGAAGGAAGACAGAAACATATTTCATGCTGAATTTTAATTTTAGAATATCACTAAGAGAGCTCAAAGAAAGACACAGGCTTGAGCTGAGTTAGGAGTTCAATGAAATATATGCATACGTTGACATGCAGAGTAATGATGGCATATGACTGACTTGTCACCTACCTTAGGGGAAAGATTCTGCCCTTGTGCAGGTTTCTGACTGTTGATCTCAACCAATGAGTGTTTTATGCTTCTAACAGATGTTTCTGATTTAGGCCAATGAAAGCTAATGGAAGCTTTTTCTAGTCTCTGAGGAAAGAGTGCCAGCCCAGTCAAACAAGCAAATTTGGAGCTTGGCATCTGAATTGAATAGCAAAACTGAATAATTTTCTCTTGCAAAAGCTGTGTGCCATCATTATTCTATGATACTCTAAAAGTTTCATAATTAGTAATGAGTTGTTATTTTTGCCATCTCCTGCATTTAATCATTTAGCCACTATTGCTGTGTACCAAGAAAGACACTAAAGCCACTTATTAAAAAGGCCTGTCTGACTTGTCCAAAATAGAACACAATTCCCAAACCAGCAAAATATGATGCATACAGCTGCCTCAGCTATGTAATTGCAGCAAGTATTTCTAGAGGTACAGCCACAAAACATATCCAATACAGGCATCTAAGTATTTCGCACGCACGTATGTCCAATTTATATTCTTCTACGTTTTTCTGTGTTTATCATCATTCTTTCTCTGGTCTCTGGACGTGGAGCCTCACATGGGAAAGTTAAGTACAGCACAGAATAGCCATAGTGAATTAAATCACAAAATTTTAAAAAAATGCCATTAATAAGTCCTATTGAAATGGTAGTTATGACTCAATGGTGAGGTACTTCAGAGTTAAAGATCAGTACTTTTTATTAATGCTGTAGAACATGCTCCACCAAACTACCAATAAGTATATACAAATAGATGATTAAAACACCTGTAGATACTCATATAGTCTACACAGAACTGAAATTATCATTTGGCAAAAATACATAACATTTCTCAAAAAAAGTATAGGTATAGATTATTAACTTGTGGCTTCCATTTAGGGATGGTCTGTGATTAAAGCACTATATTATTTCTTTGCTTTTAGTCACAAGTAACCCTGTCTCCCTTGCAGTCTTTGAATATGCAAGTTGCTGAAGGATATGGTGCAGAGTGCAAAACAGGAATGAACATTTGAAAATGAGTGGCAAGAATTTTCTTGGCTTATTAATATTAACATGTTGTGGAATTGGAAAGAAGATAGTTATTGCTTTATTATCTTCTGTTCTCAACAGTCTTAGAATTTTGCTTTTTATGTACTGCATATACAGGCTTTATTCCCCTGCAAAGATAAATGGCATTTTCTCCAAGCCCTTAACTTACAAGTTGGCACAGTGGTATGTGTGGTAAGAGATACTGGTCTGCTGGAAGTGTATCTAGTTCCCTGTTGTGATGCTGCTGTTTAGCTCATCTCTCTAGGCATGTATTTTTTGGAAATGTACTCATGAGTTTAGTTCCCATTTTGGGTGAGGCTGTTGATACATGCAAATTTTTTTTGGTGGGGTGGGATGGCAACCTTGTTTATTACTATTATGCTATTGCAGTACTTGGTGCTGATTGGTGTAAGGACATCATTGTTTGTCTGTGGGACTAGCCCTTTAACTGTCTTGAGTGTCTAAGTTGTATAAAACCAGATTTTTACAAAAGCTGACATGGTAAAATCTTGTGGGCTTATACAGGCTGCATGGCATATATTAATGCAGCACTTTGTGTAGGCACCAAGATCTAAATCAGTTTCAGGGGAAGGAAAGAAGAAAGAAATCAAATGTTTAATCAAGGCACTGTTCAAATTCACAATGTGTGTGAAGTGGGAAAGCCAGTGTGAACATACTTCTAGAGGCAGTGAGTGAAATCATTTCAGGGAAAGAAGTCCTAAAACATTCAATAAATCTGCCAAGGTTCTTTCCCTTCATTTCCCATTCAGAGCTAGAAATGGAGGAGAGAAATATATCACATGTGCTTTACCCCTGTTGATCATATTGTAGTGTCTGGGTTGTCAGAAAGCCCTAAAAGCAGTTATTTGTTCCAGTCACAAAGAAAACCTTCAAACTGTGACATGTTCAGTGAGAAATGAGTTCATACAGTGTAATGGGACTGCTTTCATTGCCTGAGCCTCCTTCCTGAATTGCAGCTTGCTTATCACTGTGACTCAGCTACCCAGCAATCCTTACTGGGTACAGGGGTCAGCTGGAGGGTTTTCAAAATAATGGGCTAAAATCCAAGAATGTACCAAAAGCTGCCCAGTCACCAAATGCTCTTGAACTAATTTCAAACATTACTTGGGAATGATTCTTCTTTCATGTTGGAAATGTCTTATGGCTACAATGGGAAGCTGATAGTGTCCTGCAAAATGTCCCTCTTAAGGTTTAGTGCATGTTTGTTATAAAAAATGTTATTAAAAAACAGATTCAGAGTGATATCAGCAAACCTTTCTTCCATGCTACTCTGAAAGGCTTGCTTGTGTAATATAATCAAACCATTAGGAATTGCTTTTTCCTGAGAAAAATATAGCAAAAAGACTAAAATCATTGTGTGTATACAGGACTCCATGAGAATTTCATCTGGATATCTATTGGGATAGCTCATGCTCACTGCCTACATCTACAATGGATAGCAAGGTAGTTCTAACCCATGCAGTGGACACATAAAGTGCCCACAGAGATTATACACTCTTAATTTTTTTTTTGTTTCATAAAAAAAAGATGTATTGCTGTTACAGAACATAGCTTACACTGAATTTATCTATCTTGTTACTGAATATATAAGCATTGTTTAAATTGGTCCTGCAATAGAGTTAGCGACTGTATGTGGCAGATGTGGAATGTCTGGTCATACAGAATCAGGATAGCCTTTCACTTTACTATAGCTTTGAATTTCTATATGAAAAAATTCTTCAGGCATTTATAGATTTACAATTGGCTTAATTAGTTTTTGAAACCCCAGTGACAGGTAAATGTTATGTGCTCCAATGTTTGTTTTGCAATCAGCCAACTAACCAGAAACCTCTATGTATTTTCAGTGTGACACAACTTGGACCACCGTCTCAGCTTCTGAGTCCTTGTGCTTCAGGTTGGAATGTATACACATGGACACCCAGAAATAATATGAAGAAATTAAATAAAATTATTCAGCAATAAATTAGCATTTCTGATTTTGGCTGGCTTCAAAGTTTGCATCTGCAAACAGCTGAAGAGCAAAGACTGAGACTTCTGTATTTGTTAATCTAATTTTACATCTCAAAGAGCACAAATATTTAAATTTTTTGCAGGTATCAGGATGTCTTCCTTCATTGAACTGTTCCAGGAGCATTCAGGAAACCTTAAAAGTCATGATCATACCTATTTTCTGGGATGTTCTTCTTTTTTCAGTACAAAACTCACATTTAAACTCCATAATAAGACCTACTGGTAAATTCTGTTCAATTAATTCATTGCCTTTGTGACATCGACCTGCTTTTAATTTAGAATGTGTTCCTATTGTTTTCTTTTTTGCAGCATTACTGGACAAGAGAACCTTGTGAACTTCTGCAATGACTTGCAAAAACACTCTGAAACAACCTTTACTGAGAAATGCTTTGTACTAGTTGAAGTTATATTTGTGAGGTTATGATAACACAAAATTAAGCGATACTCATCAAACAGGCATTGTTGACTTGCAAACTGGTGGAAAGTGAAGAAAGAGGAGGAGGAGTGTGTGGGTAAGGATGGCTACTCTGTAGTAGGTAGCTGAGATTTCAGAGAGGACTCCCTGAATTTGCACCTGGAATTCCTAGAAACAAGGGTGTCTTGAGTCTGAAATAATGAAAATTTTAATGGAGTTCCAAGTTTTTCCATACATTGTTGTGAATGGTAACTTTACAGAAACCATTGTAACAACCAAGGCTATGACTGAAATACTATTGGTAGTGAAGCTCTGCATGAGCTGTCTGTTTTAGCAGGGTTCAGAGTTTCAAGAAAATCAAGTAACTGATAGATGGGTCACATCCCTGGTTGGCCTTAGGGCCAGCTGCCACTCTGCATACATGAATGCACACGAGTCATCTCAATGCCTTGGGGAGGAGGTGACCCCATGGGTTAGGGCAACATGACAGCTTGGTGGAAATTAGAGCAGAGAGAGGGGCCCTGCAGAAGTTTATAAGCAGAACAGGTGGCAGAAAGTAAGGGGCAATCACACATTTTAAATTAAAAAGGAAATAAAAAATCTCTGGGGGATGTATGGCCCCAAAATCTTCAGCTAGGTCTAGGAGGGCTCCTGTGAGATTCAATGCATCAGTCACCTAGCAGGCAGGATTTGGCAGGCTGCTCTGCTCCCCAGAAACCTATTCCCTTACTCTTCCCTACAGGATTGATATGCTTCACTGAATGTCCACCTGCTGCATGTGTATGTCAAAAGCCAGCTCCTGTAGAATCATTGCAGGGCAATGGGGTTTTGGTGGTGTTTTGAATTTGGGATAGACTTTTGGGATATGCTGCAATTCCTTGTCTGTATACAAGGCATAATGAGAAACAGTTGAGAAAATATCTGAATAGTCTTGATGCTTCTAGTCATAAGGAGTTAAAGGATGCAGATCTTCAACTGCATGATGCACTACTCTCAAATCTTTTCAATACTGACTTTTAAACTTTTGTTACTAGAAGTCCAAACTGGCCTGGTGAAACAGATTCATGCCCTATGCTGTCAGCATAGCAGTGATACTGAGAGCACAGGGAAGATTGGAAAACAAGATTTTTATTTCTTAAGATATAATAATTTTTTAAAGGGATAAGAATGGAAATACGTGAATGCAAAAAACTTGTTTTCTGGTATTTCTGGTATTTTAAGAATCTCTCCAGGTCTCATCAACAGTCTCAGTGTGGTAAGATTCCGTTCTTTCAGAGAAGATTTTATCCTTGCATGTAATATATACAGCTGCTAAATAAAAAGGCAAACAAAGGAATTTGTCAAAAGCCTTGCTTTCACTTATAGTACTTCCTCTTTCCTTGCTTCCAGTTTGCCACTGCTTCAGTTCTGGGTTGTGGTAGTCTGTGTACATGCCTTATGTGAACAGTTGTAAGAATTTTCTTTGTACATTTCCATTTTTCTTATTTTTTTTCACCATTGCTTTATCCTTCCCACTTGCTGTTCACAGTGACTGACCATTCACCTTTTGAAATATTGCTGGTATTATTATTCTCCTATTCCCTCTCTGCTTCTGAGCACCCAGGCCCTGAAAGTCGAAAAGCCAAGGCTGTGTGGCAGGTGGGCAAGTGCTTCTTGTGCAAATACATTCATTTGCATTTGAATGTTCCATTTGCATACAAATGCTTTCATTCATAGGAATAAAAAGATTCTCTCTATGTGCGCCATTTGTGCCAAGAAAAATTGGATTTATGAAACTATTACAAAAAGTAGGGGAGAGGTCAACTCTTCTGCCATTTTCACTTTGGTACTATGTTTACAGTCTGATAATATATGTCTGAGAAGAACCAAAATTCAGTTTTCAAGTACTGTTGATTTTTAAACTTTTTACTGCACAAGACTGTTGTTGGTGTGCATACAGAGCCAGACAGTGTAGATCTAAAGTGGTCTCAATTCTAACTGGGACCACAATGAAGAACCATAGCATAAATGAAACTATTATAGAGATGAAGGTCAGATACAATTTCTTCTCAGAATTGCTGATACTGAGCAGAAACTCTGAAAGTTTTTTAAATTTTTTTTGATCTATAGTAGATAAACTTGTACTTAAATCTGTGGGGTTTTAATACCCTTTACTTGAGATCATCACTAGCATAGGCAGACCTACTTCTTAACTTGGTTTATAGTTCTGTATTCAGGTCACTTTTTTATCAGGAATTACCAGTCAAATAAAAAGTGTGTCAGAAAATCCAAACAGTACTATGTACCTAAATAATTTGAGTAGTGCCATCAGCAAAGAAACAGTCATCATAAGAGATAAGGTCAGCCAACGCTTGAAAACAGACTACTGGCAACACTTTCAAAAATGATTTTTACTTTTTGACTTGCATTTTAAGTGGGATGGGAGGAAGTGTTGGAAGAGCACACTTGTTTAAGTTTTGAAATATTCCTTTATGTAGTAGATGTTGAGCTGACCAAAAATATATTTTAAAAATTTTCTAATATGATGACTACTAATCTTTAGAGTCTGTAATCTTTCACCAGAAACTTCTCTCTGGACACTGAAATGAGTCTTTTTATGTTCTGGTAGTCATGGCTCTGCTCAGATCAAAATGTTATGAAGAAAATTTTGAGGTAAGAAGAGGTGGTTATAGTGTTTCTTAAGACATTTCATCCCAAAACCTTGATTTTGTTCCAGTCATTTAGGAGATTAAATAGGACAAGTAACTCTGTAGTACCTGTTTATTTCTGTCAAGCAGCACTTAAGACATACATTTACAGTCCTGGGTGCACAGCCAAAGATCAGGGCTGAAGATGCAGATACTGCAAGGTTTATTACTTGGCTTCCTGTGTTCTGCAGTGTGTAATGATGTGGTTTGGAAACTACTGGTTCAGTGCTTGTGATGGTTTTAGAGGAGTTGGTGCAGTACAGTAAGAGTGACCAAAACTATGAAACAGGTGCTTCTTTTACATATGCACATCATAAGTGAGCTCGGTAGAAATCTGTATCTGAATCTTAAAAGCCCTGATTAAGGGAGATTATTACCCAGAAACTGCCCATCAGAATGGTGACTACAGGAGAGGTACTTGGCAGGCAGTGATGTTGGCTGGCAGTCTACTGCTACTTGTGGTGGAGAGAGAGCCAGCAGCTTATCAGGTGGGGAGTGATGTGGTGAGACTATTCTAAAATCCAGTTAACTTAAAAAATTTTCTAAAGTTAATATTTTCAGTGGCATGAAGTAGAAGCAGGCATGGAAAAAGTAAGATTCTTCTCATGTCTTGCATCTTCTTAGAGGCACCTTGTAGCAGCGTAGAGGAGCTCTAACACTTTTATAAATCCAACACATTAACCAGATAATTTATAGTCATTACAGTCAATATGTGTTTCAAAAATCCAGGAAAAGAATAGGATGGGGTTATTCCTGGCCAGTGTTTGGAAAGATGAAAAAGAAATAACAGGAAGATGTTTCACAGCTTTTTCAGAACCACAACTCAAAGGAATCATTATAAAGTGAAGAAGTAAAGGCTGGTGTCGCCGCCTTGCACAGAAGGATCTAAAAACTTTTTGTATTTTCTATCTCTGATTTCATTACTCCTAATAACTCGTTTCCTGATGGAAGGTAAAGAGGCACCTGAAATATAGATTTGAGTCCTTTTAGTTAAACCTTTATCTCTTTGTCATAGTGGGTTTTTTCTTCTGTAGTTTCATTCATCTGCTCTACTGGAACTTTCAGTCGCACAGTGTTAAAATATGGCTGTTCTAAGCTAATATGCATTAACTTTTTAAAACCTGTTTTATACATAACCTATTGTATTAATATAAAACGTTAAGGCCATTTTTTCGTTTCCTGGGAATGGCCCATTACATTGTGAGCAATCTACTTTTGCTTTTTTAGAAGAGACTTTGAACTCAATACAAAAGGAAAATATAATCATGTACAACTATAAAGACTGCTTTTTTCCCTTTTGTGCAGAGTAACAGAGGTGGATGAGTAGCATGGTAATGAAGAGATGGACCGTCTTTATTAGGAGGCTCGGTGAAAGGGTTCTTTTCAGAACTTCAACTTTTCTTATCTTCTTAGTTTTCATGACGTCTATTCGGACTCTTTCCTTTTCTTGACTTTCTTTTAAATATGTCTAACAGACCAGCAAAGCCAAGCCAGTTCATCCCTCTTTCCAAAGAAGGCTAGATACAAAGTCTAGTGGTTTAGATGCTTCCATTAAGGTTTTTCGTATAATTAGAGAAATATTGCTGTTTGCATTGCTTAGGAAATAGTCATGTGTATTGATGTCCCACAGTCAATCTTTACGTCTCTAAAAACAAACACCACAAACCCTTGCAATGATGTTTTTATACTGCAGTTAAAGGAGGCTAATGATATAGGAAGCTTCTTTGAGTAACAAAATAGAACTAGAAATACCACTTAACCCTCTGTCCTAGAAATTGGTTAATATAGTAGATTTGTAGAAGACTATTTGATGATCTCTCACCCTCTTCTACAATGTGCTCCACAACCCTTTTTGATATTTCTCTGCTCCTCCTCTATGCTCCCTATTTTTCTGCTGTTCCTCCCACTCTTTCTGCTTCAGTATTCTTTGTTATATAGATAGTTCACTTTTAATCTTGCTCAGTTAAGGAATTCCACTACAATAAAAAGTAATTGCCATGTGATTGCAAAAAATTCAGTCTGGGTGGTACAATAGGTGCAAACTATGTTCCCTGCTGCCATTCTGGTGCAGAGGAAATATCCCATCATCACTGTGTTGAGCTCTGAGGAAGGAACTTCAAGAATAACAACCAAGAAACAGGAAGCATTATTTATTATCTGAGGCTAGAAGATGAAACCTTAGTTTCTTGACTGGTATTTGCCTCTTATTGCTTCTATAATATTCTTTGTAATATTACAAAGAATATTAAAGTCCCCTGTGAAGGACATTTATTGTTGCATTACAAGTGTAATGTATCAGTCCAATAGTGTTGCTGTTTAGCCTGTGTATCGTCAGTGCACTAAGCTGTTAATAGAGCTTGGTTTTGGAAGGATGTGGCTTTTATACAAAGATTGCCTAGCAAAATCAAAGTATAAATAAGAAATTATGAATTGTGTAGACTGAAGGATACAAATAATGGCATAGCAAAGTTGACCCTGGCTAGATCTCTTATGCACAACCCAGAATAATGAATATGATTAGTTTGTTCAATAGATGATGTGTTCCAATGATACCAAGCACTGGCTTTGTGAAAGATTTACAAGGCACTTAACTTCAGTATACAGAAATAGCTTGAAAAAATTATTTAAGGCCTTTGTTGTAACAGGTGAGAAAAGTAAAAATTTGTAGGACTGTGAATCAGTAAGATGTATTTTGATATGAGTCATCTAGAACGTGCTTTGAGAAGGACTAGATGATCTCCAGAGGCCATACAGTCTCAAGGATTCTGTGATTCTATGAACCATGATTTTGTTTTGCATATAAACTAAATCAGTGGTTATATAAATTTATATTTCATCATTTACAGGCATTTACCCAGATCAAACAACCTAAGAGTGTGTATGGGTGTATGTATGTATATATTACAGCAATAGTATTACCATTCCAGGGAATTATATCCCCAAAATGGACATGAATTGCATGCTTATTAAATAAACTAATACAAAGTGATTTACACAGATACATAAGAATTATTTTATATGCAAATGTAAATCTTATGTAATCACTGACAATAGTCTGATTTTAGCTTTTCATCAGAAGATTATTTAAGAATTGGTTGTTGTTATTTAAATTAATTGGCTAGAGGTGGATTAAACTACATAAAGCAAAAACAATTAAAACAGTTGTAGTTCCATTTTTTAGTTTTAACCCAGAATGGTTCCTATAATCTCCTCTTTGTAGTATGGACTTGATGGACATATTTTCAGGATGAAAAATATTAATCAAAAATAATGTATTAATTATAAAGCAGATATTTTTGCCAGTTCTGTAAACTGTTTAGATGATCTTCACTGTTGGAAATTATTTTTAGATATGAGCACCATTTGTATTTGAAATAGCATTTTCTGAGAAATTTAATTTTTTGCATCAGAAAATAAATTTTCTTGGAAATATACCAAGTTGAATTTTTAGGGATGTGCTGATTTTTTTTTTTTTTTTACATTTAAATACAGAATATGTAACTAGAGATACTTTCTGTCTCTTTTGGGGTTCTCAGCTGTATGTGACTTCTTAGAAATGTAGAAACAGTTTTATACCTAACAATAGTTAAGAAATAACAAGACATATCTTGTACACAAGAAGCATATATGCTCACAACAATGTAAAAAGTCCTGATGTGGTTCCTTTGAACTGCCTACAAGATGTATAAAATATTTTTTTCCTTGGCTGCAAGTTCCCACTCTATCCTTTTTTCTTATGCATTGTAACTATATTACTGTGTTGAAGGGATTCCATTTTTAGTAGAAGCCATTGCCCAGTATGAGGCTTTTCAGGTGACTGTGAAAACTCTTGAGAACATATTCTTATACTGATATTATAATTTTACTGTAATTTCAAAAGAAATCTACACATTTAAATGGGGATTTTAAAATAGATTCCAGATTATTAGCCTCTCATTGAAATTCAGGTGTGTTGCTGAAGAGCTGTCTGGAAGGTACAGCAAAATCTTTTAAATGCTCAGCACAGAATCCCTGTTGTCCTTACATGTATGCTTTGGCATTGGCTACAGCCCATGCCAAAAAGTTATCAATATCAATATTTCATTTGGTAGGAGAAAGGCATAAAGACAATTTTTATAATCTTTCCACATGTTATGGTATCTTTTCCAAGGGTTTAAGTATATGCAACATATCTCAGCCTTACTAGATTTATTACATCTCTTCTAGGTCAAGTGGCATGAATTACTCTGTAAAAATGAGTTTGGAACCTGACTTGAGCAAGAAGTGTTGCAACCACTGGAGTATTGATGTACCATAAAGTATATGAAAAAGGCCTTTAGTCAGTTGAACTGCCAAATTGGGCCTGTACTATTTCAACTTGCAGTACAAACAGATACATTAATCTATTATTGCCCATTTAAAAGCCTGAGCTCTGTCAGTTCAAATGAACTTCAGTAAGAGCTGTTGAGGTCTAGGCAGCCCATTTGGACAACATGGTTAAGGCATATTGGTTTCTGTAGCATGCAACCAACTTCAAATACATCTGCCTTCTGCTCCTTATAGTAAGTGCTGATGACACAACAGGAAAATCCCCACACACTCTGTACAAGTCTAAACAAGGCTGATGATGGGTAGATGGAATATTACAAAGTGAGCTGCCTAAAACAAAAATGTATGGGCACGTTCCTTTAGCTCAGAGAAATGTCTGTGCTTCTGAGAACATGCACATCACACCCACTACAGAACATTTAGCCTAGCCACATACTCTGTAACACTGGGATCTTTCTTTTAGCAAGTGTGGAGCTATGAAAGGATATGATCTTCTACAAAACTACTTTAGTCATCATACAATTGTATCATCATACAATATGTCAGTACTTACCCATCATGTTGTGCACATCCATTTACTTACCAGGAAAACCTCATCTCCCTAATAAAACACGGTGTGTGCAGACTTTATGACATAAATCAGACCCTGGACTAAGAGGCAAAAGGGCCTCTGTGACAGTACATTTTCACTGGATGGTGAACATACCCCAAGCACTTCTTGAATGCTGTGCAGCTGAATGGGCTTGCTCAGCAAATCTGTTCCAATAAGCCGCTTGTGTATGTACAAAGACTTCAAATTTTACTTCCTCCTGGAATACTACATTTAAGTTTAGAAAGTAATACCAAAAAGCTGGATAAAATAAGAAAAAAGATCAAATGGGAAGCAAAATGTTTAGATTTCCAAATGAGAGGAGCTGAAAATCTTTGTAGCTTTATAAAGATCAGCAAACAGATATTATAGAAGTATAAAAAATAAGATGGTTTGCTACATTCAATTACTACTTCTCCCAATCCAAGTTTAGAGCAGAGATGAAAGAGAAGCACCATGATGAAAGAGAAGAAGATTTAGAACCTTATTTTGAAGCTGATGAATTATATTTTAGATGCAACACATAAATAAATTGAATAATTCACTTGTACAAGACACCTGCAAAACCAATAGATTATCAGGACAAAGCAGAGGCTATTGATAACAGCCTTGGACAAGATAAAAATAAATGGCATTGTAAATATTTACTGATTGGACCAAAAAGAGAAAATATATAGAATCAGGTACTTTATTGCAGTCCGCAATAGGGCTTACTTGCACACTTTTTTTTCCTGAAATACTTAGTATTTGCTGCTGTCAGCAGTTGAACGATGAGTTGGACAAATCAATCATTTGATTAAGGATGAAAAATGTACTGTTTCTGTTCCAGAAGAACTAGGCTAATTCTTGTATTCTAGTTTGTCATTTTCCTTTGGGGCTATTGACACCAATTATTCCTTATGGTAAATTGCTTTTCGTTTATTGCTTAGTGTTCAGTAACTTAGAAGGAAATGCACTCATTGTGTATTTCTCTTCATCGCACCTGAGTCATCTCAGACTGCAGATGAAAATGGTTACTACCCAGACTAGTGTTGGCTTCATGAAATATTGGTATGTTGTATGCCCTTCTAACAACTCCCAAAGAGCACGTCCTGCTCTGGAGGGACTGTTCAATCCATGTGGCTGGCATGGGAGGGGAGGGGGAGAGATTAATTAGACTGAATGGCACAGGTAGTTGAACTGCCACACTCATGCATAATACCTCATTGCTTTCTGTGGTTGAGAAAAACAAGCAAGACTTTCCTGATAGCAAATTGTTTCATTTTCTTTATCTCACTTTCAGTGGTAGGTATACAAATATGGAAATAAAGTTAAATTTGGCTCAGCTTCTGAAAACTTGAATTTGAACTCATGTTTAAAATATGGATGCAGTGTTGCTGTGAAATATGCTGCAACAACTGTATATCTAGAAGGAAGGGAAAAAGCATCATAGAATTTAGTGAAAGATTACACAGCTGGCTGAAGGGTGACAGGCTGCTGCAGCAGCTTTTTTTCTTTTTTTTTTTTGTGCTGAGCTTTTGCTTGCTGTCTTGAAATAGTCTGCTCAAAGTCTTTTACATAAATTCAAAATATTTAATTTGAAATATAGGCTTAGGTATGCCATGGAATTAATCACTATAATGATATGATTTGCAACTCATTTGGATTTTCATTTTTAGCTGAATGTAATACTATTTTATGACACTCAGACACTTGTAATAAATTAATTTATGGCTATTTGCTTGCACTCAGTAAATAAACTAGTGCCTTATTTTTATGGAAAATTTGTGCAAACTTTGTATAATGTTGAGCAAGGGCAAGAGATTAAAAATAAAACCAGAACAATAATTAATATGCCCTGTTATTATTCTTCCCATTCTTAACCCTTCTTCAATAAGTTAAGTTATTCTAGTCCATACACGGTAATTGCAAAGCCTGGATTAATACTTTGGATTTATTTCTCTTTCAGTATGAAGGCTACTCTGGATGGTATTACATTATATACATATAATAACACCTTTTTTCTTTTTTTAGCCATGATGCTTGTGCAGTACTCTTTCCCATTCTAATTGTTGGACAAAAGTTAATGTGACTCTGTAAGCTCAGCCTGAAGTTTTGGATCCCCAAAATTCTGGAGGGACAGAAATCCTGTTCTCATTGCTGACTATTGAGCTAAAGGCACAACATCACATATGCATACCAACACAGGCATGAATATAACTGGAAGGTAGTAGTACTGTTTTTATTTACTGTGTGTTGATTCTTACTGTGAGTTCCTGGTTTTAATGGGGAAATTGGGAGAGTTTGTGTTGAGAGTAGAAATATTTTTTTTTACTGATGCTTTGTGTAAAGAACAACAGAAAGCACCTGGCTTTCGAAATCGTTGTGTGGTACTTGTGTGGGGTATCCTCCCTCCCTCCTTCCCTCCCTCTCACACTGAAACCATTCTGAAATACCCCAAACTGGACATATTTATGGCACTTTAGCTGAGGCGTAAGCAATGCAGAGCAGAGGGATTATTTCTTGTGCCCTGCATGCTATTATCCTATTTATGCATTTCAAGATCATGTTGCTGGTTTGCTCTTCTGGCTTGTTGGAAGCTTTCCTTTTTTGTTTTGCTACAGTGTGCTCAGATGCAGTAAGGTCTTCTTTCTAATGCATGCTAGATGTTGAACATTCCCAGGACAAATGTCAGTTATTTTTAAAATATGTCAAAATCAAATTCTGACTCTAATTTTAACCTTCTACATGCTTATTGTGAGCAGCACTACATGACTTGCCAGAGATTCCAGCTGTTTGGTTTTGTTCTGTTTGTTGATTTTTTTTTTTCATTTTCCAAGCAATGCAAACACAAAATATTCTGATCTGGCAGACAGAGCCTGAATACTAAGATGTAGAACAGAGTGTATTATAGTTAAATTATTGTAAAGAATAACTGCGTGCAGACATATATTTTCATGCTTTCATATAGGCTTCTGCACACACAAACATGTTTGTTGTATTTCATACTATGGATAAGAAAAGCAGAGTGCTGGGGGAAAAGTGCTGGGGCTTAGCTGGTCTATCTTATGCTGCTGTGCTTGGGCTCCATTTTCCATTTGTTTTGGTGGAGACTGCTCAGTGCATTTAAGAAGTAAGTCAACACTACATATATTGTTCAGTCAGAAATAAATCTGAATTTTAATTTCTTTGAATTTAAACCCGCAGTTGGGTGGTTTTAAGGAATTCTTGACTAAGTGTTACTTGGATGTGGTTCCATCCACATTTCTTAGAATGTTTTTATATCATATGCCCTTTAAATTTTCCTTCATCTGTATTTCAGAAGGAAATGTATTCCTTAGCTTAAAAAATATTAAATTGTTATGAATTTCAAATTATAAAGTCACGGTTATGCAAAATTAAACTGTGAGATTTTGTAAGGTTGTCAATACATTTAAATGTATTATTTCATCTGACTAGAAAGTGCTAGAGGTGGCTCAAAGGTTGGTTTGGTCTCAAAGAGAATTGCATCACAGGCAGTTGAGTCTTACACAGCTCTTCCTCAAATAGATGCAGAAAGTTCTCTGTATCCACACAGGGAATTCTAAACTTCTGGCCTACATATGTAGACTTTAGTATCTATGTGGGCCTTTTGAAATCTACTGGACTCCAGCAAAAGATAAAGATTGTCATAGCATGGATTTTCCTATACTATATATAGGTAATACAAAACTCTCTCTCCCTCTCTCTCTAAAGGCTAGTCTTCACTAGGTGCTACTAAGGAAGATATTATTTATCTTAAAGGTTTTCCTAATAATCTTTATATGCAAACTTTCTGATGAAAACTCACTTGAGATGAACTAATCATGTGGTACTTTGTAATGTAAAACATTTTTAACATTTGATGCATTTTCAAGTATTTCTGGAAGCACAGAATGGAGTATCTGTGGTTTTGGCATTTAGAAGTAGTGATCTGGATCTATATGGTGGCAGTGTATTACTTAAAAGAAATCTGGATAACTGCTTTTAAAAATGTTCTTTGAGGAAGGAACGCAAAGACAGCTTCAAGAGGGCTTAGAAATCTATTTGGCTTGTCTGCCGAGAGACTTGGCTGCCCATCAGTTTCTCTTTTATACTTTTGGGTCTGAGTAATGTGTTTGCTTCTAATAATGTAAAAACAACTCCCTTTGTATATTTCCATGAGATTAGTACAGATGCATTCTTATAGTTCATTGAAGTTTTTTTGACAGTCTGTTGAAAATATAATTGCTGAATCATCACTGCCTGTTCATTATGAGTAAATCCCTCTTACCTTTTGAATAACATGACTCATTTTGAAGGATACAAAAGCTATTCATTATTGTTATTGCTTCTTGGCCTAAGGGTTGCCCTGAGTCTGAGATCCTGCAAACTGCTTCTGTTGGAAAAGAAACTCATGATAAGAGCAGAGGATCTCTGTATAGAGCTGCATTGAAAAATGTTTGAAGGTCTCATTTAGTGCCTATAGGAGGATCTAAACAAGAAGAAGCAAATTCTTTTGCCTGTATCATCACCAGGTTTTAACATAAAATATATGAAAGTTTTTCTAACAACCGTTTACTGGAGCTGTTCCAGGTTACGTTTCATGCTTTTGTACTATTATTTTTCCTACTTCTTGTGTTTCTCTCGTTTCTCCCTTATATAAACATAGATAGGTATTTCCCTAAATCACCTCTGCTCAGTGCATTTCAAATCATTGCAGTCTCACATGGACCTTTGAAGTGAGTACAAATGTTTGTACTGTGAATTGAAGCATTTGTTTTAATAACCTAACTAAACTTAAACCATGCAAATACTATCCTGTATCAGCTTGGAGGAAAAGGGCATGATGTCTGTGACTATTACCTGGACTACCAGCTCAGACTGAATATTATGAAAGTTTAATCTCTTTTTCTTCTATTTTAGATGTTCTGTCTTCTCCATCCATCCATACCAGCAACCTTACTATCATATCAAATTATTTTTGTTCTGTTTTCTGAGTTATGGATTTGCCTGGAAAGTCTATACCTCTTTTCTGTGCACTGACCACCTTGTCTGTATAATCCTTATAGGGTGTACTTTTGAAAGCATATTTGTTCTGGATTCCAAAAAAAGGTAAGTATGGAAAGGAGAGAAATTATGCTGACAGGAGCTTGCTTCTTTAGGTAATATGGAGTATATAATGCTTCAACTGAATTAAATGAGCTCTGTATTTCACACTGCTCAAATTATGAGGGAGTTCATATCAGGCCAAGAACTAGAACTGAATCCCTACAAACCCAAAAGAGTTTGTGCAGATTTGACTCATCAAGCTCTCTCTTTATGTCTAATCTGGCAGAATCTTCTGGGTAGCCTGTGAATGAGCCTAATTATTTCATTGTCATACAGCTAGCTGAAGAATACCTGCAGAAAGTGGTAAAATTTTAGTTCTGGTTTCCTGAGATATGAAACTGCCTTCTGTTCCTTGCGCCTCTTGAGAACTAATCTCTAGATAGCTTTCTCCTATTCTCTGTATTACCTGTCACAGTTTTTACCCTCCAGTTTTTCACTTGAACCACCACTCATCCCTTCCCCCTTCCCCCATCCCCTTCCCTTTCTCCCTTCCCCTTCCTTTTCTTCTGTCCCTACCTCCTCCCTAACCCCTCTTAAGCTTTAGTGACTGTCATCATCTTTGACTCCATCACAAATTATCTGTAAAGCATCCCAGTTCACTCTCACTCTTTTCTTCTTGCCCTGTATCACACAATTCTCATGAGCATATGCATGCTTCAATTCTCTGCTCCACTTCCTAAGTGCAAGATTTCACTTACCAGGAGGCAGAAAGGTGGTCTAAGGAGGGCCATGTTTGGATACCCTTTCTTTTATTCCCCAGTGGCTGGAAGACTCAATGGTGGGGATCACAAGGCAGAGGAGTACACAGTATTCCTATTGCAAGATGAAACAGTTTGGCCAGACAGTGGTGGTTTCCTCTTTTGTTTCAGGCCGTGACTCAGTCTAAGCCAGAAGTGCAGAATATGTGATAGAAATTGCAAATTGGATGGCTAGAGGCTACTTAAATCTGTAACTTTGACAATAAGTCTGCCCCATCTGCCTAAGGCATTCTTTGCAATGACTTTCTGTGTTTTTTATGATAACAAGGATCAGCCAGAATCTGGGGAAAAAAAAAAAAAAAAAAAAAAGCTTTTCTAAACAGCCACTAAACCACAACTTTCTGGAACTGTTTGGGTCTTGCTAAGCAGCTGTAGTTGCTACTTTTCAGACAGAAAATGTCCTAATATTTTTGAGAAAATGGATGTTGAAACCAATATAAAAAGTTCTTGATCATTCTGTTTTTCCCTTTATATTCCCAACACAGAAGCCTATCATTCTAGCAGAGGTACATCACATTGTCTGTGGAAATTTCACCGAAGGAAGGATTTCATAAGAGTGGGTTTTGCAAGGCACATTTGTAACAAACAAATGCCAACCATTCCTCTTCTCCACTGCAGGGTAATTGTGTTACAGTGAAAGGCTTTTAACTATGAATCTGACTGAATTGCTCAACCCCCCAGGAGACATTCCTGGAACGTGAATTTCAGTCTGGCATGCTGAACGCACTGTTCCTGCAGCTGCTGCTACCACTGACCAGATACTCTGTAGGAGGGGAGCACCGTAAGACGATGGCAAGGCAATCCTGAGAAAGTGTGGGAGAGAATAGTGCCGCTTCAGAGCATGAATAGCATTGACTAAAAGCTTCAGTGTAGATTTTTAGAAGTGTTATACACAAAACACCCATCTGAGTAATAAGTCACTGACTGTCATTCTCTCAGATCAAAGCCTTTTAACTGCTTCACTATTTGGTTAATCTTAGCAAAAAAAGTAAAAACAAGTGTACTTTATAATTTTTCTGGTTATTTTCAACCTCAAAATCAATTAAATTCTGTCATGTATCGTACTACTTACAGTGATGAACAACTGTACACCAATGACTGCCCTTTCTCAACAGTGTCTGGTTCATATCCTTATTTAATGAACATGAGCATGGAAAGGTGCTTATTATGGAGCACCTGTCATAATTCACAATGTCATATGAAAGCATGCTGTTGGCACTAAGCTCCTGGAACCTTACCTTTTGCTTTTCATCTTGATGCCCTGCCCTAAAGAAATGAACAGGCCCTGTTGCAGTTCTAATTTCCCACTGGAATACAATACAGAAACACAATATATTCAAATAATATTATTCTCTTACCCTAATTTGCTGAATACATAAGGAAAGTACACCAGACCTAGAGGGTCCTTCTATGGATACTGTCATTTATCAGATTTTTATCTGATGTCAATTACTATAGTTCCTTTGTATTCCCAAACTGAATTTACTCTTCAGAAAATTCAAATTAGCATTTTAAATGCTCTCAGTGCAATTTAGGAAGCCCTGTGCTGCTCAGAACCTTCTTCTCCCTTCCCTGGGCTGACCACTTTCTGAGCAAGGGAAGAGTCTTTCCAAGAACGAGTCCCAGCACACAGCACTTTAGGTAGTAAAAGACAGCAAAGTGAGAACAATGTTTTAATTTCTCATTGTACCATCTGTGTACCATGTGTACCAAACATATACTAGCATGTTTGTGTGATTAATTTTTTTTTTTTTTTGTTTTCCAGGAAGAAGTAGGTGCAAACCTAAACAAAGCAATGGGACACAGGATACTTATAACAAAGTGACTCATTACTTTTTGGCCAGTGGACTGAGACGAAAAACAAAAGATTTCTGAAACATTATGACACACACAACCACTATCCTCCTTCTCTAAAGACATTTCCAGGAACAATAACACATGAGAAAACCCCTAAAACTGTTTAACAGCATCTTTCACATGATCAACTCAAAGTGCACTCAGGGCTGAATGTTGTTCTGATAAGCAAACTATTCTCACCACAGGATTTCAGAGTTTCACTGGAAGACAAATGGATGGGCAGGGGCAGTTTCAGGTCACTCATCCACTTTGCAAGATCACAGAGTCCCAGATGATGTAATGCTTCAGCCATGCTCATAACAACAGAGGTGCCCCAACAACCTGAAAGAGAGAAAATGGGCAAAGTGACTGGTTCAAACTAGAAGTCAGGTAGCAACAGTATTTGAAATAAGGGAACAGGCTATGGGGCCAGGGAAATGGGAAATACTCTGAATGAAGGAAACTCATGACACATGAAAAATAAATATTATTTATGGCTATCTGGGATGAAGTGAGTTCTCTTCAGCTTTGAGTGGGCTGTTATAAATGTAGTGGGCTTTGTTCTGGTGCTGTAACTCCAGGAGGACTTCAATCATATATTTGCAAAGAAGTATAAATCTCTTTAAATATGTATGTAGTCTATTGAGGCATTTTTATTTTGTCATTTCCTCTGAGAACAAAAATCATACTTTATTTGCTGTTGATATTAAAGGATTCTTCAAGAACATAGGGTAAGTCCTATGAAGAGCTGCCTTTGTCCATTCAAATTTGAACACTTTGAGATCTGTATGGTAAGAAACAGCTGTCATTACTGGGGTACTGGACATGATCCCAAGGTGTGCATTGCAATGACATCCTCAGGCAGCTCAGCAAGGGGAGACCCAAGCAGTGTTTCTCTCCAGAGCTCCACCTTCCACGAACAGAAATCCCTTAGCCTGAGAGTCAAAAAGTACCATTAAGCAGTCCAAACAGGTCTCAAATCCAGATGATGAGGATTCAGACCATATGAAGTCTATACTTGCCAGGTAAAAGCTGTGTTTTCAGATCTTGCATGGTAAGAACTCCAGAATGAAACAAACAAAAAAAATCTGCTTAGGGCTTAACATCTAGAAAATACTTCACTTCAAAGATTAGATTTTTAAAAAGTAGTAGGAACCTCTGAAACTCATTATTGATTGGTCTGATAGACAAAATATCTGAAAAATATTTTCCTACGTCTCCCTCACTCTCTTTCAAATGGGCCTGGGATATCATGTATCCATTTTCTGGGCTGTATCAGGAAATATGCCAGGTCTAACATGTGTTTTCTGCTTTCAAGCCTGGTAAGGGTGATACCCACTTTTCTCAAGTTTGTGGAATGACATGGGTACAGGTTGCAGGCACACAAAGAACATTTTGGCTCATGGGATTATTTCTAACCTAAGTGTGGCTTTTGGTTGACGTAGAAGAAAGAGAACTTTTATTGGTCTGAAAAAAAGCCTCCAAAAAGCTGCTGGACTGCAACCAAAGAGGAGGATCACAGGCTGAGGAGAACACTAGGCTTGTAATTCTTTTATTTCTCATTTGCGCTGTTTACAATTCTGAGAGTTCCTTGTCTTGCTGGCAAGTCTCTTAACAAGCTCAGCCAAGAAGCAGCCTATTTAGTTTCCTTTTGTTGAAGCTCTTTTTGCCTATAATAACATTTAGGGGGATGTTAGCTTGTAAAGGTAGATATTGTCTCTTTAGAAACCTTCACATTAAGTACTGTCTTACACAGGTACAATGACAAGAATAAAAAGAGCACAGAAAAGAGTTGTCCTCTTCCAAATAAAAAAGAAATCCTGTAAGTGGGAAATCTCAGAGTGATGTGATGTAATGCCTGTAGCCCATACAAGTGTGATTAATACATAACAAGGGCAGGGCCTGTGTAAGGTTAATTACTGTGCCTGAGTAACATGCATTGTCCAACAGAAAACAGAATAGCTGGATACAACTGGGGATCTCAGTAAACTAATCAAAATCCATGTAGGTCAGCACTAAAGCTGTGAGATTGCTCACAGGACCCTAGATAGCTCAGGTATCTCATTCTGTTGCTCAGACTTTTAAAGAACTGTTTAAAACAATTACTATGGTTGGCAAAAATGTAATTTTTTTAAAATAAAAAATTTCTTTCTTTTCAGTGAAAATCAAGATTATGTCTTTTTAAAGCTGGTTTCAAAATATGAAAACACGGCTAAAACAGATATTTTTAATTTATATTTTTAAAAACTAGTTATTTCTTCTAAATTCTGAAACTGTGGTAAAAATTGTTACAAAAATCCAAACTCCACAACTGCTCCAAGAAGTAATTATAACAGCAAATGAAGGATTTACTTAAACATTTTTTGAATGTATCTATCATTCTGTACCTTGACGATCTGAGGAAAGAGATACAATATTCTTCTTACATATTAAGGTGCTGAAAGCAAAGGCATTGTCTTTGCTTCCAAAGTGCCCAGCATATTTTTAATAAAATGGTGTAATATAGCCATGTGTGCAGGCAAATTTTTTTTTCAATTGAAAATCTCATCTGTTTCCATTTAAAAAAGATGAAAAATGTCTATCAGAGTCTCTCAACAATTAAGCAGCAACTGTACATTGCACATTTTCATAAGTGAATGCATGTATTTTCCCACATTAGAGCTAATTTGATGGAACCTCCGCAGAAAGCAAAACACATTTCTTTGTTGTTTTAAGGATCCCCTGGTCTTTTAAGATTTAGTGCTGTTACAAAATACATGTAACAGGTACAGAATTCCCAAAATTTTGCAAATTTTCTGCAATAACTTGCAGAATTCCCAAAATATTTACATTGTGAAATTTTTAACTTGAACTTTTCACATATTCCAAGGCAGCAATTCACAAAGTTGATGACTTAATTTAATGCTTAAAATTCTGAATTCAGAAGTACATTTGAGGTGCAGCCCTCATCTTTTCCAGTGGATTTGTGAGCTTAACAATACTCCTTAAAGCCACTGGTGATTAGTAGCTTGTGGAGTATTTTTCACTGCTTTTTTTTCTTAGTTGTTTGAAGACAGAGGCTGAAATATTGGTGCAGGCTGTAGAAACTTATAAATTCAATTTGGAATGACTCATGGGATAATAAGCGTGGTATTCTCATGGAACATGTATTGGAACATATTCGATGTTATTGGAAAGGTTGTGCCTGGATGCAGCATTATCAAACTGTTCTACTGATATTTGTGGTGACGATGATTCAGTTTCATATTGCCTTTTAAAATTTTGATGTATAATATGTTGCAGATTAATGAAATAAAGCTTCCAAGTAAATACAGATGTTTTAGTTGGAGGCTGGGGGGGGAGGAAGACATTTGGTAAATCATGCTTCCGAGTCATGAAGAACCTAAGTGGTGTTTCTGTGTTGCTTAGTTACTGTTTCTGTTTAGCTGGCAATGGTGTTCACTGAAAATATTTTAGTTTCTGCTCCTGACAGCTACAAATGTGCATTCATATTAATCTTATAAACTCATACACTGTTAAGTAGATGCCCAATACACCACCTCAAATGGAGCAATGGATACCATTGTGAAGTTGTAAAGTCAACATTGAACAGCACAGTCATGCACAGCTAATTTACAAAAAAATCTTCACTGGCTGGTCCATTTCTTCAGCTGTTAATAGTCCTGCCAGACATACGTAGGACAAAGTTCAAGAGCAAATATGAACAATTTGCTAGACTAGTTGGCAGAAGCCAGACTGCAGGAAAGGCCTCAGGAGACCAATGCTGACTTTATGCCAATTTCAAATCTCTGCTCACTCTCCCAGTTTACCAAAAATGCTACTTTTCCTTTCAGCCACGCTGCTAAGGGCAACATGCAGAAGCCTGGTATCTGACTAACGCTCACAAATGTTACAAGGCTTGAGCAGAGGGAAATATGCAACCTTGTGACCCTGACTCAGAATAGCCAAACTCCATCTGCTCTGAAACTTTAAATGGCAAGAATGCCTCCATTTCTTACTGGACATATTTAGAGGTAAAGACTGTCAACTACTGTCTTCTTCATTTTAAGCTGCAAAATTTTCACACAAAAAATTGGAAAAAAATTCTATTCTTAACTTTTCTGGGAAAATTAATCTTAAGAGTTAAAAACAACCCTCGGAGTTAAAGCTTAAGTGATGTGTTGGATGCAGTTAGGAATCAAAAAGTAACAAAAGACTTGGTTGTATTGTGAGTTCATGCAACTTCACAGTTCAGATAGCTGCAAGAACACAAAATGTAAAAGGAGCAAATGGATCTATCTACAACATACAGGCAACAACGTATAAACATGAATGGTGTAATGACATATCACACATGCGTGTTATTAGCACTAAAATATCTCTGGAATTTGAATAGTTCTCAGGAAGAATTTCACAACTCAAGGAGCTGAATTCAGTACAGTAAAACCCTGTGAGATACTATTTCGAAAAGTAAAGCCAGACTAATCAGAGTGTTTAAAATTAGCAGTAGCTTATCTTGAAAGGATCATATGATCACATTTTTTATCTGTAAACGGAAACAGTGAGAACTACTTAAATATATACAGTTGGTGAACTTGTGTCTGAGACAAACAATTATAACAACATTCTCTAACTTTCTTGGAGCATGAATCAACAACATTCTCTAGCTTTCTTGGAGCATGAATCATCTCTCATGAAGTTTTCCATGGTAAAATTGTGTTCTTTTTAGTCATGATAAATTCAATATTTTCCCTTTTTAATTTTCTTTACACAGGACTTTATCCAGGGAAAGCTCAGAAACTGCAACTACAGAATCTTGTAAAACCAGAGAAGAGGAATGAACAGGTACTTATAGCTTACAGCATATTCAGCATAATAATCACTCCCTGATAGAATCTTTCACAGCAAAATTTGTTATGATCCATGTGCTGGTATTTGTTGCAAGGAATCCTTATGACAGATATATTAAAAAAATCAATGAAAAATACCATTGATTCCTCCTTAAACAAACTGATTCATTCCAAGTAAGTGTCAGGACCCCTGAAGTCATGTGCTTATACCCACACTGGAGTATCCCTGAAATCTCACTGACATCCCCCCCCCCCCCCCCCCCCCCCCCCCCCCCCCGCCCCCCAAAATATCAATATAATGCTTCTTTCACATCCTGAATAACTGGTTTAAAAAAGAAAAATACAAAAGGACCAGTAAATTGCACAGGAAATACTACTGACGATTAATTATGATTTGACAGTTTAAGTTTGGTTCAATTTTTTTGTCATTCCTTAGCCTGAAAGTTGTCAACTTTGTGCATCTTGTTGACTTCTTTGAATCTACCACCAGGGAAACTCTAATCATTGTATAACCACTTCACAGGATCTGTGCCTTTGGCTATTATTAGAGATCATTCTTTTTTTACAGTGAGAGATTATTTATTTATTAAATGAAATAACTTCAATTCCTACAATGCTATACAAATCACTGATAAGTAGATTTACTGTCTGTAGTACCTTTCACATTTGGCCCAAATAAAGTGGATAATAATGTCAGAGAATTCTTGTTGTTGCTTTTTACACCATCACTTTTATACTGATACAACACTAATAAAAACTTGAAAAGAAATTTAGAAAAATAGGAATAACACCCCATATCACATGAAGACTTCAGTATCTACACGTTTGGCCATCCTATACTACTGAAATTGAAGGAATTCTCAAATTATCTAATGCTGCAAATGTATATATATCTTCAGAAAAGAATGCAAAATGTTAGTTACTCTTTGCCTGCATTTAAAAATAATTTGTATATCCTCTTTGACAACAGCTGGAATGATAAGTAAAATAAGAGCATTAGAATAATCTAGGAATATGCTTCCATTGCCCCATACATTGCCACAGGCACTTAGTTCCTTGCATTTATTCCCTCCATCTATATTTTTCCAGATTTTTTTTCTTGTTTCCATAGTATTTGCAAAAATGAAATATTTTACTGAAAGACTTTTTAATCCTGCTTTTGGAGGCAGGAAAGAAGGTTGGTTGCTATTTTTTAAATTTTATGTTTATGACAATTTAGTTGGAACATTTCTGATGACAGCCAAAGGCCCACTTACCTTCCACAGGCTCTTGTCCAGCAGACTGTGGGCTGATAGATGGATCTGTTTTCAAACAAAGTCTGATTTAGATTTATCTAACTTCACCAGTCTAAGAAGATTTTCTGTTTTATCAGGAACTGAACAAGCCCAGTTTCATAAATGAATAAAGTTATTTTTAGATACTCTGTTTTGAAGAGGATTTCTGGAATTTTCAACTTAAGCTTTTCAACACATTTCTCAGGCGGATGGTCATTTAACTTCTAGTTAGATATATAACTGTGCAGTTCACTTATAAGTGTTTATTCCTCTGCCTACTGTCTGGAAAGTTAAATTTAATTATAATCATAGAGAGAAGAATTAATACATGGATCATGTACTCTAAGGAATGGAATTCACTTTGCAAATTATTTTTACAGCAATGTTGGGGAAGGTAGCAGGTATTCACTTTGCACTGATAGAGACAGAGAACAGCTCTGTTTCTTGCAGTGGAATATTAAACAGCAAAACCATTGAGAATAATAATAATAATCTTTCTACAAAGGGACGTGTTGCTATTATGGTCACTTCGTCACACATCCAAATTAATTCACATCCAGCTCCTTTCTTGTTTAATTTATAAGTAATCTAAAAAGATGTTGTTAAGATTACATACAAATCCTACTTTTTGCACCATAAGGAGATCAGTGATTTTGGTTAAAACTAGAATTAGGGAAACAAAAATGCCAAGACCATAAGGCAGTAGTCTAAATTAAGACACAGTAACAATTTAAAGGAAGCAGGAGGAAAGTATTATCAGAAGAGATAGAAATCTCATAAGCTTCTTGCACTACAAATGCTGACAAGTGAAGTACAAACCCATTACTTTTAAATTCCTTTTGTATAGTGTCATATATTTGAGGTGCCTGCTATGGCATAAGTATTCTTCTGCCAGAAAATAAGCATAATTTTCATAAACTGTGCTTTTGAAATAATTGAACATGTACAGCACATTAGAGCATAATATTAGTTCACCTGATTTCATGTTCTAGCAGTTGGAAGTGCAAAAGCATCACACAACAGTGTGATTTGTACCAAGCACATTAACACTCTTGGAATGCTTGTAAATAGTAACAAAATTCTAGTAATTTTTGTACCTAGAAAGCGAATGATTGTATGTCTTGTACCCAGAAGCCTTTGAAGTGACAGATTGAAGATTTTATTCACTTTCTCCAAAACTCCATGTGGGGCAGTGATTAGAAATGTTGTCTCTATCTCCTACGTTTATGGGTGACAGGATCTACAGGACCATTTCTGCCTAACTTCCATGGGTGTAACACCCGTATTTCACTCCTACTGCAATCTCACTCAAGTTAATGGCAAAACTTCTGTGTCCCTTAGGGTTTTTCTTGGGCTCTTTGAACCATATGGAAGCAGAGCTGCTAGCTTGTTATGGATCCCCTGTCAGACTGCTGCTGCATGCTTGCTTCCCAGAAGAATCTTTATAAAACAGGAGCTTTCAAGGTTTTCTTCTTCCAGTGCCCCATCCATCTGTTAGCTTTAAATAATATCTTATGGATAAACTTACATGGTCAAAATAAGAGACTGGGCACCCGTGTCATCTGGGAATATGTAATGGGTTTGTAACAGAAGCAGCTCAAGGAAGGAAGACTGCCTGTTGGAGTGCTCTGTAATTCTGAGACTATTGCATTGGTAAAGTACATAGTCAGTAGTTGTGGATGCTTCTTACTAAATATCACAGCTAAATATAGCTGTATTAAACCTTCCAGACTCACCAGTGAGCAAATGTAACAGCCTGACCTTATAAGTAATCAAAGTTACTACACTAAAGCCACCACTCCACTACTAAGTCAGAATTCATGTGCTCAAGGCCTTAGTACTAAAACTCAAGCACCTCCCCCAAACAAATGTGCATCATAAACATCAGTGTAGGTGCACCTAATCAATCTGGTGATTATCACTGGTGATAATACTGTGACACCAAATATTTCCTTTGTAAAGAACAATACCAATAAGGTAATGCCTGAAAATGATTTGGAAGGAAGTGAGTGTAGCACTGCAGCATTTTTATATTAGTTTGGTCTTGCACAATGCTGTCCCTCCTTTCCTTCCTGCCCAATACTATTTTAGCAATATTCAAGGTTTTTAAAAGAGGCCAGAAAACAAGAGCCAGGGCTTGATTTCCATACTAGTCACAAATGGCAGCTGTAGGGCAAACAGAAAATGTTGCGATTACAATCAGTGCCTTTTTTCCTATTGAAAAGACTCTTTCCGTATTCACATAGAGTAAACTCAAAGGAAAAGCACAAAAAAGGCATTTTCTCTTCATAGTATTTCTTTGGCTTGGATAAGAAGTATTTAAAGTACAGCAGATGTGCCTATGCTGTACAATGGAAATGGAGTCTTTTATAACATCTGTTTAAATATTTTTATTTCAATACATATATTGCTTTAATTGGACAGTGGCATGCTATCCTCATAGTTTTCTTTCAGAGAACTATGTTAGTTTCAAATAGCTAAATGTTTTACAATTGTATAATGAGATGACATAATATTTCTTGGCTTATTGAAGGCAAAACTAAAAATGCCTTAAAGAATTAAATTTGTACAATTTGCATATTTCCCTGGTTTATCTGCTAGCAAATATTAACTCAAGCATTTTTGGTGGATTTGTGTACTATCTTCTCATTAGAAGTACCCTGTAGCATCATCCCTTCCAGTGAGAAGAAAGCCTAGAATAAATCAGTCCCTCTGCCAAAGTGAAACAAGATTGGTTAGTCAAAGACAATTATATATAGTGCTTATATAGTCTATGTCACTCAAACACCCAAAACCTTAACTGAAAACCTAAAATTTTCTATGTAAGTAAACCTATAATAACCTATATAGCTATATAAGTTAATCAGTGCTTTGCTTTTTTTTGAGTTTTCCTGAACCATGCACAAAGACCCCTAGTATCTATATCCCCAATCCACATCGATTTCA
The DNA here is from genome assembly GCA_018697195.1 of Certhia americana. NCBI lineage: Eukaryota > Metazoa > Chordata > Aves > Passeriformes > Certhiidae > Certhia > Certhia americana. Next base: position 19,776,586 of record CM031863.1, read on the forward strand.
CCCCAGAAAATTTACTAGGTTGTGAAAAAGGCATAAACAGCAAAACTTTTAAACGCATTGTTTAAAAACTGCTTCGGCAAAGGTGTGATTACAAGTGCTGCTATTTTGAGGGACTAAACTACTAAGGAGAGCAAACATTAAGTACTTTATGAACTCCTCTTTCCAGAGGTCTGCTAAGGACGAAAAGGAGATGGATGGGTACATGTGCTTCTAAAAAATATCTAGGGGTTACAACATTTTTTGATGATTACATGGCTCATAGGTTGACCAGTTTTAGCCCTCATGATGGGGCTGCATCACATAATCATCCTTGGGGATTGTGGCAACATGAAAGCTGTTGGATATTCTGATTATCCAGTGAGGGCTGTAAAAATGCTGGGAAGGTCTTCTAAGGGCAATATTTCTGGGCTGTGCTGAGAACTAGCCCATTCCCATCCCTCACGGAAGTAAAATGATCACAGGGAATCCTGGAGTGAACTGTCCCCAGAGATCTTCTTCCATCCCACTAGGAAGTGGATTCTCTTGTGAGGAACCCACTAGGCTGCTAGAGGAAATATTCATATGCAGTAGGGAAAGCTGGCCAGGTTTTTTTGTCACATAAGATGTGCATCTGAACAATATTAAAAGTGCAAAGTATAAAATCTAGTAAAACCCAGTAGGATGGACTTGGAGGCTAGAGCTAAAGATGAAGCCAGACTCCTCTCAGGCATGTCCAGACACAGAACAAGAGACAACAGGTAAAAACTGAAGTGCAGAGAATTCCACTTGAACTTGAAAAAAACCCCAAACTATAAAAGTGATTGAATAATGTAACAGGGTACATTGATTGGAAGTAGAACAAGAGCACAAAAACCAAAATGGCAAAAAATATTAATATGCAATTATTGAATAATGAAATACAACAATGAAACCCTGCCTTTTCAGAAGCAAGTTGTGGCTATTTAAGGATAATAAGAACTTTTGGCAGTCGTCACTTTTCTTTCTCTTTTCAGGAGCACTTCCAAGTACGAGGCAGTTGATGAGCCATTACATCAGTGAGGAGGTACTTCCTTGCTGCATTTCTTGGCTGGTCCTAGAAGCCCAGCTTCTTCCATTTAGTGTCTAAGAGGTCTTTCCCTCCTGTTACTTTCCTGGTGATAACTTAATTTCTTTATCTTCATCAAATTTTCTCAATAAGATTCTTCTCCACAGTCCTCAAGAAATTCAGATCCTGTAAAAATTTGAAGTCAATGCACTTCTCACCAGCAATCTCTTTCCAGTCTGTTGCTCAACTCTTACCCCCTTTTTGCGCTGGCCCCTTATTTTCTTTTTTTCTTAGCTTTTGTTTATCTATCCTTTCCATCTTCCACTGTGTAAGAACCATTAGAAAAATAGGCACTTCAAGATAATCTGCTGCTGTTAAGTGGCTGAACATTGCTACTCTCAGGGGCCAAGGGAGCATCTGAAACATGGAGTCTTTTTTTCATCAGGAAAATCAGGGAACACCAAAGAAAATAGAACATTTCGGTAAAAATTTGCTGTCTGTTTTCCAGTCTCTGCTTAAAGCTTTCATATTTGTGTAACTTTTCTCTACAACCATTGTAACTTACGTGTGAAAAAACCCCATGCTTCAAACTAGGGAATTATTTGGTTTATGCTACTGTGGTGTCATAACATATTTTTAATCCATACAGGTCTTCTCCTGTTGTTTTTCCAAGCACGAGGTAGCACCTCACAACTGCTATTTAACTATGTGGCTGCTGTAGCTGGGTTTACTGTTTCACAACTCAACACTGGTTTTAAACCAACAAATGCCATCCTTCTTACCAGCCAGGATGCAATTTCTTTTCCCACTTACCAATTGGTTAACCCTTTTTTCTTTCTCAGCCAGAATAGATTATTAGAGGTTCCTGTGCTTTATTCAGGTCATTTTTGGTGTGAATTACTTGCAAGTATAAGCCTGCAAGCAAATTCACTGTAGGTGTATTTTCAAAGCTGTGAAGAATATAAGCATTACACATAACCTGAGGTGTACTGTGTAATTTATACCATATAAATAAATCATTAAATTTGTCTTTCTTTTTTCATTTGCCTTATTTCATCCTTTGATTTTTATGGGCATGTGTTGGTGCCCCCAGCAGGCTCTTAGAAAAATGAAATCTGGAATCCTGTGAACCAAATGTTGCAGAAAGAATTAACTTGTTTACTGTATGTGATGAATAGAATAGCTGCATTGAATGTATATGAAGCTGCACAATGATTTACTACGTAAATGTCTTGTCAAGTGCAAATGTGTGTTATGTATGATCTTTACCTACAGCAGACCATATCGCATTGTAGAGTAAATAAAAAGCTCTGAATGTTTTCATTATAGTACTTCTGTGATGCCAACTGCAGTCCTGTTCTTAGAGTAGTGAAGAACACCTATGCAAAAAGGAAATCTCAGACTTACTAAATGTCTTGGACTTCCATTGCATGTATGTCTGAAATTAACACTTGCACTAGAATAATTTTGAATTTGATCTGAATTGCACTCATAGTACTGTATCTTCTTTACTGAAAGAATTTGCAGAAAGTAATTAAAAAACTTGTTTCTTTAGTCACTGCAGATCACAAGTCATTATTTCATATAAAGTCTAATTAAATTACATGTCCCAGTTATATAGGACTAATTCACAAAGCTTTTTAGGAGTGCTTAATTTGTGATATGCATAATGTTTTACAGGTCTCAATTCTGCAAACAAGGAATCAGTGTGACAGCTACAGCATTGGGAAGTAGAGAAGGAAGGCTACACCTTTCACCCACATGACAGCAATTTTATTTGCCTGGAATCAAAGTACTGTGTTCCTTTTGCCCTTGAAAACCCCAAATTCTAAGGGGAGCTGTGGTAGTTGCATAAAAAGTATTTACTACTGAGGGGTTGTTTCATGAATTACCACGAAGGAGTTCTGAGAGAGTGCAGTCAAATGATTTTATATCTCATGAATAATACGCATATAGAAATAAAGACAAGAATCTCAACATTGCATCAGAGCCTTGAAATTGCATCAGAAATTTGCTTTTTAAGTGTCTATGCATCAATACAAACAAAAATTGAGGAAAAGTAATAGATACATTTGACTTCTGATTACTAGAAGAAATGGGGAACAGACCAGGAAGAGTAAATTTCCCACAGTGATAAAGCAATGTTGAAATTAGATTTGGCTTTGAATCTAATTTGAATTTAGTCTGAAAAGATCAAAATAATGAAAATAAGGGTCCTAAGGAGGGCCTTGTACACACTACAAATTTTCTTGCTGAGGTTATCATCTGTGAGGACTCAGAAACCGTAAGGTTATTAATTGAGTACCTTGCTCCTAGAAATTTACAGGCTTTCTCATAGACTCCACACAGTAAAATTATGAAAACTAGGTATTTAATAATAATAAATAATAATAGTCTAATGGTTTCAATCACATTTGTAGCAAATTTAAGGACAGACCATGGACTAGTGCTTTTCCTGCCCAGTATATCCATCTGTATCTAGCAGAGAGAGCTGACACCAAGTTGTGAAGATAAAACTTGGCTTGAACAGTTAAAATATGCTCATCTAGCTCTGTAGCTAAGCAAAACCACCTTTTCTTTCAGCCTTTGATAAAAAAAATCTATGAAATACAGCAAAGCTGGCAGGGAAGAATAAAGGAATAAGAAACTAGACATATAGACAATAAGAACTTTCATCTGCTTTTGTACTTTGGGTGAAAGAATGACTGAATAACTACACTCTAATAATTAATTCCATTAGCCATGATAAGTATGTTCCAGAGAAAGCGAGATATTTGAGCTGACAATGCAGTGTGCATAAGGCACAGTGGAGTTTCCAAGTGCATGCTTTGTGTTCTAAATGAACACTTGTAGGGTCAGGCCCAGAGGCAGCACAGCTGCTTTCAGACAGTGAGGAGCTGAAATAACCTGTCATGCTCTTGTGGGTATGAGGAGAGGCAGCCTATAACTTCATGTATCCTATTCCTATGACTGGACACAAAGCCAGACCCTCTTCATCACATCCGTGGTTCAGACCCTGCTGATCAGTTTGATTTGGGTCTGTTAAGAAGCACTGATGTGTCTGCCCTGTACTCCCAGAATAAGGAGCAGGCTGTGTGGGTCTAATGTGGCACCAAGTTCTACAGTCTCCCAAATACTGTACTGAAAAGGGTCATAGTGCAGTGTGAGGCCCAGCCCGCCTCGTGTAAGATAAGGCAGCTGCAAAGTATTTCCGTGATATTTATCATCTTGAAATTCCTTATGTTGTCCTGGGTTGTGCATACGAAATTTTGTTTTAACGCCGTATGCTGATGTGCCCATAAATCTAAGCAATAATAAATTAACATTTATTAAATGTATTAAAGTATGGCATCTTCAAAGAGCTATACTTCATTAGCTAATTAATCGTTACAATAGTCTTGTGACTAAGTTAGAACTTGTTTATTTATTTCAATAGACTTTCCTGTGAATTAACTGGGGAGTTATCCTGAGTAAGTGAGGAGAATAGGAACAAGAAAAAAGACAGAACACAGAATGATGCAGAAAGAAAGGAACTTGTTAAGGAACTTCCTTACTTGTTGGGAAACTCTTTTGCTAGGTTTTTGTATGCTGGTTTTATTGATTAGCATTGAAGAGGAGAATCAATATGTTGTTTTACAGGACAGTTTTATTAATTCATAAACTGGTTTAAAGTAGGTTCATCATCTCATCTTTTGCAGCTCTCACAGCATAAGAATCCCAAAAGAACTCACATGCAGGTTTTTGTCTTTATACCACCACAGGCTGATCACTCCTTTGAAGTCCGTAGGTGCTGTGTGTACAACTGAACACATTTTGGTTCCTACAACCCTAATCACATTCAATGTGGCACTCCTGTATTCTAAACATGGATCACAGTCCTGTCAGTCTCCATCTTGCTCCCAAGACTTCTGTGTGATACAAGAATTTAAACTATTACTTGAGGTAGAATTATGTGCTCATTCTGGACTTACACTATTTAAATTGGCTTCCATATAACAATACAAAACATGCTTAAAATCAGTTTAAGTGAAATTATTACTGCAGTTACTTGAAACTTCTTGAAGTTTTTGATATAATTATTGGTATAAAGAGTTTTCCACAGTAGCTCTCCTTTGTACACTATTAGTATGTAATCTTAAACCTAATAAGAAATTTTTTTTTCAAGCTCTAACAACAATGACTTAAGTTTTTTGGTTCATTTTTTCACAGCAAATTTCTAATTGAAGAGAATTTCTTTTTTTTTTTTTCTGGAAAACTTCAGCAAGATCTCATTGGCTGTATTTGAATAAAAGTGAGGGGAAAATGAGTATTTGTACTGTCCAGAAAAAGCAATGAAATAGTCCAAGTACTAAATTCAATATGATTTGCCTTATGTCCCATAATGCAAACAGCAGTTTGGACCCTACACATTTGAACTCTTATTCTTACAGGCATGGGATAACTTGAAGGCTGGCTGATTTCTTGTTTTCTGTGGTTTAAGGGCTTCTTAAGAGCATGGCCCTGTCCCTCCTTCCAAAACTGTGGAAAGTTAAAAGGCCAGCTGATCTTTCACATACCTCAGCTGGCAAGTCTCCATTTCTCAGCAGCAATCTCCTTTGAAAGTAGCTGCTATTTTAATTTTTTGGCTGCATAATCACATCTCATTCTAAAAAATCCCATTGCCTTCTGTTCAATAAGGAGAAATTAAATCTCAAATATCTTTTTAATCATCTTTTTTTCATGCAAGTGTATAGGTTAGAAATGTAATGAGGAATGGGCACTGTGAGGCAGCAGGAGGAGGTACAGGGCATAAACTAACGAAGTGTGCTTTAGCATTTTCTTTCTAGTATGTGTTCCCACAAGCAAGTGGGCACTTGACCCCATTAACATAAGGCCAGTAGTCTAAAATTATGTTTCCTAGGCTTATTACAGTCTGAATTCTTAAGAGTCACAGATTAATCTGTATTTTATTCGACTTGTCTTGTGAGATATACAATGCTTAGTTGGTACCCTTCATCTCAAGAGAACATGGACTGTCCTGGGTTCTGGGATTTCTGATTACAACAATTAGGAGCTCCTGACATTTCTGTGCAGTTTGGAGACTTTTTGGTTGACACAGACTGATACCTGAATTACTCAAATATCTATTCCTTGGTGTCTAAGTTTCTCTGAGAAGTTTCACTAGTGCCTTAATTAGAAAGCTACATGATTACTCATAATACAAATGCCAGAGTTAATTTTGGATGTCTTGCTCTAATTGCTCTCTAACTGGGACACTTCCGAATGAAGTATGGATGCAAGCATGGTTCCTGGCTCACTCTGGGCACGTCTAGCTTACACAATTTACAAAGTGTTAAAGTATCTTTTAAAGACTACTCCACAAAAAGATATCCACCTCTGAATGGTGTCTCCCCACAGCCAGACGTGTGAGCAACATCCCCTTTTTGCCGATAAGCACTGCATTCCTTAGAAACCGCAGTACTAAGAGGTAACTGCAGAGGGCTGTCCCTGGGCAGGGTCGTTGCTCGGGCAAGGGCAGGTTTATGGCACAGACACAGGTTTTGAGCAGGGCATTGCTGGTTTTGAGAAGCGGCATTGCTGGTAAATCGCCCGCCGCCCCTCCCGTCCCCCTCAGGCCCTTTCCCGCCGGCCCCGCTCCCAGAGGCGGCGCCGCTCGGCTGCCCTCTGGCGGCCGGGCCGGGCCGCGGCTCTGAGCAACATTTTGTAAGGGAAGTACAAAACTATTGAGTTTTATTGATTCATCTGTAATATGCGTACTGTGTTATACATCATTAATTTGATTGAGAATTTAGAGCTCCTTTCCTTTCAAGATCTGGTTCTACTGTCTCTCAAACACTTGCATATTGGCAAATGAATAGCATTTATTTTCCTCCAGTAGATTGATTGCTTAGATGCAAAAAATTCTCGCTTTTTTTCCCCACGGACGATAGCAAAGGAAGAGATGCAGCTTTGATCTCGCTGACAGGCAGCCTCTTCTATTCCTCTGGCATGCAATTTAATTTTTATTTTTTTTTAAGGCAAAATGAAAGGATTGCCTTTTGTGGAATTCTGCTATGCCAATTTCTTAGCTGTTTCCATTCAGCAAAAGGAATCTTTAGATACATTTCCTTAGATTTTTCATCATACTGTTCAGTATCCCAATGTTAAGAGTTATTTCTTTTAAAGTGCTAAAGAAGCTGTGGCAGCAAGGCAACCAACTAAAAGACAGATGTGAAATATGAAGTAGCACACGTATTTAAGAAAATTACTTGGTACAACCAAAGAAATTACAACAGAGGGCAGAGAAGACAGCCCATGGAGAAGTCTGAAAGGCACTGGCAATTGATCACTATTTGAATTAATCATTTGTCCCCACACTGTAGCGCAAAGAGGAGTTATGAGCCTGAAGAAAGGACAGTTTGAGTTTTACTTTGCTATGACCGACATATAATCCCAAACATCCTACCCCTCTCAAAAGGTACTCAAGGCAATTTGTGTTGACTGTAAGTGGAAGCTTATGGTCAAACACTGATTACTTAGAAGTTACTATCTAGAACCTGACACAATTTATAGAAAATATTTCATAGAATTTGCAAAACAGAGAGATGTGCTGTTCTGCATTCCTTCCTCTCCTCATCAATTTTAACATCACGTATACATTAGTATCATTAAACACCCTGCACTTTGCAGGCCACACTAACACAACAGAAGGGTGTGGGCGTGTTTCGCTGTACACTAGACTCACCTTTCTCATGCTCTATGTTGGGCTCATTCCAAGTGCCAAATCCTCTTCACAGGCTGTACTGCCCAGCTGGTTTTTAACGTACAAGAAATGAGAGGCTTTAGCACACTCTAAATGGTTCATGGGTGATGACAGGATGAACAGCAGACTGGAGGAAAGGTCCAGGAAAAATCCTGCTGAAATGTGGACTGCACCTTCCTTTCACTCACTCACTGTGCTTTTATTGCGGGGGGGGGGGGGGGGGACGGGACGGGAAGGACACACAGTGCTCTGGAGTGCCGATAAAATATTCCTGAGCTGCTTATTTCCATTAAAACGCTTGTATTGCCCTTCCAATTCAAACCAACTCAAGGTGAAGCAAGGGCAGGGACCAGTAAGCCGGATTCAGGTGTGGGCACTGAGAAGCTCACGAAAGCCGGAGGGGGACACCACCTTTTAGAAGGGGAGTGACTTCTTTCCGCCCCCTCCCCGGGCCGCTCCCTGCCGGCTGCGCTGAGGCAGGGCCGGGGGCTCTCGGCGGCCGCGGGTCGCAGCCCGGGCGGACGCGTGAGGGCGGCGGGGCCTGGGCGAGCCCATTGCGCCGTGTGCGCAGGGAGGGAGCGAGGACGGACAGACAGACGGACGGACGGACGGACGGACGGACGGGCCGACGGGCGGGGGAAGCCGCCGCCAGCCGGGCGCGCGGCAACCTGATCCCGCTCCAACATGGTCGCCGCTCACGCCTCCCATTCCTCGTCCTCCGGCGAGTGGATCGCGTGCCTGGATAAAAGGTATCGGCATCTTCCCAGGAGCGGCTGCGGAGGGATGCTGTGTGCATGCATGTATATGTATGTGTGTGTATCTGCGCTGACACCCCCCCTCCCCATCCCCGCTATCCATCAGATCCTGCCTTACATAAGGAGCGTGCAGGTGGGAAGCAAAACGCCTGGGGAAGCCAGGGCGGCGGGCAAGGATGAGGGCTGGAAATACTCCGGGCAGCGGAGGAGACAGGCAGTCCCCATAGGGATTGCTGCTCCCCGCCGGGAGGATACTGCACGTGGTGGAGGAGGGGGAGCTTCGGGGCGGGGAGAGGGCCTGGGGCTGCCAGCCGGGGACTCGCCCTATCGGCCATGGCACACCCGCTGCAGTCCGCCCTCGCCCGCCCTCGCCTGCCCTCACGGCGCCCCAGCGCCCCGGCCGCTGTCACCCCTCCGCTCGGCACACCGCCCCCGCCTCCCGCAGCGGCTGCACAGCCCCCGCCCAGCATCGTCGCAGGACGGGCGGGAAAGGAAGGACAAGTCCCTCTTGTCCCCGCTGCGGTGCCCCGGGCCCGCGGTTGTCCCCCGGGTCAGGGGCGGGAGGGCGGGCGGCGGCACCGTGTGGGTGGGAGGCACGGCTGGCTGACGTGTGCTCAGAGCTGGTGTGCGCGCTGACAAAAATACGGGCGAATTATTATTATTTAAAAAACCAAACCAACAACAAACCAAAAAACCCACATAAAATTAAAAATTTTCGAATGCTTTCTCTCGGGTGCTGCAGCCCGAAGTCTCGCAATGCCGAGTAGTGTGGTGGGTGGTTTGAATGCCCTTTGCTGTATTCATACATTTGATTCCTGCATTAGTTCAGAAGTCATTTAATGTCTGAACGCTTGCTGTGTCTCCAGTGGTTTAGTAATCTAGCTAACAAAAATGTAGACCATAGATACTCTTTGCAGCTCAAAACAAAGCTATCAGAGAAAATTCTCTTAGATGGTGTATGGCAGTTAGCTGAGCATCGTGAGCCAGCTTTTGACAGGTGGTACCATTTGGGGCACTGCTGTAGAGAGAACCCTTTGTGCACATAGAAGGGACCTCTTCCTTCTCACAGTTCCTTCCCTTTTCAGGTTACTCCTAGTCTTGTAGGACTGCTCTTCTGATTAGGCTTTCCTTAACAGTCCAGGTAGCAAACCGTAAGTTCATGAAACTTTGGGCTAGATACTCTAGACCCCTGCCACAAACACTGATCCCACTCTGTAATGTGACTTAAGACTAACCTCTTAGAGATCAGATAATGAGCATAAATGTTGAAAGCACTTGTAAAGTAAATATGAACAGAACTGTTGATGGTAATCTAGCCATCTGAAAACCAAAGCAAGGCCTCTCTGTAAACTGACATTGAGCGGATGTGAAGGAGAGTCTGAGTCCCAGTACTTTTAGATAGGTGATACTGTTGTTTCTGTTTTCCTACATGCAATACACTGTGAGATTCAAATTGTAAACTAAAATTCAGGGCTTAATGAAATACATAACCTTGAGGAGTAAATGATGTATTAAGGAAACATATATGTGGCATTTAATTTAGAAATCTCTCTGTCGTAATTAATAAGCTGACCCTTTCTGTAACACAGATTTCATTAGAGCTATTAAGGTAAACTTTTTCTAAACTTTTCTTTCACTTTTTGTTATTTGGAGTAAGCTAGTCGCACCAGTTTGTTCAGTGGAAAGAATTAGTTCCAACTGCTCTTAAGAATTTTGCCTTCCCCTTTCCCAGAGGACAGTCTATATGTCGGACAAACCCATAACCTGAAAGATTGTAGGTTTTTTCCTGGTCTCTGCTGTACTCTGCTTTGTGATTATAGGAAGTACATTTACTCTTTTTTTTTTTTGGTTTTCCACCTAAAAACTTAAAGTGATTTTCATTAACTTACACACTCATACTTCTAAAGTGTATTTATTTTCTATAGATAATCTTATCAGTGTACTCATTTGAATTATTAAGTTCTATGTGTTTTAACCCTTTTAAAAATTGTATGGAATTTTCTATCCTAGCTTTGAATTCTGTGAATATGGGATCATTTAATGAGTCAATTCTCTATAGAGTACCATGTGTTTTTACTAAATAATAAATAGAGTTTTAGTATGTTTTAGGTCAATGAATATATTTCTAGGAGGAAGACAGTTCTAAACCTGGTATGCTTTAGAATGTTAAATGAGTCTCAACAAAGACAAATGCCATGTAATATGGTTTATCTGATATAATTATGTGAACAAAAAAAATCAAAATGGAAATAGCAAAGTATGTCATGTATAGAAATGACGTATTTTGTATTTGTTCTTCAGGTTTTTCCCCAAATCATGTGTCAAAGTGGAATGACTAACATCTAAAATTAGAGCACATATGAAAATGAAGAACTGCCAAAATGTTACAGGAGAAATGTTATTACTGTGGGTTGGGAGTACTAATGCTTTGTCCATGCAGCTTCCATATGTAGTAACTGGCCACAAAAGTCAAAGATGAAAAATCATTAAAAATCAAATACATGGGACAGTATTTATATATAAAGTTACAATTGTAAAGGTAAGGAAAATTTCAGAACACTGCTCTATCAAGAATATTTTATTTTTGCAGGAGAGAGAGAGAGGCTCAGCAGTGAGCAACTGTACGTCCTGGTTATACCTGAGGATGTAAATATTTTTTCTCTTGAGGAAACCAGTCCTTTTACATTTGAAGTAATAGTTGCCTTACCACTGATTTCTTAGGGAACAGAAATATCCCTCTAATCTTAGCACTTTTCTGTATGTCTGCTCTGCACATAATTAAAAAAGGGTCACTGTTTTATACATGTGTATACAGTTAACTTAGAAAGAATGTCTTCTGTATTCTCATGTGTTCTTTCACACCAAAACCCATCTAACCAGGAAATTTCCATTTTGATGGTATCTTTACTGAATGGTAGACAAAGTATTTTTTACTTAACTATTATTTCTTTACATCTGGTCTTATTTATGAATTCACTTAATTATTTTAATTGGATTCAGATGCAAACTGTTAGGGATGTACAGCATTCACAGCTGGTAGAGATCCCGGGATTTCATACCTGGCTATGGCATCTTGTGTTTTCCTGTAAATTAAAAGTAACCTTCAGTGCCTTAGCACACTGGAAGGGCAGATCACGTAACTTCACTGGCCTGTTGTGCTAAGTTGCCTAATGACTTATAAACTCTTTCTGCAGGAATGGGCCTTTCAAGGACATATTGTACATACTGAGCCTTTATAACCTTGTCATCCTTGTTAGTCTTGCATCATATATGTCTAAAAAAACCCCAATAATGTATGCTGGGTAGTATCTCAGACCTGTTCCTCCTACAGATTTGAATGTAAATTCAGATTGAAGCTACATAACATAACAGCTATATATTTGAATCAGGATTTGTTTTTTAGTTCAGGGTAACAGATATTTGAGATGCAAGCTTTGTTTGCTTAGTAGTAAACAAGGGATCCCTTGTGAGCATACAGATAGGCTAGAATAAAGAATTGATATTCTGAAAGAATTGTAGAATAAATAGAAAAAAATGCTTGTCATCCTCTATAACTATTAATTATGTCAAAGATAATGGAATATAGATTTACAGCCAGGCAATATTATGAGTACAGTTGCTTTATGATGCTATTTTATTTAAAAATATATTTTTGTGCAATTGGTAAAAGCTTACACAGTCTTCTATGTAAATTTCTTCCTTGCTTTTTATTTGTAATAAATCCGTAGGAATGTCACCATTTTCCTGTAGCTTGCACCTGAACAAAATCACAGCCATACACTGCAGTTCTCCTTGGCTTGTGTGCTTTGTGTTTTCTCTCTGTATAGTGTGTGACTAAGCTGGTATATGCTTGGATCAAGTCTGTGTGGGGATATAGCAGCAGAAGGCACTGCAGTGGATGTGGAAACTCAGAGACAGAGCTGTATAGACATAGCCTAAGTGCTTTCTAGTGAAGCTTTTCTAGCTTTTTCATATGATGGTGCAGTCTTCTGAGAGTGATGAATAACAAATTTATCTTTCCACATCATGCGCCTCATTTTCTAGTCCAGTGCAAAGGTTCAGTCTTTGATGAATAATAAAAAAAACCCTTTTCCTTTCCATATTTTCTTAGAGAAATAAAAATAATTGTTAAGTTTCTAAGTCTGTGCATTTTATCAAACATGTGAATTCAGATTAAATCCTACTGAGAGCAGGAGTTGTATTTTAAACAAATTCAAGCTGTTTTGTTCTTTGCTCTCCAGCTCACACATTTGCACTATTAGCTTCCATTTGTTACATGTGTTTGCAGTAAGTTACACACCTGTGCCATGGACAGATATTAAGAGGAAGAGAAAGTGATTACCCCAGGATGTATAAACATTGTCATAGTTCACCAGAGCAAGGCAGTATGTGCACATGCCTTTTAGGGCATGATATATTCAAATTTAGTTGGTAGTCTTGTGTAGTGGCTGCACAATTGGTATGCTACTTGTGCATCTGTAGGTTTTCTTTTTCACCAAATGATACTGGAAACATGTCTAAACCCTTGTTGCTGAATTCTTTCTGACATGTCTAAAATCCTATTCTCTAAGCAGATAAAATTTCTTTTATAAGAAAACTCCATGTTCCAACAAAAGGATAAAAAAATTATAAACCAGCTAATTGAAATTGTCCCCTCAAAGTCAGATATTTTCCAACAAGTATTTTTCTTATCTAGCATGACATCTGTTTTTATCTGCATCTTTTTGCTACATTTAACAAAGCTTATAATTTTAATACTTCTTTTGTGCTGTATTTTCTGCACTGTATTTGGCATGATCAATTACTATTTCTTCTGCTTTATCAATATCCATGTCTGTTTCCTGGACTGACTCCCTTTCATCTTTGAATTTGTCAGTTGTCAAAATGCGTGTAAATGTAAATCTTTGAAATTTATTCCATTGTTGCTGTAAATTTGAAGTTTCTGCTAGCTGTAACAATGCAGATCCTAAATCAGGAGAGGTGCATTTGATGTGGTGTTATTGGTGAATAGTGGTGGCCAGAGTTTGAAGGATATCATCACTTGTACATATTGTTCAATTACAGATTTCATTTGCAGTGTATCTCAGAGTCTGTCTTCATATTAAAGTGCTTTTAATGTTTATTAGGAAGCTACAGTGCTGGTTAATGTAATTTTGTCTGAATTTGCTTCTGTCAAATGGAATTTTAACTGTCCTGAGCTCTAGGTTATATTTATGAAATTTGAAGGTTTAGTTCAGTAAGATTTAGTCACGTCTTGGTTACAAAGCATGTGTAATATGTAAAGAGTCTCACAAATGAAAGAACATAATTCTGCATTTTGATTTTTCTTGAATTATTCTCTCTTTTAAGACAGCAAATGAAGGTGGAAAGGAGTCTATTTCTTACTAGATCTTTGTTGTTCAGGTAGTGTATTTTTAACTTGAGATAAGTCTTTATGAATATAATTAGTTAATAGATATATTTTTTGGCATTCCACTATATAAATAGATCTAAAAATTGACCTTTTAGAAGGATACATAATTTATACATCAGGGTATGTAAAGAAATCAGCACACTTGGTTGCTCTGTGTAACTCTCCCAATAAGTTTTCAGTGTATTGATCAAACTTAGTTAATTGAGTAATAAGATAATGAAGTAGATAAAGGAGAGTCCCATATATTTGCTTTCCTTTGGTCCTCATTAAGGAAGACAAAACTCAACTATAATAAACTCTGTCTGACTGCAGCTGGCAGCCAGTCTGTCTGCATTTAACTGGCTGGTCATTCAGTACCTGCATAGGTCAGGATTATGTACTCTATTTCTTGTGCCTTATGTAGCAGGACCTAAGAGATTATCACAGGGATTCTGAGTGTAGGTGACAGTAATTTATTGAAAACTAAGCATGAACAATTTTATGTGTGTTGCTGTCTTTCTTTTCATATATATATATATATATATATATTATTTTTTTTTTTTCCTGAACTCCAGAATGATTTGGGTATGTAAGAGTCCTAGGGAACAGTGTTTAAATAAAATTCTATTTCCTGTTTGTCAGAGGAAATGTGAGCTGTAATCCCAAAGTCTCTTAAAATGACATTCAAGAGAAAAGAATTGTAATTTGATTATTGTTTTAAAGCCTCATGATGAGGCTTTTCCCATGACAAGGGAAAGAGGATCTGAAATGTAAGTGTTGAAAACAGATTTGGTAATACTGCTGTAAAAGGTGAAAAGTTCATCTTGGTGGGAGTTAATTACCTTCTGTTCCCATTGAAGTGAACACTTATCTGGAAACAACTTCAGATTAAAAGTAACTTCATTTATTGTTAGCATTTAAGTGCCTTGCTACAGGTCTAAAATGCTTTGATAGATCACTGGTATTCCACTCTTAAACTTTCCTTTCTCAAAGAGAAGTTTAAAGTCAAAGAGTCTTGCAGCACAGTGTGGAGGAGAGACTTTCAGTATTGTTCTGCTCTCAGTAAGGGAAGATGGTCTATTGGTAGTGCAATTTTTCTGCATCCTACAGCATTGTTTTTCTGCAGGTCAGAAAAGGACAGAAGAAAGTACAGGGAGTATAGAGAAATAATCTGGTTTTAATTGGCATTCCTTGGTGCTGTCTGCTTACTCATGTTTCACAGCCGAATATATTGTAAACTACTATTAAATTCACTAAGTTATCTATGGTAATGGTTACTGGTACTTTCCAGCTCATAGAGTTTGCCTTTGCATCTTTGCATTGATGCTTTGGTTTTAACCCAGAAATGAGCTCATTTTATTTGTCTGTTCTAGTGTTTTAGCTATTTTCTACAAACAGTTTCAACAGAGGAAGAACTAGATCCATCTGTTCATATTTCGTGGGCTGTTCATTGCTGTCTGAAATATTGCTGTTTTAAAAAGTTAAAAAGATCAAGGGAAGGAAATTCAATGATTTCATTAGTTAGAGCACAATTTATTTCATAGAAATAAATGTTTTAAAATTCCAGAGGCATCTTGGAAAAAAAGTAAGAAAGTAAAAGGAAAAAAAAAGTAAAAGAAAGAAAGTAAAAGAAAGAACTACATAAATTCTGGTTTTTCTTTCTCAAATGTCAAACCCACTATGAGAAAGAACCTAAAATAAAGGACATATCGTAGCAGAAAATAATAGGTTATAGTTGGATTAAGTTTACAAAAACAAACCAAAAAACTCCAACTTGTTTCTTTCTTCTAGGTTAACAAGTCTTTCATAACATCCTACATAAACTCAATCTTTAAACCATCAAAATAGGCTCTTTTATAAAGCTATATATACTACACGTGAGCAGAAATACTCTGCCCAGATTGTGTATGTGAAGAATTGTAACAGTTATCCTCTGTCTGTTGGGCTTAACAACCTTATGAGGATAGACTTTGGGCAGATTTTCTTTATAATTGCATTTTACAGGTAGTCAAGCAGACATTGTCAAGAAAATTGTTTTATCTCTATAAAATATGCTCCTGAAATCTTCACATCCAAATAAGGAGGGGCAAAATACTCTTTTAAAAAAAGCCTTATTGACATAATTGAATAGAAATATGTAACTAGCTTTGATGCTGTCACTTGTATATGTATGCTGTGATGTTGTATTGAAGAAGCAGAAGATAGATGACGTCTTATGTGAAAACATTCCTGCCAGCTAATCACTTACTGTGCTCTGAAGAGGCAAATTAGTAATATAAAGAAGAATTTTGGGGTCAGGTAAAAGAGAGCAGAAAGGCTTGTAGGGTACTGAGAATAAGTTACTCTTGCTTTTCATCCCTTCCTAAAAATTTATTTGGTAGCCCTGCTTTGCAACTTTTGAAGTTCTGCCTTGGCTTTGGCTACAGTGAAATGAGATGTCAACACAGTTTGACTTAAAATTTATTTTAAATTGGGTGGGGTAGTCTAGGGAGGAGGTGCTTCACTGGGATGGAGTCAAGAAGGGTGGCCTTTTCTTGAAATGCATTTACTCTAGATCATACATCTACTAGATGAAAGCTGAAGAATCTAAATTGATTTAATATGTTTGTTCACACTTTTAGATTAATCTATGGTCCTAATTCCATACATTGCTCTTGAGATTTCAGAAATCGAACAGGACAGAAGATTTGGCAGAAAATCCAGTGGTAGCTGAAGTCTCACTGAAATGAGTTTTTGGACTTTGTTTGCTCATGGATATGAGATTGTAACTCTGCAGCATCAGCAGTGAAGGGATACTTCAGTAGCATCAGCATCAATGTGACAGAACAGAAATAAATCTGCACCAGCAGTAGTTTAGCACAGGGCTAAGCTCGGTGAGACTGAATGACAGTGGTGATCACAGAGAACTGACTTTAGGTACTCTGATGAGGTATCTGGAAAAGTCTTTCCTGGGGCTTTTGGAGACATACTGGGAGTGTAGGGATATTCCTTGGGATTGACTTTTGCAGCCTATCTTCATGTTCTGGGGAATGGTTCCTCTCCGGATTAATACCATTGCCTTTTTTAAGTGTGACTGCAGTGAAAATAAAGCTTGAATAATTCTCCTTCCACCATCAGTAATACTTTTCTGTTAATAGATTGAATCATTAATGTTCTAAGGACTATATTATAGCATTAGCTGTTTAAGTATTACTCCAAACTATGCTTTACAAAAAACAAGTTTACAGTAAGAAAGCTGTGATGAAGAAATAAATTTATGTTGTCCTGTCCTGTTTATGTTCCAGTTTAGGCAGCCTGTACTTAGAAAACAAAAAAAAAATTTGGCATTATAAATAGATTAATGTTAAATGAATGATAATTAATGTCAAATTAATGATAATTACAAGTGTCCGTGATGATAATTTTATTAAAAGATGCTTTGTAGAAAGTAGTCAAACTTTGCCTGTGTTCTGCAGGCCTGAATTGATGCCATACTACATTTTCCTCAGTAAGAAATACTTGGCTTTTAGAAACAGATTCATTGCTATAGATTATAAACACTTAGTAGAAATGAGTTTGAGTGCTACTAATAACCACTGTTACACTGCAGTCTGGAATTTTACAAAGGCAAACTTTCATGTGCTCCTAAGGGCGAGGGGGGTATACCTTACCTTGGGATTCCTGCTGTTAATTCTTTACTCCTTAACACTGAGGATGTTTCCCAGGAGCACTGAAAAAATTCCAAAGGCAGCTTGTTGTCAAACAAGTTGAATCCTCATTAATTTCTATGAATAAGAATTCATGATCTTAACCAAACAGCTAAATCTTGAATGGATTGATTTTCTGAGAATGATCTCACCTTTTTGACTTGTTGGGTTTTGCTGTTATTTTTGAGAGTCCATAAATTAAGGCAGTTAGTGTTTCAAGATTTAGTGCAGTTTGGGTAGGGATCTTGCGTAAGTAGATAGTAAATCTGTTTTCAAGCTGCACCTCATAATCTTCTTAAAAGGATTTTGACAAGAGAGTTAATGCTTATTAGTACTTGCCAGCTAGTGCATAGTCAAGAAAAAAAGAAATGGGTGAAAATCTTACTTGAAATATTTCAAAAGAGAGCTATTGTAGTTGATTGTAGTTTGAAGTGGTAAGAGGATGTCACTGTGATGTAGAAGCAAGTGCATACACCAGAGAATTATTATTCTCATCTGTAGTTAATAAGGGTAAATTGGAGTATAAATGAGGATAGAGATTTGATCCCTCCTAGGCATAATTTAATAAGAAAGATGAGATACAGAGATTCGATGCAAGTGGAATCTGGGTTTCTTCACTAAGACAAAGATTTTGATTCCTTGAAGTCTTTAATTTCAAAGAGGAATCTTTAAAGAAATCTTGTTGGAAGAAGTGCTTACACTGTGGGTATAGCAATAAAGTGTGTAAAGATACGTATTTGTGAACTTAGTCTTTGTTAAGTGTGGCTACCTGACTTCTGTTCATCTTGACTGCTGTTCATTTATAAGCTCATCCACTGGCAAAAAGGACATTTTGTCAGTAGAATTAACTAGCACTAGCAACATTTAAGTGAGTGATAGGTCTAATGATTACTAACTGTTGTCTCTCTTTCTGCCATGCCTTTATACATGGATATTTTCTGCATCTGATCCAGCATGATGTCCTAGGAAGATCCTGTTTCTTTCTGTCCTTAGTGGTTTGCATTTAGTCTGTTATGAAATTTTTTTTCTAATGCTGTCAGCTAGTGTTTACCTGTTAGCTAGGCTTACCTGCTGATTCATAATGTTTGATAATAACATTTAAAGTGTGTTACAGAGCTAATTCACTTTATTTTCATGAATATGTAGTAATATGCTGAATCTGCTGAACTGCTGGTCTACATGCTACTTCGTTGTAGAGAGTTCTACTATTTTATTTTTCTCAAAATTTTTTTAATTAGTGTTGCTGTCAAAGATTTTAAATATTTTAAACATTTGAATTAAAACTCGTGACTGCTACTGATTAAAAAATTAATATTCTTGCTTGCATATTTAATTTGTGGAGCACTGAGATACAGAAACATAGTGCAAGAGAATATACTTATTAAAGTTGTCCTTCTTCCTTGCAAGTGAGAAAAGCCAGCTTATAGTCAGTAAAATGCAGAAGAGAAGCTTGGATATGGGAGTTACTGTTGGTATCTAATGCTTTCCATTTAGCCAAATAGAGAACATTTGTTTTGGGCACTGATTCCACAGACCTTTTGTGTGTATGGACATCTGTTTAATGTTTTCATACAAACCTCAAACTCTATGTATCATTCTAAGGCCTTTAGGATAAGGACTGTATCATCATACATACTTTTACAGTGATGCTGCTTCAAGAATTTGGTGCTAAATGGGCTTCTGGACACTGCCTGTGTTGAAATGATAGGAATCATGCTCAAGTTGATAAAGGGCTGTTGTTAGGATGTCTTGGAAGGATTTCATTATGTAGTTGTAAAATACATTTTAATTTGTTTATATTATGGTGCGATATTTAATGCAAACATTTGTAAGTTCGGTGCATGCAGATGGGGATGTTTCTCTGATAAAGCTCTTGAGAATGTTGTCTTTTGTTTTCTTGCAGGCCTTTGGAACGTTCTAGTGAAGATGTAGATATAATATTCACACGACTGAAAGAAGTGAAAGCTTTTGAGAAATTTCATCCAAACCTTCTCCAGCAGATATGTCTCTGTGGATATTATGAAAATCTGGAAAAAGGAATCACATGTAAGTCAACTTCATATGATTATGTATTTTATGTAGATAAACTTGGGGAATTAGATTGTTATTGTCTTTAGGTGGAATGTTTACAGTCACAGTCGCGGGGCAAGGCAGGACTAAAGTGCTGCTTACTCTACAAATGCAGTGTGTGTAGTGAATCTGTGGTAGCAAGGCATACAGTTGGATGTAGGACTCTACCACTGTTCTGTTGAAAGATTACAAGCCACTCGTTGGACTTAAGCCTCATTCTTCCCCTGTAAATGTATTATTGATCGCTTTTCCGGTGCTTTGTGCTGTCAGGGGCAAAGGTGTATCAGTGAGGCACATCTCTGATAGTGTGTGGTTTCCAGGCACCCTGGCTAGCACAAGCCAGACCTGCAGAGCTGCAAACTGCTGCAGGGTGCAACAGCTCCGTGCCTGCTCTGGCAGCCTGTGGGCCAGATGTAGGTGGACACTTGTGCTTGGTCTGTGAAGCTGAGATTGTGGTAGTCCTGTGATAGGAATGCGTACCAGGGGAAGAGCTGATGAAAACCTGTGGTATTAGTAAAGTCTCAGAAACACCTCAGGTAAATCTGGCATGCAGCACTGGGGTTTGCCTAGAGTAACAGGGATTTTTATGCTCTGTAATCACAGAGTTGGAATGCCTGGACATCAAAGTTGTGCAGTTGCTATTCAGCCAGAACTCTTACTGAATTCAGTGGTAACTATGTCTGCACTGGAAGATTATGAATTTAAAGGGACATTGTTCAGAAAACCTTTTTCCTTGTTTGATTTATTTCTTTGGTTGGTTAATTAACTAAGAGAACAGTAGAACAGAAACAAACTGGGGAGAAGAATGAAGCAGTTCTATGTGCTTTTGTTGTTTCCATACTGTATTGACTAGTTTACTAAAATACGTTCTTTCCAGTGTCGTTGGAAATATTACTGTAATAGTAAATAAGTAATTTCATATGTCAAATTGTGTAGTGCCAGTAGTGCCTGCAGTATTGCAGTAATATGTGAGAAAATGTTTATTACTATTGCTAAACTTAAAGTGATAACTCTTATTTACAAGATTTCATCTTTGCAGTGTTCCGTCAGGGTGATATTGGGACGAATTGGTATGCTGTCCTGACAGGGTCACTGGATGTGAAGGTGTCTGATACAAGCAACCACCAGGTAAAACAGATTTTTTATTGCAGCTATCCAGTCAGTAGTGCAGAGAAAGAATATAATTTATGGTGAGGTAGTTAAATGACACATTCTGTACAGATATTTTGTCATATCACAAGGATTTGTATGTTTCTCTGAGTCTCTTTTTAGGCTAATGATGGCAAATCATGCCATTGATTTCAAGAAACTGAAGTGTAATGCTCCGGAAATGGTCTACGTTTTAATGTGAAACAAGACTCCTCTTGTCTTTTCTAATAGTACTATTGAAATTATGCTAAAGATCGGAGAGTTTTAATTCATTCCTTAGAAATACTTCAATTCTTGTTCAGAAAGTTCAAAGTGAACCCACTAACAGTGCAGTCTAATAACAGCTTAATGCAGTGTCCAGTGCAGAAATGGGGGGAAGTATTGTAGTAATAGTAGACTATTGGAACTGCTGCCATGTTGGACAAGAAGCCTATAGGTAATACCTATTCAGTGTTAAGAAACAGAAGAGTAAGTTAAATTCTTCCCAAATTTAAAGCAGTTACGCAGTACCTTGGTGCTTCTGGATTTATAAAATTTAGAGAAAATAAAAATCCAAAAGAATGAGATACTTCTCCTAGAGTCTTCCGTCCATGTTGTCTAATGTCATGCTGACAAGTCATCCACTTGCCACTGTGAGCTTAGTTTTTTGGGAAGGCATCCTGTCCATTCCCTGCTCCCATGTTTGAGATCGATGATTGTCCCATGATGTAGCTCTGCATGGAATTGTATCTCTGATAAGGGACTCGTTGTGCCTTCACATGAGTAGTATAGCTACCCAGGACCTGATAGAGACCACTACCCATTTCCCCTCCTGGATTGAATATGGCATGTGTAGGAGATGGTGGTAGTGTGTTCTTTGCCTAAAGTTTGGCTGATTGAGGGAAGTTTTTTGTTCATAGCAGAAACTGGATTTTTTTCACTTTGTTGAGCATCACATCACCATTGAAAGTGGGTCAGAATGCAACTCAAGGCAGTGTGTAAGTACTGGGTCTTTCTGCTTCTGCAGTAGAATGATAGTTCCTAGCAAAAGCAACTTCTTTCATGTTATTTTTAGCAACCTCTTCACTATACTAAGTAGCGATTGATTGTGAGTATAATTAGCTTAATTTGAGCAATTCTTGGCTGTCATTGGAATTGTCACAATTTGGAACAGTACTGAGCTCTTACGGGACCCATTTCTGTGCAGGTCCAAAGCAATCAGGATTTTCCAGTGTTTGCCAAAAGATGGCACTGCACTGTTGAGAAGAATGAATGCTCTTTGCTCAGAAAGTAATACATCTGCACAATTTGGATGTTAAATTAAGAATCTCTTTGGAGTGTTGATTTGTTTCATTAGATGGAGCATGGAACACTTCAGTTTCGTAATGACTATAACGTAAATATTTTTTTCTGCTTGTTCAGGTAAACTTCATTTTCATGGCAGTAGGAAGCTGATGTACTACAATTAATGTAATTCTAGTTCTAGATACTATATTCTGCCTCACATTTCCTTCTCACATGAACAACGAACTGAACTCTTACCACTGCCTAGTCGCCATAGAATTCAGCCTCACTGCCAAAAAGATGGCAGCCCATGCATTTACCATTCCTGTCTGGATAATTTTGGTGTTTGGGGACTCCTAAATACTATTTGAGTCCAACATTTTCTCTGGTTTTGCTCCAGCTTTGTGTTTATACCATGGCCCTCCTTGACCATTCTTTGTCTCCTTCTCATTCTCCTGCCTGTAGCTCCTGGACGTGGTTCC
This sequence comes from Certhia americana, assembly GCA_018697195.1. Taxonomy (NCBI): domain Eukaryota; kingdom Metazoa; phylum Chordata; class Aves; order Passeriformes; family Certhiidae; genus Certhia; species Certhia americana. The sequence continues at coordinate 19,799,149 of CM031863.1, forward strand.
AACTTTCTTGTTGGCATGGTGCTGGTCATTCTTGAACTGAAGTACTTCCTAGTACTCCCTGCCTACTGTGCTCACAACAAACCCAGATTATGGAGGCAAAACAGTGTTGTATTGCTGTCGGGGCAGCCCTGGCACTCTCAGTTGTCAGCGTGCTCCTAGCAGGAGAGATACAGATGTTTGCCTGAGTTTAGAAGTTTGTAGACTCATGTAAAAGTACAGGATTATTCTGTCTTTCCCAGTAGGAGAGAAGCTAACTTGGTATTTAGGTTCCTCTTGGTCAAAATGTCTTTATATATAGTCATGTCATTAATTGGGACACTGTTTAATGCTTCAGATAAACAGAAGATTGTATTAGATGACCTCCTGAGTTTTCTTGCAACTTGCATTATCTGACAATTATATGATGATGCCTAGAGTGTTAATGTAAATTCAGAAAATCAGTTCTCTTGATTAAAAATATAGGAGTCCCACCTTTGCTAGGTGTTTATCTGTCTATTTGAGAAACTTAAATTTCATCAAGCTTAGGAATTAATGCATTGTGTAACAAGTACCGTGTGCTGCTTCTCTGCAGTTGCCTTTGGTGATTGGTAGCTTTCTTCTATTAGTAGTGCAGTAAGTTATTGTGCACTTGGTCCCTACCAAAAATGTCTTAATAGCCTTTGTTCCTACAGAGGCATATAAGAACATGTCGTGCACTAGAAATTAAATCTTAACGTACTAATGGATGAAGACTTCCGTGTAGCTAGGGAGGTATTAATTCACACATGTTCACTCTGCACAGCAGCTTACTAACATAGATTTCTGTGATTTCTCTCAGAAAATATTAGTAATACTGATTAGGATCAAGTTGAGAATTCATACAAACAGAAATATTGATATTAGCTATTATTTGATATTAGAATAACAGGAACTATTGTATCTATTGTTATAAGGGCTTTACTAGAAACAGAGATATTTAGGACCTCATAAAGCCTTGCTTTCATACTGTTTTGGAAGAATCCTTTCTGCTTGCAAAGCTTTGTTCTGTCACGAGAGGTCACTGTTAGAACACAAAGCAAACCTGAGTGCAGACAGTGTTTGGTACTGAAATGGGTATTTTGAAAATCGTATTCGGCTATTTACCATACACACCTGCTTAAAGGAGTTTGGCCAGGGAAAATTTTGCTGTTACTGTTAGTTTTGTTCCACTGAGCTAGTAAAATGTGCTGGTAATTTCGTCTGCCATTGGAATGGCTACAGAGATTTGACAGGATTGTGCATCCAGTACATCCTGAGTGGAGTCTGCTGTCTGTGCAAACTATTTATGGATTTTTCTGGGTATTCAACAACCAAGAAGAGACCAAAGAGGACTTTTTCTAAGGTGAAAACGTCTCACCGTGAATTCCAGAGGTAACTGTAATGAACTGTTTTGGTCTTGCCTAAACTTGTTTGTAACAAATACCCTGACAAATATTGAACTTAAAAGTCATGGAAAAGCATAGTTAAGTTACCTTCAAAATAAACAGAAAACACCTGTAGCCTCTGTAGAATATATCAGAAAGAGGCCTTTACCCTCAGTTATGAACAGATTCTGAATTTCATTTTTATTTGGCACTGTTGCCTACTCAATGTTGAGATATCTAGTAATAGAAGTTCCTCTTAGAGGTGTTCGTGGTTTGGTATTGTCTTAAAAACATTGCTGACTGCCTTGTGTACATTTCATTTTTGAACTCTGTTTTAAAGCTGAACAGTCTAAGGATGACTGTTGGCAATGTCTCAGAATAAAGCCGGGTATAAATGCATTATGGCAAAAGCATCAGTGTTACAATGTTGTCAGATTCTGCAACACTGTGTTTTTCTGAATTACATTCTGAGCCTTTTATCCCAAAGATTTTTCTGAAATCTATGAGGTAACAAAGAAAAGAAAGACCAAATAGCGATTTGGTCTGTAGTTTTGTTCTGTTTTGCCAGCTGAATCATAGTGTGTGCCGGGGCCTATTGCCAGCTTATCTTGCCTATGTTATGGTGGAGCTTTTAAGCAGGTCAGTTTTTAAAAACAGACCAAGTTGAACATAGGGCATTCACCTTACAAATAATTAGCCTTTTTTAGAAAAGCATTAAAGGAGGATCCATGAGTGCTTGGATGCTACAGCAGTGCCAGCTGTAAGAAGATGCGGAGGGCTGGGGATGAAAAGCCAAATAAGTTAGTGGGGTTGCTGAGAAGAATGACTGAAGAAAGAGGTTCATGTAAGAAACAGAAGAATTTCACAGCTCTTTGAAAATGAGGACAAAGGAGGTATGTGATAAGATGAAGTGGCATCGATGAAGGGTATTTAAAAAGGGTAGTCCTTGCAATACTGCTTTCAGCATGTAAATGCTGTTATGTATTTTGGTGATAACCTCTGTGAACTTGTGACATAGGTTTGTACTATAGTTAGTAGTACAAATATGCCTAAGCTAGCTTTAAATTATTTAGTTTGAGCATGAGAACTGCTGTACCCATTGTAACACAGAGACTGGCTGAACTAATGTACTAAGCTGAGAAGCAGTGTGTTGACTCATGCTGAGCTCCAGAGTGTTGTGGTTGTGCTAATTTTGGTTTTGAACTTAGCTTATTGGAAGTTAATATAGAAAAATCATTTCACTTCTCTCTGCCAAATGATGTAGGAAAACATCCAAGACATTGCAGGTAGCTTTTAGAAGATCAGATAGAAAGGTATGGAAATAATGGATGTGGTATTACAGTACAGTTAATCTGAACCACACAGTTTAATTAGGTACTAGAAGAGAAGCTACTCACATTTTTTTGTAGAAGCATAATGCTTCTTTAAGCAAATAACCTTGTCTTGTGTAAAGAGGGTAGCCTAACATATGTTTGCAAACTTCAGTTTTAGCATGTCCAGAAGGTATTTCTATATTATTGTTAGAAATAGTTTGATAAGGATTTCTTTGAATGGCTGAAACACTCAAGTGAAGGTAATGGAACAGAAAAATCACTTCATGATTTACTTTCATGTATATTCTTGGTTATTCTGTTATAAAAGGAAATTTTTGCTGAGGACAAACTGAACTGTGTCAAAGTAATAATAAGCAAACTTCTCAAAATGCCAGCTTATGCAAAACTCCAGTTAAAGCAGAGATAGTATGATGTCCTAGAGACACATAGATGCAGAGGTGAGATAAAGATGCAAGGTGCAGGAAAATGAAATAAAAACAATCTAGCTACATTAACTCCCTTATAAATTCAAAATGCTGAACAAACTAAAATTTCAAAGAAATGTCCCCAATCCCTTTGAGGGATTGTAGTAATACAATATATATAGTAATATATATAGTAAAATAAAAAACAGTAATATTTTTCCCTGTTTTCTTAATTTCTCTTTCCAACACCATGATTTTATTTACACTCAGTATGAAAGTTCTGTTTGCCAGGTTGAGAAACAGGAGGGATCACAAGTCAAGGAGGAGGACACAGGATGATCCTTGAGGGGGTGGGAAAGGGAATAAATCAGAGCTTTGTTTCTGACTCTCATCCATTCCATAAAATGGTCTTGCAAATTCAATAATGTTTTAGATTGATGGGAGGGTGAGGGAAAGGTTTAAGAATGCTTTTGCCTGCATGTGTCTCATGTGGCAGAAAGTCAGTGAAAATGAATACATAAGCAGCCTATGATTTGAACACTACTATTTTATAGTGTACAGAGGACAGATAGCAATGGAAGCAATCTCGTCTTTCTAAGTCTCTAATACTGCCTTTTAAATAGCTGTGTGAATGTTAGCTGCTTACCAGCCACTAGAACCCCCTACTGCTTCTGGGATTGCAGAGGGGAACACCAAACTGAGTTTTGAGCTGCCAGCAGTCCTCCTGAACTCTTCACTGAACAGCAGGAGATTCTGGAGTGTAAGGTTAACAGGTGTTAATAGGAAACACACCAGATTCCCCAGGAGGCTGGGGATGTATAAACAAGGGGTAGTGAGAAAATGGGGCAGTGAAACCTCGAAGAAGATGTACAGGTCTGCACCCCAGCTGTCTGTGAAACTGCATCTCTATGGAGAACTGTGATGACTGGGGAAAAAATCTGAAAGAACTTGATGGAAGCCTGGACTTCCATTTAATGAATGTAGATAGGGTTATTCCAGACTCTTGACTTAACACCCCACTGTGTTAATTTATTTATTAAGCTTAACAATTGCCTCATCAGAAGTTACCTGATAAAGTAATTTCTGAAGCAACACTGATCCTTTTTTCTTCTCATGTCTGTTCTGTCATTAAAGATTATTCTTTAGGGTTGTAAACAGTCAGAGAAGGTGAAATGTTTAAAATGAGTTTTATTTTTTGGAGGGAGGGGAGTGAGTGAGAAAGAAGTTAGAAGATATAAACAATGTTTATGATCCACCTACAGGAAAAGTTTCTTTTTTGCCAGACTGTTCGGTTGTCCTGTCCTGGCTCTTTTAGTTGAACTTTCTGAATAGGATTCAGAATAATGTGTTGGGTATCAGGAGATCAAATTTTATATGAGCAGTAGGCACATTTTCTTTGTAGTTCCTTTGAACACCATTGTTTGTATTGTAGCATGCATAGTGTTTCAGCTCTGAGATTTAACCTTGGGAGGGCAGATTCCAGTGTATGAACTGTGTTATAGTCTGTTTGTGGAGACATCTGTTTAGGTGCTTAGGTTCTCATTCCCAAATATTCTTTCCTTTAAATAAAATCTGTTCCTAGTTTCCTTCCTTGAAAATTTATTTCTGACAGTCGGTAAATTTTTCCTAGATCTTATCTGAGACATAATTGATTTTGTTTTCCTGAACACACAATTTTATATGGGAACATCTGTGTAAGAGCAATTTGCTATGGTTCAGGGAACTGGACTATTATGGGCTTTTGTCTTTGTATTGCAATTACAAAGCTACTAACTTTATCTTAATAACATTTGCCTATTATGACTTATTAGATGCATGAAAGGAAAGCAGTGCAATTCTAAAAACAGAAAATGATGCTAAAACATGCTGATGCATCTCTCCTGGACTATCAGCCACAAGGATAACAAACATTTCTGCTTTGATTTTTGTAGATGTTGCATGTATCTTACATTTTAGAATTAAACTGTACTTTTCATGTTACATCAAGTAAAGTTAGCATGTGTTTTTATATGTTTATGTGTAATTGTCTGTGTGCATATATGATTTCCTTGTTAATTTAAAATCATACAAACTGTACTTTTTTATGCTGTTGCTAATTTTCTTTAACAGACAGTCAGATAAGGCCCATCTCAGAAAAAAGTCATGTGAGTGTTCAGCTTCAAGCCTGTGATGAGGAACAAAGCAACTTGTGAGCTGAAAATAAAACATGTATCTAAAGATTTTGATTCAGCAAGTTGTTTAATGGCTACATTTTTCTCTGCAGTAGCTCATAATTTTTTATTGGAACTACTACAGAGTTCCTGGCCAAGGGAGATCCATTTAGACATCATTTAGAGTGGCATGTGTTCATATAGACTCCTTTGATGTGGGTTCTGCTGCTTGTTTGGGACCTTTGGGATCTTCTTTTTGCTCTGTACATGGATACAATTTTTCCAGGTTGTTTGAATTTTAATAGTTTTCTTGAAATCCCTGATCTATGTGGAAATAATTTTTTTTTTTGATCTGGTAGTTAATTGGCAAACATCCATTAACAATTGAAAGATTTGCCAGCATTTTCAACAGAAGAGCCAAGAGCTGGTTCAACTGTACAAGTGCATTGCTTGTACAATAGAGAAATGCAATATACAAGATAATACAATAATACAAGAAGATATTATAATTGAAAGTTAAGTTTACATAACAGGGAACATAACAGGCAAGTTTTCTTTCTGATGAGGGTAGCCTGTGTAGGACAGAAATTTATATTCCAAGATTGCATTTCTGATCCTAGTTTCCTTCTCATCACCTCTGAGATTTCTAAAGATCTCGTCATCACAGCAGTGTTTAGAGGTAGATAAACAGAAATCAGTTTTTTTATAAAGGTGAGAGTGATTCTTGTATTCTCAGCTTTGCATTCGGAAATTTCTGATTGAACTGATGATTCTAGAAAACAGAAGTCCCACTTGTTTCCATATTAAAGCTTCCCATGTTGTTTACCAGCATATTGATTTTTTTGTTATTGACACTTAAATAATTTTCTTTTTAAGCAGATTGCTGAAGAATCCCGAGGTAGTACTATTAGAAAATATGATACAAAGGCTCTCAAAACATTCTGAAATATTTAATGTGTCCTCCTTTTTTTTTGAACCATAGGATGCTGTGACAATATGCACTCTTGGGATAGGAACTGCTTTTGGAGAGTCCATTCTGGATAATACTCCTCGCCATGCTACCATTGTTACCAGGGAACATAGCGAGCTCCTTCGAATTGAGCAGAAGGACTTCAAAGCACTTTGGGAGGTGAGTTCAGATTTGTTTGCAGTTAATGCAGAAAAAATAACTTGATCTTGAAAGTATTGGTAATATAGTATGAAGACTTTTATACCATACGCAAAGTACGAATTTTTTACATTAGTTTGGAAAAAAAGGAAAGTTTTTGCTTCTCTTTAGCGCTTCATGTTATGTATGATTACATACTCCTGTATTTCATTCTTGTGGGCCTCTTGTAATGAAATAAATTAGGTGAAATTTCTGGTAGAATTTATTTGTATGCTGGAGGTGTTGCTGTCTCAACCCTAAACTTGCTTTTATTGCCAGCATTTATGAGGAGAGTCTATTCTTACTATACTCTGAAATTTTAAATTTTTCTCCTTTACTCCTGTCTCATCACCAGCTCTAAGGGGTTTAGAATTTGCAGATGGATCAAGATCACTTAAAAATTAACTTACTGATTGCATGTGAATTCCCTTAAAACTTCCTTTGTGGAAGAACATACTGTTGAGGTTCTTCTGTAGTCTGTGTACTTTGGTATCCATGGAGAGAAGACTTCATTAACACGTTGCTGCAGAAAGTTACTGAACTTGAATCTCTTTGCATTTTTGCAAGCATTACATTTGGTTTGAAAAGTCTTGTGGGAACTGGAAGGCATCTTGTTGGCCTGGCCTACACTAATGCCAGTTTGTGCAGCCAGATTGTTGGAAATGGTGGCTGTACAAGTGTAGGTGTTGTGCAGAGCTGCCAGGTGGTGTGACAGTGTCCTATAGTTTTAGGTCTAGGGACACTTACTATATTTAAGAAATAGGTGCTGGTTCTAACATATTAGTTCAGCTTCTAACTGTGGGCAGATGGAATTTTTTTTTTTAAATTTTTGCTTTCTCTTTTCCTGAGAAAGAGCAGCATTATACTCCAAATAACTGTCCTAAAGCAGTTCTAAAGTCAGTATCAGAAAAGAGTCAAATCCACAACGATCTACACTGATGAAGGAAACAGTACTTTCATCATCTGCCTGCAAGTATGGTACCTTGAGTATAGTTAAATGGTGCAGCATGACCAAGGCATGAAAGTCTACTGTGTGAGTGAAACATGCTTGCCATGGAATGCCCTAACAATATCAGACAATAACAATACCCTTTGAAATGCATGGCCAGGATTTGTACTGTTTTTTGACAAGTTCTGCAGCTAAATTAAAAGGCTACTAAAGTTTTGCAGCAAATTTGAACAATTTGACAAGGCAATATTTTTTTGCAGTTCACAATTTTTTTTTTTTTTTTTTTTTTTTTTTTTGCTACAGCAGCTGCATTGTAGTTTTAGGCCTTGGCATGGAAAGATTAAATATGCCAGTGGTCTCCTCTGTTTTAACATATGCAGCACTTGCCAGTAGTCAGAAATTTGATAGTGCTTTACAAAATAATGATGATGGAGAGGATAAAACAAATTCTAGGTTTTTCTGGTAACAATTTTTTAAAAATTCACTTTTAATTGGTGTAAGCACAGTCATTTCTCCCATGCATATGAATTTCCTGCTAAGCATTCAGAGATTGTTGTTCTCTTATCAGGATTATTGGGGGTGTGGAGGTTCCCTTTAAAACTTTTTGAATCTTATATTTGAAGTTGTTTTAAAACAAAAATTTCAACATAATTTACTCTTTTATCACCAACACAGTTTTGTTTCTTGCCTTTTTGATGATTTTACTGAGTTTTTTGATGATAGATGCTTTTGGGGAAGGTAATATGTGTTAGAAGTACTGGAGGATCATAATCTTTATGCACACACCTTGTGGGCTGCAGCTTTTATGAAATTAGGCAGTAGAACATGTCACAAATGCTGCAGGTGTCAGTCATAGACCACAGTTCAGATTGTGGTGCTTCTTTGCCTTTTGTGCCATTTTACAGTGAACTTCTCATATATTTTGGTGTGCTTTTCTTTCAAGGAGGCTGTCCCTGCGCTCTCAGCGAGTGGAAAATTATTCAATGAAATGCATCTTTGCTGGGTTGGTCTCAGATATAATAAAGTTGTTAATCTTTTCAAGGTGATAGTTATCTCCTTGCAACTTGCTAATCCCAGAGTCTGCATAAACTGCAGCTAATATATGATAAACAGAGAATGTTTAAAATAGATGGAAAATTATGTAAGAAAATCTTCCCAAAATGTACTAGCAGTAGCACCAGTGGTATATTGTTCTTAATATTATTGTTACCTGAAGAAAAGCACATACTTTTCTAAAGGGAGATTTATGTTTTGGTTGCTGCGTTGTTCTTCCTGCCTTACCCTAAGGTTCATATATCTTCACTGTGACAAAGTCTGTACGAGGAAATTGTTATTGTTACATGTCATTCAGATTTTATTTGTGTTTAATGTAAACCCACACAAAGTCAAGAGTGGATCGCAGATATTGAATGTATTTGGTACCATGGAAAAACGGGGAAAGGCAACAATGTCAGTTCATTACAGTCCAGATATTGTAAAAGCTTGAATCTACTGTGGGCGTTTTTCAGATCTCCACATAAAAAAGAATTTAATTCATGAAAGAAGTAGTTTATCCAGGAAAAAAAAAAAGTTGAACAATTTCAAAATAATGTAATACTGTAGTATAAAAACAACACAAACAAATTGTAGGGTTAGTATTCTTAAAATGGTTACTGATTTTATGTATGTAGAATTTTATGATTAATAATAGAAGTACAAAAATACAATATATGATTTTTTTTATTTGTTTGTTTTTCCCCGAGAAATTTTTCTTGGGGGGGGGAAAATTTACTTCATTTCCTTGTTTCGAAGGAAAATAAGAATCATAACTGTGTTAACCAAATAAGAATTTTTGGCCTACAGAGGAAAGAAAGTCCAATACTTCATTGGAGTGAAGTTTTTAAAATTTTAATTATTTTTTAATTTTAGATTGTGATTTAGATTTAGATTTTTTTTTTTTTTTTTAGATTTTTTATTTTTAGATTGTGAATGTAATCTTGGAAAATGAACCCACAGAAATTGATTCAGTATTGACTTTAATTTACTGTGCAGCTACTCTGAAATGCTAGGACTAAAAGCTATGAAGTATCCTTCTTAACAGTAAGAATTTTTTGATACTGAAGCCTACTGATGAAGTTCACATTTGTAACAAATATTTTTATACCTCAAATAAATGCAGTTCTTTGAAAGACATATGCATATCCAATATGCTGCTTAATAAACTTTCATTAGAAATCCTAAAACTAGATTTTGATAGAAAGATTGTCTATTTTAATTATTTCTAAGTTTAGAAAGAATTTTCAGGATCTCTAAAACTTAATATTGTGAATTTGCAGACTTTTCTGAGTTTTGTTTAAATTGAAAAATAATTTGTCTTATATTGGCTGTATTGCTCTAAGAAGCAATTGTATTGGTAGAATGATTCCCAGATTAGATGTGTTTTATTGATGTATTTAATGCACAATATACAGCAAAGGTATTAATCTCTGTGAGTACTGTTATAGTTGGGTCTATATCTGAAAGAGATAGCTCCTACTAAACTGATTTCTTTCTTTTCTTATTAGTATTAGTCTGCCAGTTTTATAAATTTAAATATTTTTTAAGAAAATATAGGATATTCTTTATAAAAAATACAGTAAAATGCATTCTGTAATTCATGCAGCCCCATATTCAGTCAGCCCTTTAAGTACAGAAAGATTTTCTGTGACCTTCATTTCTATCAGTCAGGGAATGCTGGTTAAAACAAATGCCACTGTCCTGATAACAATAATTACGAGTTGAAATGGGCCAGTTTTTTCCTGTAATGACTGTCCCTGTTGAAGTAACATCCTTTTGGGGAACATCTGTTGATCTTCTCTGCTTACTCATCCTTGGAGACTTGGTGTATATCAGCACTGTTACAGTGGATTAAAGATGATAAATCTCACATTGAATTCTCACACTGCTGAATGTTGTTCTCTGATGAAGAACTAGTAGGTCATGGGAATCACTGGTGATGTTCCTTTGTGCACCAATTGTCCCTGGCTTTGGTGTCTGAAGAGCTCTAACAAACATGAAAAAAGTAATTCATTGCTATTACAACACTGTAGACTTCCAAGATACTCTATGAATATGTAGGAAAAAATACTGTTTGTGTTGATGAGGGCTTGTTTTCCTTCCTTAGCATGTGTAAGTGATTGTGGTGCTATCTACCTTGCCCAAAAAAACTACTTCAAAGCACTAAGGAAAATACATCCAAAAATAAACATGAAAGCAGAAGGCTACACATGAGGAGCTCTGGTTGCGCACATCCTGTTGGGTCACTACCTTGCTCCACCCCTAATAACTGGATTCTTTTAAACAGAGTAGGAGGGAAGTAAATGCATTTAAACAGTGTGATCATTGCAGAAGTTCTCCATAGTTCATCCTCGAGCTTTGTCCTTTCATGCAGTTGCAAACTGATTCAAACCCAGACAGGAAGGGAGTGAATCTGCTGAGAGGTGACTTATTTTTAGAGGTCTTTCCTACCACAGTGTATTACTCAGCCTTCCTTGGATAACATACAAATAACCAATTTCCTTTTGTGTGGAATAAGACTGTGTTAGAGTTACTGAACATGCCTTGAGAAACACTTGAGTAAATGAAGAACAGCTATTACTTCGTTATGCAGTGACTTTGGAGAGAGAGAGACTTGGCCCCTGTAAGGTCAGAATAATGTTTTATTTTTCAATTCCTATTCAGCAGCACTTATACATCTTGTAAACTGATAAACTGTAGTGTAACTTGCTTCCTGCTTTTGCCCATCTGCTGTTAATTCAGTAGCCCTCAGCAGACTGAACTGCTCTGTAATGATAGCTTTGGGAGAAGCAGCTTTCTTACTCCCTCTGTTTTCTGAGTACTGTGAGCACTAGTTTTTAATGAGCTAGTTTAAAACCAGATCTGTCAGAAGAGAAGTTTTACACACCATTTCATTGGAATGCCCTGTAGGAAGTACATGTATGAAAGGGGGTGCTGTAGCACTGTTCTGTGGGGTTTCTGAATAAAGCTTAAGTTCATCACAATTGGACCACAGCTCTCTGTGTGTTTTTATGAATTATCAGTTTGTCACTTTAAGGTATGTCTAATCACATATCAAGATAGAATATCATTTTATGCTTCATTTTATGTCCTGGGATTATGGCAGTAGGGATTACAAAGGCACTGTAAAAATACATTAATGAGAATAAATATGGAAGGATTTTATTTTTTTTTTATTCATTTGGTCATATTGTAAGTGCATTGTTTATCAAAGGATGTTACTGCATCTCATGTGATGTTTTGCAGTATAATGCAGTAGGTAGCATTTCAGAGAGGCAGCCTTTGCTTGCCTTAGGCTGTTGGAAAATATATGTTGCATTGTTACATGAGAACGTTCTTGCTTCTTTCTCTAGTAGTCTCCTGAACACTTTAACGTGTTTAAGGAGTATTAGGAATCTCACGTAAATGTCAGTACTTTCTGATATACCTTTTTACCAATGAGTATTCCATACCAGAAATTCTTTCCAGTTCATTTGAGTGAGAGATTAAATTTGACCTGAGAAATGAAATATTGGAAGGGGGGAATCAAAGAAAAAATCAGATTAATGTCCAGCCCCTGAACTATCACCTTGATTTATGGTGTACCACTCTGCCCATTTATTGCCCAGTAATCAATTGCAGAAGTCTCTGCCCTGATTTACTGATTTCCCATAGGCAAACATAGTAGAGGTATAAAAGGTATAAAACTATAGTTAATAAAATACAGAATATTTAGCTTTACAGGATGGGTGATCATGTGATTTAAAATAGTGAAGTGCTTAGAGACCCACAAAAGTATAAAAAGGTGGTCATGAACACTTGGCTGTCTTTACTCGCTTCATGTCACTCTCTCCATTGACTGCTCAAATGATTCCTTGATGATTTGTCTCTCTAATGGGATTTTATTTGAGAAATGTAAAAGTGATCAAATTGTGGTAGCTTGCATTTTCAATGTACTTGGAATACTGTGTTCACCAACCTCCCAAATAGCCATCTTGTCAGAATAAGGAAGAATTACTCCATGTTATTAGGTACAGAATACAGCATTGGGCAGTGCAGGAGTCTTGCAGAGACTACATGGAAGATGGGCGACCATCATGGGTTTTTCAGACAGGTATAAATTTGGTCTGTTTGCATATCAGAGGTTTGTAATTGTCCAATTACAGCTTCAGGTAATGGAGTCACATTTCCCCACTTTGCTCCCTACTTCACTGTTGTTTACATTTTTTTGGTACCTAAGAAAGTGAGGTGTCCTTGAGTTTCAGGCCTAGAGAGAAATTGTTTTGTCTGAATAAGATGGGAGAACAGTAGCTGAGAGTCTGTGGAGTTCTAGAGTTATACACTAAAGCAGTACTGATCTGAAAAATATGAAAGCTAAAACTTAAGGCATCAGAAGGACCCAAGTGTGTGGAATTTGTTGCCTTATGTTGTCTGCAAATCTCAGCTGATAACAAATACAAATTTTTATGCAAATACACAGAGTTAGTGTGAAAGACACTGAAAAATGAAGTGATGCTAGGCAAGGGGTTTTTTTTTCCTATAGGAACACATGGAAGGAGGAGGAATATAAAAAATCCATGTGTCCAGTTTTAGAACATGACAGTAAACACAGAATTGGCTAGATATGAGCAAAGCTGTGAAAATTGCTAACATCCCACCTTCATTCCTTGTGTTAATACTGGGAAAGCATGCAAGTGAGTAGCAGGCAAAGATTCCAGAATTGTTATTATACCAAGAAAAAGTGCCAGGTAGTGCCCCCAGTTTTGCTAGTATGAATTGAACATATTTCAAGTGAATGGAACACAACTGATTTAATACATGAGGAGCTACATGGGAGCAGATTCTGGCCTTTAGCATTGATGTTACATAGGGTTGATCATCTTCATAATATGCCTTTAGTTTTTCTTCCTCTTGTTTTGCTTTGTCAGACATTTCTAATTTTAACGAGGGATGCTCTGTCTGGTAGAGCAGATGTAAAAGATTTAACCCTCGGTAGCCAACCATACATCAGAACCAGCCATGTTTGTCAGCATAGCACCATGGTGATTGCTGCTTTCATTTGGTTGTACTAATCACTTCTTATTTGAAAAATAGAAGCAGATGTTGTGAACACTGTTTATGATATTCCATCTCCTAAGGTAACCTTCCTGGCCATTGGCAGTGGAAAAGCTTGTCTAGGAAAAAGATTTTTCACTTCAGTAATGCAGCATTTCTCTTGGCGTGATCTGTACTGATGAAAGTGTATAAGCATTTTGGTAGAGTCTTGCTGTGATAAATCCTTTGCTAAATAATGGCATTGTGACTGAAAAATTCATAATCAGTAATTGTCTGCTCTCTTTCAGATTATTTACTGTGCCATTATTATGGTATTCAGTATTATCAGTGAGGAAGAATTCTTGGAGAAGATCTAGTTAGTTTTAACTCTGAGTGTCCCTTTCTTTGTTGTTATCCTTGGTTTAAGGTGACAGTCACTGATACTTCAGACGCCTCTTAAGCAACTGAAAATCTTGAAAAAGGACAAGCTGGTTGGAACAGCCTCAATCCTTCCTCATGTCTCTCTGCAACAAATTCTCCTGGTGCATGTTCTTGTGTGTCATCCCTACTGTTGATTTGCATCTCAGTCTCCCCATTTATTCTGAATCTATTTCAAAAGCAATGTTTTATGACTCTGTCCCTGATCACCGTGTAGTGGTGGAGTAGGACTGTGTAGATGTGACATCTCTTAAACCATCCTACCATGTCTTTCTCTTAGGTGCTATTCTGTATCACTGTACACCCTGTTGAATCCTGTTACACCAAACACTGTACAAAAGTATATTGCCATTCCTTTTTCCTTACAAACATTTATATGTCCATTAGCACTTCAAAAGGTCTTAATTAATATTGCAGAAAGCTTGACTTACTTGAGGTTGTTTCTTGGATAAAAAAGAATCAAAACATCCAGAAAGCATGTCAGTCTCCCCATTAAGTAATGCCTTTATTGATTTTCTCGTGTTTTATCATGGTTAGAGGTAAAGTTGAAAAATATAAATTCATTTGATTTCCAGGAGAATGAAGTATTTTGATTGATTCTTAAAATATTTAAATTACAGAAGAACATCTGACAAACTGAAATGTATACACTTAAAAGTCTCCAGGTGTTTTTCAGGCTGCAATTTTTTGGAAGTTTTACAGCCCAACTTTCACTTTCTATAACCAGCTTTTTTATTAGCAAAGAAAATGCTTTTCATCCTCAGCAGATTGTATTATTAAATGTGGCATCTCTAAGCATGATGTGCTAAATGGCAAAAACATATATTGCAAAACAAAACTGGGAGGCTATGAATGTTGCTTCAGGAAACAAACTTCTGGTCTTTCATTAGTTCATGTTTATTAAGTAAAAATGTCTTTCAGAAGAATCATAACATTTGAAACTTATAAAATATATTCTGGCTTTTTTCCCAGACATACTTTTTACTATCAGATATGTGTCTCATTCTTCTCTGTGACAGAGAGAGAAAAAAAGAAGCCTAACAGAATTATGTTTTTCCAGATATGTCTGCATATATAATCTGCTGTATATCTAGTATGTATTGTGTATGTATGTGCTACAAGGCAAATTTAGATTTGCCTTGTCAAACTTCTGTGTCAGATTGTCTGGAGCTTTGGTTCTAGCTGTTTGTGGTTGGCAGTGTCCTTTCCTGCCTTGAAGTGGATACCAGAGTAATCAGCTGCATAGGGCTTTGCCTACACTTCTCAACTTCTGGATTTAGCACAGAGCATCCTTAGCTGTGGGGTTTTATTTGAATGGGTTATTTCAGAGATGGAACCTTTCTGATCTTCTGGTTGGTGTTATCATCTCAGTCCTTTTTCTCTTTTCAGATATGTTGTACTTCTTCCTCCTTACACAAGAGGTTTATCTATTATTATTGTCTGTCTCCAGGTTATTGATAAAAATAGTAAGCCCTTAGAAGCTTCCATTTTTACTGCTTTACAGCAATTGATACAAGTGGTGTGTTCCTCCAGGGTGTTGCTCTAGAGCGTGTGTGCTTGCATTCTGCATTTCAGTGGGTGCTTTCTGCTTGTACTATATTATAGGTGATGCAAATTATCTGATACCATTTCTAGGATCAATGGATATGTTTTAATATTGACATTTTAAAAATCCATTAGCTTAAACCTGCCAGCATTAAAAAAATTTAGAGATCTGTGACAATGAGTTTTGTGGCAGTGGATTAACACAAGCTGAAAGCAAGGCTTTTGTATCACAGTATGTATTATTCATTTTTATTCCCACAGTTTGGTGTAGTTATAAAATATTTTGTAAAAGTATTTTTAAAATGTTCACTTTAATGTAGCAAGAGTAATGAAATATACAGGTCCTAGAATATAAATTACTCTATTCTTAGTAAGTGGTCCCATGAATGGGCATTCAGCAACTAAAAGGAAGCTAAACCTCAGACATTATGAATTGTTTAGGCATATGGATTAATAAATGGGTTCAAAAGAAGAGTGCCTCTTGCTTGCATTAGATAGTACAGTTCTCATGGATGTCTTTTCCTGGTCATAGTCAGAGTTCAGTGATTATTAGAAACCTTAGCCTGGTTCCTACCAACTTGTCATCCGTGGTGAAACACTACCACATTGAAATCAATGAGTGTTGTGAGATTTCAACCCAGGTAATTACTAATTGCATTTTTCCTTTTGCATAAATAATACTGCTGATGGCAGTAGGGTTCAATTCTCTTTAGCCTTATCCCTTCTGTAACAGTTTCTGCCCACTGACACAGCTGATACTATGTGAGGGCAAGAGACTGGAATCACTCAAATGATTTTGTGCCTAAATAGTTCAGGGGTGCTTAACACAACAGTCAGCCCAGTACTTGTACTGAGGGAAATGATAGCAAAGCCTTAGGAACTCTAGGCATCCCTGAGGTACACTTAAAAAAGGAAGATATAGAAAACTAAGACCAAAATTGGAATACCTCTCCTGTGGCAGAGAATAAGAATTACTGGGCTCATCCTGTCATCTGTGCTTTTTGTGCCCAGTCCCAGATATCAAGGAAAGAAAGAGGTTTAAAAAACCCCAAATAGTCCATGTGCTTGCTCTTGAATCAATCCTCATTTCAATCTGACTAGTAAAACTCCAGCAGCTGCAGTTCTCAGGGTTAGTGGGTATTGCTCAAATTCTCTTAGTTCAGTGAGCTACAAAATTCCTAGAAATCTGTTCACCAGGAATGTTAAAGGGCCTACTGGCCCTCAGAAATGTCTAAATCTCAAGGGGATTTATGGAATCAAGTCTGCTGATGGATAAATAATTTTCTTTTGCTGAATAGCTGTTTATGCCACAAATATTGAAGAACACCACATAAGATGTGGTACCTTTTAAGGCATGTGTTCCATAGTTTTTGAACTATGCCATGAATTGTATATTCACAAAATTTGAGTTTTCATCTAGTATTTCTATGACAGGCTGTTGTTGAAATCAGTGGTTTAGCAGAATACATGGATTCATACTATCAGTCTGGTGTAGTGCTTAAGGTTCAGTTTCTTTATCCTTTATCCCATGCTAGATTAGATACGACCATTAGTGTGTATTTCCTCTGAACTCTGCTTAAAATACTTTCTCAGTTAAATCCCAAATGAGGAGGTTGAAAGAAAGCTGAAATTCACAAATAAGTTTGCACACTAAGTATCTTCTGAATGAACTTTACTTCTACTAATTTCAAATTACATTAATAAAATGCTTTTTTCTTTCTAGATGCTGTACATAGCTTTAAGCCAGGCTTATATAACACTTGTTTGAGGGTGATAAATAATGAGCATTCAAAGTGAAACCTTGCTATCCTGCATCTAGTACTTAGTGATGTAGTTCAACTTGCTGACATTTTAACCTCTGACCATTTCCTGAATAATTTCTATTTCATTTTGCATACCACCACTCTCTTGACCTTTGAAAAATAACTTTTCTGCTGACTACCAATGCAAACCATTTTCTTCAAGTATTAACCAAAATAGACAAGCAAACTATTCTGTTAATTCCCACAGAACCCTGTCCACATATTCCTAAGTGCAGCTTAGTGGAATCAGGTAAATTTCTGTTTTAGCGGAATAAAAATATGCATTGTAATGTGATTTTTGTGTGACCTAATCTTTCGGAAACGGAGTCCTTCAAAGAAGTCATGCTGTTCTGAAAGGACTTGTTATAAAGGAACTTGTTTGAGTAACTTAGTCTTTTATGTTTAATTCTCTCTGGGGATAATGCTGGAGACTCTCAGTACAATTAAGGAAAGATTAAAAGCTCAGTACAGACTTATTTTCTCTTTTCTTCCTTTCTGCCATTACCCTTCAAGCCTGTATCCTCTCTGGAAGCATGAAACATTTTTCAAATGCCTTTTTTCTTTCTGCTGTCATTTCTCAGTTTTCTGGTATCTGTCTCTTCCACAGATTTATTAATTCTGTTTCTCTTTCTACATTTGTCACTTTTGTTCCTGCTAGCATTTAATGGAAACTTTGTTGATCTCTGCTTAAGGGTTTATTGGGTGTTTCTCCTTAGATTTATCTGTGAAATTTAGATTTTACTAGATAACCAGCCATCATGAAGAAGTAAGGAAACAATTCTTGCACTGTTGAAAGGTGGTGAGAACTATGCCATCACTTAATATTTAGCACTTTTGCTCTGCAGAGATAAGGAGTGAAATATAGTAGAAGTGTAGACAATTAAGCAGATATGTCTGAATACACTGATGCAGCAGCAGAGTTGATTACTGTACTCATTTTACATAATGTGTTGTCAAGGGAGAGCTACACTTCAATCTGAGCATGTAATAGCTGGGGAATTTGCTCGTGCTGTTTCTGTGGTATGGTTGAAAGATTATAAGCTTTGAGATTACCATAGAAATTCACATCAAAACATTCGTTTTTGTTTCTGTCGTACGTATTTACATACATCTGCCACATGGAGTTGCCTTACAGAAGGTGTTACTTGCATCTGACCTCATATACAAAAAGTACTTGGTGTAATTTTTTTCTGAGAGACAGACTTTCCCTATTTTAACAAGAGAATTGGGATTTTTCTGCCTTTTGAACTTTCTGAACAATTAGTTTGTATTCGACATCAGAGACTGATATATGCTACCAGTCAGCCTGTAAGTATATAAGATACTTAAGTGAATTGTCATCTTTGCACACTAAAGTTACAGGAAGGTGTGAGGCCAAGGAAGTACTGCATATGCTTCAAGCCCTCACAACAGTAGGAATACATATTTTCCTTCCACTGGAAATCTCTAAGACATTGATTTTACATGGGCTTCCATACTGTTAATCCGAGTACCATTTCAAAATGGTAGGTGAATTTCCTCTCATAGTATCTATTAACTGGGCGAAGTCTTGGGATAAGAATTGAGTTAATTTATGTTGAATAAAATGTAATAAATGATTGTGATACCCTGGAGCAAACCATGAGTTGTATTTTACTTCTTACTTAATAGTTCACGCTACTGACATGAAGTTTCTGCTTTTTAATGTGGGAATGAAAAACGAAAAAACAATCTGTGAAACTGTTCTGTTGCAAGTAGGTACCTGGAGGGAGATGGAGAGATACTTTATATTTCCCTGTACCTCTGGGACAGTACAGTGGCAGAGCTCACCCTCTGTGGTAGTAGTATCTATAAATACAATACCAAATGTTTAGAAAGAGATAGATACTTGACTGTGGTTGGCTGTTTATTCTTCCTTGTCCCCAGCTAAAGCAAAGTGTCAGCATGTTTCTTCTGTCTTCACCAATTAACATTTTGTTGGTTTTTCCTTTTAAGCATACCTTTACTGCTGAAACACTTATTTCAGTCTGCCTTTGCATATCGTCATTATCTGATAATGCTGTTGCTACATATATAAAGGAAAATTATTATTCTAATATGCTGAAGAATACAGAATGAAAAAACAACTCTTCCTTTGAAAGCTGTTAAAGTAATAATGAATACTCTCTTTATATTAGATGTGTTCTTTTTAAATGAACAGTTTTGAACAACTGGTTTATTATTAGTAGAATTTGCTAGAAGAGATGCCTACAAAATTAATATGCTCAGCATGATGAAAATAAATAGAAACATATATAAAATTTTTCATACTATAGAAGATAAATCTGTTAATGTTGTTACTTTTTATTTTCAAACTGTGCTGCATTACTGGTCATGAATGTGCTGCCTTCTTTAGTAGGTCCTTAATCTTGTAATTTTACTGCTACAGCAGTGCTTGTCTATTTACATTAGGCATTACTCACAGACTGCTATATAAGAAAACTGGGGGGAAGGTATTCTTACTTTGTAAGGTTCTCTGCATGGTGCAAGAACAGCAGCATGGATTAAATATTTGAAAACTTAAAACACGATGGTAGAGTTCCGGTAAGTTGTGTTTATTCTTGAATTATGTGAAACCAGTCTAATTACACTAATTTCATTGCAGTAATGGACAGTAGAATTTGCCTTGCCTGTGGCAAAATATTCCATGTACTTTGTTTTCTGTGTCTTGCTATGACCAATACCTGCTATTTCAGAGAGGACAGTAGAAAAACCTTTGGACTGTTTATGTGCTGTAAAAATGGCATGTAACAGTAGAGTGTACTGCACAAATAAAAGCCTGTTATGCTTCTTCCCTGTCAGTCTTCAAGGGCAGGATTAGTTCTGTCCCTTCTTTGGAACTAAAATGATGTCTTTATTTAATGAGATCTTTATTTCCATTTCTCTGATTTCATGCACACTCTCTGTCTCTCTGCCATGTCTCCACTGAAGAGCTATTGGTCTGTATTGTATGCTCTGTCAAGTTTTGTCTTTGCACATTTTAAATATCCATGCCAAATGGCTTGTGAATGGGTGCTGCTTTTAGAGAAACATTCCACGGTCAAGTGCGTCACATGCTATTAACAAATTTATTCTGATTTTCTCTCCAGATTTTGTTTTCAGAGTTCATTCTTTGGTTCTTTTGTGAGCTGCTTTCATGACCCTCAGATGATTTCTCTCTGTCGTCATTATTTATATCCATCCCTGTTTGTACTCTGTGGTCATGTCTATGTTTTGGTGTAATTAAAAAAAAAAAAAAAATCTCATGACTATCCTTAAATCACCTGAAATGCCATCATGCTTCTCTGTATGAGCCCTTTGGAACACAGAATTATATGACCCAGTCTTTCATATGTATCTGGAACATACCTAATCTGGTGTTTACTATCAGTTTTACCTGCTATCGTTTGATAATTGCTGAGAGAAGAGCATTTTTCCATTGCATTGAGAAAAAACTGTCACTAGTTAAGCTTATATAGATACCTGTACAGAGGTGGAAATGGTAACAGGGGAAGGCATGCTGTTGTATACTCCAAATATGTTAAGGATTTTTGCTTCCTAGACTTTACTCAGTCTCTAGCTCTATGTAAATGATGTCTCCACTGATTTTTCCAAATGTATCTTTTCCTCAGCGTAGAGACTTACCTTCTACACTTATTTTTTGTCCATTTTTTATCTTCTCCAATGTTTTCATGTTATCAAGTTGTTTGTTCTCTCTTTGAGATAATGAATTAAAAAAATAAAGAAAACCAGAACTCATCCCTTTAGCACTTCTTTAGATGCCACCTTTTTATGCGTTGCCATGTTTCATTAGCTGTTGTTGGCAGTCATTTGGTTAATTGTTAACTTTCATGACAGTGCTTCTATACCCAAGACATTTTCAGTTTTTTAAAATGAGCTATGACTAGTAAATATTTTACTGATATCAAAATATGTGATAGCTACTGCATTTCTTTCTTCCTCTACTTCAGTGATTAAACAAAAATAAACCCACAGCAACACGCCATGTTTAAAGCCTCCAACTGGTTAACTCAATTTCGCTGCTTTGCAGGTTTATTTCTGTTAACTAGAAGTGAGGCTGTTTGTTCTAAGTGTAGTGACATTTACTGCTTCAGTCTTGAAGAATGATTTTCAAGCGGTTTTGGGTTTTTGTTAATTTTAAGGAACCTTATTACGTGGTGCTAGATACAGCCTGGTCTGAACTAAAGTGGTTAGTGGCATCCATGTGCATTGGATGGAAAAAAATGGAAAATTACTGCAGTTCTGGTATGATAAGGGTTTACAGAGTCAGCTGGGAAAATTCACTCTCAAATGAAAGAAGGAAAAGTGTATTAGAAAATAACGTATTGGCAAGAATATATAATTCCATTTATTCTTCTGTCTTACCTGTTTTCCTTCCTCTTGTGAGTTATTCCTGTCTCTTCTGCCTAAATAATTCTGTCCCAGGACAGAATACACACAGCATAAACTGGTGCAACCTGCATTCTGTTCTTTGGCACATCTGCTAGCATTTAAATGAATGAAAATTAAGATTTTTATTGGCGCTGCCTCACAGTGATCTCTTAGCCTGATCACTGTTCTGCTACATTTGTCCCTTTATCAATGTGTACATCATTAAGTAAATAAACCCCATAAATTCTGAATGATCTCTTTGTCTCAGTGAGCACTGTTGATGACTGTATTCTGATAAAGTCTTAATTTCCACATGTTGCAGATGTGTTCTGGCGTTTGTGGAATATCCCTTTGTGCCCATGTTGAAAGAAATCATCCGGGGGAAGGAGTGACCCTGAACTCACCTCCAGCTTCACCTTTTTGCTTCATGTCACATCTTGTTTTCCAGTCAAAAATCGGCTGGCTGTTTAGTAGTAATTAATCAAGTTCAGGAAGATAAAGCAGAAATACTGTAATTGTACACTGTGTTCTACAGAAGCGCAACATTCAAAGCATTCAATTTCAACGACCACTAGAAATTATTTCCAGTCTTCTTCTGTACAGAATTTATGTAAATATTGAAGTGAAAGTATATTAACCAACTTCATTTTGTCTTCAAAATGAAATTGCTCATCAAAAATTGGATCATTAATCCTATGCTTTTCCCTGAGATACGACTGAAGCAAATAATTCTTGTTTTTGTGTCCTCTCAACAAACCTGATTTTTGTTGTCCCTCCTGACTGTTATTTATGTTCTCAACAGTGCCTGATCTCCAAAATGCAGTAATGTTCAACAACCGTTGAACATTTTGAACCAAGCTCACTTTTCAATAACATTTTAGTGCCAGGTCCAATTCCTCTTTACTCTCTTGACTTTTACTAGTGCATGATTGCCATTTTACCTTTTGCAGCACAATTCTTTAAGTAAACTGCCTTATGCAAATCTTACTGATGAGATTAGATGGCGGTAGGAACCTGAAATTTATAGAAACTTTTCTGCATAGATGAGTGAAAAAAATGCAGTAAGTATCATGAGTTGTAATTAAATCCAGGGTTATTAAAACCAAAGAAAAATGTGGAAAGAATCCCTATTGAAAAGAAGCAGTGTACCTGTTATGTCTAGATTTACTTATTTCAAACTTAGTTGCAGGTGAGGAAAGTTACTATACTTGATGTATGATCCATGACAATTGATCTCTGGATAAGAAACCTATCTCACACTCATTGTAGGAAATGTTACCTCTTTACCTAGGGTATCTGTCTCCATTTGCTAAAACAATTCTTCCCTGTTTTCTTCACCCAGGTTGGATTTTGACTTACAATATTTTTTAAATGAGGTCTTGTGTATCTTACAGTGGCCTTTACACATAGACTTTCTGAAGCTAAACCTCTTTGAGAGGCTATATCTGTCCATTGGGCAGATGCCCCATTATCAAATAAGGAAGCTCCTTCATCTGGCTGGGTTTGAAGCTGTAAAGCTACTTTTATCTCTCTTGGTTATTAAATATACATTTAATGATAGATTCAGCATGCTGGAGATGCTTTAAGGGAAAGTGAGGAATAAAACACTTATACTATTATATTGCCATGCAGTAAGATCATTTGTAACTGTCACTCTTTATTTTGTCTTCAGCTTTGATGTGAAGTGGCAAAGGGACATTTCACAACACTGACAATGAAATGCAAGCATGACCACTTTGAGAAAAGTGAGAAATTGTAAGACTGTTCCAAGAAAAAACATGGCAAGTGGGTTCTGTATCTTGTGGCACAGCATGTAATCACTTCAGTTTTGTTCTTCATACATGCTGCTTACATAGCTCACATTAGTTTGCAGCTGGAAGACTACCCTGAATTTTAGGGATCTCTGTATTTCAAATCCCAGCTCAACTTTTATTCTGAAAAAAGGTCTCTTTATTTCTTGCAGAGAGAACCTTGAGATGTAGACTGGATACCTGGGTTTAAAGTGTTCCCACTGATTTATTTTCCCTTGGCATTACTAGGTCTTCTACTCACTAAAACCACAGTCTATGGTAAAAATTTGCTGGCTGGGCTGTGGGAAAAATGTCATAGTGTTAGGTTGGGAAAATGGGTGTTTTGTGTAGTAGACGTAGCCTAATGAAGGACTGATAAAAGGAATAGTTGCAAAAGAGGTTTTGCTGGCAGAAATACTATTATCCCTAGGATAATATGCTGACTGAGGTTAAAATGTAGGGCAAGCTCTGAGCTGGCCTTTGGAAACTTGAATATTCCCTTATTTTTTTTCCATGTCATGACAGTGGGAGGAATGGGTTGTCAGTGATTGGACAGACTACCAATACATTCCTGTGCTCTTTCCTGTGGAAGGCCTAAAGTTGTGCCAGCTCTGCTATGCAGCTATTGTGATTTCTAGCTGCAGAAAGACGAGTCATAGACACCTGTCTCATGAAAGTCATCTTATTGCAATTTTGATCAAGTAATTTTGTGTTACCCTCTTGCTTTTTTAAATGCAAAGTGAGAAGACACTATACATTTTTTTTTTGAAAGTGTTTTGATGATTGTTGAATGGTTGAGCAAGCCTTCAACATCTGGGTGCATCATATGCAACACTTCCTTGAGCACAAAGATTCTCAGCTGAAGAGATTTCCCTTTACTAAGCTTTCTTGGGACCTCAGCACAAACAGCTAGGTGCCCTTTCTATGGTGGGCCTCCAACTGTGGCTTAAAAATTCTGGGGACCAGCTTATGCTTTCTCTGTGTATAGTTTTTTACTAGATTTTAGATTTCTCTATATTAATTTTAATAATATTGTTGATCATTTTAACACCAAAATTCTTCCTGCTTGTCTCAGTCTAATATTTGTCATTTTAAACAAATCAGTTACTTGTATAAATAAGTGTTCTAGTCTCCTGTTTTGTGGTTGTGAGTGCCTGAATTTTTTATGTACATATATGTTTGCTTGAAATTGATGTGGACTTTGAATCAATAATAACTTAGAAACACATTTAAAAGTCTGCTTTGCAAGTATTTTTTTGTGTGTGAACAACACCCTCTTCACAACACAGTATTTTTTTTGTTCATTCCTTCCCCCTCCTCATTAGCTATCTTTCCTTTTAGTAGGATTTTAATGATTTTTTTTTTTTCAGTAGAGGAGTCGTGTTTAATTAAGTTACTTGCATGTTTTCAATTATAGATGATAATTTGTTTGACTTTACACTCTCAATTGCCTTGAGTAATTTCCTGTAGAAATACATATAATCCATTTGCATGTTGGGAGTATTAGTCTGTTGTTTGCATAGTTTGTGTGTAACACTTAAGGAAGCCACTGGGGCTTTGAAAGAACAGATGATGCTTTTTAGTGGCAGTGATACAATGGCTGTTCTTTCTTCTCCCTGCTGAATAGTTACGGAAACAACTTCTTTCACAGAATTGGAAATTATGTTATCAACCAATATGATGTTTCAGTAAAAAATTTGGAGTTAAGCAAGTGGGCCAGCAGTAATGCTACATCCATAAGCACTTGATATTAGTCAGTGCTGATTGGTGTTAATTCCTAACTTCATGGCCTCATGTAGTATAGCAGAGAAAATACACATTAACACATCCCAGTATGTTGATACCTGTCAGAATTTGCATTACCAATAAATATGTAGCTTTTAACTGCTGAAGATAAGGTAGCAGGAGGCTTACATACTGTTGTACCATGTATTAAAATCACAGTTTGTTTGGTCTACCAAAATGAACTCTTATGTTCAGTCAGGTGGAACATAGTATATAGTTATGCTCTCTCAGGTTGAGACAAGATGAACTCAAACGGGGATAGGTGAAGAGAAGGACTACAGTGGTAAGGGAGATGGACTGTGTTTTTATATGATAAAAGAGCATGTCTGGGTTAGTCTCGTTGATGTGAAAGCTGATACAGAATTTGGTTGTTAAGAGCATAAGGCCACCATTCAGGGGATGTAAACTGTTAAAGGATGGTGCTGCTCAGGAGCAGATGGATACTAATGCAGCTTGAGGGTTTGAGTGTACATCAGAAGTTTCTTTCTAACCATCAGAGTGATAAGGTTCCAAGTGAACTTCTGATGGAAGTTTGGGGACAATATAAATGGTAATGTTTGAAGTGGAGTTTATTTTTTTAGAGCGATTCTATGTGTATCTGCAGTAGCAGCTCCAGTGCTGTTTGTACAGTATTTTGGCTAAATACATTTTTCCTAGTACAGCAAAGATATACATGAAACCATGTGATCCAAATTCTGTTTTACTTGGTGAAAAAAGTGTCCTTGTGACTCATACTGCCTTCAGAAGTGACAGCACTTTCCACTTTTGTTTGCAGTGTCCATGCCACACTGTTTCGTTGGTGGAATCCTGTCAGGAATGTCAACATTCTGGCCTTTTTGATGCAGTGAATCTTTCTGGTTTGTTATTGTAGCATGTTTTTCCACAGAAGGGGAGGAACACTCATAAGTGGAGAACTGCTAGTGGAATAGAGCTATTTTTTTAGGATTGTGTCCTGACATGATAGTTGGGAATTTTGATCTCCAGGGAAGACAAGTGAGTGTAAAATTGTGGCTCTTTGAATGAGCACAGTCCTGAAGAGGATTCAAAGGCCGGTGGAAGTGTAGCACCAGCCTCCATCTTTTATGAAACAGAGGCTTTCACTTTGAATGTTTGGTGATAGGTACCTCTCACACAGAGAGACTTCTCAAATTCAAAACCAGAGGATGCTTATTCAACATTTGCAAATTGCTTTCTGAAGGCTGGAAGGGCATGAAATTGAGGACACATCAGCCCTTCCACCGAGATGGCCAAGTGCTGTCAGCTAAGTATTGGGGATGCCTTGAAGCTCTTTTTTCACATACCTTCCCTCAGGAGATTGTCACTTTCTTTGGATGTCCTTCTTCAGTCATACATTTCATTCCTTATCAACAACACACAAAAGGAAGAGGAAAACTGGGGAGGCTTGAAGTAGTCTCATGCAGTCCTACCCCAAGATCTAAAACTGCCTTTGAACAAATTCTCTACTAATGATTTTGCTTAGGTCTTTGTTACATTCTGTCCCCAATGCTTTGCGCTCCTGTGGCAGGTGTAAGAATCAGTATGTGTATAATCCAGAAAGAACTTTGAAATGGATGTACCACATTAGACTTTAATATTGCAGCGGAAGTAGTCCTTTGTTTTAGCATTTTTTACACAGTAATGAGTTAGTTCAGTTTCACTTTCTTTCCTGGTTAGGCTAAGACAGTCCATATAATGTTTTGTAAAAACAAATACTGATGATAGGCACTGAATAGGTCTTTATGAGTAGCTAGAATTTTTTCTGCTGTTCAAATATTGTTAGTGTTCAAGCAGCACATATTTCTTGTTTAATATTCAGGTATGACATTTGGTTCTTAAAACAGAGAGAAATGCTTCTGTGATCAGAAAGAGTAGCAGCTAGGAACAGCAGTGATGTGAGTCATTTTGACAGTGAACAGACTTGTCAGAATGTTCACATTTTCAAGACTAGATGGTCTAAGACATCCATTTTTTCCTAAATATTTTTCAAAGTCCTAATGAAAATTTAAACAGCTGTGTCTCGTGGTGTCTTAAATTGAAAAGATCATGAATTAACAATTGTATTTTACTGCTAAAATAATAGATGTTTACTGCAAAGTGAAAATAGTAACAAAAAGATTGTCATGCTCTTTGTAATACTTTTAATAGTTAAATTTACCAATCCCATAATGTATAATAATATGTCAATCCTAAGGCAAAAAGAGAGAATTTGTAGTGAATGCATATACTGTAAGGCACTGAAATAGTTTTTAACTTAATCAGTTTGTATATTAAGTACCTTTAGCATATAAGGCACTTAACTTGCTTTTTTTTCTCATAAACTCTGTTTGCATGAATTAATTTCACATTGTCCACTTCTTTGGGATAAACTAGAGTTTCACTGTGTGTAGCACAATACCTTTGTGTTACAAAGTGAAAATCCCATGATTTTGGCTGAAATGTTGCTGCATTACATCTCTTGCCTGGGGCCATCTGCATAGGAGAGTATTCCTTTAACAGAATAAATCACCAGAAGACTATAGCAGACTTACTGGAACCTTTCTTCTGTATCTCTGACTACTGTTTTTGCCAAAGTGTTAAAAAAGAGGCTCAGTGGATAAAAGATTCTGTTTGTGTGAAACTACCTGCTTTGCAATGGCTTCAGGAAGAAAAAAACATTGTGCTGCGTTCACTGGCTCTTTAATTCGGATTGCCAATGATAATGCAGAGTCTACGCTGAAGAAAGGTAGGATACAGAAGCAGAAACATTAGTGCTAATCTGCTGCAGAAGGACGAGATAAATCAGCACAGCTCTCATACATCACTGAGAGAGAAGCTGATTGCAACTTGACCATGTGCCTAAGTGGTCACATCAGCAACAAGAACGGAGCATGGATAAAAAACCTAAAATGTATCCTTAGGGCTACTTGCTGTGCACGACCTGTAATAACACATCAATGTAAGTTTAAGGTATTTCTTTTTTGTTTCTTTCCTTCTGTTGCAATTGTTGTTGTTTACAAGAGTATATTTTTATTTTGCATAGATTTCAGGAGAATGTAATGGAGCGTAATACAAAGCTTATCCAAATACTTGGATACTGTGTCTGTGAATAGTAATGGGCTTATTGCTGTGCGTCTCAACATAGTTCTTTCTTTGAAGATGTTTTAATATTTAATCCTTTAAGTCATATTTTGGGAATTGAGTAAGGTTTTGAGTGAGATGATAGTGAGATCTCCCTTTGTAATTTCTGTCATCTGATGTTTCAAAATGACCTGAAAGACAGAATGCCAGGAAAAAAACCCCAAAATTCTTTCTACTGTGAGATTTTTTGCCTTTTATAATTTTTTTCTGTCACGAAAAGTGCTCATAAAGACTGATTTCTCTGGACCTTTTTATTCATGAATGTTGTGCAGATGGTAATTTCCCTACATTTTTTAAAATTTGTGCAATTGTTTAATTTAGTGTCATTTAAGCATCTGCAAAAAGGGAAGGCAGGGATAAGATGAAAACTGAATAAGCATTGATTGCTAGTCAGAAAATTAAATTTTAAAAGTTTTTGCAGTAAATTTGATTTCAGTTCATTTTTGCTAAATTAGATTATCATATTTAAATTGAGGCTACTATACAGCAAACAAATGTGTGAAACTATCCTGGAGAGCACACATTTCCTGCTGTATCCGACTTTAAAGATGTTGATTGTAACTACCCAGGAATATCCTAATTGTAGAATTCAGAGCAGAATGTTTAAATAATGCATGGGAAAATAAAAAGGAAAGATGGAATTTTACTGTTCAGATGTTAAAGGGATGCTTTGTTCAAAGAGAAAAAAAATGTGTAGTAAAAGCTATTGATGTGAAATCTCAGGCTGTCTCTCATGGCTCTAGGCAAAAAGGCAGGGAAACCCAAAGCAGGTCTTGCTGTGCAGTCTAAAAGCAAGGGAAATTTGGAAGCATTTTTTAAAACCCACAAATATTTCTGTGTTTATTTACTTATTTTAGGGAAAGATAGTGGCTTTAATCAAACATTTATGAAATATAAAGAAGATGATGTGAAAGGTGCTTCAGTGATAGGAGATTGAGAAAGTAGGTATAGAGAAGAATGTCTGTTTGTTTTATAGTGTTGTAACTGTGGCCAAATATAGTAGTAGGAGGCTTAGAAACAGAAGTAGCCTCTGAGTGTATCTAAAAATGGTTTATTTTTGTGGTAATTGAAAAATGTAGGGATGGTTGCGTGGCTATTATACCCTTCACAGACCTCAATTATAGTATGGGCCAGTTTCAGATTTTGTAACACAGGTATTTTTTGTAGATCTTAGCCAAAACAAAAGGATTATCTGCTAGTAGAAGCAATTTTCCTACAAGATTGATGGCTAGAAATAGAGAAGAGGGAAGGTAAAGCTGTACTGCAAAAAGGGTGCTCATTCTTCCCAACAGAATAAATAACCAACCTAGCCAACTGGCAGGTGAAACATGGACCAAGTAGAGAGTTTATTTTTGTACAACTGTGCATATGGATGATCACACAGGCCCTCACTTGTACTTTGCCCCTGAAGCTGAGGTCCCGTTGGGAACTCATAGCTTTAGCAGTCTTAGAAAATAATAAACACAAAAAGAGAGGAAAGCTGTATAGCAGCAGGAAGCAAAGAGGAATTGTGATTTCTTTAATCTTGTTATGTCTGTTAATGTACTCAATGTGGTCCTAAACTGTAAACTCCATGGCAAAGATTCCTATGTTTTGTTCTTTGAAATGCTCTTTACACATGACGGAGTAATATAATCAGTCTGGCTCCTCTTAATGGAGCTGGGCTTCTGTTGGTAAAATAAAGACATCCTTTTTTTCCTGTCATCTGTGTTCATTGGAACAGCAGAAGATTATTTGGGTTTATGAAGATAATGAAACAAGTAGCTTCCCTTCCTTATCTTGAAGTTATTCTGAAGTTAAAAGTCCTGTATCTGCTAAGATGCTCTGTAGTCGCATTGATGTTTTGATCTTAAAACAAACATGTGCTTCATTAAAACAAACATTTGCTTCAGTGTGTTTCTGTGAAGTTTCATAATGCAGTCACACTTAAATTAGATGCTAAATTAATTGCAATGTGTATGACAAAACTGGAATTAGGTAACTGCTTTTTAAAAGTTCCCTTTTTAGTTGAAGGGACAAAAGTCTATTGTGTGCTGAATATGGTTGTGATGAATTTTCCATTTGTTAAAACAGGGCTCACCCTCTTCCTCCAGAGTGAAATTCTGTGTTTGTCAGTCTGTTATGCTATTTCACTGTTACCTGTAAAGCTTTTTCACTAGACTCCAACATGGTCTTCATTTTCACCTTCAGTTTCAGTCAATAAATTTATGCTAAGTAGTTTCTTGTGCTTTAAAACGTGCTAATGGACACTAATACCTGCACTTTCAGAGCTGCAGGGGGCTCCTCATGCCGATTTCAGCATATTGAATTTGCTTCTACTTAGGATATTTAGGAAAACAACATAAAAACACTCTTGTTACATTTGAGTTCTGTGGAAAAGTTCCTGCCAACCAAAGCTGCCACGGCAGGGCCTGAATCTTAAAGCAGCATGAGTCCTATGATGGCATCACACACAAGCAGGCTCTCTTGAGAAACGTAAGAACTGTAGGTGTTTAAAGCATGTGTAAAAAGCTTCCATCTTACTATGTGCATGCAGGCCTAAGAGCTCATTGATTTGTTCCACAAGTTCAATAATCACTAATCCATCTACGGAATTGTTTCTGGAATACTCACAACCAATTTCTGGCGTAAGATGTTAGCTTACAAGCTACAGTGTATAAAGTAGCCATGATTTGTTGATCTGTACAACATCAGGTACTGCCGAAGTATGCTTAGAAGATTGTGATAAATGTCTTTGACCTCAGACAGCGTAGCACATGCTGTGAAGAGAATACATTTATAACCATCTCAACAAAGTGATCTCTCATGCAAATATCATTGTCTTCTAGGGAAACAGGGAATCTCTGAAAGGAGCAAAACAATTTTATCTGTAAATTGACTCTAAAAGAAATAGTACCAGTTTAACAGCTTTTATGAAAATTTTACCAACTATTTGTACTTTGATTGGGTTCCTTCCTACCAAATTTTGGAACCTCTGTTGAAAACTATTAAAAAATTATAAGCTACTGAGGAAGATCATACTTGGAATTTCCTTGGTCTCTCTTCTAGCTTTCATTTAGTCTTTCCAGCCTTTCTAAATGTTATCTATGAAGTGAATATCTTCCAGAGCATAGTGAACTGCATGGTATCAGACTACTGGGGCACACACAACAGTGATCTCAAACAGGTAGCTCGTAAAGACAACTACTTATCTGATCTTTCAGTCTTTTTTAAGGAAGACGTATAATAATAAAGGTGTGTTCAAAAAGGCATCATTCTGACTAATGCCTAAAACTCTGCTATTCAGTGAAAATCATGGACTCCTAGTTAGGGTGACAGTCTTTTGTGAAGTTTTGTGAAGCTTTTAACAGTTTTTATTACCTCTGTGATTATTCTGGAAAGTAAATAGTTACATATTGGATAACCATATGGATGATGTGTTAGTGTATTTAAAGAAGATTGCTCAAATGGCTCAAAGCCCATAGTGGCAATGCCAGGATTTTTATGCACTAAAAATCTAAACAAATAACTACAAGATGGAGAGAGCAATCACTGAAAGGAAAAGTGAGCAATAAAATGTAGAATTCACCGTTACCTTCAGTGACAAGAGATTAAGGCCATGGGCGAAGTTATAATGTGACTTCTCATTCTATACTTGGGCTGTGTCCCAATTAGCTTTCCAGCTTCAGCAGGAAAAGTCGTATGGGGTGATTGTTCCTTGTTCCCAGTCAACAGTACTGGCCTGACAGTAATCTTTTTAGAAGTCTAGGTTTCTACCTCAGTTTTGTATTTCCTCAGTGACTCCAGTTAAACTTCCAGCAGAAGGGATGGAGAATGAGGTTGCACTTTTCACCACAAACCATACAAACCCCATTTCTCAGCGTACCAATGTACCATAACTTCTTATGATAACAGTGCCATTGAATGACCTGGCATGATTTTCCTTGGACAGATGATGAGAGGTGGGAGGAAGGAAGGAGGCAGAAAGAAAGATGTGAGGAATAATAGGAGGAAGATTCTGAGGGACTGAGTAATTTGTTCAGCAAAACATTTCCCATATTTTTTGTTCAGTGCTTGAATGCTACTCATGCAATATATACAAATATTCTCAGTCTCTAAAAGTGAAAAAGGACCCTGTCATCCAAGTCCACTCACTGAACTGTAAATGTAACCTCATTGAGGGAAAGGAACAGTTTGAAAGACTGACTCTTTCGTATTTTAGTCAGGATTTATCATGATCTGTAAAGCACATAATTCTCATAACAGGAAAGCTTCAGTTGTTTTAAACCCTGGCAATTTTTCACTTGAGAAATACCCAGGCAGTAAGCTTTCTCTCAGATGAGACAGAGTGGGCTGTTTTATATCAGGAACTGCATTTCCTACTTTGCTTCGTCTGCCAGAAATTCTCTTGCCAGAAACTCTGTCATTTCAGTTTTTATCTGTTTTTGAGGGGAATTTAGTTAACCAGCTCAGTAGCATCACCATCACTACAAAAAATCTGCAGATAGTGAAAGGCTATGGAAAACTAATAATTGTACACAAATGCATAATCTTCCCCAGGCCATGATAAGTGATGATAAAATTGCCATCTCCATTTTACAGTGGAGAGGACTGTGGTACAGACCTACTTTAATGTTAAAGTAATCTGTGAACAATTCTGAAACAAGAAGGTAGCAAATATGTCTGGTCCATGCCTGTTACTGCTTTAGCTGTATTGGTATATAATCAATAAACTGTTACGGCCAGTACCATGTTCTGGTACTGGATCTGTGTCATTGAAGGAACACACAAACACTGGATAGATTGTTCAATGTCTTAAAAAATTTAAATGCAATAATGACAATTTTCATAATTTGGCTACAGGAATCAGAACTTTGTCCTTTTCAATTAGATTATATGCACAGACCAGACAGACCTCCCTGGGACAGCCCTTATATGTGTTTGACAGAGGATTTGACCAAAAGTATTTGACAACCAAACAAGCTGAAAGCTTAGACACATGTGAGACAAAATTTTTTATACTATGTGAGTATTGCTGATAGTTTATTGCTAGGCTGTTACTAGAGAGTATTTGAATATTTGTGGAGCTGAGCTTGTTGAGACTTAGTAGGTAGTGCTCAGCAGTCAGAGATACCTCTGTTTCATGTGTTGCTAGTTATGTCAAGAGTTAGTTACTTCTGTAGTGCATGGCAACATTCCAGAATGTATCTCGGTCAAATGGATTATTCTTCAGTGCAAAGCAGTTCTAGGGAAGAGAGTGTGCAGGGTCCAGATTTGAAGGGTCTGCTGCAGTTTTACAGAGCTCACCTGAGAAGAACTGTCAATTCTTTTTTTGCTCAAAGTCTGTAGTGTGTTTGCTGTCTGTGCCAAGAGGCAATCAGTGAATGTTTGCAAAGGGAGTTTGTGGGTGTGGATTAAAAAAACGTAACTGAAGAGAGACTGTGACAGGGAATAAAATAATACGTGTTGTATCACCACTTATTTTTTAAACTTCAAATTAAGATCTGTAGTGTGCTAATAACTGTAGTGGTGTGATTTTGAAACTTATCTAGGATACCTGGTTCCTCCCCTAAAGATTCCCCCCCGTGATGTGTCAATCAGCGTTCCTTTCCCCACCCTGATAGGCTTGTATCAACCCTGGAATCCCAAAAGGGCGTGGAGTGGTTGGTAGATTTAAAAGATACTCTGTACCCTTTAGGAATCATTGGGCTGCCCAGGTGTCCTTTGTCCTTAGAAAACTCCCCTCCCTTACCTGGTTGGTGGACACCATTTCCCTCCCCTCTCCTCCTGCCCCCAGGTAAAAGAACTGGGACCCATGCGGTCTCAGCAGTTCCATCATAGTCACCTGAGTTTCATTAGTTACATCCAGAGTTACAGCAGCTCCTGTAGCCTTTTACAGATTTCAGCTACAATTCTGATAGATTCTGTTAGAGGACTTGCTACATTCAGAAGTATGAGTGCTGGAATAAAAAGCCTGGATTAATCCCTCTATCAGAATTTGACCTCTTCCTTCACCACGGCCTTAAAACTGCTCCGTGGAAGAGAAACCTGAAAGCTCAGACAAGTCTGGACTTGTCTCCTGTGCCCAGCGAGCCAAAACTGCAGTTGCCGCTATTTGGTTCAGCCAGCCTCAGGGCCAGGACAGCCAGGTTCAGTCCATTTGTGATATTGGCTAAACACCAATAAATAACTTCATGGCAATGGTGACTAGAATGGTGACTAAATTATTATCCTTGTTGTACATGGATATAACCAATTTTTAAAGTGCCTAGCACCTATCCAAAGGGTTCTGTTACATTTTTACAGCAGTGATAGCAGTGGTAGTAGAGTGAGATGTTGCAAAACAGGACAGTTGGGCAGGGATGAATAACAGACTTTCTGAAGGAATTGAAACATTGCAAGACTAACAGAAACTTCTTGTTGTAGTACAGCTCTCACTTCAAATATAGAGAGCAAATGATCAGAAATACAAGCCCACTTGTATTCTTTATTATCTGAGAACATTTGTTCCCATTGAAGTCAGTCTTGAAGGCACTGATCCTGCTTTTCACTCCAATATGCTCTCCCTAATTGACTGTATTTTTATTCATATATGTACATAAAGTCCTCAAATAATGTAAGCACAAAAATTCAGTGTAGAAATAATTTTATTAAAAACTAGATGTTAGTGTTCCAAAGGAGACTAGAGGATCTCCTGGGATTACTGAGTAAATGGAAGAAGTTGATTGCCTCAGGCATAGCCCAGGGCCATTAATTACAGCTAGTCATTAATTCTCCTGTAATGCCCTGTGCTGATGCCACTGTTCCTGTTACAACACAGAAATAGAAAGCTGGCTGACCTGTGAACTTTGATGGGTTATGTTATTCTTATAATGATTACTTACATTTCTAAATGCTCATCACCAAAGTGTTTATCAGAGTTTCAGCTTGCAAGCTTCATGTCTTTCCAGAGAGTTAATGTTTTGCTTGTTATTCACAGGAAGCCTTTAAATAGCTCTTGAAAACACTATAACCTGTATGCTCTGTATATTGAATCCTTGGAAAGTAAAATTGATACAGATACTCCCTAAAGATAGTCAGTATACCTGTTTTCATATCTAGAGAAAAAAATAAGGTTCCCTTACTCTGTGGTTGCCATATAAGGCAAAGTGCAGTCTAAATTCTGAAGACGAAAAACTAAGGATCTAGTATTTGGGTTGGTTTTGAAAAGAAAAAACTCCTGAAATTTTAATGAGTTTATTTCAATTCCTAAAGAAATGCTAATAAAGGAAAAATAGTTATAAACTATTTAGAAGCAACTTCCATCATATGGCCTTTACATGCAGGCTCATGCACTCAGCACTGCACAATAAAAGCATTGCTGGTCTGATTGTAAAGTGCAGGAGGAAAAAGTTCAAGAGCAAGAGACAGCCCCCAGTGCCCAGCTTAGCAGATCATGTGAACACACATGACTCTAAGCAGCACAGCGTTTAGGTAGCAAACAGCAGCTGTGAGAATTTCCAGATTGCTAGACTTGCATGTCTGTTTAAATTATCTTAAAATGTCTTTGCTCAAGAAGAAACTTATTCCTCTGACCTTTACATAGAGTCCTTCTTTGTCAGGGATCCCAAAGTGTTTTACAGGTGCAGAGATTTAGCTCTGACATGCACATGTCAGAGGGAAAATTAACAGACTGTCTGCACCATGGTTGCACAGAACTTTGGCAGTGCAGAAATATGACTACTGATGGGATTTACTACTGCTTTTCCTGAAAGGCCATACAGCAGCACTGCATAGCATCCCAGTTGGGAAACGTGAGATACTTTACTCAGCTGAAAATATAGGTGAGTTGACAACACTCTTAGCCTGCATGAGAACACTGGTAAATTAGTTTAAAAAGAGAAGAAGCAGCAGCTGAACTTTATAATTAGCACTTATGGTGAAGACATGGATTTGTATTGCTGAAATGTGAAATTCCGCTGCTGTACTTATTCCAAGAAACAGGGTATAATGTTATTTGAGGGTTGATTTAGGATAAATAACCACTTCCTAAGGTGTGTTTGTTCTCATTATTTATCCAGCTGCAGCTTGTTTACTTTATGAATTCAGTATTGATCACAGGAATGTTGGGGCATATTAAAGCAAAAGAGGATAGACTGTCTTTGGGTATACTAAAACGTCTGAAGTTTGTAGAATATATTTGTAGGAGAAGTTTTATTTGAAGTTTCATAATGGCAGCATGGTAGAAGATTGGTATATGGATATTTTGCTCTACTTGTATGTTAAATCTCATTGACCCTTGTGCCTATTTCATACCCATAGTGGGAGTAGAGCCTAAAGTAAATGTTCTTTCATTTTCAGAAGACTAGCTGGAATTCTTTTTCATTCAATTATGTCTGATAATTCTAAGATTTCAGAATGGGTGTTCATGTTGTTCCTTTTCCTTCCTCTGAATTTGCAGTTAGAGTTTAGCTTGCCACTGTGCAGGAGAAGAGATGAGGGAAGGAGGTAGTGGCCCTCTTTGCTATGCAGATTTTCCCCCTTTCCATTGGCTCAAAATAAATTCTAAACAGTTAACAGGGCTTTCAGAGAAAAAGAGGGGGGGGAGGGAGGGAGAAGGGGAAAGAGGAAGAGGACAGGAGAGACAAAGTGAGAATGGGAGGAAACCTTTGCCCTTTGGGGTCATTATGACATCAACATGTATCCATAATCCATATGAAAAAGCCTGTAATATAAATTAGACCATTTTAGGGCATAATGAGGATTTACTCTCTACAACTGGGACTTGGCTAATAAAGTCTTAATTTCATTTTTCTATGACCCAATAATTTTTAAATACTGAACATGTTAAACGATAATTGATTCAGCAGACACGTCCCTCAGAGACTTGCGTTTACCAGGTCAGTGACAGGAACTGACTGATCTCCTGATCCTGTTGTTTGGTGAAGTTATGGGTGAGGCTGTATTGAGTACCCCCTCTTGACCAAAGCAGTCCTGCAGACACCTACAGAGAGTTGTTCTCCCTGACAGTACATGCAAAGTACTGAACAATTCATGTGGAATTAGGGATTTATCTCTCTATCCCACAAACCTGGAAGTAGTTTCCTCTGTTAGGGTTCTTTTTTCTTGACAGATCTCCTGTCTATTAGCTTTAATTGTCTGTGGTCTGGAGTATCCCAGCCTTCTGTTACAAAGGTTATTCTATAGATTGGAGTGTCTGAAATGAAAAGTTTGGAGCTCTGTGAACACCTAGCATAGCAGAGCCATGTGTGTCGTACACAAATGAAGGTCTGAACTACCAATACATACAGAGACAACTGGAAATCATTGGGCTAAACACATCCAAAGATGGTAGTGACTTCCTGCACCCTGTCTCAAATATTTCAGAGAGGTACAGCAATTCTTATGTGCTGATCTCAGAAAGACATCACAGCAGTTTGATGGTGACTTAGTGCTATTTGAATTTATCTGGTTTGAGTTTCCTTTTTCTTTTTAAGGACTTAAACTTTTTTAAACTTCCTTCCTGATGTTTGTCTTTTTTCCAGATTCCAAAATTAGATCAAGTCATATTTCCTCATGGAACTTCGGGTTCAAGGAGGCATTGAGCTATTGCAGCCCCTAGTCTGAAGGTTCCTGCTCCAGTGGATGACCTGCGCTGTCATGCACAATATCCCAAAACAACTGGACAATGGCAAACTTTAAAAGTTAATGCATGTCCTGCTTACTGTCCCATCCCCCTCAGCTTATGCTTTCTGACACTTGCTTGATGTCACCGAGTCCTTTTTGTTGAAAGTGCTTTTTAGTCCATGACTTGCCTGCTGCATTCTTGTTTGACCTGTTAACTGCTAAAGCAAAAGAAATTATTTTAAGAATTGGCTTGTCAAAGAGAGCATATCTCCTCCCTTCAAAGACCTCTAAGAATTAATATTTGATTAAAATGTGACTGCAGCATTAAAATGGGTGCCCTGTGTCTTTTTACAAATGAATAGCTGGCAAACTTGTGTACTGTCTAGTTTTTAATTGGCAGATTATTCAGTTGGTGCTTCAGGGGGAGTTGCAGGGGAGGACAAGGAGTTAGATGATTTTTAGATACATTCATTACCACTTTTATTCCTGGAGATAGTCAGAAGATTACTAAATCCCTACATGCATTCACAGATTCAATTTAAATTTCTTTTCTGTAAATAAATTAGAGGATATTGAGCTCTAAGAGCTCATATAAGAGCTCTAAATCATGGAATAAAACCCCAGGTCCTCACTTGGGCAACCCCATATCAAAACTGGGAGGCTGGACTTACGGTCATTGGTGGTGGCTGTACCTGTCACACATGCAGCTGCTGCACTTTCTTTTTGCCTGCCTCTGTTTACTTGCTGCATTCTTTTTGAATTGCAGTGAATGGCTGTTACTAAAATCTGCTCTCAGAAAGATTTTGATACCCAATGCCTGTCCATTTTTGTACTCTGGTGGATCAGAAAGACAACCATATATTTAGATATTACTATATGCTCTGCAGGATACTCTAGGACAGTGCATAGGGAGAGGAAAAGCAATGGGTAGACTCTCTGTACAGTTACCTAGATACTGTAGCACTGTTAGGAACACTTAATGCTCTATCAGTCTGCTGCGGAAAATACCATGGAATAGGGTATCAGGAAAAAGAAAGGAGCACAGCTTGGATCTGTTTGATTTTACTTTGGCGTTTCAAAGTCTTGATAGCACTTTGTAAAGAGAAGAAACTGTTCCATTTGGTGTGTATGAGTTTGATATTGCTACTTTTGCCTCCGTAAATAGTGTAATCCAGTGTAACAGCTCATGAGAATTAAAATAATTCACAAAAGGGCTCCAGAAGCAGCCTCTGACTGTGTCTCCTGCGATAGTGTGAGGCCCCTGCGAAGGTCTTTGACTGATTTTCTTGTCTCAGTAGTTTTATGCTGACTTTTTATTAGAAATAGAACAGCAGAAAATAAGTAAAATGGAAGAATAAAGACCAAAGGGCTGTTGTTATTTCCTAAGGACTCTTTTCCGAACTATGAAACTTAGTAGAAGTGAGATATCTGGCCAGCATCTTGTACCTGGATTCTCCCAGCCATGTAGACAGGCAGAGCACTAAGAGTGGCAACTGCAGTCAGTGATTTTTTAATGTTTTTTTTTTAGAATGTGCTCCATGATCTGGAAGACAGATAATTGGGAATGATTGATTAATCTGGATATTCATCTTCATACAGTTGGAAACAATGAGACATTGCATGGAAATTCAGGGCAGAAGCATTCAACTATAATTTGAGCTTTTCTTTCAGTGGAAAAGATATTTTTAATTAGGAGAAAGACCATACAGATAGGTCTTGAGTCACCTTCATGTTATAGTTTTCTGGCTGATGTTAAATCAGTTAAATCAGTGAGGTGCTCTGAAATGCAGTATGGAGTAGAGTATATGCAGTACATACATACATATGTATCTTTGTTTCTTCTGCTA
Organism: Certhia americana; assembly: GCA_018697195.1. Lineage (NCBI taxonomy): Eukaryota > Metazoa > Chordata > Aves > Passeriformes > Certhiidae > Certhia > Certhia americana. Next base: position 19,838,861 of record CM031863.1, read on the forward strand.
AAATTTTATCTCTAATATGTAAAAATGACTTTATGTAATAGTGGAAAGCAAAACCAAGTGCTGTCTTGCTTTTTAGAGATTTGTAGTATGCTTTGATTACTTTTATAAATGTCTGACTGGTCTACTGCAGGAAAATATAGATATTTTCTCATGCTACAAGACAGAGGCAAATTTTGTCTCAACACGTGCCTTGTCGCTTTCTGTCTGTTCTTTCTTGGCTGTGTGGAGTTTCTAAAAGACCCAGATCACTGATCTGGTCACTGATCCCTGTTCACAGTAGGGCCCTCTTCCCAATCTTTGCAGACCCTGGCCAAGAAGATGACATGTTGGGCACAGGAGTAGGAGCCAGTGGCTGGCAGGGCATGGGCCATTGTTGTGTGGAATGCTTTGTGGTGTGGAACCATGGCCAGTGGCCATTGGCTGCATGGCAAGGTGTGAATGGCTTGGATGTAATCCGGATTTGTGCTGGTTCTTCAGAAGGGGAATTCTGAGAAAAGAGGCCTGTAAACAGACTAACATCAGGTGTTGCCACTCAATATCATCAGTGTCTGCTCTGCTACAAAGTTTAAAAGCTGGGAATACAAGTAATTAGATGCTGATGAAGATTGACTACCAGAGGGAGGAAAAGAGGGTCTAAGAGGGTTACAAGAGGGTGGTATTGAACAACTACATCCATTACTGACTTGAACTCCTTGAAAAGTATATTAGATGGAGTTGTACCTAATGAAGGCTTAGCATGTGAGATGTTTGCTGAAGTAGGAATTACTATGTTAAGGGGGAAAAAAACATTTCAAAAACTATTTTGTTAAAACTTTTATTTATAATTTCAAGTTTAGCAAAAGGTGAAGCTGCAGTGACTTCTATAGCTAACATAAAAGTCTCAGTGGGTTCATTCCTCTACTCTCTTAGAATTTCCTGGTTTTAAGCAGTAGCTTTGATTTTACTAATATTGGGGATTTCTGTCACCTCTTAAAAAGGACACAGAGGAGCCGGGACTGGGTTTTTCAGTGATTTTCAAGATAAATTTTGAAAAACACATCACAAAAGTGTTTTGAAGCTGGCCTGTCCTTACTGTTGCGTAGCAATGCCCCAAACACAGCTGGGCTGGTGGTCATCATCTTTGTAGGGCTAGTCCTCCTGGAAATTTGTAGGGTTGGTCATATGACATGGTAATGAGACATATGCAATAGTACCTCCATAGCATGAACAACTGGTGCTCAGTATCAGCTATATGTATCATATACCCTTGTAATTAAATTGTAATGTTGTGGAACTGTATTGCTCTGTAAGAATGTATTTTTTTAAACAAATGCGCACAGTAGATTAAATTATTGGTCCAACCAAAGTGTTACTGGTTACTACTCCAGGTATGTTGTGCTGGATTTGGATAGAATGGAGACCTGTGATGAATATACAGTCCCTGTGATGCTGCTGGACCAGAATTTTTTTAGTTATAATGCAATTGTAATTAAAATTCCTCTCAGTCTTTCTTTGATGGTTTTCCCATATAGCCAGGAGAGCCTTGTCAGTCTCTGGTTACCCTTGTACCCAAGTTTCTGTTTTTGTGCTGGCTTGCTCACCCTTAGCCTTACTCCTGTCCTTGGGAGACAGTGATGGCTCACCAGACTGGATTTGCCCTGAATAGCCCAGCATAATGGTTGAAGTTACGGCTGCTGTTTCAGAAGCTGCCACTGACATTAAACAAAACAGAACTTGCCCAGCACTTAATACTTTGGAAAAGCCATCCTCTGGAAAAAGCATTTCAATTCTGAATAAAACATTGGGTTGGCTTTTAGCTTATGAAAGGCAGTTTATTCCACTTGAATAAATATCAGTACCGACAAGTAACCACATCATGCCATGACCTTATGTAAGTGCATGGCAACATTCCAAGTTAATTTTGGCTATTATTTACAGAAACATGTAGGACAGGCTTTTGAATGTATTTGATTCCTATTTAGGCAGTGCTTTAGCAAATGGGCTGTAAAACAACCTGACAATTATCAAGGCTCCATGGACTGACTAGTTCTGGCTTCAGACACTGACAATATCTTAGATACTGTGTTCCCAGGCTCTTCCTGAAGACTAAGCATCTTCAAGGGGTATGTGAGTGTTAGCAAATGACTCAAACACTAGAATTTTGCGAAAAGGTTTGGAAAGCAGCATTGCTTTTAACGGGGAAAGTTCAAGCAATTAAAAATCACTGGAAGACAAATACCTTCTGATCTTAACTTTTGTTCTTAACAGTCCATGAGGAAGGGCTGTCTACCAGTGTGTAATCAGGGAAACTAGGGGTTTTTTTGCCTCAGTGGGCTCATGATCAACCAGTCTGCTTTCTACTTTGACAGCTGAGTGAAATACCTCGGACAACTAAATGAAGCTTCTAATGCTACTGTAAGATCACTCATGGCACTGTCCCAGCTAGCATTTGCTTGCCCTTGCCATGTGCTGTCACTGCAAAGGTGAACTTGACCATCATGGTTCTACATTTTAAGACTGTGTTAAAATAGGAAGTCATCTTCATTTAATAACCCTCTTACTGGAGCAGGAGTCTTGGTAAAGATAGATCTTAACCTCATGTGGTAGCCCCAAGTTGTCATATGCTTCTAGTGGGATTCTTAAGAGGCACAGCACTTAGGTAACTGTTTCTGAATTCTTAAATATCTTTAAATTATTTTCCTGGGTTCACTGAACATCATTGCTGTGTAGTTTCTGAAATGCCTAAGTTATTGCTCTAAATGCAGTGTGGTGAAGTCATTCTGGTGCTTTGGGAAATTTTGTACTTTCAGCTTGCTTGCTGGTTAAATAGAGAAGGTTTTTTTTCTGCTGCCTTGCTAAGACTTGCACTGGTTCTTTCTACAGTGCCAGATGTTGTAGGTAAAGCAGGAAATTATGTACTCTTGTCTTGCTTATTGAGCAGAGAAAAGAATCTACTTTTAAGACCTAGCTGGGAGAGGTTGCTAGAAATGCCAAGTTTAAAGAGAGAGATCAAGTATAGGAGATGAGAAGGCAAGACAAAACTCACTTGAATGTGACAATGAATGCAAAATCTCAACTGAAACACATTTGATGTACTGACATTAAAGGGATTGTACTGAATATATAACCATTGTGGATATATGCAGGGGGTTTTGTATTGTAAAATAATCAAACGAGTGATTCTTTGTATATTGATGGGAATCTCAAAAGACCTCTAATGATCTAGATTTAAAGAGATACCAGCCCAATTATGAACTGTGGTATGTGTCTGTTCCTGAAGGAATGCAATGTCAGAATAATACTATGTGTATGTGATCCTTAATCTATGTATCTTGAAGCATTTTACAAATACTAAGCACTTAATTCAGTAACATTCTGCTGGGCTGTGTTCACAAGCATGGTGATGCACTAAATACAGACATCAAGTTGAAGAGCCCTTTGTGGATAATCCCAGTGCCCATCTGGCCATGCCTGGACTGCAGGTCCTTTTTATTTGCCCTACAGTTTTTCTCCTGTCAGGTACTGAGGAGCAGTTGTTTGGCCCTGTACTGCTTCATAGCCAAGTGTCTTGTGGTGCCCATCAGGCTGATCCAGTGTCTGCAGGCAGAACTCAGCCCCCTGTCCATACAGGAAGAGAGATGTGTGGCCTAGGATGTGTGGCAAGGGGCCACCACAAAACTGGCCTCTGAATGCCATAGCTGCAGAGGTTTGTCCATTCTGCTGCAAAGCATGAGAAGAGAACAGTAAAGGAAGACATCAGACATACTAATTCTCATTAGTAAGCAAAGCCTAATATGTGACACTGAGCATTATAGTTTTAAGGGGTTACATCTTTTATCTTTCAGAAATTTCTAAAATATACTGATAAATTCAGAGTTGATTTGGGTCAGGCTCTTAGCATTTTCTGCGATAGACGGAACCACTTCAGGAGTTCTCTGTATGCATGTAAGTTACTGTTCTTTTTACTGTTTAGGGCTGTTGTAAGAGAACTAGATAAAACAGCTCTGTGAAAGTTAGAGAAAAGGCAATCAAGTTGTCTACTGGGACTGCTGCTCTAACAAAGAGTGTCAGTTGAGTACAAAGTGTAGTCACTTTTAGCTTTCATCTTCTGGTAGCTTGAAACAGCTTTACTGGCCACCATCATCCTTCTGCTAGTAGTATACACTCTGAAAACATCTCCTGAATTACATCTCTATTGCTGTAGCTAACCTGATATATGAATATTATTTGAGTTTTACACTTCTTGAAAAAAGTCACACTGGCCTGAAACGGGAGGAACACTGGTGCATCAGACCTTTAGTTTCTGTTTTGGGGCAGAGCAAATCAGCAGGTCTGGGCTGGCAGCATTAGTCTTGCTTGGCATCTTGGTTACGTCTGCTCTTTTTTGTTGACTTCTTTATTATAAAGACACCTTTGAACACTTGCAGCAATTTTCCTTTTTTGAGAGACCAGATTTTACCCATGCTATTGTTGACAAGTAATTCCCTGTCAAGTATTCAGGCACTAGCGCTTTTTCTTCTTTTCTGGATTTTCCCACTATTTCTGTTTGCAGGAAGGATTCTCTCTGAAGGATTCAATGCTGACACTTGCTGGGCAGTGTAATCATCCAGTAGATCTGCAGGCCTGTTCATGCTGCTTTTTCTGATCTATGTCAGGTCTATAATAGCTGTCAAGTTTACTAAACTTACGGGATGCCACTGATGTGAATTTTTGATTTATGATTTTGCCATGAGAAAACACCACTGGGTGTTTTCCAAGACAATATGTCATTCTTGTTTCATAGAGTTTTTGTTTACTTCTTTTGTAACCTGTGATTTCCTGAAGTTTAAAGGTGAAAACAATTTCTGAAATTGCTATGTGATTCTTCTGTAGCATAAAGCATATAGTGGGGGCCTTTTAAAATCCTGTGTGTATCTGTGCTCCCTCTGGGTATGGCACTGAAACAGAGCCTGGAAATAGAGGGCCGCCAGGACACAGCTGGAATGTAAACTGTCTCCAAGTAGCCCTTCCCAAGGATGAAATTTCCCACTGCAGAAATTACAAGAAATCACCTAAATGCTGCAGTGGAGTCAGACATCACATTTCCCAGTTTGTACCGGTTTTGTTTCAAGCGTCAATTATTGTGAGTGAATGGCATACTTGGGAATATGGCAGTGATCTCATGAGATTTAGCCTTCAATACTAGCTAGTGGACCATTAATGGCTCTTTTTTATCTGAGCACAGATGATCATTAGTGCTATTGGAACAGATCAGCGAATGCAAATCAGAATTGCTGAAGCCAGTGACACTTAATTGATGTCAGCTGGGCATCCATTCCACCACAGGTGAATATAATGAACTTTAACTCCATAGGAGATATGCAGAGGATAATCTTGTGCAACAGACAGAGGTAACAGTGCCTATTTTATCTAAAAGGTACCAAGATTTTCACAAAATTCTGAAGTTTGTAAAACTGAAGAAACAGTATAATTCGAAAATTACATTCTGTGATGTTCCCTAAACAAGGAACTAGCAGTATGGAGATAAATTCTTGTAAATTGGAAACTAGCCAGTTAAGTATGTTAGGCATATATGTACAGTTTCCTCATTGTATGACACTGAATTCTCCTCAGTACTATCAAAGGGAAAAAAATCAGATAAACAGCAATTAACATGTTAAAAAATAGTTATATTAAATGGAAAAAAATTCTTGCCTTATTTTCCTTTATGTGTTTGATTTTTATTACAATATGATTTGCAAAACTTGTCTCTAATGTAGTTCTAAAGTTTTAAGATACCAGAAGAATTACATGAAATGAATTTACATGTAAAGGCAGTTTTTTCTCTCTGCTAATAAAACCTTCCTTAAAGGCAGTTCTGTAGTTACACTTGTGGCTTGGTAGTTAATGCCTTATTCTCATATGCAAGTCAGTTGATTCCTCTGGTGTCTTACAATACTCAGGAACCTTGGACTCTTGCAGAGTGACTCATGCTGTCACTTATTTTACTGTATATTCTATATAAAGATTTTCTTTGAATGGTGAGTGGATACACAGAATCTAAGTGACAATAACAAGCTTTGTCTGTCTTGCTTCAGAAGGGAGAAAGAGCCCTACAAAAATAGGTTGCAGTGTAGGATGTTGCAAATTAGGTAGCCCTCCAATTAAGACATCTTCCAGCTCTAGTATAACCAGTGACCTCGTCTTGTCTTTTAGATTGACTGAAAGTTTCATCCCAGTACAGCAGTATACTTGCTTCAAAAATCATTCTTCTTTCTGTCAGAAAAAGGATGAAGTATATCAGATTACTTCTCAATAAACCTGCTCTTCTTTTATCAGGAGTGCATAAGAATGCTTGTGTAAATTTTCCAGCGCTGCAACAGGAGGTGATTCCAAGCAGTTCATTCCAAGCTAGAGCTGCCTGGTTTAGGTGCTCAGCACTTTCAATACCAGTGTCCACAAATAACTGAAAAGTCACAACTTCAGTACATCTGCACATGTTAATGAAGACACTTAGAAGAATTGTTAATTATAACAATTGAAATTTCAAAATAAACTTGGAATATAAATATGATCGCAGACTGTGAAAACAATCAAAAAGTTTTTCTGTGAGTGGAAGGGGTGAAAAAGCTTATTTCTTTTTCATTTTTGCTCTTTCCTGCTATCTATACCATGGCTTGCATGATGTATCTGTTTGATAGAAGACAATGTATGTGGTGTTTGGAGTTATACCTGTGAGGATTAGCCAACTGGCTGTTACCCAGTGAATTGGGATGCTCGAGAGTGCTGCCCTCTTTTCTTTTTTCTTACTACACTTTAGTTGGGACCTCTCTCCTATTACTAATTTCTGTTTAGCTTCTAGGATCCTATTTGAACCCTATCTCAAATTTGGTTAGTTTTTTTCCATTGAAATCAGAAGAGTTTCTGTGAAAAAGGGGGGAAAGAGAGGAATTGCCTGCTAGACAAAATATTTGCTTTTTGTTATAAAAGCAGAGAAGCAGAACAGTCTGTACCCATGCCTGACTGGAGTACAGGAGGTGTAATGCATGGTGGACACAATTAAAATAGATGCCACAATTGAAGTTTGTTTGTGTATGCTTCTAATGAGAAGGTTGGGAAAGTCTTCACTGTACTGAAAAGTTCACTTGAACTTTTCACTGTAAAAGAAGTGGAAAAGATGCTTTCTCCTCTCAGCTGCCACTGCACAGCTGGACTTACAATTAGTTACTGCATTATCCTTGCAAGGCTTTTTGCAAAGAATTTGGTATTGCCTGTGTTGAATTTTCAAAATCTACGGTAGAAGTCTTAAACAACCCATTTGTCTTCATATGATAATCTACAGAAAATAATAGTGCAGTAATATCACACACAGTTATGTTTCCTCCTTAATTTAAAATTTAATTAAAATTTAGTTCGCTCTCAATGTAAGAATTGTGTATTTATCTAGTACTTCTGTTTGCTTTCTGCAAATATTACTCCTTGTAATGCATCATTTCCAATTGGTTCAGAACAAGGACAGTCAGGGCTCGTGAGAAGCAGGTGGTGGGGCCTCCCCTGCACAGCCTGATGTATTTAGTACTGTTTTTTTTTCCTTTAAATAAACAAATGAAACATGATTCCATAAGGTGTGAACAGGAAATACAAAGATATATAAGAAGTGAATGATTAAAAACAGTGGATTAGAAAGGTGTTTTACTTCTGAAATTGATGGTCTTCTACTTATGCCCTGACTTCATGAAATCTATCCATCTAGTGGTTAGCTTGAGGTTTCAGTATGCTAATGAAATTATTTTTAGCCATGTGCAAAGGGAAACCCAGAAAAAATGGCTGTTTGCTCCAGTGAAATGGAAACATGAAAGTTCTGAGAATTATATCAGTTCTTGATAAGTTTTCTTTTAAATAGGTAACTTTTAAACCCAAACGTAAGTTTTAGAATACACTTCTAAAAGCCACATCTTTCAAAATGACAGCCTAAATGCCATGGATATTTCACTATGAGCATCTTTTAGCAGTTTGACAGAATGCAAGAATCAGCTTTTCTCATTGCTACTCTGATGGGGAATATGCATCCTAAATTTCCTCTGAGAACTGCTGTATTGTTGCACTCATAGTATGTGGCTAAGTTTAAAGGTCTGTTAGTGAGTCTTCAGCAACCTCCTTTCTCTTTCTCTTATAGGTGATTGTTTACAGTCTTCCATCATCATCATCATCATAATCATAATTTGTGTAGTCCTATGTAAACTTTAAAGCTGTGTCTCTTTGAATTTGGTTATATCTAGTTAAAACTGTCTGGGAGGGGGCTGGCTCTGTTTTTTTATTAGTTGCATCCCTTTGTGGTGGTACAGCTTCAGTGCAAGAGTGTAACAAATAGATGGGAAAGAGCTTCCTAAGGCATTTTTGTTTCAGCCTTTGGAGATCTGTCCTACAATGAATGCCAAAGCTGTGAACTTCTCAGTTACCTCATGCTCTGATGTAGTCATACTTGCTTTATGTGAAGAAAAATCCACGGCAAAACAGTCTCATCTTGGGTTTAGTTTAATTGTGCCATTCTGCATCTTTTGTGCTCTGTCACTTGTCTGCTTGCATCCTGCCCCTAACTGCACTCCAGACATTTCTGTTTGGGAGGAGGATGAGGCAGGATCTGACTTCATATTTCATATGTAGCAAAGCTGCATCCCCAGTTAAGCTGATTTCAAGACTCTATTTGACGAAGAAGAGACTGGCGTAATGTTATACTCTTCTCTGTTCACCCTCTTTCTTTTTCTGGAAAGATTATTATTCGGTTTTGTTCTGTAGTTTGCCCTTCGTTATCTTGTGTCTTCATTTTTCTCATGTTTCTCTTGTTTCATTTTTCTCTTTTGGTCATGTGTTCAGCCTTAAAAGCCCCTTAGTATTTTTTTCACTTAAGAAATTCTACAGTGCATCTTCAATACTGTGCCCCACTGCATACCTCAAATTCTGCTTTAATCTTGATGATGAATAACATGACAGATTGTTGGTAAGTAGGATGAAAATTGATAATGAGGAATGAAAATTGAGTTTACCATTTTTTATAGTTATATATTTTACTGTGAAGGAAATACCCATTCAGAAAATTAAATAAATAGAAAACAAAAGCTTTTTAATACAAAATTCCTCCCCACACTGAAGTGTCAGCTAGTAAAACTAGGCTATTTACTTGATGCCCAAGTCAATTGGAAAAAATCCACAATTTGAATAATTTTCAAATGGTAACTAGAAGGACTTAGATTTTTTTCTTACACAACACTTAATTAATCTCTGAGAATGTTTCATCATTTCTTTAACCAAGTCACTCTTCAGAATCATGGAGTAGTTTGGACTCTGCCTAGTGTATGCTGTTTTAATCCTTTAAAACTCACACATTATATTTTAATCTAATTTTTCTTTACAATTTACATCCCAGAGCCACATAATGAAAAATATTGTAAACATTTAGCGTGTCTCACTATGGAAAATAGAGATCAAGCTTGTGAGTGGATAATTGGCACAGACTTTTTGATTTATATGCTGTTCATTTCAATCTGCACAATTTTTAACCCTAAACTGTCTCAACACTAGCTGAATTTAAGGAGCCAAGCTTCTGCCTATCATGGAATTGTATACCTCGATTTCGAAGACATCAACAGATAGGACAAGATCACACAGTCTTAACTTGCACCAGGGGAGGTTTAGGTGGGACATGAGGTAGAAATTCTTCACAAAGAAGGTGATTGAGCACTGGAACAGGCTGCCCAGAGAGGTGATGGAGTCACTGTTCCCACAGGTATTTAAGGGATGGCTTGTTGTAGTGCTTAGTGCCATGGTCTGGTTGACAAGGTGGTGTTCAGTCATAGGTTGGACTTGGTGATCTCAAAGGTCTTTTCTAGCGTAGTTGTTTCTGTCACTCAGTGAACTGCTTCTTCAGTGAAAAAAGGAGAGGAGGGAGTTTGTTTGTTAGACATATCCATAAGCCACTTCACACTCCCTTGTTTTTGTCCTTTCTTTTATAGTGTGGCCTCTTCCTTGAAGTAGTCTCTTCATTCCTTGTGACAACTCCTGTGGGTTGAAAAAGTCTGTTTAGGCTATGTATTGCACTCCCCTCCTGCTCTCCACCCATTTCCTTCTTATTTCTTGTTATTTTTTCTTTTATTTTTCTAGTTTAGTTTATTTTTCTAACATTTAAATTCTAGTGGGACTTTCTTCCATCTTTCCCATCCCTGCATACCTCCATTCCTCACTGTCCCCTCTTGTCATGAGGTTTTAAAATGTTTCTTGGGCTAAGCTGAAGTGAATACTGTTACTTCACTTTTTTCCCTAAGGAAAGAGTTGTCCAACAAACAGTCACAGCAGGACTCCAGGTTAGAGCTGCAGAATAGCATTTGTGTGCGGGCTTTTTCAGGCTTGGTGAGGGTCTGGCAGCAAAATAAATTGTCTCTGATTTGAGGAAATTGCTTGCACTGACTTCAGTCTCTAGGAAGGACCTTGAAAACTGCCCCATCCGAATGAGGCTTTTGCACTGCAGTTTGTTAATGCAGTTTGCCTAATCCTTATCTTATGGCATAGCTGAATCACTGTTACTAATGGTTCCACTTCAGTTTGATAAAGTCAGTCATTCCCATCCAATACATTTTGAAAACTTCAGACAAGATGCTTTTGTACAAAAAGAGATTATGTTTAACAGACTGTTTAGAGGTCTTTGTAGGGAACTTCAGACACCAGAGCCATGAGGTGTTGGACTGGAAATGTGGATGTAAAACCATGTAACTAAACACTGTGCTACAAAATAGCTGAAACACTATTGTGCTGTGGGGAAGTACCACAGGCAGCATTTATTATAATACAATGTGTATAGAAGGGACTCCAGATTTGAGCAGCTTTGTCCCATGAGAGGTTTATGCTGACAAGGTAATTCCAGTAGTGCCATTCCAAGGACTGCTGGGTGAATTGGAGGCCCAGGTATTTTGGGTTCCTGTTAGGTGATGTAAGTCTGATTATGAGTGATTTTCTGTCAGAATACATGCTTTTCTATCCACTGGAAGGAATAGTCTGTGTTCAATCATACTTCCTGAAATATAATTGTTTACTTTGTCTTTACATTTTCCCCTCTTATTTTGTATTGTGCTTGCTTTTATTTCTCTGCAGTGTTCCTGAGAGAGCTGCACAGCTGCTTTTAAAGCAGTTCACAGTGTAATAAAAAAAATATTTAAAAATCTTTGAAGAAAGATGAATGTTGTAAGGGAAATTGTATGTTTACTTATTTACACTTACCAAATTCTCAGTTTGGAGAATTATCCATGCAAAGGAATCCTTTCATGTTAGATGAGTATTGGAGGTTGATGTGTGCTTGTTTCTGTGAGAAGCAAAAGCAGTGTAGATTGACCCCTGAACTACTGATTGACTGAACTACTTAAGAGGTTTGTATTGATTGTGAAGGAATTAATATTTAACCCAGAGTTTCCTTCCAGATGAATACAAATTTCTAGTCTAACATATTTCTGTGTTCAGAGGTTATAAATATCAAAAGCAGAGTTACAGATCACCAGCTTTTTCTTTATTTGTTTCAAATCTCCTTTTGAAAATATATGTAATGGGAGGGAAGAAAAGAAACTGTTTATAACCATGAATAAAGCCACTGCTGTGCATGGTGTCATCATAAAGCCAGTGTGTCATTTAAGTTGCACTTAAAACCTATTTTTAAGTCTGAACTACTGCAGAGACCTTGTGGTGACCTTACAGAACTTTACTACAGAGGAGTGTGACTTTGGCCGACTGTTAGAGCACAGCCTGCACTAGGTGGTTTCCAGTTTTTCTTTATCTCAGCAGCACACACCTAGTTTCTCATCAATTTCTTCAGATGAAGTCTGTTTCATAACAGTCAATGCAAAGATACGTTGGTCATATATATCAGGCCTTATGTATTTTCAAGGTGGCAGTCTCAGGGTGGAATAGGAACTTGATTTAGAGGTTCTTGCTGACTTCCAACTTATAAAATACACACAATCCTTGCTTTTTGCTTTCTTTTTGCTTGCTTTGGAGGCTAAGATATATTACCAGAAACAAGACACTAATATTGCCACAATTACAGAATCTGCTGTTCTGTCAAAGCATTTTCCAACCCCAAATATATCTCTTGTATGACCTTTTGTCTCAGCTGAAGCTCTGCTCCAGAAAAATGCTGAAGATAGTGAGAGGTGCCTACAATATAGAAGAAATACTGTAGGAGGTAGCCTGTGGCTGCCCAGGTGAGGAACTGAACAAAGCCAGCCTCATCCTGTATTTATGGGTCTCCCAGTGCCTGTCTTGCAAACAGATCATCTGAAAGAGCTCATCTTTGCTTCTCTGCTCATTATAATAGTGTGTATGGAAATAAGAGGTGTGACTGTCTGAAGGTAAAAGGAAGTATTTTGTACCTGAAACGTTGGGAAATTGTCCTTCCTCTTGTGCATTACCCAAGAGATGATTCTAGACTTGGCTTGATCTAAGTCTTGTTAATGTAAGTTTAAAGTTTGGCTGTAGTGGTAAGAAAAATTATGTTAAACCAGCACATTTTTCTTAGTTGTTCGGCTCTTTGGTTTTGAGATGTATCTGCTGGCTTTGCCAATAAAGGTACAGGTTTACAATTCTTAGTTTGAAGAAGAATGAGGTTCTGTTGTGTCACTGTATTGTTCAGCAAATTCCAGCTTAGGTGTGATTTGCTGCTTCTCTCCTACATGTGATAATGAAAGAGGAAGAAAGGAGAGCATAGCTTTATTTTATGATCTTATATTGAGTTTGAAGCGCTGTCAGTGACATCATCATTTGATTTTAAAGGTATCACAGTGAAAAAGTAAATATTGGAAATGTATAAAGCTCTTTTTCAGCCACTTTTGAAAACTTGAGCTTCATGTTAAAGGCAGTTAAGTATTTTTTCCTGTAAAGACATTATCTGTTCTTTGTTTACACAGTTAAAGTAAAAGAAAACACATAAATCAGATGGACTGTTTGTTCTCAATTTGGGGTTTTTTGTCCTCTTTTAAGTATGTGCAATCTCTCCCACCCCTCCCAGCCAAGTCCTGTCTCCACCCAAGTGCATTTCCTGAGTGGATTTCTCATGGAGACAGAATTGAAGAGCTGTATGATAGCATTTCTATATTTAAATTAGATGGAGCAGAATAGGCTGAGTAATTTACTTAATCATTGCTCATGCTCTAATTTCCTTGGATGTGATTTTTTGCGGTACAGTCTTATCTTTGGCTTTCTAGGCGGTAGCCAAGTCTGCCATTTGGCATACTGTCAGAGAGTTGGGTGCACTTTTCTTCTTGATGAAATATCAGGGGATTCTTTGATAGAGCAAATTCTGCACACAGAACTTTTCAAGCATGATAAATTGATTTAGGTGGGAATGTGACAGAAAAATATATGCCTCCAAAATAAAGAGCTGGAGTAAAATAAAGCATAGTTGATTAGAGCTATGCAGGAACATTCTGAAGATGGTAAATAGGAAATAAATGGAAAAGATGCAGATTCATCTGCAGTTACATAAACTGTACCTATTCTGGGATCAGGATTCAGCAATTTTTGTACAGGCATTTCCTGTATTTTTTTTTATCTGAACATGACTAAAGTGACAAACTAAAGAAGTGCTTCACTTCTGCTTTTTCAGACCTTGTCTATCACATTTTAATGACTTGATAGACTGACATATACAAAACAGTCTGTTTCTGTTCAGTAAGTTGTGCTGAGATGTTCACATAGCTTATTTTCTGTTTCTCCACAAAATATGTTTTTGCTATTGTAGCATTATATTTTCCTAATATGTCTTTATACTTTCCTTCAGAAGTACATAAGTTCTGTTCTCTTACCTATACTGTTGTTGATAGCAAATGTTTATATTCCGTTAATGACAAAGGCAGACATTTAGCAATAGGCAAGATACTTGGTGTTCTAGAGTGAAGCATCAGCTACAAACAGTGATTTTTTTATCTAGTATTAAACAGCCATGGGTTAGGTTCTTTTTATGATAGCCAGTTAAGTACATTGACCTGAAATGTATGGAAATTTTCTGATTGAGCTTGCTTAGAAGAAATACACTTGGTAATTTGTAAACATACTAAGAAGACAGTATCTGAAGTGAGAATTAGGCCGAGTCTGCTGGGGGTCTCAGCACACACTATTAGGAAAAAGCAAAGGTGCTGTTTGTTTTCCCCTTTGTAACAAGATTGGGATAAAAATTAACTGTCAGTATGATAATCAGTCTGGGGTGGGTTTTTTTGTAAAAATCTGTAAGAACATTAGGCACTTTCTGTTGGATAACACAAACGGATTGCAGGCAGATGACCTGAGAATTTACCCGTCAGTTCAGTGAAGAGCAGAGTATCAGAGTAAAGACAAAAGTTTGGATTTTGAGACAGCAATCTGTGCTTGATTTGATGAGTGAAAAGAGGGTCCAAAAATCTTCATGAGCTCTTTCATTCAGGGGCTTCTCTCCTTATTGTTCTGGAGAAAAGAGAAGAAACAGTGCACCATGGGAGTGGCACACCCTTGTGAGTAATGCTCACGGGGGAGGTGGTTCACTGCCAGCTTAGAGGAAGGACAGAGTTGTACTGAGAGCATCAGTGATCAATTATTTATTGTCATAAAATAAAACACAGAAGCTGGCTCACATTGTCAAGCTACAGCATATATTCCCCAAGAGAAACCCTTGCAGAAATATTCGCAGCTAGTACAGGAGTATTGCAAAACTCAGGCAATAGTCACAATAAGAGCATCTGATGAAATAATTACACAAGGTTTTGAAAAATGTGTGGAAAAGTCACCTTGATGTTTGGCTTTGGACTTCTATACCTGAAATTAATTATTTTGTGTTCGTCCCAAGTTTGTGAGTAAGGCAGGCTTTGCTTTGTAACCTTCTATGTTGCTGGTTAGGGGTAGGCAGAACAGGAGCCCACAGAAATGGTGAAAAATGGCACTGTGATTGAGATTGTGAATAGGGGAGAAAGAGAACTAGAAAAGAAAGATCATGTATTGAACCAAGCACCTTTTGAAGTCTACAAAACTGTCCCCAGTATTACAAGACTCCTAATTCCCTGTATCTGGCCACAGATTCCTAGTATCTGTAGATTCACCGTGGCATGGGGAAGCATCAGAAGCTCGAGTCCCTCGTGCTACTAACTGTCACTGCCTGGGTCCTTACTGCACAGCCTTTGCTGACCAGCTGCAGAACTGGTGCCCTTGGGGGAGTATTTGGTATAGAACCTGTATTCAAATCTTTGTACCCAGGGGGTGTCCCCTTAATCAGTCCTGTGTCTTTCCTTTTACAGTGCTGGGGGTTTGGTACACAATGAACATGGACAACAAAGCCTCATCTATATTCTTATGTGTACCTTGCTTATTCTGGAATGTTTGGAAACAGGTATTAGCTCTTCACTACTTGCAGCAGAAGAAAAGGGATTAACCACAAAGACCAAAGACATATTTTATATACCTTGTTTATGCTAGAAGCTTTTTTCAGGAATTTAGAAATAGCTTGCATCAGAATTATAGTAATTGCCTTTCTAAACATTAGCATGTAAAAATATACTTAATTATGTTCACAGAGTTGAAGAAAACTATTGTAGTCATGAAACTGCAGCTAACTATAAATAAAGTGTTCATTTGAGCATGCAAAGAAACACACTGAAAAACCTGACAACGAGTGGCCTTAGAAACCATTCCTTCACAGCTCCTTCCCAGTAGGGCAAGTGGGTGATTCTGTTTCTTCCTTTTCTCTTCTCCCCAACTGTTTCTTGTCAGCAGTCTTCTTTGCTTTAAGCCATAGTAGTAGCTGAAAAGGTCAAAACATGTTAATTCTCACCACTGCATGGGTGTGGGGCATTCAGCAACTGGAAAAAAAATACTGTCTTTATTACTCATGCTGTCAGATTAGATGTAGGAATTGTCCGTTATTTAAGCTGTTGCATGATGGAGTTTATAAATTGGTAGAAATCTGAAGACAGAATGAATAGGTCATTGAATGTAGCTTTAGAAACTGCTGTCATGTTGGATTTACAAAACTTGAAGACTTCTGGTAATAAACAAGCATATGATGATTTAATAATTGTTTCTGTCTTTCATAAGGAAAGCCTTTCCAGACATCAAACCACCTGTGGAATTCATTTTCAAAAGCCTTTTGTAAATATCTAGTCTGTTAATCTTCAGCATGATTTTAAATGCCACCTATGAATATCATTTAACTTACTGAATTTTATTTTCATTTACAGACAGTTATGGTAACAAGATATAGGTCTCATTATCTCAGCTTTCAGCGATCTCATGCCTGGAACTTTATTATTCCATCTGATACTGGCAAATCTTTATGCAATTACTTAGGTCTGTCTTTGCATACTTAGGTTTCCCAGCAAACAGTGTTTCCCTGACTCCTTGAAATAGGTTTCCCTTGACATTTAGTTTGGCTGATGAGGTGACACAAGTTTAGGCATAAATTATACCTTTTATGTCAGCCCACACCCACTGAGATATCCTCATGAGAGACCATGTGTAGGCAGTGGTACCAGCCCTCCCTCCAGAGATACCCAGATATAGAAGAAAGTTTCATTTATGCATACATATGAGGAGTATGAACATTCTGAGCTTTCTGAGGGCCTCGAATTAATTCCTCTTCAGGTAATGCTGCTTGAACTCCTTCACCAGCAACACTGCTCACAGGGTTTGCTGTATCAGATTCATAAGTGGACCTATCCCAGGGCAGGTGGGACCTTCATGCAGAAGGTGACGAGGTGGAGATCCTTGGGAGCGATACCGAAATCCTGCGTTACCCGTCAGGAGTCTGTGCTTTTGTTCCTGGTGAACTTTGGTGTCCTCAGCCTGAGGTGTGCCTGAATGGGATTAGATGCCTCCTCTAAAGTTATGTATTTAATTCTGACTTACTCTACCTGTAGGTTTTTTCTGAAGATGGGCCCTCATGTCTTTTGGAAATTGTATGCTGTGTTCTATGTTTTGTCTCATAAGAATAATCAGGAAAAATATTAGAGAATTAATCAGAAAAAAAAATGCCATGCAATGTATGATGGCTTCCCACAGTTTAAGTTCCTTATAGAAATGGCTTAAATGTAGAATAGTAATGTATTTATTGGAAAATGCTGTTTTGGGGAAAACAGAACAAAAAAATTACTATCAGCTGAATGATGAAGAAGAAGAAGAGAAAAATACCCCATGCAATTTGTTTTTATTTTGTTGCAAATGAAACATTCCAATATTCCATCTAAAAATCACATTTCAAGACCAAACTCAGTAGAGGGTGGAACAAAATATTTATCTACTGTAAGAATAAAATGTTATTTCAACCCCTTGGGACACACTTTTGTTTGTTGGGGTGGGGTTTTTTGGGTGGGTTTTTTGTGTTTTGTTTGTTTTGGGTTTTTTTCATTTTTCCCTTGGTTTATATGTGTGATTTACTAGTTGAACTGAGAAAATAATTCTTTCTTATGTTCTTCCTCTCCTTGAGTTTCAGGCATGGGACTGGGTGCAGAATAAGGGAAACTGAATGGTTTGAGAAAAAAAATAGGAGAGTTTTATCCTCAAATCAAATAGCATTTGTTTTGTGTGACTGACCAGGGATATAACATAGATTTGCTTCTATGAGTATTCAGCTGGATTATGGGTGAGATTTAAATAATATGTTACTAAGCTTTAGGATGTAATAGCTTGCTAAAAATAGGATTGGATTATTAAGATTAATGTAATCTTTGTAGCTTTTGTTATTATTTAGAATGCAAGACATTAGTCTTTACTGCTAGAATTGATGATATTTTCATTTCTATTTCCAAGAAAAATAAATGTATGAAGGATAATTCAAGCATTGTCAAAATTCAGCAGGCAACATTTTAAAAGGGAATACATCCAAACAACTCCATAGAGCAAAGGATAAAAATTTTAAATTAAATTTGTGCTATTGCACTAAAATTGTACTGTCTCTATTATGATGTATGCTTAGTTGAAAACTGCATGAATTTCAGCTGGTTGATTGTTCATGTTGAGCTCACTGCACACCCAAAGGACTGTATGATGAATTTTATTTATGCTAAACGTCAGAATCCCTATTGCACAAGCTTGTTTTCTGAAAGTTCTGAAAGGGAATTATAATTGTTTATTCTTAATCATGACAGTAACATAGTATGATTGGAAGCAAAAATGTGTTTCTTATTCATTGAATGATTTGTATTTGATAAAAGGACAATTTTTTTCCCTTTGGTGTTATTTTTGTAGCTTCTGTGAGTTTCTAAAGCCTTAGACAGAGCTTTGAACCTAGCTGATCATGTCATCAGCACTCACTGAAGAAAAATACCAGTTGCTGACATCAGTTACAATTACGTAGCTTATGGTGGTAAAAATGATGTTATTTTTACAGTTACAAAGTTTAATCTGCTGATACAGTTTTTGTATGAGGATATACATAATATGAGGTGTTTGGTCTATGTGATTCATGGCCTTGTAGTTTCTAAATACAAAACTTAGTGCCTTGGCTTTAAATGTTTAGAGTTTTCACTCTACATCCTGTATATTTCAAATCTGACACCAAAACTGTTGTACATGATTTTAATGAATTCCTAGTTCATCTCCATTCCTGTAATAATACAGCTTTCTAGCTTGGATTCAGATGAGTAGTATAATTTCAAATGAGCTTTAAAACAATCTTTATGGCAAATCACATGGCTAAGTAAAATATTGATTTATTAGAACCCTTAAAGTCATGCTTTGGGAAAGATGAAAGAGTTTAGCACAAGTTTGGATGAAATAAAAGCAGTGTGTGCTCCAGTCAAGGAAGCAGGCCTTGTAGTGTTAAGAGTAAAGACATGTTTGATTGTCTCATATCTCATGTGTGCATGAGAAACACAAGGCAGGAGACACACAGATACAAATAACACTTATTTCCTTGAATGGCTTTATACATCTGTACTGATGGAGTGTGCCATTGCTGTCTTTCAGAAATATCGACAGTATATGTCTGGACTTCTCACTCCTCCTTATGGTGTTATGGAAACTGGCTCCAACAATGACAGTAAGTATAAGAAAATAGATACCAGGTGGTGGGCAGGCAAGTGAGAAAAGGAAAAGAAGGGGAAGATGGAGATTCCTGGTTTTGGGTATTGAACTATAAAGATTTGATTCAGTTTGGTGTTACAACTGCAGTAATACTGCATGTAATAGAAGACACTTTGGAACTTTCCCAACTCCCTTCCCAGCTGTATACAAGTGTACACAAAGCTGTACAAAAATCTGCACTATGACCCAGGCCTGTTGATTAAAACATCCTGGATGATGTCCTGTAGCATTTTACTACTTGTGTTACATGAACCATGGAACATGGCCATGAGTCCTGCTGATAAAATAAATATAACAAACTATCTCAGTTCTTCGTTAGTTAGTATGGGCTGTTAGAACTTGCTGGAGAATCTAGGTTAGTGTTTGAGCTTGCAGTAAACATGCTGCTCTCTGACCTTTGTTACATAGCTAAATAATTTTGGTGTGTCTCTGCCTCATGAGGACCTTTCAAGCTGTGGGTTTACGGCTGTAGACAGGAATCCAAGGGCAGCCTTTGTAATTCATCACTTATGTAAATCGAAGCACTTTTATTTATTTACCAGGAATTATCTCAGTGCCAAGCAGGACAATATCTGATGGCTAGCACTTGCATCTGCAAATTTTGTCTCCTGTGTTAGGTGTTCAATATGTTTTCTTTGCAGGATAATAGTATAGCATAGCACAGCAATGTTGATTAGTGCAAACTCAATGTCACATTTGACTGCCAGGTACTGAGACACAGATAATGTTAAATGAAAAAGTCTAAATAACTCCTGTATACATGCTTCAGATATTAAGTTTTGAAAAAGTACTGTGCTTAGCAAGCTGTTTAAAATATTGACCCAAGTTAGCTTTTTTGGGGTTTTTGTGTTCACTAGGGGAAACTTTTTTCTGAATAAATGTTTAGCTCTTTAAAAGTTGCAGATTAATGTGTATGTTATCAAAGTATTGAATCCTCAAATTCCCTATTCTACTGATAGATATTTTCACTGTCACTCAAAGAATGTACAGTATGTATTTATTTTCTGTATTCTTTTTTTAGGAATGCCAGATAAAGACAGTATGTCAAGCAGTGCTCTTTGCCAAGTTCCAAAAAATTGTAATAAGGTAATCACACACAGTTTTGCCCTATTTTTGCTGGAAGGGGAGGAATTTGGTTATGAAAAATGTAAAATATTTCAGCATTCATTTGAAAATAACTGAGTGCAAATGGAAAGCATGTGTTTGATGCATTTGAGTACAGTATACAAATTATAAGTGTGCCTTAGACATTGTATCATTTAACAGAAGAAAGCAGTTGGTTCAAGATTATTACAAAGTGTACTGCTGTTGAAGTTTTGTGTTACAATCTGGTTTCTTGGTCTTTGTTGGAAAAGAGCTGAGGATAAGGAAGAAAAGCAGAACTATGATAAGACCAGTGGATAACCAGTGGATCATAAAATTCATTATTAAATACTATTTTAAGGCTTACCTGGGTCTGAACTGATGCATTATTCTGGCCTTTGCTCAGGGTGAATTTTCTCCTGCGTTCAGAGAGCAGCTTTACATCCCAGTTCCCCTTTGTAAAACAGTTCTGTGCCTTCAGCCTCTCCAGATGAGGACCCACATGAAAGAACTCATGAATATTTCTGCGCCAGTTTCAATAGTGGGGTAGAGTATATATATAGAATAATAATAGGAAGAAATAATGTCAGGCGTTGCTGTAAAGGTTGATAACTTCTGGAATTTCTGTGTGGCAGGAGTAGAAAAGTTACAGTAGTAAACAGATGCTCAGATGCCTTCTTTCTGGACATGGGAGTGTAATTGGATGTGTTTGTGTGATGGCTTTAAAAGGTTAAAGGTATTTTTGTTGCACAAAAAGCATCTCTTGACAGCAGATGAAGACAAAGAATATTTTAGTGTGTTTCCTTAATGCAAAAATAACTACTTCAACCTCTCCCTGTCTGTCTTGCTTCCTCAAGGGTACTGACCTTTTTTAATTGTCACATTCAGGTTTTATTTAATGTATACATGTAACAGTATGTGGTTCCTTTCCCTAGGGCCTTATTCACTAGCTATGCTACTTCTGGACACAACCTGATCCTGTAGGAACATAAATATTTTTCCATGCACTGAGTAATTGTTCTTAGATACTTAGTACCTTGGATTCTGTAAGAATTTTATGTAACAGTTCTGAATTATGTCTAAGTTCTTTTTTAGATTATTGGCATTTCAGTGGTACACTTGGAGTTAAGTCAGGTCAGGGGTCTTCCTTGATTTCTCAAGGAAAGCACCAGGTGCAGAATTCAAACTGTAAGATGATTTTGTGTTTTCTGAAGCAGATAGAAGTAAGTTCTGTCTCCCCTAGAAGGTAATATCCCCCCAGTAATGGGAAATGATGCTCAGCTAAGGGTGGTAAACACTCTCTGGTACAGAGTATCTTAGAAATTGAGCAAAATTTAATGATTAACACCTTTGCCAATAGCTGGGCTTTTCTAGCACAACAGGACTCTTCCTGCACAAAATCATTTCTTGGGTAGGAGACAAAACTTGGCTAGAGCAGGCTCAAACTGCTCAGTGACTTTTACAAGAACAAAGTCCTTTGCAAACCATATTATCTTCCATTCCAAGCTGTGTATAAACAGACATTATTCTCCCTCCCACACGTTTCTCTGGAGAGAAGCTGAGTGATTAAATACATGACAAATACTTGTCACCTTGTATCATCCTGGAGGTGCTCAGGCAGTCCCATGGCAAATGTGGCAGAAGAAGCTACACAGCAAAGAAATGGTGCATGAATTCTTTGTTTTCTTCATATGACCACAGCTCTCTTTAATTGTGTTCAGTGAAAGGTACATGCAACAGAGGTAAATACCCAAGTATTTTGTTTACTGCATGCAAACCTCATTCCTGCAGTTTAAAACTGATCATCTGTTACAATGCTTCACAAAATGTCTGTCACCCTTCATGCCCTGCAGTCTGCTGAGCCATCAGGGAGTTACTGGAATTCCAGGGCTAAATTCTCAGAGTGGTTGCCAGCTTTTCAAAACAAAAAATCAAGATACCGGAAAACAGTGGTGTATTTCTAGATTTTACATATTTGGTTTATTTTTAGGATGATGCATGACTCCCAAAATGGCTAGTGCATCAGGGAAGGGCATGCATCCAGGGAAGGAGAAGTGTTTCCAGGACATCTTTGGACTGCTTTAGATGGCCAGAATGATACCTGTGAGTCAGGCAGCAAGTACAGATCAGGGAGGTCTGCAGACTATGCTATAGTGTCCAGAAAAAGACTGAGGGGCCTTCTGAGATTCAGAGACAGTTCCTCAAAATCTTTCATATGGTAAGAGGCCATTACACTCTTCGAGAGATAACATCTTCAGTAGTTTTGATCATGATGCATTTATTTCAAGGTGTGTATGTATTATTTTAATTTTCCAGGGAAGTTTATAACTTTCAATAATTTGCTTCAGATGAAATATGATGTATTCTACTCTGGAAATATGAAATGCATGTTTTTCTTTTCTAGCCTGTGGTGAGTCTTTTACAAGTACTCTAATAGATGTTTTTCCATAATTGCTAATTATTTGAGTTTCATCTTCATGGCTTAATTTTTTTCTCCTGTCACATCTAGTAGTTTTTGATGAGTAACATAAGATTTTTCTTTTAATACATGCTTTGGAATTTCCTCACCATATGGGGATGTTTGGTTTTTCTAGTTCATTAAAATCTACAAAAAAAAAAAATTCTATTAGGAGAAAGCAACAAAGAGATTCTTTTTACCAAATGTGAATTCATTTGCATTTGGGGTTACATTATTGCACATCATTTAATGCAATATAGCAGTTAAATTGAGCATAAAATACTGAGAGGGAGAATATTACTTTCCCCAGTTATATTTTGGGGAATGGAAACAAAGTCAATTTAATGCTGGCTTACATAAGGGAAAATGACAGAGTGTCAGTCTTTTTAACTAGGACAGACCAATATCTGTACACTGGGCTCGCTCACTCTAGTTTTTGAAAATTCCTGTGGGGTAGAGTTGCATATGTGAGATGAATGTAGCCCTAAAGCCAAAATTACAAAATCAATAATAATTTCAAATACGTTTTTGGAAAAGATACAGAAGAGTACTTAGAACGCAGGGGAGGTTGGGTTCCAGCATGCAGACAGAATAGTTAGAGGTCCTGGTTCCATATATTACCAGCAGAGCTGGCAGCAGGGTTGCATGATGCTTCCCACTACAGGGCACTCTTTTTACAATTTGGCCACTTTTTCACTGTTTATGCTGAACTCACCATGCTGAGACTATGCTCCTGGCTGATTTTTAAATTGAAATGGATCAAACCTGTCGGACATTGAGCTGGAGGAAAATACATAGCACATACTAAATAGCTTTTCCAGTTATCCACTGGGAATCCTGTCCTTTGACTGGAAGCTTGACTTTTGGGGCTTATTCGTGCAGTAAGGAGTACCATTTGTGAGCCCCTAGAAAATAACTATTGTTAAATGTTGAAAAAATGTCAGTTGAAACTGGCTCACCAGAGGCTTGGTGCAGTTTCACTGCCAACTTGTGCACTCAGGCTGTGGGCATTTTATGTGCAGAATTCCCACACTGTTTGTCTTTGCTGCTGGGTTGCTTGGGCTTCCCTGTCTCAATGCTTAACCGTGTGGGTTTCTCCCAAGGGCTTCTTTTAGTTGCTAGAGCAGTATTCTGACTGTTACAAAGCCAGACACTGATTGAAAGCCAGAGTTGTCTCCTCTGTTCTTTTAGACCCTTTTCTGGTACCCAGGTAGGAACAAGAAATAGCTCATCTGCTCTGGAGATATAAATAGTTTTGGAAGAAGAGGGTACTGGAGGAATGAGTTGTGGAGACAAAGGGATTAATGTGGGTAAGAACAGAGAACAGCCCCATTGGAGAGCATGAATCTCCACTCTCTTGTGGACTGTGGTGCTGAATGCTATTTTCTGCTATTAGCAAGTGTATTTAACTCCTTTGCAAACTGTGGATGCCTGAAAGCATAGAAATGATACACAGAAAGAAGAGAAACTTACGATTTGTAAGTTATTTATTCAAGCAATAAATAGTAAAAATATCCTAACCCCGTTAATGATCCAAGATAAAGTTTTATATTCTTTTCCATAATTGAATCTCCATATTGCAGTTTGCTGAAAGAACCCCCACATCCTTAAGATGCCACACAAAATTCTGCTTGAAAGGAAGGCTACAAAATTAAGTTCTCAAAAGCAGATTATTTCAATAACAGGAGCTGACTGGTGTTAATGAAGTCCTCTTATCATATCTGTTGTGGTGCAGACTTTGATTGCCTGCTTACATATATTTTTTCTGTGACACGCTGCAATAAAGTGTCGTACCTCAAAAACCATGCTACCTTTCTTTTTGTACAGCTTCATCTCAGTGTCTGTTTAAAATGTACATAAGTTTGCTCCTTCTTCGTTGAAAGCATAGATCCTGTAAGGGGGAAAGTGCTTTTCATCTCCTTTGTGCTGAGGAATTCATGCTGAACACAGAAGACAAAGCAGATTAAGTTGTGCAAATTCATACAGTAATTCTTGCTATTGGGTGAAGACTATCTATTCTTCTCTGAAATCTTTCATGCTGAATTTCCATTATGTTCCCTATATTGTCTTCAGGATTTTATCATGATATCGAGTTGCAGGAGCTCCCCCTTGTGCACGAAGTCATATTCGAAAAACATGAATTGAGTTTGTGAAGCTTACAGGTTGAAAAATCCCCTTTATGTTTTTCATGTAATGTCTCCAAATCCGCTAGACTGGAAGCTTATTGGAAGTGATTTATTTTAAGGTATTTTGTGTGCCAAGGCTCCTGTAAATTGTGCTGCAGTACTTCTGTGAAAGACATGTTTTCATCTATCTTCTTTCTTGGCTAATTTGATGTGGTAAAATATAGATTCCTTTCCTTTACTGAATTTTCAATAAGATGTAGGTACCGTGTTGATTTTTATGTATTTAAATAGTTCGGGTGACTGTGAAAACAGTATTTTCTTTTTTATTAACTCTAAATGCATTTAATGCAATTATATTGGAAAGATCTTGTAGTGGACAGAGAAGGACATAATCAAGAGTTAGTCCTCAAAGTATTGCAATTTCAACATTGAAATGAATAAATGAATATTCATTTATTTCGATTTTCAAGCACTTAAATCTGTTTCTGGTCATTTGAAGGTATGCTGTTTATAAGCATGACATGGCAATTCACAAGGTTCACCCTTAAAAAACCCACACAAGGCACCAGTAATAATCATGTTATTCACCATATTAGCTACTGTAGCAACAAACACAATCATTTTATTTCTGATTTCCCTATATTTCAGTTTACTTTTCCCAGGTGTCTGTTGTCAAAAGGAAAGCTTCTCTTTTAAGATATTCAGTATATTGTCAAATGTGGACTTTGATAGAGCATTAGCAGAATTCTAAGGGAAATGTTTCACATGCTCATGAAATTGTGAGAAAAAAAAAAGAGGCAGTGTTCTATCAAAGTGCAATTACATGGTGTTTGTTTGAAAGTTGTAGCATCTCCAACATACACATGAAAACTGTGTTAAAGGATGAGTTATTTTCTATGTGGAGGGTTTATGTAGCTGCCCAGTGATACATGTGCATTAATTTCTATTCTCACTCGGGTTCTGCACTGGCCAGTTCTCCTATACAATATTTGCATTGGATTAAAAAATAATTCCCTTTCGTTTTCTGTTTTTGAACTGATTGCATGAAAGCACTACATGCAAATATTTCTAAATAACATCTTAGTGCGGTCCTAACTGTGCCTATTAATTTTAGGGGCTAGTCTGATATTTTGGCACCAGTTTCATATATATGAAAATAATTTGCCTTGAGGTCTGTTCAAGTTCTTCATTTTGCTCTAAGTGAATGTGCTTAGGGTTCAGTTATTATCACAGCCTGTAACAATTTGGCTAGTGCAGAGGCTCTGCATGTAGACCCTGGCAATGAGTCACATGATGACAGCTTATGGCAGGGGAGATACAAGTGTGAGATGAGCAGGAGTCTATGAAAAATACGTTTTTCATATGTTAGTAAGGAACTTCATCATGAAAAATGTGAAGGTCTTTGTATGTCAGCAGAGCTCTTTAATGTAAACAAAATTGTTAGTAAGTCCTTAGTAGACCTTGCATAAACTAAATTGTTGCAGAACTGCCAGGGAAGGTTGGGTATCTCCAGTTTATGCCAAGTAGATGATATACAGCTGTAGATTTTCCTTTCTGAATGTCTTGGGAATAGCAATACCGCAAAGGAAAGCTTGCAATACCCCATCTTCTTTTACATGAATCAGCTCCCTGATAACCTATGAAATACCTATGATCCATGGTTTCATTGTGTACCCTGAATTCTGTGTGTCCTAATGGCAATTTCTACTGGAAATGGTTTCTTCTGCCGTGTCTAATCATATGACTGAGCAGACCAATACAGAACAAGCCATTGTAGCCCTGGTATGAAACCTGCAGATTTGGGAAGTGGTTCTCATTTGATCTAGTACTATACAGGAACGAGTAGCATTGCACTGTGGACAAAGAGAAGAGAATCCTTGGTCGACATTGCTATGTATTACCTGTGTACATGTCAAGATAACTTAGTTCTCTTCAGTGCATATTTGATTCATTTCAAGGATTCCTGAAGTCTTTTCATGAATTTGGATGAGAAAGATACGGTCTTTCTGTCTGTTTCTTTCATTGAGGAGTTTTCATTGTGGTGGTTCTAATGATAAATAGAGCCGCCTACAATGACAGTGAGAGCAGTAAGATATGGAGGCAAGACTTCTCTTGGTGGATGAATTAAACTTTTTGGAAATAAGGGCAGAATTTTTCAAGCTACAGGACCTAAAAGAATACTCTATTTTAAATTCTATCCTTGTTTTCTAAGAGTAGTAACATAGGAGTACTAAATGTATGTAGGGTGTTTCAGTTTTACAATATAAGCAAGTTGCCACATTTATCTCTTGAAAGAAGATGAATAATGGGAGAAAGAGTGACTAGTAACAACAATAACATAGTACAATTGAGTTGTCAGCACCTAAAGAGGAAGCCTTTCTTTCCTGTCACAGCTGTAAAACATTGCAGAGGCAGCTACTGCCCTTGACTCAGGAATGGAACACTGAGTTTGGACAAGTGTGTCTGCATTTGTACCCTGCTTTGAGAGCTGCAATGACTTTTTGAGTCAGTGAAACTACTTGCAAGATCCAAGTCAGGGTAGGTTTTATCATGAGGGAGGAGTGAAAGCTGAAAAATGAGAGTTATGAGAGAGACTTCCTCTGTTACCAGCAGAATAATCCATATACTCAAGTCAATGCTAGACCTAACCTGTATGAGTTTTTAGTTTCATGACTTTTACATCTGAATATTAATACATATGATCTCCACAGTATTTTTTTGAATGCAAAGTCCCCTTAAAGTGTTGTTGTTGTTATTTTGATGCTCTCCACCTAGTTGCCTTTAATTTTTATTCTTATTTTTATTCAGACTTTATTGCAGTTTGTGTGCATTTTAAAGCCCAGAAATTCATGTTTGTTTTGGGAGCAAAGCAGGGATGGAGTCCTCTGCTAGAAAGAACTTCCAGTCAGAGAAAAAAGCAGAGTGACTGTCAGACAGAAAGATGCTGGTTTACTTTGAACATCATAAGGCATGAGATTCATGTTTTTTTCATATGTTTCTAATGGGTTTTCTTACAGGAGGTTAATGCAATCAGTCCTTGGAGTGATAATCTCAAAAGACACTGAAAGTGTAAGGAAGAAGTTCAGAACTCAATAGAAATATGCAAAACTAAGTTATATATATTTCTTTGTTAAAAGAAATTTTTACAAAAGGTATTTTGGAGGGGATTTAACTTGTGCTGCTGATCTCTTTCAGTGTATCAGTTTAATCAAGTACTAACCCATCTGAATAACCTCACAAAAGGGTTGGGGTAGCACAGGGAGGCAGTTTGGCTAAAGAGGTATTTTTCCTTTACAGACTGAAATGAGTGTTGCTATTGTAGTTTGCAGAAATAACCTAGATAATGGAAAAAATAACAGAAGTTAATAGAAAATACTAAAATTTGTAAAGTACTCAGTATTGCAAATTAGGTGTGGAACCATATTTCCACTGGAACATCACTCTCAGTTCCACTTGTCTGAGGACACAGCCTAATACCTTCTCTGCCAGTGCTGGCAAGGGCAGTCTGATCATATGTATTGTGGAGTCACATTTGATGACTCTTGCTTCTTGACTGTGTTTGCTTTGAGATTCTGTCCTAACCCCTAAAAAAAATGCACATATGCTCCATTTATCTCTTGCAGTTGAAAGGCAGGAAGAGTGGGTAATTATACTGAGAAAAAAGATAGTCCCTTTCAAGGTTCATGTCTTCAGACAAGTCAAGCGTATACAAGTAACACATTTGGCACTTATATTTGAAACAGCAAAAGGAATTTTTTTGAATCTTGTAATTATTTTCTCAAGTTTGGCAGAAAAATTGGATCAGGGATCTTAAAATCAGATTCTTTCTAGTCACTCATATCATCTCTCACAGAGCATTTTGACTGCCTGTCCTGCAATGCATGCTGGAAATAGGTATTCCACAAAGTCAATTATAGTTCTGAGCCAGTAAGAAGTAATCAATGTGTCTGATCTGATCATTTAGCAGCATCTTTTTTTGCTTGTGTATGGATGACAAATCCTGGAAAATTTGAGAGGTTCATAAATAGCAGGAAAAAGCTGTCCAGTGATTTTGTTCTTTTTTCTTGTGTTAGCTAGACAAGAGCAGAAGCCTGTTTTGCTGGCTGCACACAAATAGCACCACAAGTGTCCAGTTTGTGGGGCTCATTGAGAGCCATTCCAAGTCAGAGTTGCAGATGCAAAAATGTCAGATCTCTATGGCACAGCTGAAAGTGTAATTGGGACTGTTAGCACGAGTGTGATGGTTAAGGAGAAAGTGCTGTTGAGGTATTTATGATTTATGACTTCCATTATTTATTCTTTTTGTGAATTTCCTTCTGAAAGAAGGCTTAGCACAAGACTGTGAATGTTTGATCTTTGTGTACTTTATCATCAGTGATGCAGCTGTCTTAAAATTAAAGACAGCAGTTAACGGGGAAATACAAATACATGTAGCTGAGTTGAATAGTAGAGAAATTAAAAGAATACTTAATTTAGGTTCCAAAATAAAATTTAAAAAAAATGCAGCTTATTTCCAATACAGGTTGTTACACTGCCTTTAATTAGGATGACTCAGACACACTTGTTTTCATCTTAGTAAATGCAATTATATATAACCAATTTGTTTAATAACCTTAAACACGAACTGAATGGAGAAAAAGCCAGCAGCTTAGCAGGAGAGTTATGATTATGTCTTCATAAACCTCCAGTACTGCTCTGTCCATCCTCACTCTTTATAGTAACTGACTTCAAATTTAAGAATCTGAGGAGCCTAAAGAAACACCTCTTCCCTCATGCCATTCTTTCCTTGTAGCCTTTTGCATAATGGCTCAGGTGGTTACTTTTCTCCCGAATGTATTTTGTGACCCAGCCTACCTTGGAGCCTTGAGCAGTGATTCCGGAAGCAGAGGTAGGAGAGAGTGGCTGTGCAATAGGAAGATGGTGGGATCATCAGCTCCCAGAGCAAAGCACATTTGGGCCCAGGAAGAGCCATGGCTCTGTGGCTGCCCTTCCACAGCAGCTTCCAGTGACCTGCACCAGGGTCACAGGGCTTCTCCTCTTCTGTGTACCCTCTCCACGTCTCTTCTGTCAACACCCAGCTGTGTGCGCCCTCTCTTCCGTAGCACTGGTGGGAAGGTGAGCTTGCCTGGTGGGAAGGGAGCAGAACTGTCAGAAACACATAAACCTTTTTTCTGGGCTTAATTTTCTTCAGATTTGGATGAAAATGAACTTGCTGGCCAGGGCCAGCACAATCTGTAGGATAGGGCCTGGGTGTGTGATTCAAGGAGGCAGTGAAGCACAGTGGTCCTGTTTGAGACTGCTGTGATCTGTCTGCAGCTGTAAACGTCTGACGTCGTCAGCACAAAGCTCTGCTGGGTCTGACAGCTGTGGACTGACACTCTCTCCTGCCCCAGAGCTGGCATTTCTGCCTACATCAGCTGCGCAGGAAGCAGAGGGAGAATTGGCAGGGAATTGCTTTGTCAGGCCAGCTTGCATCTCTCTTGCACTTCACTGCTAAATTGCAAAGGAATCTCTATGATTTCCTGTGTTTAAATACAGATTTGTATAATGTATTCCTGTTACTTCTGTAGTACATACAGAGACAGGCAAAGATTTGTTCCCCTCTCCCTACTTCCTCTCAAGTTGTCTTAATTGTGTTCAGAGCTAGTTTAGATTTGAGGTATTTTCAGCTTGTAGTCTGCAGGCTGCTATTCCAAATGTCACTGAGAAACAAACCTGAGAAATGCCTATTGTCACTGGCTGAACAAGGTTCCTTATCTCGACTAACAAAACTGTATCCACAAGATAAAGCAGCCTGCCAGCCCCCCTTTCCTTTAGTTTCCCCTGATTCAGTTCAGATTCTGCTCAGTGTCAGTGTTAGCTGCTCTGCATTACGGGACAATATTGGAAAACCCGTGTTGACAAAACTGTAATAGTAAGGTTTCTGGCATTCCTTGTGCTGTAAATACCTAGCCACTGCTACAGCATTCCTGGGCCTGTGTAATAGAATGGCTCTCCTGGCTCCCTGGTGTACTGGTCCAAACTGGGGGAGAGGAAACCAGGGGCTACCTTGCTAGAAGTCCTGAATGGTGCTTTACTCTATTCAGTTACTTCAGTGTTCCAGTCAGTGTTCTTGAAACGCTGTCTTTTTTTGTTTTGTGCTTTTCTGCTGTGTGTTTTGGGGTAGAGAACCTGGATTTCTGCCTCAAAAGACCTTGTGGCCATACAGACACTGGACAATCTGCAATAGTATTTGCCTTCAATATACCAGCTGTTTCTCAAGGCAGGATGGTTTTTTCTTTCCCCGGGACAGTCTCCTATCCAGCTGTCACAGAGAAGGTGAAGATTCCTACATTATTTCAGAAATCCCAGAGTTTTTTAAACCCAAGTTAGCTGGGAATATGCTGTGTACATTCAGTATTTTAGGCAAACTGATTTGGATTACAACAAGTAAATTTCTCTGGAACAGCATTTTCACACTGTGATTTGCTTATGTGGTGCAACAGTCGTTATATTTACACAACCACTGAATCACTAAAGAGTTAATTAAACCAAATAAGATTTTGAGATTGTGTTTAGAAAGGGGGTGAGTGGTTGACAGATGGCAGGGACAGAATTTCAGCTGGACAAAACAATGCTTCTAGCAATAATATGAAAATCAATGCCAACATTGAAGAGAAATGGGAAAAAGGGGATAAATTATGAAATATATACAATAGGTGCTCTTCCATTTCACAAGGAAGGGGCTGGTTCTGTGATATCCCTAAAAGCCAGACATCACAGAATTTACACAGCTTGGGCTACATACTGAGAGAGGTAAAAGAGGTCATCTCTTTCAGACACATGATATGGTGAATTGGGATGTAAAGAGATGTAGTTAGCTAGGGAAAATACCAGGTAGAGTAATTTCACCTCTCCATACCCATTTTGGCTTAATTACTGCAGTGTGCATTTGTGGAGACAGTTTTTTTCTCAAGTTGGAAATAAAGATTCATTTAGCAACAGAAGCATCTCAGAGTATGTTTAGAAATGTCTGTCCCTCACTAGTTAATCAGGGAAGATGAGCTAAATTCAAAATTTAAAAAAATGTGAATAGGCCTGGTTTTATAGTAGCAAGTTAGGCAGCAGCAAACTGTGTTAGAAAGAGAGAAACAAATTTTCAAATATGAAATATTTACTATTTTCTAATTAAAATCATATTTTGTTGTAATTGACAGGAATTAAAAGTATTACTCTTTCGTTATTTAATTGGAGAATATCTACTGTTCACACAGATGCACATTAAGTCAACGTTTGTATTTTATGTACTGATTATTCCCAAAGCATTATGGAATTAACGTGAAAAACAGAGCATCCATTTTGTTCAGATCAATAATTTGATTCCAAATGCCTTTGTATATTTTTAATCAGTACAATTACTGACACTCTATCTAAAGAACACTGAATGAACTGATTAACTAATACAGCAGTTCATTTCATTCTAGTTAAATGTGTGAGACCACAGTTGGATTTTACCATAAAATGGAAAGAAAAGCCCTTATCCTACACAGCCTGAGAAACTTGGATGAGATGGGTAGGTAGCATGGTTCAGCACATCAACACCCACCGCTTTGACAAGTTTTTTGTAGACATCAAGGGAAATAGGAGTTTAAGGAAGATAAGAAGGTTGTTTTGTGGATATTTGTCAAGAGCAGAATGCATGTCTTTTCCACTGACACACAAATATGTAAATTAAACCAGTGCTTGAGGGTTTTTTTTATGTTTATTACAGAAGACTTGAAACCATTGAAGTAGAGAGGTACCTGGCTGAAAGAAGAATGTTTGTGCTTTTTGTAAAATATGGCTTGTTCTAATCAAGCCATCAGTTTGGGATTTCTTTCTTCTGCTTATTTTCATATACTACAGAAATAACCATTTACCTTTTTAGGAAATATATTTCATGTAGATGGAAAAAATCAATATAGATCAATAAAAATCTCCTGAGAAGCAGGACACCAGAAGGTGTTGCACTAGATATTGTTGGATTATTCCTTCTCAGTTTCCTTTTTAGCAAAAAATTATTTCTGAAAAAGATGCCAGGAGGAAGAACAAGGAGTAGATAGGGAAGCTGGACTCTGAGGCTCATGTGCTGCACTCCTTCAATGTTTCTTCATTGCATGAACTTTTACACACAATACACTGTGCTGAACTTGAAGAATAAGGAGCATGAAATCACCAGAAGCATAAAACAGGCTTAAATCAACTTCTCTTGCCCACTTGCCAGAGGCTTTATCTTGTTTCTGACCTCCCCAGGAATTCAGGAGGTAACCTTCAATGTCCTCTAGCCCTGTCTTACTTTGATGACGCTTTCTTTCTGTGTTAAAAATCATTGTAAAGTTCCCAGCATGAATTTGTAGACAATAGACTTCCAGGATTCCAGTTGCAGCATTCAGCAGTGTTTTCAGTTGCTTATTCTCATAATTTGTTGAAGTTGTGGGTGGACGCTGTTGTCCCCATTTTACCCTGGAGAGGTTGAAACACTCTGAGGTGCAATGACTAATGGAGATCACAATATATAAACTGCTGTCACCCAGGAGGCAGTGGTCCTCTTGCCTCATGTGGGTAGTGTTTTGACTATGCTGAAGTCAAGAATTTTACCACTGATTTTAACATCCACAATTTCAGACATAATTCATACTCCATCCAGGTTTTGGTGCCGATATGTTTGACATGATATCACGTAATCTAAAATTTCATTGCCTCGTCCTCAGAAGGCAGTTCTGGCCTCTGGATATAATTGAAACCTAGGAGAGCCCATCCAATCCAGTTTTCTAGACAGAGTTCCTTCTGGGAGTCTTGAAGTTAGGAGATGCTTGCAAAGTTAAAAAGGTAACTAGAAATAAGTGGGTTAAATCCTCCAGAAGCTTGTTAATCTTAAACATCCCTTCAGTTTGTTTTTTGAATAGATGTTGTGTGTCTAGAGTGAGATAGGCCTTAAAAACTGGTAACCTTACTGCCTGATATTTATTGTACTTTTGAGGTCTTTGTCATTAGCTTGTTTCTAAAGAAGCTAAACAATAGCTTGTTTCTAAAGAAGTCAGTAATTTCAGGTAGGCATTCTTTTAAAGCCATGGATATAATTTGCATGAGAGACAAAAACAATATTTTATTCTTTCATAGGTTAAAGAAATGTGCGAGCAGAGAAACCCTGACAACACTGGCTTGAAACTCATTACAGTAACTGTAGTCACACCTCTATCAGAATATTGGGAATGCTTGTAGCAGAGTTAGCATTTTCTGACATTTTATTCAATACAGGCAGTGTAGTTATAGCAGCTGTTTCATTGTAGCGGGGAAGTAGAAAAATGACGGGAAAATAAGACATCATTAGCCATGTTCTGGGGGGCTTTGTGCACTGGTCATAGTCTGTTTCAATATTCTTTTTCCCTTTGACATTCACAGTGAAGTGCCATTTTTGGTAATGGCTGAATCATTTTGTGTTAAAAGAGGGACATTCATAGTTTGTCAAGGAAACATTGTAGAAGTGTTAATAATGTGAATTCAATTTAACTTTCTAAAATAAATTTGCTACACTGAGTATTTGAGAATTTAAAGAACACATTTTCCTATTTATGCTATTAAAAATGTAGATTACTAAAGAAAAGCAATTTTAGAATGTATTTTAAAATGCATTTAAAATACATTGTATTACATTTATAGAATATAGATTTTAAACCAGTTATCATTACTCTGAATATTTTGATAGTAGCCCATTTGCTTACAGTATTCAAAGCATTTTACAAAGGTAGAAATTATTAGTATTCCTCTCTCCAAAAAGGGGAAAATGAAACATACTGTAATTAGATGATTTGTGTAAGGTCATGTCCCAGCCATCAGAAGTCCCCGTGGCAGGGAGTGTGTGCCAAGGTTTCTTCTGGCCCCTGTGCTCTTGGGGGTTAGAGGTCATCACATAGATTGTTTTCTGGTGACAGACATTGGTCAGTACATCATCACATTCTACATAGGGCTACTCCAGAGATCTGGTATAGGTTAATATAGTCTCAGAGCACATCATGTTCTATGTTGAAAGGGACCCACAAGGATAATAAAGTCCAACTCCTAATTGAATGGCCCATATGGAGATTGGCCTGCAACCTTGATGTTATTAGCACCATGCTCTGACCAACTGAGCTAATCTCAGGGGAATTCCTACAATATTGATTACATTTTCCTTCAAATATTAACAAAAATGTGTTCCAAAGGACCTTTCTATGACAAGATCATTGGTCGGCTGTTTCTCTTATGTCCAGCAATCTGCATTCAGTAAGTGTATTGTTTTCCCTGTAGTATCCTAGCATAGGTTGCTGCAGTCTTTCACTGCAGCTGGAAATAGGACCAATGGAGTTAACTTCAAAATATTCTATCCAAGACTACTTTTCAGCTGAAAATCTCTCCAAAAGCTGTGATACTGTATGCTCAGCTTAATAATTATCCCTATTATGTAGTTACTCTGTAGTGCTGGAAATAATGGCCTATATTGAGAAAAGAGTCATCTCTTACACCATCTTTGGAATTCTTATCTCAGCCTTTGGTCTGAAGCAGCACAAACAGATGACATTACAAAAAGCCTGAGAAAGAATGGTGAGAGTAGAAGTGGAAGGTGTTGTGTGTGAAGGTAGTGGGGACTCTGGCTAATTGTCAGCTGTATCCTACTGACTGGCTATGATTTTGCAAATATTGTGGGAATGGGGGTTTTTTTGTTTATTTTATTTCTTCCCATGTGAACCAGATAGCACAATAGAAGTCTTTTGGGAGATGTATACAAAGATATTCAAAAATGTCAGTCAAAAATGTCAGGCATCAGAAGGCATCAGGAGTCATTTGGAACCAGTTAAGAGCTAAAGATGCTCTGCTCCCTGAAATGCACTTAGGAGAATCAGATGCTATAGGCCTGGCTCAAAATTCATTGAGTCAATTAGGGACTTCTTAGTGATTTCAGTGGGATTTGGATTAGACCATAAATCACCAATAGTGGTAAATACTGAGGATGTAAAACAAACAGACCTCTTAGTGATGTGGCTGTTGCTGCTGACATCTTTCAATGTGTGTGGCTTTTGTCCTTTGTTTGTTCTTTGATCCCCCTGGCAGACAGCAGGAAAACAGATGTCACTTGCAATTCTTTTCAGTTCCCCAGTTGAAAATAAAGGGATCAACAGCAGTGCACAGGTTGATCTGATCACCCTGGTAACATGCTGTGGTTAACTCAAATCAATACCAAAACTTATTCTCTGTTCAGAGATGAGCTACACTGAGGTCATGTGAAAAAGAAGTGATTCATTGGCTTTTACTTTAATTCATCTTAGTTCTTTGCAATACACATATCCTGTGTTTGCATTTGAGAGTAGTAAATTAAGGTCCCTTCATCACTTGATTTTATAGATCTGAATTGCTATAGATCTAAAGCATTCATTCATATGTAAAGGCTCAGAAACATCCCCTTACAGCTATTTAACAAGGGGAATAGAAAAATCTATTTTTTAAGAGATGTTCTTGGATTTTATTTAGCAGATTCAAATAAGTTGACTAATACAGATCTCATGGTAGGTCACTATTATTGTTGTTCATTTTACTATTTATTTTTCTGCATATTGCTCAGTGATGTAAGAAACACCAAAATAAAGACAGGCCTTGCCCTGTAGTTTGAAATCTAAGGCCTATTTCTCCACAGATTAAATGTGTGCATAAAATTATACACATGAATAGTCCTATTTAAATCTGTGGTATTGCTCTCATGCATAAATAGTTGAATCTTGAAAGGAATGGAGGCTAAAATGATTACTTTCTCTGCTTCACCCCAATTTAAATAGGGAGTTTTTGTGATTGGCTTTGTGAAGGGTTTGTTTGAATGGCTCAAATGCGAATCCATAAATGTACAGATAGGGTGTTTGTCAGTGTTAATGTTAAAAGCATTTTTACCACTATTTCCCATAATAATTTTCTGCTTTTCCCTACCAGCACCAGCAGCTTTCCCTCCTCCACCCTCCAGACCCACATGACTTCCTACCCTACAGGGAAGATCAACAGGTCATAGCAAACCTTTTGAGTGTGGGGTGTTGCTGTGTTGCTTTATCTCACTCGAAGGAAAGCTAAGAGCAGGTACACTGATCACTTCTGTGGCCAGGAGATGAACAATAGTTTGTAAACTATTGTAATTGGCTTGCTTATCTGAGCTCTTGGCCTGATAATTTTTCCCTTATTCAGAAGTCCTGAAAAATGGGGTCATCAAGGACCTCTGTGCCACACATACATACTTTAGTCTCATTAATTATTCAAATATACCAGGATGTGTTAAGAAGTCAATTAAACACTCTTCTCACTCTCTGCTGTTTTACAGGGAGAACTATTTTTTTTTTTTTAAAGTGCTTTCTAAGCAATCCTTAATGAAAGATCCAGGATTGTAAAGATTCACAAAACAATTCTTGGTCTTTAGCCAAGCTGTGACTGTCCCTTACAGAATGCATTTTTTTTTCTGATGGGAAGTTGTTGCTGGAACCCTGTTAGTTGATCTCCTGTTAACTAACTGATGTTACATTTCTCTGCCTTTGAAATATGTCTTGCCTTTCTATATGAAACTCAGTCCAAGCCCTGTGTTTCTGTTTATTGCATTTCAGCTAATGTGTGCAACCAGAGCTCAATGCATCAGCTTTGAAAGGCTGTAACTTTGGGGACACTTTGCTGAGCATGTCTTTTGGATGATGATGGCATTGTCCCTCAGGAGGAATGACTCTCGGGCTTGCTGCCCTGGGAGCTCTATTACTGATTGCCTCTTTAAGCACCACCCTGTGCCTGGACTTGTTTTAGACTTGTACAGGTGTCCTCGAAAATTATGCAGTACCATGTAGCGAGGCTCAATCTACTTCAGGAAAACATTGAGTCCATCCCCAAGCTACATGCAGACTATAGCAGTGTCACTTCTGACAGATTCCATGGAGGAACCAGACTTCTCTGGCAATCTGCCAGTAATCACTGTCTTCACTGTGAGGAAAGCTTCAGCAATACTTATACTGAATCTTTCTTACAGCAATCTAAATAATTTCCTGATCTCTTCATAATGGACTAGACCACTTCTTTCTCCTTTTCAAAGGCATTTTAAATTTGAAGACTTTTTTTATTACAGCTCTGCTAAGATTTGCCTTTTCCATAACTCAGCAACTTTGATTATTTATGTTGTGCTTTCTAATTGTTCTTGTTGCTTTCCTCTAAATTCTGTTCAGCTGGTTGAGAGGCTTTTAAAGTGGGCAAATGAGACACAGTGCTTTATATTAGGTCTTACCTAGGCTGACTAAAGCAGAGCACCATTATGTATCTAATATATTACAAAATTCCAGCACAGTATTCCCTGCTTTCACACAAGTACGGCATTGGTTATTCAATTGTGTTTAATATTTAAATATTTAAAACATTATAAACCTTTTTTTTTCTTTTTCTGTTGTACTGCACTAAGACATTTGTTCCCTACCATGTCTTTATTTAGCTGATTCTGCCTGCTTCAGCAATGTAGTCACCACTCAGTGTTGCATAAAAGCATTATTTTTTTAGACCAATGTTACAACTGTTTCATATTATAAACTTATTCTGCAATGTATGTGCAATGCCTCCCATCCTGAAGTCTCCTGCAGAATCAATAGAAGTGTATTCTGCTTCATCCCATGTTAATATTATCAGATGTGATGTATTTTTGAATGCTGCTTAGAACAGAGTGCTGGTATGACTGCCAGTTTGACTTTGCTTCACTGGTAATTGCTTTCAAAATGCACTTTTCCAACTGACTTTGCAGAATATCTGATGAGAAAGTGCTAAAGCCTTACTAAAGGGTTCTAAATCTACTGTTTCTTGTCTAATCTATCAATGTTGCTACTTGATCATGAAAAGAAGTTAGATCAGTGTGGCATGACCTGTTCTTGATTAATGTACGTCACATGTGACTCGTCTCCCTGTTCTTTTCCAGGTACTTACAAATGGCCTTTTCCTAGGAAGACATTAAGTTAACATCTATATTTTTTCAGCTTCTCCTTTTCCATATTTCTGTCTTCAGCCATATTCCTTAGACCCCAAGAGTGGCTGCTGATGGTTCCAAGACCGATCCACCCTCTTAAAGTTTCTTCAAGCTCTTTAAGTTTCCTGCATGAAATTCTACAAAGCCAATCTGAAAACAGCTAATTGAAGTTTTTGGGGTTTTTTCAAGGTTGATATTTTACTCCTGTCACTCTACTACTTAGGATATTAACCATCTTTCTGCCACTGACCTTTCTAATGAACATTGATTAAAAATAAATCAAAAGTTTCTGGCTTTCTTGAACCGTCTGTAAATAGATTTCCCTCTGTTAAACAGTAGCTCAACACGGTTTGTTTTCTTTGTTTTACTGCTAATGTACTTGTGGAATATTTTCTTACCTCTTGACATTTCTTGCCAGGTCTGTCTCATTTTATACCTTTGCTTTTCTAATTATGTCCTTTGTTATACACTTTATACTTGCTTTCCGTAGACCACTTACTTTCTCCTTTCTGTATATTTCTGTCTTGTGTGTCAGTGAAGAGCTCTTTCTTTACCTGAGTCTTTACTTCACCTTCTTAAGTTCCAGTATATATTGTATGTATGATTAATACTGTTTCTTTAAGTAACTTCCAGCTCCCATTAACTCCTCTTACCTCACATTTGTTCCCCCATGACCCACTCCAGGGATATAAGCTATCGGTATTCTGCTTTTATGGAAACTTTTCTTCCTAGTCCATTGAGTCTGCTTTGATGCTCTTTCTTCCTTCTGTAAAGTTCTGACTCTGGATCATTTCATGATCACCTTCACCCAAGTTACGTTCTGTCTTTGCAGCTGATCCTTCTGTATTGGTCAGGATGTAGGTGAAAAAGCCTTCCTGCTGCTTTCTGCAGATTCTTGTGCTGTGTCTTAGCTTTCACCTTGGTTTTTTTCTGTACTTTTGGGTTGAATCAGATTTCTTCCAAATGCTGTCTTACATTGTTTTGATTAGGTTGAGAGATTTATTGAAAAATCTTTATCCATGTTCAGTTTTTCACCTATTAGTTTATGCATTTTTGTTAAAACTTAATTGAAACTCCAAAGAACAAAAATGTGCATTTGTTTTTGCTAGTCTATTGCTCTAAAAATCTCCCGTATTTTTTGTCTTACACATTTTATCTCTCCTCTAAGTGTATTCCTAACTAGAAATAAAATATGGAAGCTAGGTTATTGTACCTGTTTGAGATTGTTATTGAATGGTTTTGTTTTCATTAGATGCATCTTTGAAAAGAT
Organism: Certhia americana; assembly: GCA_018697195.1. Classification (NCBI taxonomy): domain Eukaryota; kingdom Metazoa; phylum Chordata; class Aves; order Passeriformes; family Certhiidae; genus Certhia; species Certhia americana. The sequence continues at coordinate 19,878,850 of CM031863.1, forward strand.
TTTTTGCTATTCTTTGCATATGTTAACTGCAAATATAGACTATCTAGAGCAGATTCCACACAGTTTCAGAAACTTAAGAAATATTGAGGGATGTGCTATTGCTCTTCTGGCTGGACAGAAATGTTTGGAACTTAAATGAGTTTATGAAAAATTGTTGACTTATTAAATGAGAAAAATTAGGAATCTCATTTTAGTTGTATTGATATGCTTTTTCAGAGACTTCTTGTAAGGTATGAATAGAAACAAAAAACTTTGTATTGGTTTCCATATACAGACCTCTATGTTAAGATTATTGATTTCTGTCATATGCTTCCCTCATTTTCCCCTTCCCAGCTGACCCATAGTTTCCTGGTGCATTCTTAGCACTATTTGCTTACTTACAAGGACTTTGTCAAGTCATTAAAATCCTGTGGGAGCTAATGGACAGATGCCCAGTATAAGGAAACTGGTACCAGGCAACCGGGAAGTACATGGCTTGTGTTTCACCATGCTTCTGCCCTGGCTGTCTTGGCTTTGCTGTGGGGGTGTGAGGGGACCGTGGCTGCCTTGGGCCAAGGTGCAGAGTCTGGCCTTTGTGGGAGAGCTGTGCTCAGCCTCGTCTGCTGTCAGCAAACCCTGAGTGCCAGCCAAAGTCAGGCCTTGTGTCAGTGTCCTGACACTGCACACTGGAAGTGAATTTGGTCCATGCTGTTAACTACCGGGCCTAACAAAGCTAAAGGTCTTCCCATCATTCTGAGGTGGCTGCTGAAGTTTGCTTTTGTGCTCCTTTGTCTCCATTCCTACTGTCCTTTAACCTTCAGCTTTCCTTTTTCCTCTGTGTTGTGCCATGTGCTCCCTGTCTCCCTCTTTCACCTGTTTGTTATGTGCCTGTTTTCCTATCTCTCTCATCCCCTTCTCTCCTTCTCCCCTGTAGAGCCCCGATGGTATTCCCTTTCACTCTTCCCTTTATAAAACCAAGCCACTTGCTTTGTTCTTTTCTTTTTCCTTCACCAGCCCCTTTGTGAAGGTCCTTGCCTGGGTCCCTGCAAGTGGCCTGCGTGCCTCTGCATTTCAGAGAGCAGCTATAAAAGCGTTGCCAGCTCAGCCTGGTGATAATTTAGAAAACACAGATAGTGGAAGAAGAGCGCTATCTCCATTCCTGTTACTTGTGCTGTGCTGTGCTGTGCTGTAAGGGAGAAAAGAGCTGAACAGAAAAAGGTGCTGAAGGAGGAGAGAATTTCCATGGTGGGAGGCTGAATGTCAAAGCAGACGCGTGTGGAGGAAGGGTGTTGTGCAGGAAGGAGAGCTAACTATGCCTGTGTATGCTCAGATCTGGTGTGACATTTGGCTATTCCCATTTCATTAGTACTTTACAAAATGTTTACTTCACACAGATTTGTTATTCATCTTTACATGTCATGTCACTGTTTTAATTTGCAGAGCCTCAACAAACAAGTTTGCTTTTAGGATGTCTTCAGAAGCTTTTAATATAGTCCTATCTCCTGGGCAGAGCTTGGACTTTCACATTATTCTGTTATTACAGCTTTTTTGTTCTTTTTTTTTTTTTTTTACTTTAGTCTTTATTTTATTTTTCTGATCAACATTTAAAAAATTATTTAATTTCATTTTATTTTTCAGACACCTCTTATTGATCCTCACATCCCACATCATCCTACTAAAACCATTACACAGGTAATACAATATAGGTGTGCTGTAGGGCCAGGCCATTAGACAAATGGAAATAACTATTACCAACAGTGTGATATGAATCAGCTGAAGTGATGCTTTCTGTTAGATATGAGAAGTATGTGAAACTTAGAATCCCAGATAAATACTACATTGCTCTGCAAAAGTAAGCCTCTGTGCAAGAGGATTTTTTAATTCAGGAAAAAGAGCATTTGTGTTTTGTTTTGCAGAAAGCAGTACGGAAATTTCAGAAAGTCTAAAATCTGTGTGTCTTGGTCTTTCTTTTCCTCCATGATCACCAAGGTTCCTTCAGAAAAGATCCTTAGAGCTGGAAAGATTTTGCGGAATACAATTTTGTCCCGAGCTCCTCACATGATAAGAGATCGTAAATATCATCTGAAGACTTACAGGTGTGTGAGCTGATTGTACAGAGGCCTCTGAATTTTTATGCCTGCCATTCTCTGGTCTGTCATTTATGCTTTACCATACTTGAAGGTCTCAAAAGGTCTGAAATTATTCTGTGATGCTATTTTGAGTTGGATGTTGTGCAGTCTTTAATGGGCCTGGTAAATCTTTTCTGAAGTAATTTGACTGGAAATTGAGTCTGTGATTGTGAACAGAGCATTCACATACAAAAACTCTTCCAAAGTTAATAGCATAGTTAGCTGGAATATTTTGTGTAGTACCAAGTTAAAATGTAGATTCTGTTCTCTTTGTATATCAGTAAGAGATAATAGAAAAGTTCACTAATATACTGTGTTGCTGTACTGATTGCTGCAGCAGTCTTGCTCACTGTGGCCCTCTGAAAATTCACCTGGTGAGAAACATTCCTGATGCAGATTTGCTGTTCTGTTTAATTTTTTTTTCAGTGTATTGTCAGACTCTCATCTTCCTGGTGGTGGCAGCACAGTCTTGCTGAAGTGGGATAACAATGGCACTTGTAGAATAGAAATCTGCCTGCAAGCTGTCAGGATCTACCTACTATTGGCTTAAGAAACAATCAGTTTGTTTTAGTGTCTAATGTTTAAATCAAATACCTAGTACATAATTCAGAGTGTTTTTAAGTAAAAATTATTTTTAAATCTCTGAATATGTCTTTTTCTAAATAGTAAATCAGTATCTTGCTGATCTTCATTTGAAATAAATGCATTGATTTTCCATATTTCAGCCCAAAATGTATTTAAATATACAAAGGTATTTGACGCTTGTGAGTTGACTCGAGAATATGTCACAGTATAAACATTGCTGATTGTTGGAGAAGAACAAAAGAGCATATATGATAAATGAAGAGCAATGCTGGCCCAAACGACTGCACCATTTTCTCTTCATGAGGGAAAACTCATACTGTTCTGCTGAGCTAGGGAGTGTGAGGATGAAGAATTTTACTAATTGACCATGTGGCTTTTTGCTTTTTTAACCCTCTTTGGGTGCTCTCCAGAACTTGAGACCAGCTGTTTTCTGCCTCTAGGTCAATCAAGAGGTGCAAGGTGACCAAGACCTCACATGAGAGAGCCTCAGGGACACTGTACCAAAACCAGTATTTTCAAATACAGTGTGAAAGAAGTTTGGTTACAAATGCAGGAACACCCTCACAACACTCATTCTTCCTGTGGAGGCTGCATTAGCAAACTTTTACAGTATTAAATTATTGTTTTCGTGCAAGATTCTGAAAAGCGTGAGGTTTCTGACATCCCATGGTATACAGAGGTTTCTTTTGAAAACTTGGTTGGAGGTTGTTGAACTGGTGCTATAGGTTTTGTACCAGGTGTCACAGGCTCGATTTGATCCTCTGAGCTCTGCATTTCCCAAAATACTTGTTTTGCTGAGGTGATCCTCTTCACTGGTATTTCAAGCATGTGCCTGTAGATGGTGACATGGGGTTTTCTGCAGGGAGATTTGATTCTTTACGGAGTTTAGGATATCACTGTTGTTGGCAGTCACTGTGTGCAGTCTCTCTCTTGGCTAGCTTCCTTTTCATTCCTGTCTGTTTATCTGTCCTTCAGGCAATGCTGTGTGGGGACAGAACTAGTTGACTGGATGATGCAACAAAGTCCTTGTGTCCATTTACGAACCCAGGCTGTTGGCATGTGGCAAGTACTGCTGGAAGAAGGTGTTCTTAACCATGGTAAGATAAAGAAAATCAGTATCTTGACTAAAATATGGGCAGTGTGTGACATCAACACCCCTGTAGTTCTTTTTCATGAAAAAGAAAGGGATCATGAGCCCAAAAGAAATGCCACAGAGGAGCCTGTTCATTCATAAGTACAGATGCAACACACAGGCAGTATTATTTGAATCTTGTACCACTATACTTTCTTAACTTATGAGTGTATTACATCATAAATTAACAGTTTATAATGATAACTCTAATTATATTTAGGAGTACTCTAACTTGTGCTTTATTGTTAGAACTGGGTAACACTCAGGCCAAAACCAAGGGATGTATTACCATACATAAAACTAACCTTCATTAAAGATTTGAAGAATTTAGAAGTGAATGTGAAATTTGTGTTTGCTCAGATTCATCATTTTGGAATGATTTCCACTGGTTTTGGAGGATTCCCAAATTCAGCACACCAGATATTCCAGTGCAGATATCTGGATTTTAAGTTAGCTTTCTGATTGCATTTTACATTGACTTTCAGTTTCCAGTTGGCAGGATTTAGTTGATAACAGGATATTACAGCCCTCAAAAGGTGGGTTTCTGAAGCAATATTCATATTTGAAGCTTTGTACGTACATTTTTATTAAATGTAGAAGAGCAGCTCCATTAAAGTAAACTTGCGTTTATCATTTCTTGTGCTTCCCATATCCCAGGAAGAAATTTCCATACTGGGAAGACTGATTGTTTTCACGGCTCCCTTACCCTAAGGGCTCTAACTTGAATTCCTAACATATATTCCCTGGAACTCTCAGGGAATCAAGCAAGCTGCGTCACAGTATCCAACTCAACACATCCCTCTGACTTTCTTGGAAGACCAAGGGTTTGTCCTTTGCAATATCATAACCTTACTTTAGAAGCCTTCTCTTGACAGTTCTTCCATTAAGTTACTCCACCAGGACACAGGTCAATAAATTTGACCTGGGATCATACCTTGATGATACACATTTCTACTACATCACAAGGAATTTAGTTAGTTTTGCTACCTTTTTTCTGCCTGTTAAAACATGTAGAGCAAAATGTTCATGCTGGAGAATACCTCTTAGAAATTCATAGTGTAACCATTTTCCCCAGTGTAATTTGTTTGATTAAATGAAATAGTTCGAAACAATAAGAAAACAGAACTAATAAGAAAACATGTACATTGTATACATGTGTGTATACACACCCACAGCACACTTATATGGAAGCCTTTTGGAAAGTACTTGTAGAACACTATTTAAAAGTGTACACTTCAAGCTACATAACTTGAGAAATAGTTTCATGCTCTTACAGTTTTTTGTAGCTTTCTTTCCCTTCTTAAATAATCTTATCTGTAACAAAATCAATGCTACACAGATTTCTACAAGGTTTGCTCCGTTGATGAGCGTTCAGTATTTGATGTGTTATGTTGTTTTCAGTGGACCAGGAACACCACTTTCAAGACAAATACTTATTTTATCGATTTTTGGATGATGAGCGTGAAGATGCCCCTTTGCCGACTGAGGAAGAGAAAAAGGAGTGTGATGAGGAGCTACAGGATACTATGCTGCTTCTCTCTCAGATTGGGCCAGATGCTCATATGAGGATGATTCTCAGGAAACCGTAAGCAGAATAATGATTTAATGTTATGGGTCTTCCTTGTGACATGGAAACAAGCAAAACCTACATTTATTATGAGCCTTTTTTTCAGCCAGCTTTATAGTGACTTCAAAGCAACCAGTATAAACTCTGACCCCTCATTGAAAGTAAGCATTAAGGTAGGGTTTAGTGGCCATGGCAGACATATTTTACTGCTAATTAAACACACTGAGAATAAGGAATAACATAAACTCACCTTCACTGAAGATTTATTTGGAAGGAAGGGGCCATTCAAGACAGGCAAGTACGCTGAGCTGGATCCTGCTTCCTTGAGTCCATTGTCAAAGTTTGTCTTTGCTGTGGTACAGGAGCGGGCCCTGCCTACAGTGTGAGAACAGTTTTCATATCAAAAGATTTTTGAATCACCAACCCAGACACTTCTTCCTGTTCTCTGTCTCCTTTTCCAGCTCTGTTCTTGTTTAGATCATAAGCTCATTTCAACAGCACTTTTCCAAAAAACTTGCTAAAAAGCATTGAATTTCAAAAATTGCCATCAAACACTTGTTTGTAAACACTTGTGCTTATAAAAACAGGAAACACTGCCATGCAGCAATAGTTTTGAAGTATACATTCTGTTTCTTCTCCTTATTAGAGATCTAGTCAACACAACCAAAGGAGCGCTCACTCCCTGTCACACAAAATACATGGACAAGCCAGACTGAGAGCATGGTGTTTCCATACATCCTTAGGGAGTCATGGAATTGAGGTCTTGTTTCCTCGCAGACATGTCCTGTGCTTTTTCCACCAAGGAGAAAAAGTGAGCTTTCGCACCTCTGAGCAGACACCAGTCATCAGAGACTGAGCAATGCTGTATGTGCTGGGACCCTGCTCCTCTGCACTCTCTCCTTTGCCTCAGGCCAACTGATCAGGTCATGTCTTAGAGAATTTACCTTTAGGTTATTATGGGTTTTGGCTGCCCACTACATTTGCTTTCTGTCATGACTTCCAGAACAGCAAGTGTAAGTTTACACTGGCAGGATAAATATTTATTATCATCTGGACTACTTACAGAGAGCTGAAAGGTTGGAAGGATGCTGTGGAAAGTACTGCTGTTCTCTCTGTGTTGTCACTTGCACAGCATCACCGGAAAGAATACTAATAGGAGATTTTTCATGGAATATAGTGAAGAGAAAGAGATTTTCTCAAGACTGATATTCATCTGACATCTTTCCCTATCCCTGAAAGTGCTTATTTTTGCAGCCCTTTGCTCACTGAAGTAAGCTTGTACTGCCAGGGACCATATTAACTACTGTTCTAGTATTCAGTTTACATACATAATGATTTTGTTAGGTGGAAATCCTTCCTGAACTGAGCTGTAGCAAAGCTGTTAAAATTTCCATGAATCCTCAGAGTCCTGCTAGTTTTGACTAGACACTGTTACAGCTGCCAGAAGTTCAAAAGGAATTGTCGAGGCTTCAGAGATGCTGACTCTAGCTGACCTGAGCAGGACCCACAATTTTCAAACCAACACAGCTGCATTTTATAACAGTAACCATTTCCAGAGAGGTTGCAGAACTCAGATAATTACCCTGAAAGAAATAAGACAATATTCTTTGATGAGAAGATTACTTTGAGAATTTGATTGTATAATGAAGCTGTTGCTTTGAAAGGTACTTTCTATTGTTCGAAATCTGAAAATCTCTAACAAAAAGTGTCACTTGTTTTGACAGCCAACTTAAAAAATTCTCTGTTTGTTACATTAACTGCAGCATTTTAACTGTCAAACTGTGAAAGAATGTTCTATAGTTTAAAAAACAGAATAGAGCTCAGGGAAATTTTTGGCAGGCTCTTGTTGCTATTGTGTTTTTTTTTTTCCCTTTGGAAACACATATACTGAATGTGAAAATAGCTTTTTGTGAAGTAGCAAACACAGCTCTCTGCTCCTTATAATGTCTGGAGCACAGGTGCAGACCTTGCTCAAGTCCCTGTAAAAATTACTGTAGAATTAATACAGTTCCTCCTTAAGTGTTTCTCCCCCTTTGGTATAAGAATATGTCCTGATGGTACACCCTAATTTAATAGGATGCTATATTACAAAGCTAAACACAGTAATAACAGGAGTCTTTAAAGGAAGAGTTATATTCATCAGACAACAGTATTTAGCTCAGATGCTATTATGGATTACATTCTTTTTTAATGTCTTAACCTAAAGTAAGTTAGCAGTATGACTGAAATAATAAATCTGTGTTGTATGTTCTTGTCGCTTCACTTAGCACATTTTTTTTTTAGCAGAGAGCATTTAACGCTTAATCTCAGTGTTATGGGGTCTCTGATCTTTTCCCTTGTTCTTATTATCTGAGAATTTTCTGGTTAGCTGCATAATAAAAATAATCAATGGTACTGCTTGAACATACATGGCTTATCAATGGCAAAGTACTATGTTATTGTCAGCATCCTAGTCACAGAGAAGCTCAATGTCTCTGACCTTGGTAAATTCTCCAAGCACTGAACAGTTTTTATTGATCACTTAATGTCACCTGAGTTCTGTCCATTAATGTGTACCCTCGTTCCCTACCTATTCCGTTTATTATCCGCTCTATAACCAGCTATTGCCGTTAGAATGTGTCCCCTGCAGAAACTAGGTCTTTACACAGCAGGATCCTACAAATCAACATCAGTGGGTCACCACACAGGTTTTAAAGACACAGTGATGCCTAATATCCCTCCACGTGACATCTACCAGAGCAGAAGTAAAGACTAGGTAAAGATATCTGCTACAGATTGTCAGTCCTTCCAATGTGCTAACACAGGAAGCAAAAGGGATTGCTGAAAGAAGAGTGTGTCCTTTTGTTTTGATAGAGATCTGATATAGTAAGACATCATCCTTTATGTTTTGATTTAATGTAGAAATTTCTTAATTTGTTACACTGTATTTTCCAAGACATGCTGGTTTTGCAAGCATGTAATAAAATTAAAGTTGCTACTTCCCTATTATTTGTTAAAATCCTTAGCTATTGTTTGCTAGCTAGTACTGGCTTAGTTTTATGCTGTATTTAATTAAGCTGCCCTGCATAAATCACTGTAAGTGTCAGCCATGTAATTTCAAGCCAGATTCAGAAACAGTAGAATATTTTGAGTCACTAGAGGGCATAGCAGTACCAAACCAATTTCTCATTTTCCCTTCACGGTTTATTTGATTCCGTATGAGAAAAGAATAAGTTAATCCAAAATGGCTTTTAGTCTAAATTTGTCTTTAATCTGGGTAATAATAAATGCATGTCATTGGTAAGTGAGGAACAGAAGAAAAATAAAGCTTGCTTAGCAGAGGTGTCAGTTGTCCTTATGTTTTCTGTGACTTCTTCAGTACTTCTTTCATCCAAAAGAAGTTTCCATCCAGCTACTTTTGTAAAAAGATGCAGTATAACTCCAGAGTGGCACAGCAGGGTACTCCCTGTGCCTCACACATAATGTAGACAGACTGTTGAATCAGGAGGTGACTAGGAAGACCTGTAGAGCACAGTATTTCTTCATATGGCCTTCCTGATCCTCCAGATGCTAGTCTCCTGTAGTACTGACCTTTTATGAGGAAAACTTCTATCAGAAAGGTTCATTGTAGTTTTTCTTTTAGAAAAAGATTTCTGTCCAAAGATTCAACTGTGCTGTTAATTCTTTTGACACCACACATTGCAGGGTTTGGAACTTTGCTTGTTGTAATGGTGGAGCATGTAAACCTTCTCATTTGGAACTCCAGCCCCCAGACTGCACTTCTTGTATCCCATTTCCTCATATCTTAAATTTATCCTCTCCCTTATGTCTTTGTTGCTCTTTTCTTTTGTTCTTGGCCCACTGAATTAATTAGTTGTAATCTGTTTTTCACAAATCTAAATCATATTGTTTGGAAGGACTTAGTCCTATAAATGTAGCTTGAAGTAATGCTTTAAAGGATTTTTTTCCTGTGTGTGTCTGTATGTCACTCCAATGTGCCATCTGAAATTACATGACAGGAGAATTTGTTCTTTTCGAAAATAATGTTGTATTAGATACTGTAACCGAAGAGAATCTTGTGAGTGGGGAAAAGATTGGGAGTTACTCACTAGCTCCCACAACTCCTCCTGTGTGCTGTTTATTAGGTCTTCCAAAGCATCTCTGACACACTGCAGTCCCCACAGTATCTTGTGTCCTTCTTTAGCAATCAGAAAATTTTGTGTAGGTTACAGAAATGCAATTATTTCAGCCACAGTAACAGCTTCCTTACTACTCCTTGTGCTAGAGAAGAATAATTCCTTCATCAATGCACGCTTTTTAGTAATGGCATCTTCTTGTATTTTTCAGCGAGAGAAGCTGAAAGTACTGAATGGTTCTTATTTACCTTTGTGGCTAAACAGAAGCACTCAGCATTAACTGTAGAGTAGTCGTTAGCTGTCCTCCAAGATACACTGCTGCATCTCCAATTTGTTCAGCAGAAGTTCACACACTCCTTTACAAACTACTACTACTGTGTTTGCTACAACTAATTAGTGCTGCGTGTGAAAAATAGTGCATGCTCCACACTCAGGAGTCCTTTTGAGAGGAACCAATCTTTATGTACCATTTCTGATTTCTGTGACCATTTTATACATATATAGAACACTTGATTTAATCAGAAAAGCTGCCTAATCAGGATCTCTCTAAGGTGGTTGCCATGGCTGCTGCTCAGTGTCATTCAGGTAGCATTCACAGAGCTTCCGTCCTTTGTGTGTTTCTGTCCTCCAGCCAGAAACATCATTCAGTTTAGTGAGGATGTACACTTCACTAGACAATACAGCAGTATTTTGTGCTGTTCTGTCCTTCTGTGAAGTTATTTATTTTGGGCACTTATTGCATTTAGTTATCTCTTTTATCTTCTCTCTATAGCCCTGGCCAGAGAACTGTAGATGACTTAGAATTTATATATGAAGAACTTCTCCACATTAAGGCCTTATCTCATCTTTCTACCACAGTAAGTAATTTTAAAAATCATAGCACATCACCAAAAGGGAAGCTTAATTTTTACTCCTGGTTTTACTTCTGACTTTATTAGAGTTGGAGAGCCTGTAACCATTTTCATTTATATTTTCCATGCAAAGTGTTTATTCTGTCTGTGAGAATCACCCAAGCACTGTGCAGGTGTAGGTTGTCAGATTTCAGATATAATTCTCTTCAAGTATTTCTGCACAGCCCCTTCCTCCCTCACTTGGCACAGGTGCCACTGTCTGCGTCCCTATCCATGTGTAAATGAAGGTACTGTTACTACTGAATTTTGCAGAATTGATTTTTATAAGGAGTCTTGGCTTGATGGGAGGAGGAATTCCACTGGAGGAAGGTGCACTGTGCAGTGCTAGCTGGTTGGAGTTTGGTCATTGAGTGAAAGAAGGCTCATCAGACACTTTCACCCTGGTCAACAACAGCACAGAGAACCATGGACAAATGGAATGGACTGGTGAATGCATCTGCTTAAAATCTCACCATCTTACCATACACTATGTAGGCAACTGAAACAAGCTAAATAGCATTTTACTTGGTAGCAATAAGGTGCGGATGCTTTCAGAAAGTGGAAACCAGTCAGAAAGTAGATTCATATTTGATAATACTTTCTTCAGAATCTCGTTATTTTCAATCATTCTCAGTTGGCTTGGGCAAATGCAACTAGTTATGAAGCTGCATTACAGAAAGGTAATACTCCATGCAAACATACAAAAACCTGAACAATGTTTTTCAAAAAATGAGAGGCATTCAGAGTTGGTGTCTGAATTACATTGGTGTAAAGGAAGGTTCCTGGTTTGACCATTTGTGAGCTCTGGCAGTCACACTCCCAACACCAGAGACTGTCACTGTGGGGTCTGGAGCCCCTTCACAGCAGGCAGCTCCAGTGATCTGGTGGGTCCTGCTGGACTCCTACACATCCCCCACTCACACAGACAGACCAGGTTCCCTCATTGCTTCCACACCAGGTTTCCCATAGCAGAGTCTTGTATGTCTTGCTCCATAAAGCAATTTATTCCCAGTGTAGTAACACAGGAAAACGCTTGAGCTGGTGCCTCCAAGGAGGGACCCCCAGTAAAGGAACCCCTGGGCTTTTATCCCCTCACCATCCAAGCATTCACAAGTCTCGCTGTTCTTACCATGCCCTGTGCTCCTGCTGTGTCTCCCAGTGGCCATTCCCATGGCTGCTGCCACTTGTGCTGTTTGCTAAAATAAGGGTTGGGCACTCCATGTGTTCTTGTCTCTCTGGAGTCTCACACAGAGCTCACTCTGCAGACAAACTGCAGCTGGCAAACCACGGTACCTGCAGAGTTACCTGCACTATTCCTCAACATGGGAACAGACATCCAAAAGTCTTAAAAATCCCTGGAATGTAGAGAAAAAAGTAACTAAAGAAAGATGACTGTAAGATCCAGAAATGACCCTTTTAAAGTTAAACAAAAGAAAATTCCCAGAATAGACAGACATTGAGAGGGAGTGGAGAAAATTCTCAACACGGCGGACATAACCCAGAACAAAAAAAAAGTGAAACAAAATCTTTTCAGAGGAAAAATCAGCCTTGAGGTCAGATACCACAGCAAGTGCCTTATGGAGCAAGTATGGCAAGTGATACAAACTGCAAAAAATACTTGGCATTTTGAAGTACAGATGACTCCATGTTTTTAGTAAAAATGGAAATACTGGCTTATTATATGCATCATGAACTAAAGCAGAAGACAGAAACCATGACTAGCTTAGAGGAAATGTTCAGAGGAACAACAGATAGCATTACTTCTATGAACCAAAGGATTAATGACCAATCAACTTGGAAGCAAATGGAATGTCTAAATTATTTTAAATAAGGCATAATTCCTAAAATAGTAAGTTTCCTAAATATGCTGCAAGCAGTACAAAGTTAAATAGATGAAACTCAAGTCTCATGGTGGTGAACTAACTCCTGCTAGAGAAGCTTGTGAAGTTAATGTATGAATGAAAAACAATAATACAGTGTTAAAAACAAGTCAAACTTTGGGCTTCATTGAGTGGATTAATTCACTGCAAAGGCCAATGACTGAATCAACTGAGAAGACATCTGAGGACATAAATGGATAGGAATGCTCTCTGCTATGTGCAGAACAGTGCTAATGGGGTTGTATTTCCTGGCCTTATGAAAGTATCATTGCCTTTAAGTAGAAGCTACAAAAGAGTTTGCTGAGCTAAGTGTTAGAGAAATCACAGGCCTCTGAGTGTATTCACTGGTCAGTGTACTTAAAAAACACCCGTCCAAGCACCTCTATTTATCTCGCTTTTTCTCCAGGTAAGAAGGAAGTGCTTTCTCCTGTTTGTCAGGAAAGAGTTCTAGGAGAGGTGGCTGATGTGCTATGTTTGTACTTGGTGCTTGAACACCAAGGTTTGGTGGGTGCCTTTAAGTACATCACTGCCCAATTTTTCCACCCATCTTAGGAGATGCAGCTATCAGATTCTCAGCTGGATTGTATCCAGAATTTGAGAGTTCCTTCCCAAGTCTTTCTTTGTGGCCTAATTTTCTTTTTTTTTTTTTTTTTTTTAAATTTAAACAAGAGAGACAGTGATGTGACAATACTCCTAGTATTATCATGTTGAAACCAGCTATTGATTTGTGTTTGGTGTGGCTAAGTTACACGGCAGTACCTCTGAAAAATGGCTTGTTACCAGCTGCCATTCTCTGAATACATGAATCCTGCTGCTTGGAAATGGGTCTCTAAGTCCTTGGAGACTTGTGGTTGTATGAAGAGAAACATAAAGCTCTTAGAAGAGCTCAGGATCATATGAGATTCCCAGTGCTACTGCTATTTTGTGGCAGTAACACAGTGTTAGCAGTGACAAAAAGCAGTTGTAAGCAGTGTCTCACTAGAGACAACTGCCCAGTCAGTCAGAGCTAATCATACCAAGGGCAAAAACAAGGCCAGCAAGGAGCCAGCTGACACCAAGGACAGTGTCACATTCTCCACTTCCTGGAACAGGTGGATGCTTTGCCTGGGAAGCTGTCAGGCAGAGAGGGACTCAGCAAGTCCAGATGGCTGTGCCTCACAGCTTGACACAGCAGAAGCAGACAGACTTACGTCAGTCTGAACCAGATCTCTCAGGAGAGAACAGGAATACTTCCATGGAGTAATTGACAATGGCTAGCTATCTTCTGTAACACATTAGCTATTACCATGGTCATTTCACATGTGTGTGTACACAGAAAGATGTGGAGACCTGTATTTTAAAGATGTCCTTTTCTGAGCCACTTGGAGCCAGGAGATGTAGCTCTGTAAGGCAAATCAATAGGAATTAGGAGATCAGGTGAAGCAGACCAATGACTGATCAATGATGCAGAGGGAAGGAAAGTATAATGGGGCTATATTATGTGACCTCATCACCAGGAGGAATGAGATACGTATAATAACTATAATTTCTCTCTCTATTTTAAGGTAAAACGAGAATTAGCAGGTGTCCTCATTTTTGAGTCACATCCCAAAGCGGGAACAGTCTGTAAGTAAATGGAGTCCTGTCAGATCTGTTTCTCACCTGTGGTATGAACATTTAAATTCTTACTGTTTAAATTGCAAGAGCAAAAGTTGGATGCCTTCTTCAAACTTGATTGTCACTTCATGTCACTGAGCGTAAAGAGTGTTAGCTTACTCTGTTGCCAAATACGGGGACAATACCAAAATTAATTCTGTACCCTTGGTTGAGTGTATGTATCACCTACAGTTTGGGTGTGTTTTTATTTAGAATTTTTGGTTTGATCAATCTCTATTTGAAATGTGTTTTAATATAATTCTTTATTAATAAAAAAATCTTCCTCCACAAAATAAAGGATTTAAAATGGTAGATTGCTCAGACATTTTAATATTGAGATGGTTTAGCAAATGAATATTAAAGTCACAGTCACCAGAGAACTAGGTTAGAACGTGGTGCTACTAGTGGGATCCTACCTGTGTGCTAATCAGTAATTGATAACCTGATATATTGATAAAGTAGTTGTTGAAACTGCCATAGAAAAGAAATTAAACTTATCACATCAGTGTAATAAACTAACTACTATATGGGTATGAATTGGTTTTCTAAATTCTGAAGGCAATTGCTTTTAAAATCATAGTATGCCCTTTTATAAGGTAGACATTTATATGACTAGAATTACCTTTCATTTTATTGGGTGCAGAATCTGGCCCATTTATATTTTGAATAACTACATTCTAACCATAAAATCTTTTCCCTCTCTTGTAGTATTTAATCAAGGAGAAGAAGGTACTTCTTGGTACATTATCCTGAAGGGATCAGTAAATGTAGTCATTTATGGCAAGGTATTTTTTCAGAAGCTATCTTTTATGATTGTTATTGCTGAAATTGTAAGAGTAAACTTTGAAGGAATACAGTTTAATTTAGAGCAAAATTGCATTGTATGAAAAAACAGATTGTAATTTTATTAAGAAATGATCCAGTGGTTTCACTGATTATACTTCCAGTAGATTGCTCTGTAATTTTGGGATATATGATACAGTTTCTGAATATAATCCATCAGAGTTGCATCAGTATCTTTAGGACAAAGTAATTTGCTACAGTGTGGTGAATTTCCAGACTTCTCTCTCATGGGGGTTTTGCCCCATCCCTTTACCACCACGTTGTCAAGCATTTGGATGACTAACTTGTTCTCATGCATGTCTGACTAAAATACAGCTTTGTGACTGGTGGTTCTGAGATTGGATGAACCTCTTCCAAAGTTATGCCAGCTATTCATTCTAGTTAGACCATAGGCCAAAAAGCATCTTTATTAAATTTCCTGTTTATGAAAGAGATTTTTCAAAGCAAAAAAGTATATCTTGGTACACAGGAATCTATAAAAACCCTGCTTCTTGAGTCTTTAAAAACCATACTTCTCTATTGATTTCTTATTCTGAGAATCCTCCATTTGAAAACAAAGCATTTCAAAGAAACTAGCACAGGGGCCCTAGTTCTAAGTCTGTTCCTAAGTAACACATATTTATCCATGTTTTTTACATCACTGGGTGGGCCAGATCCTCTTACTGTAAATTGGAGGAAACAGAGAGCGGCTGATGGATGTGTTGTTCTGTGTTACTTCTGCAAACTTGATTTTATTTTTTATGGCCTCTGTAAATAGAAAACAAAATAGTCAACAACTTTCTGTCTTCAGCAGGCTGAGAAGAGTCCTTCAAGCTGAATGCAATTTCAGAGAACAAGCTGATTCTTTTCTGTTCTTGCCTCTCTTTAGTAATAGTAATAACCAGCTATCAAGTATTGTTTCCTAGTCATTATTTTGGCTGTTGATTTCCTGCCAAATAGATTTGTTTTGGTATTCGATTGTGAAGTCCAGTGTTTGTACAAGGACTTTCAATAGAATCCAGATTAATGATGGGTTTCTGCATGTAAATGTTTTGCTCTGTGCAGGGTGTGGTATGTACTTTACACGAAGGAGATGATTTTGGCAAGTTAGCACTTGTGAATGATGCTCCCAGGGCAGCGTCCATTGTTCTGCGGGAAGACAACTGCCACTTCTTGAGGGTAGATAAGGAGGACTTCAACAGGATCCTTAGGGTAAGAGTGGGAAGGGCTGCCCTCACAGTGTGATATTAGAACTTGCAAGTTTTTCTAGATGCTGTAATTTCTATGAATACATTAATATTAATAACCTTCTTTGTAGTATGCCTAATTGTGGAACAGAGATGTGACAGTCTAGAAGGTCAGGTAAAGAATATGCTCATCAGCGTTCCTCTCTCAGCTCCCAGCTCAGACATGAACATGCAACCAAATGGAATATTTTGTCTCTCACTTTCTATAATCTAGCATTTTCCCTGCTCAGTTTTTCCTTATGCTGCCCAGGATTTCTCAGTGATACTCCATCCAAATATTGAAAACAAGATTGCCCCTTCTCCCACATAGGTCAGTGTCAGGTACATTCAATTCAAGGGTTTCAAGGCAGAACCAAGGGGCAAATGGAGTAGGTTACAGATGTCTTTATCAGAGAACTCTAGAAAGATATTCCCAGACTAATTTTATAGTTATTCATTTTGGGGTAAATGTGTTCCAAAGTCCAACTGAAATTCTGTAAATTCAAGCTATTTTGTGGTCATTCACAGGAGAGGAAGTCAAAACTGGTATCATTGTGGAGCAAACTTTTTTTAAAATCTGACATCTCCATCAAATGGAGATTTTTAACATAGTTCTTGCTGTAGTCTCTCCCACAATTCTCTGCTTCTTGCAGAGAATTTGATGCCTGTGCTTCCTTCTTGAGTCTGCCTGTGAGGAAAACAGAATAAAGACGATAAATACAGGGGGAAAGAACCAACACTAGTCTTTTGTGTTTGAAAGATGTGCAGTTTGGTAGAGTAACTAATCGCCCAGATCAGGTGCAGTCACATTTATTAAAAGTAACTTGTCTTGCAGGATGTGGAAGCAAATACAGTAAGACTCAAAGAACACGACCAAGATGTCTTGGTGTTGGAGAAGATCCCAGCAGGAAACAGAATTTCTAATCAAGGAAATTCACAGCCACAGCACAAGTATGTTTTCATTCAGTAGTGCAAATGTCAGACAATTATTAACCTTTTGAAATGGTACTATTATCCAAACAATAGCATATTTCCTTTCAGTAGAAGACTGCAGTGCATATAAAATTTTCTTTTTTTTATTCATCAGTACATGCCCCTTACTCAATAATATATCCATTTCTAGCAGCACACCAGCTCTATGTCTTTACACAATAATTCCCTGAAGATCTCAGTGTAAATACTTGTCTCAAGTAATAGCTTCCAAATAGACTAAGCATGGAGATGGATGAAACCCTGTTAATCTAAGTTACTTAAAGTGAAATGTGAGGAAGATACTTTGGTTTATTGTTAAGTACTGATATTTTTATTTTGTATTTTGAGCTCTAGATGATAATGAGAGTTTGCTTTGCATGATTTATGTACGAAACAAAGATCTCATGCAATGGAAGTTGCAGAGCTTATCTTACAGGATAGTTTAGCACCGTAATAATAATATTAACTGTATTTTCCTTTCTTACTGAAAAGAAAAAAGTACAATTCTGTTTGGATACTACTCTGATAAGAGTAGAGTGAGGCTATTATCATTCCAAACCTTGGTAAAACCCTTAAAGGCTTTGTAAATGTGTTATTTGCAAATGGATACACAATTTTCTTCAGAAGCATTCAAACAATTTCAGTAAGTTTTGAATCCTTTACCCTGAACCTCACTTTCTCTCAAAAAAGAGTCAATTTATTGGATAATACTTCGGGTACAGTTTTTATCTCATATGGGATTTCATATACTTTTTTTATCTGCATAACTGAATGCAAAGATTTGTAAAGATCTGTGAAAGTTCAATAAACCATTCCTTGCATTTTATGTACACATTTCACATTTTTCAGGAACTTCTGTTTCATTTTTCACTTGATCTATTAAAACACCTAGAAAAACAATCTATGCTACCAGGTAACCATGTACTCCTACACAAGCTTTTCTTTGTCTAAATGAGGGGAACTTGACTATAGCCAGTGGATTTGTATCAGCTACTGCAATGTACAGCAACTTGGTCATAGATTTTAATCCATTTGATTGGGTCTGAGACATTTTTCATGCTTTCAAAAGTGGAAGTTCCTTGCAAACACTTTGCACCAGTGTTATTTGTATTATTTAACATTTTCTTTTTCAGAATTTGATAAAAATAGCCAGAGATATTTATGGTAAATGGTTAAATTAGGCTGTGTTCTAGGACTTACATACCTATACATACAGGTAATTATTTTCAGGTTAAGCTCAGAATTTCATTTCTGTAAATATTTTACTCATTTTGTCAGGTTTTGGGTACTATAAATGTGCCAGCAAGGGAGCTTTTGCTGATAACTATGACCAATAGACATAAGTTACCCAAAAGAGGAGGTTACCCTGAAGGTTCACGGTCTGCTTTTCACCAGTTGGATTACTTTGTTAAACCTGTGTTGGCACTGTCTTTATGTTTAAAGTCTTCAAAGTGAGTTCACTGGGTTTGAGGATGACATTTCTTTTCTTAGTAAATAGAGTAAGTGGCTACATTTATGTTTGAGAGTCCAACCTAAAATTACCAATGTTTCTTGATTTCCAGAATGTGTTACTGGGATGTGTTAGTTGAGTGTTCAATACTTTTGAAAATGACTGCCCAAAAGAGAAGCTTAACAGCACCTCTTCTCAGGGAGAAACTCATTTTCTCATCTTGGCCTTGGGGAAAACTTCACTTTGGGAGCAGATCCTTTTGGTTACAGTTTGGATTCCACTGCCTCCTCTTTGGAGGAGACAGAGCTCCTACACAGCTCCCCAAGCTGTGTTTTCAAACAGTGACAGTTTCACTTGGCTCTGAAGTTACCACTCCCAAGATCTAACTCTTTATGGGTGATCACACTCATGCAGGATGAATTCAGCAGCCCTGCAAGTCACTTCACTGTTCATTTTCACTTTCATATTCAGAGTACAGCAACCTGTGATTTCTCTGCTTCACTCACTTAGATACTTGGTTAGTATCTCTGTGAGAATGTGCACTGGCTTAACAAGTGTTTGTGTTCTTGGGACATCAATACAGTTCTTCCAAAGAGGTTGGCAGGTAAAAGAACTGTGACGGTCAGTGCTCAAAGTGAGGAGGAGCTCCCAGGAGCTCAGCTCCACCACTTATTTCTCAGCAGGAGCAGAGTATCTTCACTTCTCAGGGTTTTTTTCTTTTTTTTTTTTCTTTTATTTTTTTTAAGTTTCATACTTTATCAGTTGAATTAAAAAAAAAAAAAAAAAAGAAAGAAAGAAAAAAAAAAGATGCAAAGATTGAAAGAATGGAGGGAAATATTAAAAAAATCTGATCCGTGAGAAAAGAGAAAAAAAGATGACAGAACAAGTTTTCCAATATCATATGATATTCTGCTGGTACTTAAAATCTTGCCAGTGTTTTTGCATAAAGCTGAAAAACCTGGCTGTTGCACTAGTTCTCTCATCTCACTAAATTAATTCCAGGAAATGGTACAATCCTCAGTTTATCGACTTGAAACACTTACTTCAGCTATGCAAGGCATTGCACAAATTTGAAGGTACAGTGTGCTATTTCATTATCTGCCCCCACATTCTCAGACCAACCCGTGTCAGTGATCCTGAAGGAAATTGTTTCCTTGCCCTGACATGGATATACACTAGTTCTTACTCATAGTGAGCCTGTTAAGACCCTCTAATGACTGCAAGTTGCTGTTGTTACTGAGTTATTTATTCTCAGCGGAGGAGCATTTCTGCTTGTACTTCTCTGAGTTTGGAGTTTGCAGCTCTGCTGATTGTGGTGTAACTCTGGTGGTGTTATACTGAAGTACTTACGTGAGGAAGGGGCTGTCTCTCATCCGTGGGTAGGGTGGAGAATATTACTGTTCCTAGGTTTACAGGGGAGAAGCCAGTAAAGATTGGGAGTGGTTTTGTCCTAAGCACCCAGAGATTCTGGTCAGAGCAGGTGTTTGGCACACAGCAGCACAGCAGTCCTGATCTTCTTGCTGGTACACAATTATTTCCTGGTTAGCTCTTTTGGCTATGGGATGCTAACTGCTCCTTTTCCTCCCTCAGGTATATTGTGATGTCAGGAACCCCAGAGAAAATTTTAGAGCACTTTCTAGAAACTATGCGCCTTGAAGCAACTTTAAATGAAGCAACAGGTATCTACATGGCAGAAGCTGGTTTATTATTACCTGATAAGGTGGATTTGCTGGGGGAACACTGCAATGTGATGCTTTGAAAAGAACCTAGTGGTAGTTTTTCCCAGAAGAACTGTTTACTGCTATGAAACAACCCCAAGAGGATTAAGTAAATCCAGAATTAAAACCAGTAATGCACTTTTCCAAGCCTGCTCTATTTTATTTGTACTTTAAGGTCATAGTAGAACAGCAAAACCCTCCAAGGTGCCAGACCAGCAGTTATGACTTTAGTTAGGCACAACCATAAGGCCTGGACAGAGCACTCCATTAGTAATGGTACTTCTTGTTCTGGAGGTCACTTTAATACTGTGAAATAGCTTGATACCTTCAGACATTACATTGTGCTAGTATAAGTATTCATATTAAAAGTATCGCAGTTTGAATTTTGTATTTATGATACTTTCCCATGTGCAGGGAAAAAAGAATTGTTACTCAAAGAAGAACTCAGCACAGCATGGGCTGAGTCCCAAGAATGCAAGGTTGTTGCATCTGCACTTAATGGGCTGCTTTTCATTAGTGTGAAGAGAACAGAGAATTTACATCTAGGGATATAGATATTTGCAGACTTACATTTTAGTAAGTATTTTAATTTCTGAAAAGTCAGACACAAAAAATCCTCATAATTCTGATAAAGCAATGCATAGACATATATTAAACTATGTAACATTGCTTTTGCAAGTTCTTTTTGCACTATAGATGTCTGCTAAGTATATATTCAAAAATTTTAAGTGCAGTTAACCTGTTATTGACCTCACAGTATTGGAGAAACCTGTATAGTGGTCCATAAATGGTGGAATAATTGAAAAATTACGGAAATCCTTTTAAAGCATGTGTTTTCACTACTTTAAAGACAGAAGAAAAAGGGATCCTTTTCACAGATACCTGTTTACTAGAATTGCAAGCAGTATATTGTTCTTCAGGCTTGCAGCTATATAATCACAAGTTTGTCATCCACAGTATGCATGTATTATATATTTTTCAAAACCAAATTATTTTTAAAGTATTTTAAAACTTTCTGTCAAAACATCTAGTGACAGTATTGTACCTATATCCCAATACAATATAATGTGTCACAATTCATTAAGTTATTTTTAGGATATAGGATCACAGAATGCTGGAAAACTGAATTTTTCATTTAGGCATTCCTTTAATTTAAAAACCAGTTTGCTCTGGGTATTACATTTAAAAAGTGCTGCCCTTTCAGAGGTGAGTTTTGTCAACTGAGAGAAACTTTCATATAGGAAGTACACAAGTGGGAGCAATGATGTAATATTATATTGCACAGTTATCTTCATATTTTTTCTGCCATCCCTCACAATGTTTGTAAATGTTTCTGTTATCTCAAAAGTTACTCTGTAGAAATTATACCCTGGGGTATTGTGTTCACTGCTTCTCAGTGATTCCATATAAGCCTGCCAAACTCATTCTGGCCTCTGCAGCCAGGCTTTATAAATCCTTCTTGTCATAAATACAAAGATAAGCCAAACTGGGATTTACACCAGCACTACCACAGGTCACTTTAGCAGAAAAAATAGCTTGCTGGGTTTTACCAGAGAAAATGTCAGTCATATTGTTCATATACATTTTAATGTAAATGTAGCAGCTGTGATACTTTTGAATCAAAATAAACCCAGAAATCTGACTGTCCATTTACCACTTTTAGGCATTCTACTCACTGCTAGGAAATCAGCAAAGGATGAAATTATTTACCTTCTCCTGTATAATATGTACTAAGTGTGCTGCCTGGTATTGTAACTCCTGAAGCCAAATGTTACAACTCTTTTTAGGTACCCAGGTGTGAAAGGCCTAATTCTTTTTCGCATTGAACTCCACACTTGTAGAGAAGTATATCCAAATATTTCACTTTAGCAAAGATGTGGGACTTTTTGCTTCGCCAGATTTGTCTGACACTGGCAAATGCCTGTTAACATAAGTGCGATAAAATTCATGCAAACAAGACTAAAAGCTTAATATTTTAGCTCATTTTTGTTCATTACCTTTTTTTGTACCTAGTGCCTACAAAGAAAGTGCAAAAAGACCACTTTATTATCTGCAGAGGGCTAATAAGATAGTTCAGGTGAAAGAAAATTCATCCTTGAAATCCCTGAGCTGTTTGCAGAGGCTTAATTGAGTGTTCTCTTTTTTTTTTTTTTTTTCACAGATTCTGTTTTAAATGATTTTATTATGATGCACTGTGTTTTTATGCCAAATAGTCAGCTCTGCCCAGCCTTGATGGCACAATATCCTTTCTTAAAAGAAAAGTCTCTTTAGCCACTGTACCTATCAGTGACGTACCTGAAGATTCCGTCTCTCTTGAAGTACATCATGTTCCATGGAGGCTGTGCCCTGTGAGTAGATTCTCAGTGTCTGACTAGCAGCTGTCCATAGCTCAACAGCTCTGAAATGGATAGTGTATAACCCATGATGAGATACAGTACAGACCAGGAAAACTGTGTTTCCTGTGCTGATTACTGTTCCAAGGGAAATAAATGTATTGTCCCTCCACCAGATAAGTGAAATTGCATAAAAGTTTGGGTTACCCTTCCCGTATCCTTCCTGTCTTTCTTGGGTTTTGCTGAACTACAGCATTTACGTTTTGACTGGGCTAGTTATGTCTTGGTCATTTCAGTGGTCCACTTTACAGATTGCAGGCTGCAAACTGCCTCTAGCAAAAGGTAATGGGTAAGTAGTTCCTGTTCACTCTCCTAATTGTTATGAAAAAGTAGTAATAATCTGTAATAATAGTCTATTGCAAATGCTAACAAACTGCAAGAAACTTCAATTGGATGTGAATACTCAGAGATAAAATCTTAATAGGGGAGAGCATTGAGAGCTGGGGGTGATTCTCATACTCTGCATGTTTCTCTGGAGTCTGTGAAATGTCCATCTGTCAATTAATGGCAGGTTATTTAGTTTGGGGAGCTGTTGGACTTTGAGAATTTTCCTTCTGCACAGTGACTTGAAGCTATCAAGTGACTGTGAACATTAAATAAACATATAATATTTTCTGCTTTATAGAATTCTGACAGGGGTATAATAACTTCAGCTCCCTATTTATTTGTTTAGAATCGCAATGGTGTGAAAGTGCTTTTCTTCAAGCTTAGTGGGGCGAGTGACATCTGGGAAATCTCACCTCCTGAAACCACCAAATAGAGCATTGTGTCCATGTTTGGCAAGCTTGAGAATCCATTTATGTTACTCCTAGCAAGGAGAGTAATTGTTTTGAAAACCTTTGGACCCGTGAAACTGGTCTGTAGAAGATTGTTCGCACACCTGAAACAAACACATTTTCCAAAATCACATTGTTTTGGATATCAAAAATATTATGAAATGCTGTTGCTGTCAGCACTGAGAGGGGAAGCATCACTTCTAATGTTTGGGGGTTATTGTCCTGATTCATTTAGCTTATATTATTCAGTCAGCCCATTTGAGATTCGGGCTTCTCTATCCTCAGTTATAATTGAATACCTCTATCCAATAACTGGGAAAATCAGACCCATAAGCAAAATGTAACTCATTCTTTATAAGGGAAAATCTTCTTTGATAATCAAAGTTAAGGATAATCACACTTAAAGATAAATATTCACTTGTGATGAAATCTGTTCTTGAGAGGATGCTAAGACCGTGGTCTTCAGTGGGTCATGGTAAACATTATGTTAATTCTTTTCAGAGTGGAGCTGGAAGTAACTGGTATCCTACTGCTTTAGTGTTAGCTTTTCCTGGAGCTGAATTATTATTTATTTGGTCCATTTTGAATATGGAAAAGCTAACTGTGCTTTGTTGATTGTACCATTGAAATTTATTGTTAGAGTTGAAAGGTTCCTAACAAAGCTCATCTTTTTGGAGCAAAATCATGCTGCAAAAGTGTTCGCCAGTGCTGTGAGACTGAGGAGAGATTAGTTATGCTCAATGAGGAAATTAAAACAGAAAAAGAAGGTGATTCAGTCAGCGACTTTTTGCTTCAGCTCCCAATTTTGAATCAAAACAAGTCTATTTTCCTACACCCTCTTAGGATACTATTTTAGCTGGCAGCATGCAAGTATGAGTAGAGCTAGACCACTGAAGTGCTTTCAAGCATAGTACAGGGTATAAATTGTTTGGGTTTTCACTTCTTTTACAACAGTCATTTGTAAGTTATTTTAATCCTGAAAGGAATGGACAGGTGCACCATTTTTTCCAAGTAACATTATTGCTGTGGGTTCCATGCTTATTTTGTGCTGTCCTTTGGCACACTAAGTCTTTTTCAGTCATTAAAGATTATAGATCCTGCAATATTAACCAAAAAATAACTTCTGTTTTGTAGGGAAGCAAGGGGCATGCTGCTCTGTCCTGGATCAGGATGTAAGTCCTGTGTGTTGGATCAAGGCCCCTGTTTCCCTCTTTTTCACAAATGGAAATGGACACATTCTCAGAGCTACAGCTTGTCAGAGGGAGGCAGGACAATGCCCTAAAGAAAACCTGAAATAGAGCAGCAGCTCCAAAAGTGCACTTGGGTTAGTGCAATTGTGTAAGCATGTGTGCAGGGATGCACCTTTAAAGGACCACTGTCTAAATACTTACAAAGTATAAACTCCTCTTGTGCTCTCTGTAGATGATAGTTCATCAGCTTGTTTCTCTATGAGTGTTTTGCTGACCTCCTTTACCATTGTGCCACAAAAAAAGTTTGCATTCTGTTGTAGCAATGGTCTTGCACAGCTCCTGATACTGCTGAGTCTTCCTATGCAGGGAAGAACAGCCTTCAGAATTGCTTCAATTTCTTAGCACATGCTAGAGAAAATTAGAAACATATGTATATACTGAGCTCTAACCATATTGGTGTTGATAAATATTTTGCAATTATCTGACACTTGTTGCAAGTATACATCACAGTTTATTTCTGATTGCAGTCTGTAGTGAAGCTGCATCCTGAAGATCACGTAAAAATGTGAGAACCCTTCATTGACTTTCCCTGTGATAATGTTAATAAAAAAGAAATCAGTAAAAATGAGCAGTAAAAATACAGAAAAATTTCCAGTGCCTGTGCTGATTCAGTTAATAAGAAAGTAAAAATATATTAAATAATTATAGTGTTTGAAAGGAAAATATGGCATGAAAAAAACGACTCAGTAGAATATTAAACTCACTCCCCAAGACATTGGAGCACATAATTTACAATGAATTATTTACTTCTTATGACCTTCTGACTTACGTTCTTCCTTAATTGTACTGTCATGTTCAGTTCTCTACTTATTTTAAACATTTCCAAATGAAATTTAAATGCAGATTTCTGAAAGTTTGTCAGTCAAATGAGTGCCCCAATAACCCTGGTAGAATGCAAATCTCTGCAGGGGCTTTGGGCAGCAGGATCATTTTGAAGTGTGATTTAATAGGTAATTTTCCCCATTGCATTTTATTAATACTTTTCTTAGAGAAATTTTTCTAAATAAGAAGCTTAGAATAAATATCTTATATAATTTGTACTCTTCATTAATATTTTTATTTTCTACTTAGTATTTTAAAATATTTTGGTACAGCAACTGAAAGTATGTCTTGAAAGGATGCAAGGATGCTGGACATAGCTGTGAGGGAGAGTGTCATTATTTTAATGTTACATATTACTTTGTAATTGGGAATAGCATCACTCATGGCAGTCCAGAATCAGAATTCTGGTAACTGGGAAGCAACATTGAAGATGTAACTGCACTCATTCGGTGCTTACTTCCCACTCAGCTGTCAGTTTATTTGAAACAGTTTAAATATATATTCTTAACCTTTTTTCAGTGAGAAATAGACACACAAATTGTCATGTCCTGTTTCTTCTGGGGATGCTTCAATTTCACACAGGTTAAAGGCTCAAATTATCTCAATTTATTACCCATTGTGCCTTTACTTTTTTTCTTGGTTTTTTCCTTTCACTAAGTGTTACTTTTTGGCCTTCTAACTATTTGTCTATTTTTATAATGTTGACACTTTGTTTCCCATTTTTTCTTATTGTTCACCTCAAAATAACTTTCACAAAGTATTGTGTTCTAAAGCACTTTATTTGACATAGTGGAAATGTCTGACTTCCTCACGACAATGAGGTACTACAAAATTTATTATTTTACCCTGTGTTTCTATAGTCAGTTTAGGCTGTAAATATCAAAGTCCCCCTCCCTTAATGGGACTGATGTTCATCTTGAGTTACAATAACTTGTAAAAACAAAACAAGTAACACTGGTGGTTCATTCTGGTAGTCTTCCTCACAAATGGAAAATTGGAATTGTTAATAAACACAAAGCGACTTTTTTCTTTTTTTTTTTCTACTGTTTCCAAAGAGGAGCAAGGAGAAATATCCTTCTTCAGTCTCCATGGTTAATCCTCTTTGTTGTTCCAAGTGTCACTTCTGTTCTGTTCTGCTACAGCAACCATCTCTGTGGTGGAACTGTGATCCTTCCTGTGCTCTTCAGAAAATTCACTGCCATTTTACTTTTTAGCATGAACATGGAAAGTTTGCAAATTGTTATGCTAGTGGATGTCAGAATTTAAAAGTGTATATTGGAAAGTTATGTTTGAGCACCCTGAAAGTGGTTTGTTGGAAGTCAGTTGTTCGTGAATTCATTCTGGGTTGGATATTTTCAATCATTGAATGTTTTCCTTGACACTGTGGCACCTATCATGCCCAGCCTTCTCAGGGTACAGAGCAGGAGAAAATGGATTATGCTCTCAACAATAAAAGGCGGGTCATTCGACTGGTTCTGCAGTGGGCAGCTTTATATGGAGATTTACTGCAAGAAGATGAAGCAGCAATGGCCTTTTTGGAGGTATAAAGGAATCATTGTATCACTGAAGTGAAAGAGGTCATTTCAAAGTGCAAACTTTATTTCCATTTATAACTGTTTTCTCAGGTTTGGCTGCAGACAGTAAAGGCACCACAACAATGTTTGAACCATTGCCAGCCTCTCAACCCCTGAAAACAGTGTTACAGATCCCTTTCAAAGCAAGGCATGGGTAGCTTGTGTTATAGCAGTTGCTGAATTTGCTTATTCTAGTATTTTCTTGTGAATGGCTCAGGGGCTTTGCAGGTTGAACTGGAGGGCTGTTTATGCCTGCCTGAGGTGTGCCAGGAAGGAGCTGGAGAGTTGCCACTCTACAGAAGCAAAAGTCCTTTCCACTGGAATAAAAGCTGTTCTGCAGCTATTGGAACTTAAGTTGTCTTCAGAACTCTTGTAAATTCTTTGTGATAGCTGCCATATCCTTGGATTCTAAGATAAGAATGCACTGCCAGTGTCATGTTAAATGATCATGATTCCCATTCTTATTATATATTGTGTTTATGGAACAGAATCCCATATGTTACTGGCTGAATGAAAGTTTTTGTCCTAAAGAGCTTAAAACTGAATCTAAGATTTACCAGAGGGGAATAGAGAGGGGCTTTAAGAATGGTAGACACCCCACAAGCCCACATGGGAAAGATTTTCAAGCTTTGATGATGACATACTCTTTCATTAGTCTAGAAGTTAATGTTAGTAGAAGCTAGTTGCAAGCACAGGGATCCTTCCTTGGATGGTTTTATGTAGACACAACTGGAAGAGGTTTGGGTAGGGTTCAAAAGTGCATGATACTGTAGTGAATTAGAGTAGCTAAGAGTGAGTGACTCAGGATCAAATGAAGCACTGAAGACTACAACAGCAATGAATAAAAAACCCCATCATGCTAGATTATTTGTGGATTTTTTAGTCTTTATCCTTAACAATGTAAAAATGCAGCTTTTACACAAGCAGTCAGTGGCTACAGAGTGAGATAAGGAGCCTCATCAGGCTTCCCTTCTGCATGTATAACTCTTGCTTTAAATCAGCTGGAGATAAACAAGTAGAAGTAATAGAGGGTTGGGCCCAGCATGTGTTCCTCTATGCAGATTATCATTCTTTATAATCATTAAGCTATCAGATGTCATCTCATAATCCTCTCTCCTGAGTACTGCTCATTTACTCCTATAGTTATTTAAAGACTATTTTGTGTCATTTACAGGAATTTTATGTATCTGTATCAGATGATACAAGAATGATTGCAGCACTAAAGGAGCAACTTCCAGAGCTAGAGAAAATTGTAAAGCAAATGTAAGCATAGTTTTTGCTTCTTTCCTTGCCCTGCCCTTCTTCTTAGTAAATTGATGAAGAAAATTTATTGGTTATATCTATAAAAAAGCTGTTTTGTGAATGACAGTTATATGAAATTGAAAGTTTGCATGCAGGCTTATTTGAATTAATGTCTATGATGGCCCTTTTTTCCACATCACTCTTGCAAACACCATACCCTCACTGAGAGATTGACAGAAGCTTATTTCATGCTTACATTAACTTACTATAATATTTTTCTGCCTTGGTCATAGATTAGCTGTGGTATAATCTAGTCTTTTCATATATAAATATTATTATATTGATATGCTAGTTTGATAAGTGGTCTGTGTTCTATAGGTGATTTTGTACACAAAATCTTCCAGGCAATATTTAATCATATATTCTATGTTTTACCTTCTTACAGTTCTGAAGAACCTAAAGCACCACAAAAGAAAGTAAGAAAATGTATTTCTCCATTTTCTCAAGTAAAATCTTAAGCACAGCAAATTCATAAGCATATTCTCTTTATAATCATGGATATATTAAAAAATCCTTGAGAGATAGCTTTAAATATTGTCAAATTTTGCATTGCTACTCTTTTTCCTGCCATTGATAAGAAATTGTAGTTCATGTGTACCACATGTTTATTCTTGCATTAATGTGAATCTCAATGATTTATTTTCAGCACAAAGTTCTTCTGCAGTTATTCAACACCAGTGAGGATAGAGCACAGAAACGCCAGCCTATCAGGGGCAGTGATGAAGGCGAGTTTTTTCTCTGCTGAGTTTTCTTGAGCCACTGACATCTATATAAATTTTGTCTGTCTCAAAAAAAAGGTCTAAAAATAAATGAAAGTACCTAACTAGAGTTTTGAAGCCTGGCCTGAAGCAAACTCTCTTTGCTTTTGCTAGCCCATTATTCCCCATTGTTGATTTGAGGTGCTCCTGGTCTTTTCAGTTAGTGACTTGTGCTATCAAACTCTGCTTCCTCAGAGGAAGATGTAAAACCTTTAAAATAAGGAATGAACGAAACAGGGAAGAGCCAATAAGGCACTGTACTGCATGTAATGGCAGTGGGATAAAGAGTGGAAGCTGAAGGTCATGTTTGAGCCTCTGTCTCCCTATGTAGTGTGAGCTAACATGTACAACTCTTCCTTTGCAAGGTAGGAGTGGAGCAGATAATCGTGCCATGGACCATGGATCTAGAATCCGAGAATCTAGGCACACAGCCTAAAAACCAAAATCTGCTGGTTTGCCCTATTGCTGTTGTTTGATTGATTCTCTGAAGAGATTTACAGCAGTGTATCAGAATATAATTTTCAGATTACTGATAAGGTACTCTTAATGGTTGTTTTGTGGAACTTCATCACCTAAAACAGCTGCTTCTTCAGCATGTTTGATATTAAAGATAGCTCTTGCTAATGAGCAGCAGTAGAAACAAGGTAACAAAATTCAAAGTCATGTAGCTGAGAAAACTGGTGGTATAAATCAGACCAATAGAAGAACCATGTTAAAAGCTGGAACTAGCTGTATATGAACAGCAGACATCCTGCCAGTCATGCAGCTTCTGTTGTCCATAGCACTGTTTCTAGGTCTGCAAAGAGGAAAATGGTTCCCGCTGCCAGGGAAATGCTACCTCTTGTGTCTGCCCTGACAGACAGGCAGTAATTGATCTTTTCATATGGCTGCACCTTTTTCATTGATAGGACAGGCAGCTCACTGACCACTGAAAATCCAAAACTCTGGGAAATCAGAGATTTCTGTACTAGAAATTGTAGAATATCTAAGGAACTGGGAGCTATGTAGTGATTTGTTTTTTCTTTGTTTCATTTGTGAGGAATGGTTACTGAAATGAAAGTAGCTTGTATGGTAAATCTGTATTTTTTACACACGGAATAAACTGTGCAATGTTTTCTTTCTTAGTTCTGTTTAAGGTGTACTGCATCGACCAAACCTACACCACTATCCGTGTGCCAGTGTCATCTTCTGTGAAGGAAGTGATCAGTGCAGTAGCAGACAAGCTGGGCTCTGGAGAAGGCCTCATCATAGTGAAGATGAGTTCAGGAGGAGGTGCTGTACTTACATCATCTTAAACACTCCTCAGTTATGGTGAAGCAGAATTTTGGAGGGATTGAAAGACTAGTGCAGTCAATGTTTTATACCCATGTGCATGTTCAGCTCTCACACAAGTCCTAATTGAGAGGCAAGTCCTTCCTCTACTTCAGGCATGGACTGCAGCTCACATGGGAGACAGGACCAATGGAGAAGCTTGTATATCTGCATGTTACAGAGCACAGCTACCCCAATTTTCCTTCACTGTTAGACTTGTAAGAGTTTTTTAACAAGAGAAATAGAAGGTAAGCATGGATACATTCATGCTAGATTCGGGAATCAGTAATGTCAGGAAACACTGCAGTGCAAACATTCTGGCAGTGGTCACTTCCATTCTGGCTGCTCTCTCTGTGCAAACCACTACAAAGCAACTTAGTGCCAAATGCACTGACCTAATGTTTGCAGTGGGTCAGGGATCAGGCTCCCCCTCGAGGCTGTGGAAATGTGAGAGTAACTGGAGGGTGAATTCTGCTGGACAACTGGTGCTGCTCAAGTGCTTTGGTTGAGTATGACTGTGTGGAGACACACAGAGGTAATGAGAGCTTTTGCAAACAGTGTTGCCTGCCAGAAATGGCTCACTTCCTGAGAACTGACACAAGGCAGCTTTACTTTTTGCAGTTAAAGCAATTTTTTGTTGTCAGATTTGCTGACCACCAACATAGGTTTGAAAGAGACTGTTTTGTAAGTTACTTCATTATCTTTTCTTTACCTGTGATATGATGCTCTTTTAGAAATGTTGTAATGCATTTCCGTCACCTCTTTGAGCAGTTACTGCCTTCCAGAGCAATTCCTATTAAGAACAGCTCTCCAAATGCTTACAGGTCAGCAATGAATGAATGGACTCCCTTATTAGGCTTAAATTTTGCTGTAGTTTCTAGTGAGAGCAGCACAGGCTTTTTGACCTGTCTGTACAGTTTAGGACTGGGATTCTGGTTCTGTAGGAGACTGGTTTGGGGCTGAGCTTATTACATTTCTTCATAGAGGATCTTGCTGTCTTCTGTGTCCTAGACATTGGGTTACTGGGCAAGATTTGTTCCCAGAAGGGTGATTTGTGAAGCTGGTGGATCAATCCTGCTGTAATTCTCTCTCCGTGTAGTAAATAATAATTTGTTTCATTTTTACAGAAAAGGTTGTGCTCAAGCCTCACGATGTTTCAGTGTTCACCACTCTCAGTGTTAATGGCCGGCTGTTTGCTTGCCCACGGGATCAGTTCGATTCACTGGTATGTATGTGTGCACTGCTCAGGAATATCAGGGCTTTGCTTTATTTGAACACCTGGCCCTTTTTGCATTATCCACACTTTACATAAAAACTAGTGGAAACATTCACAACAAAGGGCTTTTCACACTGCAATAGGATGAGCCCTGAAAATAAAACAAGCTAATGTTTTAATTCCCTAAAGTAGACTAGAAATCCATCCATCTGATCCACATAATAGAACTTGATCCCAGTACTCTCTCTCTGTCACACTGAGCATTTAGAAAGAGATGAGTATTGTCACCAAGACATATAGTAATTCTTCATATCAGAATTAACTCCTCAAAGTCATAGAGAGATATTTTCCAAGATAGGTGTTATCAATTAAAGCGTTCTGGAGATTTGATTCCAGCAGTAAATTCTTTTTTTTTTTTTTTTTTTATTTTTTTATTTCTCATCCCCACAAAATACTGCATCAAATTCTGAGATAAGTCTAAGTAGAATCACAGAAAATATTGCTGGTAGAACGTTTATTTTTTTTCTTAGGTAGAATTGCTCATAAGTACTTACAGTTTATACAGTCATTCTAGCAATCTCCATGGGGTCTGCTTTTATAGTTTGATTTGACTGTACTTTTTGTTCCTTTTATTTCATTAAAAACAAATGTCATTGCCAAGTCATGTCAGCATGAACTCTATTACTCCTAGCCTTGTTTCAGCCTCCTGTATGCTTTTAACAAGCCACTTAGTATGTATGCCTGATTTCTTTTATGGATATGGTAAAATCTATGCTTTGCTGCTGCTTTCAATTTAGTAACCAGGGAATGCACATCCAGCATATGTAGTTCCATGCAGAGATACCTCTTGTTCAGCTTATTAAATTCTGGTGTTCCCTTAAGGTTAATTAATCCTGCCAAGTAGATACCCTCATGGGGCATGCTACTGTAAAGCAGGGGTGTTGCATCAGTACAACTGTGCTGGGTACTTATATATGGCTCTGCATTGTCTGTGTACACATAGATTTCACAGCAAATTGTCTTGGCTTTCTGTGCCTTTTCCCTGTGCTATTTACCATGCATCAAGTACTCTAAGTACTGCAGGGAGCTCTAAGATACAGGGCTGCAATGTGCTACTTTTCATCAGCTAGACTGAATTCAGTAAGAATTAAGGAAGTACATTCAGTATCTCAAAAACGGTCCTCAGCATGCATAGCAAATTACGACCCCTTATCAGCTGCATTTTTTCAAAGAGGTACAAACAAATCAAAAAATGTTACAACCTTAGCTGCCTCCCAATTTAATCCTTTCACATTCCAGTTTCTGTCTGCTTCCTTTTCATGGACATTTATCCACATTACATTTGGCAATTCCCATGTGAAAATTGTTCTTGGTAGATGAATTTTCAAATATGCTGTGAGTTTGCATCTAAGTGCTTCTTTCCTAGCCTTGGGAAATATGTGTTTGTTATGGTAACAGCTATGTTGTGTTCATCTCCAAATGGGGGAAAAAAGATGTCTTTCAATCTGTAGGCAATTCTCTTTCCACAGATTTCCGCAAGTAGAATTTTCTACACAAAGCTGCTGTACTTTTATTTCATATGTTGTTATAAACTAAAGAAATTTTATGTACGTGCAAATCCCAATTCAAAGCAATCTCCAGTTTTTTGTTATATTAATGGCTGCCCTGGATTTTTTTAGAGAACACTTTTCTACTTTTTTTTTTTTTTAATTATAGATGAAGCTTTTAAGGTGATAATGATTTTGTTAAGTAATTTTTAGTTAGTTTATATGATGATGATAATTGAAAGGTTTCCCTAGAGTACAAAGCAAGAATTCATACAGCAATAAAGCTCCTACACACTGTGTTACTGAGGAAGTGATTTGATGTATTAATCCAGTCAGACTTATTTCTGTTGCTAATATATTACTCTTATATAAAATAGGATTCATTTAATAGGCTCATTTCTTATATTGCAGCATCTAAATACGGCCTGTTAATCTGGCAGACTCCACGGAGTTTGTGGTGAGAAAGGAGCCTGTTGACAATGGCGTGCTCCACATTAGGTGTTTACTGCAGGCGGTGGGTGAGGGCTGGGAACCCGTGTGTGAGCTCTGCCCTCTCCTGGGAGCAGAACCAGGGGCATGCACGGGCGGATCTGCAGCTCTTTCACCCTCCCCTTTGCCAGGGGCTCGGTTGCCAGTACTTCAGCAGTGCTGCTTCAAACACTTCACCCTAAGATGTACAACAGTCTACTTCAAATCTGACTTGATCTCAAGCCCTGTTTGAAATCTCTGTTTAATACTTCACCTGTGTGCCAAAGCATAAATCACATCTTATTTATTGGGTTGCATGGAAGTGCCTTTCAGAAATGTTTTGTACTTGGTTCTTTCTCATAAGGCTGTGTTTATATAATTTTAATCAGCCTAGCCAGGAATTTGCAGTCACAAATTGTGCATCAAATTTGTGTACTGTCAAAGAGAAAGTATGAGGTTTATTTTGTAAGTGATCAGAAGATCTTGTAATCACTACAGATTTCTGAAGCATGCTAGATGTAAAAATTCTCATCATTAGAATCAAGAATATGTAAAAGTATTTGGCTTGTCCTTAGTGGCCTAGTTATTTGTGTATGTGAGAAAGGAAACATAAAAGATTTTTGGAAAGACCTGTGCTCCTAAACAAACACACATGCTTTAAGTTAGCACAACGCGTACTATAGATTTGATTTTTAGAACAATGTTAAAATAACACACTGAGAACAGTCTGGTTTATTTCCTTACAGCGTCTCTGAAGAATTTTCAGAATTTTCCTGACTATCATGTGCACACTGGATACTTATTTTGCACAGGGTTTCTCATTTCCTAATACCTGCCTGTGGTAAAAGCAAATTTCAGTTTTACTATTGGAAACATGACTAGGAAAGCGGTCACACTGGAAAAAAAAGTTCGAAGCATTATGGAATGAAAGCATCAGCCATACAAATTAGCATGTCTAAAATACTTTTATAATATTTTCTTGTTTGTAGGCACCATTGCCAGAACAAGAAGGACCATCTACTGGTACAGTAGGAACATTTGAACTGATGAGTTCCAAAGACTTAGCACATCAGATGACGATTTATGACTGGGAGCTCTTCAACTGTGTGCATGAGGTATGAGGATCTATCTATTCAGCAGGTTAGAATCTATTAAAAAGTGTTTAATTGTACATTGTAGGTTGGTGCATTATTTCTAAAACCTTCTCTAAGCTTGATTTTCAAAAATTCTACAATAAAGCCACCTATAAGCTTTGAAAGTATAAAACTTTCTTAATTTTATAGGAGAAATAGAAAAATAAATTTAGACTTCTGGACATGTTCTGCTTGTTGAATTACTTTTTTTTTGTTTCAAAGTATTATACAATCTGTAGTTACGCTTTTACTATGCCTCAGCTATGGTATACTGGATTTGTAACCTGAATCCTTGTCATCTCTGCAGCTATAAATGTAAACCAAACTGCAGAGCAAGCTTCAGGGTAGATACTTACCTGGTCAGTCTTAGTCTCTTTCCTCTGTCCAAGAAATGCAACCTCAAAAAAAAAAATTCCAAACTGTTTTCTCTTTCTTAGCTGGAATTGATCTATCACACTTTTGGAAGGCACAATTTTAAAAAGACCACAGCAAATCTGGACTTGTTTTTAAGAAGATTCAATGAAATTCAGTTCTGGGTGGTCACCGAGATTTGTCTTTGCTCTCAACTCAGCAAGCGTGTTCAGCTGTTAAAGAAATACATTAAGATAGCAGCCCAGTAAGTATACAATCATATGGGAGCTGGAAGTGAGGTTCAGTATAGTCAATGAATGTGTTCTCATTTTCTCTTTTCAGACAGCCACACAGAGTACAGGTTAAAAAATTCTGTATTTGGTAATTTTGTCCGTTTTCTTATAGGGCTGTATAGAACCTTGTTAATATATATTCTCCTTTCCTGTGCTACTCTCCATTGCTTCTTGATCTGTAATCTTTTAGGGCCATGTTTACACATCAAATTTGTGAGAAAATATATTTCAGTTCATTAGGAGAATCCTTCATTTATCCTTCCTAGCAAATATTAGTACATGAATTAGTAAATATTAACAAAATTGAGCCTAATTTTCCTGAGAACAGAAATGTTTCTGGTGCGGCTCAGGACAACCATTCTCAGAATTTCCCTGAGTGGGAAATCCAAGAGGGGAGAGTAAAGAGATACAGCATGGAGATGATGACACTCATGTTACTTTCATTCTATGTGGGATTTGCAACAAGTTTGGTGATGATACCAAGTGTAGGGTCCTGCACCTGGGGAAGAGTAACCCCAAGCTGCAGCAGACCTTGGGGGCTGACCTACTCAGGAGCAGCTCTGTAGAGAGGGACTGGGACTGTTGGTAGAGGACAAGGTGACCATGAGCTGGCAGTGGGCCCTGGGGGCCAGGAGAGCCAGTGGGATCCTGAGTGCATTAAGAAGAGTGTGGCCAGCAGGTCAAGGGAGGTGTTCTTCCCCCTCTATTCAGCCCTGGTGAGGCCACATCTGGAATACTGTGCCCAGTTCTGGGCTCATCAGCACAAGAGAGACAAGGAGCTACTGGAGAGGGTCCAGTAGAGGCCACAGAGATGATATGGGGTCTGGAGCATCTCTTACAGGAGGAGAGCCTGCAAGAGCAGGGACTGTTTAGTCTAGGGAAAAGTAGAGGAGGTCTCATCCATACATTCAAATATCTAGAAGGGTGGTGCCAAGAGAATAGTTCCAGACCCTTTTCAGTGGTGTCCAGTGACAGGATGGGGAGCAAGGGCCTTAAACTAAAACAAGGAGTTTCACCTCAGCATGAGGAATAACTTTGTATTGAAGGTGGCAGAGCACTGGAACAGGCTGCCCAGGGAGTTCATGAAGTCTCCCTGTCCACAGAGACATTCAAATGGGCATTGAATGTCTCCATAGAGACATTCAAAACCCACCTGGACACATTCCTGAGTCACCTGGTCCAGGTGACCCTGCCTTGGCAGGGGAGTAGGACTGGATGATCTTCTGAGGACCTCTCCAACATTAACGATTTCTGTGGTTCTGTGATTTTTTCTAATACTT
Source organism: Certhia americana (assembly GCA_018697195.1). NCBI lineage: Eukaryota > Metazoa > Chordata > Aves > Passeriformes > Certhiidae > Certhia > Certhia americana. Next base: position 19,915,424 of record CM031863.1, read on the forward strand.
TTGTTTTAAAATGCAAAATATGAATGTCCTCTTTTGTTACTACCTGCTGGGTCTGAGGTTGGATACCAGGCATTCTTTCTGTCTTCCTTTATTCCTATCCAGATTTGAACTGTTTGGAACCTTCATGCCAGAGATGTCAGTCTTGGCTCCCTAAAGTCAACAGCAGGGAAGTGACTGACTTAAGAGGAACCAGGGGTATATCCATGCCCTGTATAGGTTCAGATTTTTATCATTGTTACACTCTTCCTCGCTTTCCAGCTCATGGTGTATTTATTGCATTCATTGCTGTCTGAAAAACAGTTGGCTGAGGTTTGTAGTGTTTGTCTACAGCTCTGTGCACTGTAACTAGAAGCCTTTAGGCAGTTGTCCCAACAGAGATGTTATTACTTGCAGTTAAACCAAGGTTTTAACTTTTTTGCATCATTAAATGGAGTTGTGTAAAGGAAGAGATTACTATTGCCGCTGTGATGCTGCCCTCCTCCCAGTTAGTAATTGCACATAGCTGAAGTCTGTGTTCCCATCAAAACTGGGGATCAGTGTGGCTCCTTCCTCCAGGACACCCTGCTCTGAAAGTACCAGCTTCTTTCTGGGAGCTACTTTGGGCCCTGCGGTTGGATTACAGCTGGTCAAATCTGAAGATTTTAAAAAATTTGGTGGTGGGCATGCAGGATCAGTTTTATATTTAGAACAGAGGACAGAATTAACCTCTTTAGTTTCTAAAAATACACACACCGCATATTCCATTATCTCACTGCACAGCACAGGAGTGGGAAGCAGCTGCTGGCCTGGCGGGCTGCGCCCAGGAGAGGGCAGTGGCACCCACGCAGACAGCGGGGTCTTTCCTGATCTCAGGCATGAAATGGGAAAATGTTGAAATGTGGTCATTAAGATACAATAGTAATTTCCATAAACACTTGAAATCAAGTATCCTAAAAATTGCAGTTAAATATCTCCTTAATAAACTGCCCTAGCCTGTGAGTTCCTTGGAGTCATGGGTTTAATCTTGTGCTATTTACAACAGCCTGACAACGTCCTGTTTACTTCCATGTTTCTGGTATCACTACAATGCTAAAAATAAATAGCTAAAAGCAGTCTGCTCTGCTGGGTCCTCTTTGTCTCCTAAAAGCAGAGAAACTCGAAGCACAAGATTTTCCTCTGTACAAACCAAGAGGGCAGGTTTAATTCCAGCCGCTGGAAAGGCGCTGGGAAGTTTTGCCAGGCTGCTGCCCTCTGTGCAGTGCTGCCATGGTTACAGCTGCTACACATGCACTAAAACAAACACAAAGTGCACCGAAGTTAGAGGGGAGAAAAAGCCCAGACCTTGAAGCAATATCTTTGAGGAAGTTTTGCCTGTGAAGATCCTCGAGACCTAATGAGAACTTTACCCTACCTAGAAGTACTAGACTCATTAGAAAAGTGTTCAGGGAGAACAGCTCAGTGCTGCACTATTAATCTTAGGCATGACTGCTGGTAACGAGATGCCTTGCACGTAGCCATTTTCAAAGATAACTGCTACTGAGAAGCTTGTTTCAGTTCTGTGGCTTGAGGTGCAGATATCATTGTAGAAGGCACATCATTTTGTGTCTGCCACCCCATGTACCCTTGATGTGTGCTCCCAGCCTGTGCAGGCAAGCACAAGGCCAAGTGCTGGCTCCAAGTGCTGTGCACATGTGCTTTCAGTTCCAGGAGCCAGTGTCGCTTTAGCATCTGCTGGAAAAGGATGTAGAGGTTACCAGGTTCATCTCTTTTCTCCAGCTATTGTAGGAATAAACTTTCAAACAAAGGGGAGAAGTGAGCTGTATTTCCAAGTGTGTTCTTCCCATATTAATTGTGTAAGAAAGGCCTTCTGGGATGTGCTTGAACATTCTCTTGAATATGCTTGAACATATCTGCAAATGCAGTTTGTGTATATTTCCTCTTTGCAGATATATCCACAGACTATTTAGAAGCCTTCTTGTGTATCAGTGTACTCAGATGCTTTCATTCAGTTTTTGAAAATCATTCTTTCCATAAATGTGCATATATTATAGGCCCAAGGAGCCTGTGAGAAATTTCTGAAATGTGTGTTTATAGAGAAAATGCCAAGATGAATATGCTTGTGTAAGTACCAAGAGATTTTAACCGCATACATGTCTGTTTTGGAGACCAGAGAGTGTGTGTGTATTTGCTGTTCATCATATATAATAGGAAGATTTTTCTGGTACAGTCCATTCTGTGAGCAGAGGGATCTCTGCTCTGAGGTGGTGCATTGTGGTGCTTTAGAGCATCCGCATCTTGACATTTTACATGCAGTTTATATGTAGTAGAGCCATGCAGCACTCTTTCTAGTGCCTTACAGGAGTCCTTTATCTGGAACTCGGATATTTATTGTAGACCCTGTAGAATTTACAGAATATCTGGGGTAGAACATCCTGTATCTAGATGGATTTTTACTGGAACTTTGTCAAATTGTATTGCTTAACAGGGTATTTGGCAAAACATTTTCTAGATTCAAATTAAATATTGCAGATACAGTTGCAGCTGCCTACTTTGTTTGAGCACTAGTGCTGTGTGTTACTAATTATTTCACCCTGCCCTAATTTATTCCTAATCCTGTCATGGGCTGTTGTCAGATATCCCTTTATGGCTTTACTAGTGCCTAGGGAAGAGGTTATCACTGACAGCCTATCCTGTCTGCTTTTCATCTTTATCTTCCCTCAGATCCACTAATGAGGCACTCCCTGACCTGGATTAGTAGATTAAGTTGGTGTCGCTTTAGCATTTCAGTTTATCCTTTCTACTCTTGCTCACTGTTGCGCATCTGATGTGGGAGAATTTGTATGAGCAGCTCTGCCAGAAGATCTGAGAGGGAAGCAATCTCCAAACTGACAGCCCAGCATATGGGAGAGATCATTTATTCACATGCTCAGTGTTCACACAGTGCAGACACAAGTGAGGCCAAGATCTAAAGGACTCACCCACTCTCAGTCTGGTAAAACAGAGGTACAGAAAGAATAAAATGGTGTGGATGATGGAGAATAGGATGACGCAGCAATAACTGAGTCAGACAGTAGGATGAGAGGATTGTACTAATTTTGTCTGAACCTAAGGATACCTCAGAGGTATCTTAGCTCAGAGGAGCTAAGAGCTTCAATGATGAATAAAAAAAATAAGAGAATCATAGACTGACTCTTGTTAAGTTTTTCTTGGTAAATCACAGAATCATAGAATAACTTGGGTTGGAAGGGACCATAAAGATCATCAAGTTCCAACCCCCTTGCCATAAGAAGGGACACCTTCCACTGGACCTGGTTACTTAAAGGTCCATCCAACCTGGTCTTGATCTCTTCCAGGAACAGGGCATCCACAACTTCTCTGGGCAGGCTCTTCAGTGTCTCACCACATCACAGTAAAGAGTTTCTTCCTAATATCTAAATCTATCCTCTTTCAGTTTAAAGCCATTCCTCCTTGTCCTGTCTTTCCATGCCCTTATCATAAGTTCCTCTCCTGCTTTCTTATAGGCCCCTTTAGGTATTGGAAGGTGCTCTAAGGTCTCCCTTGGAACTTTCTCTATCTTGAACAATCCCAGATATCTCAGCCTATCTTCATAGCAGAGGTGTTTCAGTTCTCTGATCATCTTCGTGGCCCTCCTTTGTACTCACTCCAGCAGATCCATGTCCTTCATATATTGGAGTCCCAGAGATGGACACAGCTCTGAAGGTGGGATCTCACAAGAACAGAGGGAGAGAGCCACCTCCCTTGGCCTGCTTGCCATGATGCTTTTAATGCAGCCCAGGACACAGCTGGCTTTTGGGGCTGCAAGTACATATTATCAGCTCATGTAAGATTCTTGTCCACCAGCACCCCCAAGTACTTCTCCCCAGGGCTAATCCATTCTTCACCCAGCCTGTGTTTGTGCTTGGGATTGCTCCAACTCAAGTGCAGGACTTCACACCTGGCCTTGTTCAATTTCATGAGGTTCACACAGTCCCACGTCTCAAGCTTGTCAAAGTCTCTCTGGATGGCATCCCTTCTCTCCAGCATTTATCAACTGCAGCACACAGCTTGGTGCCACTAGCAGATCTGTTGAGAGTGCACTCAAACTCACTGTCCATAAAACTGACAGAGATGTTGAACCCCAAGTCTCAATGCCAACTCCTAAGAAAAGCCACTCACAGCTGAAGAAACAGAGACTGAGGTGCTGAAATTGGATGTTGGCACATCATTTGAGAAAAATAAGAGATTTGCAAAAACCCAGTGAGATGCAGTTTTGGGAGGGTTTTTTTTTGATAGGCTTTGTTCTCTCTCTTCCTATTGAGTCAGTGAGCCACTGATGCAGACCCAACTGAGCAGTTGCGTTGACTATGCCCATCAGATTGTATCTACTCCTTCATATGGCATCTTGGATCTTCCATAGTATTCAATTACATGTTCCAGTTTTTCCTGACTGGTGGCAAAATCCTTCTTTGCACTAGAGATGGAGTGTGACCTGGAGCTCCTTTTGCTCAGGACCTCTTTAATGATGCTGGTAACAAATGGCAGTTCTTTTCCTGAAACATACTAGAAGTCCAGAATCTATAAGTAATAGGAATCCTATACTGCAGGAGAGGTCACTGGCATAGGGCATCTCTTAGACAGCTGGTCTTCTCCCTTTAAAAAGCTCAGTGGCCCTGTAAACTGCAAAGAAGATTGCCTAAGGGGAGCTTCAAGCATTCATTAGCTGTTCAGAAGCTGTCAGCAAGTTCTGCAAGCAAGTGAGGTTATACACAGTTGTTTACACTGTTTCTGGTATCCCTTGGGACTGAATTGAGCCTTGTTGCAGGACTGTGTTTCTGGGTGGGGAATTGCATCAAAGACTAGAAGTCCTTGCAGAAGCTGGCACTCAGTTCCAGCTACCAGTTCTACCCAGAAGTAGAAGGGAGGTCATTTTAGGAAGGAAGGGAAAGAAGCCTCCAGAGTGTGGTGAAGTGCTAACACATTGGTGATGAGGTGTCTTGCAGGCATGCTGGCCAGGACTGCCTAAATTCAGTCACTTCTAAGCTAGATGCCTGGATTCAGCTTTCTTGAGGTTGTCATAAGTACTGCTCTGACTGATCTATATAACTTAAAACCTGTTCCTTTGTGTTTCAGCTGTAAAGAATACAAAAATCTGAATTCCTTTTTCGCTATTATTATGGGACTGAGTAATGTTGCTGTGAGCCGTCTCTCATTAACATGGGAGGTAAGTCTTTGCTGAAATCCTATTCCAGGAAGCTTGATGAGGACTTGTGCTTTTAGTTAGCAAAAACATGAATTGGGCCTTTATTATTGATAAAGCTAGATCTACTCACTCAGCTCCTGACCATAAGCCTTAGCTAAGGTTGACAGTATTTATTTATTAGTATTATTCACCCGTGAACGTGCGGAATACTCACAGGAGTTAACAAGAGTGATAACAGCAGCTTCTGTTGCTGAGCTAAACTGCCCAACAGGTTGAGCAAGCTGGCCAGCTAACCTCTTAGATCAGCCCATCCTCTGTTTGCCTTTACTTTACTGGTGGTTCAATGAGATCACTCCACTGATAATTCTCTTAAATTCATTCTCTCTTGACACAGACTATTTTCTGATCTCCACAGGGACTCTGTTGCCCTGTTAAAATGTGGGTTTGTCCTAATCGGTTCTGGTTGTCTCTCTGACATGCATTTCCATGCTTACTGTCAGTTTGGTCTTCATTCTCAGAGCTTCCACCTTTTTCTGTGGCTTTGCTCTTTTGTATATGAACGTATAAAAAGGGTGCAATGTCCAACACCCTGTAACCACTGAGAACATATCGGTTATGAAAAGCAGTACAGATATAAACGTGCATGTATTTTGTTCATTAGAAATTCAAAATAATTAACATGACTGAAGTTATTGATGCAACTGAGCAAAATTTGAACACCTTTAAGAATGTGCTCTGAAACAGGAGATCAAACTAACACATCTGAGAGTACACCAGTCCCATTTTCAAAAGTACATGTATCATATAGAATCAGTGCTACAGGCAAAGATTTTCAGTTTCTCAAAATAATGACCCTTCATTTGTGGCTACTGAGAAGAGTTGGGAGAGCTGAGACGCTACAGGACTAGAGAAGAAGGAATTGAATGTATATACTACATACAGCTATCTGAAATGGGCACCAGGTCTGAGCTGGGGGGTGAACAGATCATTTGTATGTGTGGAGGATTAACTTGAGTTCAAGAAAAATTATCACACTCTGGTTCTGTAGAGCAGTTGGTTTATCAAGAGAATTTCTGCAATTTGATTTTTAGCCAGATGTATACAGAAAATACTTAAAGACAAACGTACCAAGATCTGATTTTTTCCTGTATTATCATGCATTTACATTAGTTGCATGCAGAAATTAAATATTTGCAGGTGCAAATGTCCAATTATACCACTTACTTCACAAATACCTAATCTGCATGCATATGCAAACTAGGCACACAGTTGTTGACACACATCATTAAAAATTAGGCCCTTGCTGTGGCACAGTGTAAATAGCTTGCCTAGGGTACACACTCCAAATGTAGAAAGTATTGCAAAAAATAATTTCTGCACTATGAAGTCTCCATTAATTTTTAATGTTATCCACTGCTAATAGTACTTTGAAAAATTCAGCAAATACAGAGATTTCTTATTAGAAATTACTGACATATTCTGATTGTACATAAAACATTACAGTGATCTCTGAAAACAATTTATAACATATCTTCCAGTGTTTATAATAAAGTTATTTAATCTGTATAACATAATATGCATGAAGGGGAAAGAAATTATTTAATAAAGCCCATCTCAATCATTGCATGATCAACTGACCATTATTTATTTGTGTAGGTATTGTGGACTGAAAAAATATTTATTAATTTGTATCCCAGATAGTGATAGAGGACCTTTGCTGCTGAGCATGTCAAGAATTTTACCAATAAATGTATCAGCATGAGCAAAAAAAAGCTCCTGGAAATGGCCAGGCATGGATTTGAATGTTTGCAAGGGCAGTTCTTCATAGATATGAATAATTAAGATGATCTGCCCCTATGCAAGCTGTGTGTAAATTGTATTTTCAGATAGGCTATAATCAGGAATGTCCTGAAAGCATCCACATGAATTTCCACGTACATTCTGAATTCAGTGATTGCTATGTGAGGCAAACAAAAATCTGAATCTAAACATCCCAAAGGACTAAATTCAAGTCGGGGTTTAAATCAGGATCCAGGTTTCATGGCTGGTCCCGTCTCTATTTTTAATCTGGTTGCTAGGAAACATGTTGTATTTTAGATTAGCACATTGTTAGAAATATCTGGCAAAAAAAAGAGCACTTTCCTGACTTAGGGCGTTGTAGAAGGAACTAGCATTTACAGTGAAATTACCACACTGTTCGGATTTAATTAAGGTTTGCTATTTTTGTTTTTATTAACAGAAACTCCCAAGCAAGTTCAAGAAGATCTATGCAGAGTTTGAAAGCTTAATGGTGAATAGCAATAGATCCCTTATTCTATGCACAATCTGAGATAATTCAGTTTCTGATTTGAATTCCTTGATTCAGAACATTTTATATGTCCTTGTTTGACTTTAAGAAGTTTATGATCCCATTTTAGAGCTGCTAAAACAAGTATGTATGACTAATAAATTATACTCTTAGGAACCTACTCTGAGAGAACTTATGTACCACTCAAAGTTAATCTGGGAACTCAGAAAAGCTATATCACACGTTTTCCAATAGTACATATGGGAAATTCTATTTTTCAACCTGGATTTTTCCAGGCCAATACATTTTACTGCTACAGCATATACAAAACTGTATCTGCAGCTGTAAGGAAGGAGGAGAAAATGTGTGGTTTCTCTTATGAAGAATGTTTTTGCAATCATATCTTACCTTGTTATTTGGCATGAAAAAATGTTTGTGTATAGTGGCTGCATTCTCCTCATGTAACCAGTCCAGGAGAATGATCAAAGGTGTCTGAATTTGCAGATGCACTTTTAAAGTCACGGAAAAAACCAATGTTTTTAATAAATGCCATGATATCTAAATGAATGCATGTATTGTCTGGATATATATAATAATACCTATTATTAATTATTTGATTTCTCTTTTTCATAAGGATCCATCAAGAAACCATAGGGCCTACAGACTAACTGTAGCTAAATTGGACCCTCCAATAATTCCTTTCATGCCACTGCTTATAAAAGGTAAGCTTGGATGTTACTGGAATTATTAACTTGAAAGCTGTTTGTCAAATATTTGAAGGATAAGAGTAGCAGCAAGAAAAAGCAAAAATCAATCTCAGTGTGAGGTATGATCTTTTTCCCTTATGAAAAGCATGACACAAAGACTAGAAAAACTGCTTTTGTACATCTAAATATCATACCTCAATTTTATTAGTTTCAGAAACGCTGCAAATTAAAACTAAATGATTTACTTTTGCAGCTGCTACGATTTTTGTAAGGGTAGATAAAACATTCTGCTGTTTTGTATGGCCATGATTCAGAAATGGGCTTTTATGTATCTTTTATTTCTATACAGACATGACGTTTACTCATGAGGGAAACAAGACGTTCACTGACAATCTAGTAAACTTCGAAAAAATGGTATGTATGACATATTTGAAAGAAAACTTAAAAAGACCTCCCTATTCACCTCTTCAAGAGTGAACTTCTCAACAGTGTCTTCCAGGGTTAGGGAAAACAAAGACAGGACCAAGACCTGGCAAAAATAGCCTGCATTGTACACAGAGCCTGGGGCCCCTGGTTTTCTGGAAAACCTCACAGAGGTGGAGAATAAACTGCCCACTGAGCTATGCACAGCCTAAATGTTTCCGAGGAGAGGCAGCATCAGGGATAGGAAGCAGAGCTCTTGAGAGACACTTTTTAACAGCCAGTTAGGGACCAACCTATGATTTTAACTGCTGTTCCCTCAAACAGGCCTGAATTGCCTCAGGCTGGGATAGTTCTGCATTGCTCCTTGGAGAATGAAACATTGAGAAGAACTTGCACATCTTATTTCCTTCTTTCCTTTGACAAATAAAAGAGGTGCTTTCATACTGGAAAGAAGAATCAATGATAAAAGGCTGCTACAGTATGCTCAAATTTGATATGTCCTGCACCTAAGCTGTTACCATTTCAAACACTTGTCAAAAACTGCAGGCAGACAACTTTTCATTGCAGAAGTCTCAACTGAAACTTGGGTTTCTCAGCAGTGAGAAGACATTTTCTTCGTTGCTAAGGCCATGTTCCTCATTAATGTGGTTAATGACACCTGTATCTGAGAACCTGCATTAACCAAACCCAGCTGTGGCATCTGCATAGCAAAACCAAACCTGACCTATAGCTCTGGCAGTAAATAGTAGAATCACAGAATCTCTAAGGTTGGAAAAGACTTCCAAGATCCCTGAGTCCAGCTGTTAGCCCAGTACCACTGGTTTCCCCAGAAAACCTTGTCCCCGAGTGCCACACCCTCTTTGAACACTTCCAGGCACGGTGATGCCACCACTTTCCTGGGCAGCCTATTCCAATGCCTGACCACCCTTAAAGTGAAGAAACTTTTTCTCACATCCAATCTAAACCTCCCCCGGCACAACTTGAGGCTGTTTCCTCTCAGCCATGCTAGAGCATATTTCCTCTGGCACCTATATGTGCTTGTTCTTTGCAGTACAGTAATCAGAACCACTCCATTCCACTGAAGTTACATAACTCCAGTTATTTCCACTGCAGTGTGGAGGCGTTTGTCTGACCCTCTGAGCACTGATAACTGCAGAGGGGAAAAAAAGATGACTTCTAGCTCTTTAAAAAACTTCACAGAAAAGCGATCATCACTCTAAGTGATTTCTCTTAGATTTTAATCTGTAGCTCCAGTACAGCCTCTGTCCTCGGACAAAAATACCCCTTTACTAAGATGAAACATTTTGTAAGTAAATGGCAGTGCTAATGCCTGAGTAAAGGGCCTGACCTCACTTTGCAATAATGGCATTCTCTAATTGCATATGCAGACTGTGTTGCCATCTCCTTCCAAAGGCCTTGTGCCTTCTACCTGCAGAAAAGGACTTTTTTCGGGACTGCCTGTTCTAATTAGGAATAGATACAATAGTATAGATAAATACTTCAGGGAATACAAAGGGATCTCAGACTTACTTGGAACACTTCCAGAGCAGAAAGGATGGCAGATGCATTGCCATCTGTGGTTCTGTAGTTCTGTGGCTGGCTCCAGCATTGCCACCTCACTTGGCCTGTTTAAACCTCCTGAGCCAGAAGAGCTGGTACATCCACTGGCCTCAGAGCTCTGTACTTCAGTCTCTTTATGCCTGATTTTGTGTAAAAGCCATTGGAGGAGCTCTCCTGTAAGCAATTCCCATAGACAGAAGTTCAACACAACCTTGTCATTTAGAAATAGTTCTGCACCACTCTATACCACATTTTGGCACTCCCAAGGCCAACAGTGAATTTTATAGCAGCTTAAACTGATCTGTATCTAAGTTGCTGCAGGGGTGCCCTCTTTACCCTAGTCTGCTCACTGTCTTATCTTCAAAAGAACTCAGAACAAGAGTTTACTAGTAGCACTCAGACATTTTAAATAATATTTTACACTGCAAGAATGTAGTACCAGTAATCTGAGTTTTGATAATTTTCTTTAGAAGAGGAATGTGAAGATCAGTTAGTGTATTTATGATGCTGCATATATTTAAGGAATCAGTGGTACGTCTCGTTCCTCAACTCATCAGAAAGGGAAACATTCTCCTTTTTAAGAATTCTAAGTCTTTCTTTAGTTGGTACTCTATCTAAAAGCTCACTCTGCTTTTTCTCCAGGTCTTACTTCAAGTATATCTTTTGTATTTTTATTGTTCTTCGCTGGCTCTTCTGCATGTTTCTATGGTGCTTTAACTGCCTCTCTCAACCCATTGCTGTTCAAAGCAACCTGTATTCAAATTCCACCCACTTAATTCATTCAAATCCTACTGTGGACCTGGCAGTTTTAGCTTTTCTGCATGTGTCATCAGGTCAAGCAAAGAAGAAAAGCCTACTGTTAAACCTCAGTCGCTGCCGCCTACTTGTGCTAAGCTTAAAACTGTCATATCCACACATAATTGCCAGATATTAAACTGTGAAGACAAGACCACTCAGCCAGATAACTCTCAGATAAATTCTCCTCTCTTTTAAATAAGTATGAGCCCAAGGTGTTTTTGTGATGTTACTCTGCCATTTTCAGGAGAAAAATAGAAACCAGGTTTTCTCACAGGAATCTTGTCCTGCCATTTGTTGTTTCAGTTTTTTCTGATGCGTGATGTTCTGTCATAAGCAGATGGAGATTCCTTATACTGCCGGGAGCCACTCTTACAGATGTTTCTGGAACATCTTGGTTCTTTGGAAGATTGTTTCCTTTTATGTTTGCTGAAATTTATGAATAAAGATATCTGTGTAGTTGCCACTGGTGATGCCACTTGCCGCTGGAGGAGGTGGGTCCCTCTGACTCTTGTGTAAGCACAGTGATGAAACTGAGAACAGCCTCTGGCATCGCATCTGCATTCTCACCACAGAGCTCTGATCCCGACAGCTGATGTGCTGCTGACAACTTTATTCCTGTAACTGGCAGCCAAAAGTAGAAGTTTGATCTAGTGGCATCTCTTCAGCTGAAACAGCTTCCTTTAAATCTTTTCTGTGATGTTTCTGTTATTATTTATATTAAATGATGCATCTTAAAACATGCAGGAGCTGTCAGGCAGTGTCTGAGCCAGGAGCACCCCGAATGCCAGAAACACTGAGGCCTGATTTCCTAAACATTTGTGTTTCATGGCTGCTTGAGCTCTGCTCAGATCTCTCCTCATGGCTGGTGCATGTGTTGTTTCTTCATAGCTGGGGAATTCTGTGTGAATAGGCTTTTGTCATAACATAGGAACTTGCACTACGGCCCTTTTCCTGAAGGAGACAGGAGGGCGCTTACACAATCTTTCTCTTGTCCACAGCCATCTATTTTCACAGAAAAGTGGTAGGAGCTTTCTTGTGTTTGAAAACTCTGGGTTCTTTTATCAAACGGAACAAAATTATCTAGAGAAGAAGGGAAAAACAGACAGATGGTGTTGAACCACATTAGCCTAGTCTTTTTTAGCAACTCAAGCTAACGAGGAAAAACACTGAGTCAATTTTTTCCTGCTATGCTTTCCTGTGTATTGATCTTTTTAGTGGTGGAGTGACAGAACTGTGGTATTGGCATACTAGGGGGACATCACTCTGCAGAGCACTGCTGAGCTTTACCTGCTGCTGACTTTGTGTCTGCCTGCTCTTTCTTCCCCATCTCCTGATCCCCACAGATGTCTTATCTGGCGGAGGCTGTGAAGAGTGGGAGGACAGGGACACCTAGCCAGGGAAGAGAGTAACCACGTGTGGCAAAAACACAGCTTTGGGTAAAGAGGGAAGTTTGTAAACAGACCCATTTAGTTTGTACAAGATGTGGGTAAACAGTAACTGAACATGTCAGAAATAGGTATGCTCTTAAGTCTTTGTATTTGCACTGTATTTGTGCTCTTTACTCATGCCATTGCATGAAACCTTAAAATACAGCCTAGAAAATGTTATTTATACATTTATACATATATACTTATTTGTCAATAAGTAGACAAACTTACTTAATCACTTTTATGGTCTTTGTAGTGTTAGTCTTTAGTAAAAGGCTTTGTCTTCAATAGCAAACCAGACATAGTTTTAGAGAATTATTGAAGGTCTTTTACTTATCTCACTGCAAGAAGCTGATGGAGAGAGGTTGCAAGCTGTTTCCACCACGGTGTTGTTCAGATGTACATTCTAGTTTAGCATATATGCCATGACACCAAACCACCAGCATCTCTTCTCCCCTGGTGAGTTGACAGTACATGTTAGTTGTAAGTGTGCCTTTAGAAGACTCATCCATGTAATAACTGAAGACGTATTTGTTACAGAGAAGGAAAACTTTTAAAGCTTTTTAAATACTGTAGTTTTAGTTTGGCAGGTGCAGAACATTTTGAGACCTGCAAGTATGTGAAAGATACAAAGATGCAATGCTGCAAACACAATTAGTTTGTGATCTAGAATAACCCTCTTCTCAGGTGAAGGCAAGCACCCAAATAGCACCAGTAGTAATAGTTCCTGTAAACTCTGTATGATTTAGCAGATATAGGATAACATACAACCTGCAGTGCATGGCAATGTACACCATTTAAGTGACACTGCTTTTACAGCTATGTATTTAGAAAAAAATTTACAAGTGCTTTCCTAGAATTAGATCTTGGCAGGGAAAGAAGAAAGAGGAAAGTGAGGAGAGTAGTGATCATAACTCTCCTTAGGGACAGGCAGTATTTCATACTCTTGACTGCTTACTGATTTCCTTCTTTCAAACCTCAGATGCATAACTGCACTCTGACTGCCAGTACAGAATTTTGTATTCATAGACAAAGGGAAGATGTGATTATTTGAGAACTTTATCAGCACCATTTCTGAAATCATCAGAGAGCCTGAACAAAGATTACTTTCCTGTGGCACCTTCTCCATATGACATTACTGAACATTATCTCAGGAATAACACCTGTAGAGGGAGCAGAAGTCAGGAAAAAGCTCTGAAGGTGCTGACCTGCCGTGGCAGCACAAGATAGTGCCATAGTGCTGACCACTGATGCTTCTTTTTTTGTCAAGCCTCTTTACCCTTCAGGTGCGAAAAGAGGATTAGAGAATTTGTGCATATTTGTTTTCACGTTTGTAGAGAAGAACAAAAGGGAATTCACACTCTTATCCATATGCAAAAAAAAAGGGCAAACATTCTTTAATTTTTGGAACATTAAGATTATGCAAAAAGTGTGTGACTAAAGCCCTTAGTAGTTTTCAATGGCATATATGAATATTTATAATACTTAGCAACCTGGGTTTGGAATGGATTAGAAGATAATGTGCTGGCCTGCAGCCACAATTCCACACTGTAAAACTTGAAAGGGTATTGTTGTGTATACACAGCATGCTGGTAGTAGCCATTACTTGTTATATTATGCAGTTGGTTCTGTTTCAGAAAGATCCAAATTTAGGTTTCTATGGCTTTTTGATAGTGGTCTTGCTTAGCACTGCTAGTAAACAGAGGTTAATCTTTGAAGGCATTGACTAGAGGTAATCCTCTATTTGAAGAAAAACTGTAAGGAGCAGGCAGTTAAACTTCCATCTGGACATTTTTTCTGTACATGTTTCTTGTTTTCTTGCATCAAAAGAAGACAATCTGATTAACTTATCTATGCGATTCAGAAGTGAAATTTCACTTTTGTTTTGTAACCTGTTTTTCTGTTCACTTCATACCTTACAAAGAGGAACTCTTAGGAGCTTAGACATTATGAGACAGTAGAACAGCACTTGGAAAAAAAGTAATGTGAAAAGAGCTCTTCAAAGATACGTAATGCTTCAGAATCTCCCCATTGGTTTGTGATGCTGTCTTTGGGCCACAGTTTCTCCATTAATTCAGCTTTAACACCCACTTCCTCATTGGCTTGTATGTCATCATTGCCAGGATACTTCTGAATGCACAGATTGAATCACATTATCCTCAGGAAAGGGCAGAGAAACCCCTTAAAATGAGGTCTTTCAGCGAACTGAAGGAAGTCAGGTAGTTAAGCCTTTAACCAGAAGTCAGACAAGTCTATTGCCACTTTCATTTTCCTTGCCTAGAAAAGCCCACATAAAGGCAAATTTGAAAATACTAAAAACTTTTTTAAAAACCTTCACTACACACCTATAATTCTTTTTTCAGTTCAGTACTGCATTCAGTATTTATTCTGAATAAATTTATTCTGAATGCTCTGCTTTTTTTGAGAACAAATTCTCCACAAGAGAAAAAAGAGTAAAATTATTCCAAAGAACACTTTTTTTTTGATAAATCTAAGTTTTCACATATGAAGCTAAATAATAATAGCTCTAAAAATTATTATGAGATGAGGCTTCAAAACCTAAACATTTACAGGTATGAAAAATTAGGGTGTATATTAACAATCCATCTAGAAAACACATCAAGCAAAACAAGCTGTCTTCCTAAAAATGAAGTGTCCTTTGCAAAGCTTCCTTTGAAGCCAGACAGTCTTGAAACTTCATTGTGTTGGCTGGTGCAGTTCAGCTTTATGATCTCTCCTTGAAAAGGTTATTGTAGATGAGTATTTTTTGAACTGGTATAAATCAAAATAGCATCATCACACAACAGAGCCAAATATGAAGCCACAAAGGTGTGAAACAGTCATTTTTATATGCTTATGTTGTTTTGACTTACATTTGGTTGGGTTAGACTGAAAACCAACATTGTTAAATGCAGTGTGTTTTGTCTCAGCTCAGTTATCTTGAGTATTTAAGAGGTTCCATTGAAGTCAATGGAGTTAATTCACATGCTTAATGCTAAGCACCTGTGAGAATGTTTTCAAGGTAAGTGCTTTAGAAAATCTGCATAGTAATACTGGCTTGAAGAGGTATGAAAATTACCATAGGATAAAAATTACTTGAATTATACATGTAGATACATATGACTTTAGGAACAATATAAGCAGATCCATATCCAGATTCCCTAGATCTTCTGGAAAAGTGTGTTTTAGAATTAATGTATTTTAGATCAGTTTCATTTGATAATACAAGGTGTAATCCACAAACATTTAGTACATATCAATAGTATTTCTTACGCCGACCAACCAACCCTCTTTTGTATGCTTGACAGTGCATTAAAATGTCTGAGATTATGCAGTGTGTGTGTAAGGAATGGCTTACATTTGGTTCTTCCCACTTCTGGAATGACAGATTTCACAAACTTATTTAATTTTTAACATTTTCATTTAAGATTCTAATTGTGATTTCATTTAAGATTATAATGAATTTAGAGGAGCCTATGCCTCAGGCTTTATTGTTCACTAGTAAGAGATATAGAATTCCATTTTGTGAGAGTTTATGACTAACTAGCTTGTTAATCGCACCCAAAATTTCCATACTGTAGGAAGCAGCCTGGTGAGAGTGCACTGTGTTAGGAGATGTAGCTGTGTTGGAACACTGACATTAGAGTCTCATAGGGAATAGCATTTCTTTCCTTTACTTCTTCTTAACCTAAGCAAAAGAAACTGAAGCAAATGTCTTTATAACAGGGATTGAATTAAACTATCTAGCTAACTGATGAAGTTTTAGTTTATTTGACATTATGTAGAACAATTAATTCTTCTCCATACTGGTGGGTGTATTATTTCTGTGGTGCTAATCACAGAAACCAGTTAAAATTCTATAGTCCAGAACGAATGTTTTGCTTTATGACTTACCTTTAATTTCTTTTCTTAAAAACTATTGTAAAATAACATCTGATTTATCACAGACAAGTGTATTGATTGAAACTGAATGAATGAAATAATGTCTTTTTCACTGAAGAGGAAAGCACAAAGCACAACCAAGGACTGGAGCGACTTCTGCTTTTTTTTTTTGAATTGTCAGTAGAAGAGTCCAGGAAAAGTGAATCCGCTTTTCATGTTGAGTGAGATACACTTGTACAAAGTAACACTGTGTAACAGGTCTGTTTATGACACTTGGCTGCAGGCCACAGTGCTGCCACTGGCCTTCTCACCTGTGAACCGAGCATTCTGCCAGGGGAATCACCCTCACCCTGCCCATTTACACTGTCCTCTTCCACGAGGACTGCATTTTAAACTCTAGTTTATTTAAAAGGTGAAAGCTCTTTAATTGCTGAATATATTCTAAAAATGGCCTTGCTGTTAGGAGCTGATAGTCTTTAAATTAACATGTATATACTCCATGGTATTCCTTTTACTTTTTAATATGGTAAGATGTTATCAAAGAAATGCACATTGAAGTGGCTGATTGTCATTCTTAGTTAGGGCCTTTTACAGCATTCAAGTAAGGGGAAGAGATCTCTGAGCACATGTAAATTACACTTATGCTTATTTAAAGCCTGTGTAAATGCAAATCACACCCTATATATTAAAGTAGCAGCATTAAAATTATATTTTCATTCATATGAGTGCTTTTATTGCCATGTGTCTTCACACTCAGGCACAGTTAGGTGCTTTGTTTAAATGATGATGAAATACAGTGCTTGTTCTCTGATTGCATCCCATCTTTTCCTTCCAGCGCATGATTGCTAGCACTGTCAGGACAGTGAAATTCTGCCGAAGCCAATCTTTCAGTAAGTGTATTACAACATCTCTACCATTCTCATTAGTATCAGTAGCTACAGTAATTACAACTAATTCTGTGTGTACCAGAACTGAAGAGCCTGCTTTCCAGTGATTCTTCCACATTTGGATCCTGTGATGATCCACAGGGCAAAATATCCTTCAGGAAGCTCTAAAAAAACCCTTCTCCTCTATCTCTTTTCCATGCATATGAAAGAGCTAAATATCTGTGAGGTCTCTACCCATCTGTCAGATTAGAGCCAATTGAAATTTTGGATTTCACTGGATTCAGAAGTGGTTGAAATAAGTCTAGCAGGCAGCAGCACACAGATACTTGCTTGGGTAAATACTGTTTTAATAGGAAACCAGTCTGGAGACTGACAGAACTGTGTAAGCGGTGAATTTAAAACCTGTTTGTCAGAATAATTACCAGAACTTGCTTGAGGCCATGTAAGATGACAGAGCTGTATGGTCAAACAGGCTTCTCTGTGGGTCTCATCCCATCGAGGTGCACTGTCAGTCACATGGGCATTTCCTCAGCACTTCAGCATTTTGACTCACAGCACCCTTCCTCTTTCTCAAGCAACAGAATAAATAATATAAAACTATATTTTTATAAAAATAGTTTCTTTCCATATGAGCTTAACTGTAGAAGATCTGTAGAAATTTCTGTAGAACTGTAGAAATTAAGGGAGTTTGGTTTTTTTCCTCCACAATCCAGATTTTTCTGGCTTTGTCTTTAATTTTGATGTATTAAGCATGGGTGAGACCTCCACATATGGAGAAATGGAAGCAGATTTTCATTATACATGATATAACAAAATATCAGTATATAGATCTATTGGATCTGAATTCCATATGTGTGTGTATGTGTAAAGTATTGTAGATGCCTCAGTATCATTTTTTAGTTGAACTTAAGTTACCTAACACACATTACACTGTAAGCTGTTCCCTGTGAGGCTGAAGATATTTAGACTCTGTAGAATTCATAACTGCTGCTTGAGTAGATATAGTGTGGTTAAGTAATATAAACAGGTATTTAAATTCTGAGGCATGAATGGAGCAGCCAATAGGCACTATGTTGTTACAAATATTTAATACTGAGCTAGAAATGAGAATATTGCATGCAAAGAGGCTTAAATCAATTACATACTTTTGAATCTGTGAAAGTTGCTGGTTCAAAAGCAAATGAGCAGCTTTAAATTGTACTTGCTAGCTATATTTATATATAGCTATATATATATAATTTATAGCTAATGACTGATAAGGTGATGTGTAAAACTGTAACCAAGGGACATCAATTTTAGTAAATGTAGCCAAGGATGTACAAGAGAAAAGTTAGTTTGTGGGGGTAGTAACTAGAAAAATCATCAGATATGGAGGAAAGGTTTCAAAGAGAGCAATTTCTAAATATTACCTTTTTAACTCACCAGGATCTAGTCTTTTCTGTGGCAGCCTGTAAGGAGTTGTGCATTTTGTTCAGGCATTTGTCCATTTACATGTATCAATCCTACATCATTTCTCTTTCACCAGATCCTGATGCAGCCCTAACTAATAAAAACCATCAGGATGTTCGGAGCTACGTGCGGCAATTAAATGTGATTGACAACCAGAGAACTTTATCACAGATGTCTCACCGGCTGGAACCGCGCCGAGCATAAACATTTGAAGCAACGATGAGAAATGATCTTTTATTCTCTCAAGGTCACTTGTTAAGAACTTCACTTTCTCTGCTACTGCACTGCCACTTACAAAAATAAGCAAAAACATACTCTAAGGTTTTAGGCAACGCACAACGTACCAGCCTGCTGGAGAACTTTGGCTGAGGAAGAATTTATGCACTGTAGGTGTATGGGTGGCCATGTTGTGAACTGTTAATTCTTCTTAAAGTGTAGTAAGTGATATCTCATATGGATTAATAAAAAGGCAAAAGGTAAAATAGAATAGTTAGTGGGAAATGCACAAAAAACTTATAACAGTTCTAAGGTAGGTAGTGGGTTCTTCTCCCTAATTAAGAGTCTGTATTTTATGATTTATGCTTCAGGTCAGGACCAAAACTGATCATCAGTTTAGCTTGCTCAGCTACTGTTGACCTCAATAGAAGATGGATGTATGGAACTGATGGAATAATGTAGGTTCAAGAGCAGCCCAAGGTATAGTTCCATTCAGAGAAGACTTGCAAATATCTCCATTTTAAATACAACAAATACTAAGAAAAATACCTAATCTTAATCATACTGTCTACTACTACAAGCAGTGTGGCCATTTCAGAAAAGTGACAGGAGTGAAAATATTTTGAATGATAAATAGTCTAACCAGTGTTTACATTTTACTTCCTTCTTTTTAAATTACCAATCAGGTTTTTACAAAATTTAGTTTAAAAAATAAGGTCATCAAAATCAGTAGCACTAAAGGTAGAAAAGGACTGGTTCAAAAAGAGCACAATATGCACAAATGGCTTTCAAGAGAATATTTTCCTGGACATTAAAACCTTAAACTTCAGCTAGGATTAATTGTGGCCAGTTAACACATTATCTGGTCTTACGCATTTACAAATATCTTAATTTTCAGCTAATTGTTTGCACTTTCAATAGACTGTAAATAAATGTCAATTCATTATGTTCTAGAATATTTATTTGTGTAATAGTTATTGTGCCAAAATAATTCTGGCTTATTTATTTTGTTTAGCATGTTATGAGAGTGCAGCTTTTGTCTTCACACTCTTGCATTTACATGTAGAAATTGTGTGATCTATCTTTTCTGTAAATAACATGCAGTACCTTATTAAATGTAATTGCTGGAAAGGTTTAGTCACTGGCCTTATTTGCACTGTCAGCTTCATTCCTGCATAAATACCAATGCTACTAATTGGCTGATATATCAAACTTGGCTTGTCATTTGCTGGGCCTCAAACCTGCAGTTGGCCTTCGTGCCCTGCGAGATGGACGATGAGATTAAAGCCAGTCAGACCCTTCAGTGCCACAGGGGATGACAGTCTGGCAGTGACGCAACACCACGGCCTTGTTAGCTCATGTGTTTCTCAGGAGAAAACATTTAAATTGGAAGGGTTATCAATAAATAAATAAATAAATACAGGATATATTCTTAATTTAACTATCTGACTGATTTGTCCTGCTCAGACACTAATGTGAGCACTACAAGTTATCTTATCTCGGGCAGGATTTTACCTCAGGTTGGCAAACTCAAGACCTTGGCTAATATGGCACTTGAGAGTCCTCTGGGTTTGATGAGCACAGGGAGGTGTCTCAGGGCCTGCAGCCATGAGGAGAGAGGTGGTCTGGCATGTGCCCTTTCTGCTCCTGAATGCTCCAGGGGATGGCTGAACTACTGCTGGGCAAGCCCAGATGGTAGCCAAGTGCATGCCAAGGGAATGACGATGTTCAAATGGCCAAAGTCTTTCCTATTGCGTTCACACTGGTTCTGCGCTGTGAAGCTGGATCAGTCATAAAACTGATTAAGCCTGAAATTAGAAATTGCAACTATTATCTCATAATTAAGCTTCAGAGATGACTTCATTGATATAGTCTACATTTTGCTTTGGACGCAGAGGATTTTTTTTTGGCATTGAGCAGGACTGTGTGGAATCAGTATACACATACAGGTTTTTTTAATCTGTAAAAATAATTACATTCTTTTAGTCAAAACAAAAATTCTGCAAAAGCTGAGAGTCACTGGGGAAATGCTGACACATAGAATCACAATCTGCTTGGTACCTGCATTCTGCAAAGGAAAGAATTACACAGTTAAGAAATATTCTGCAGCATGATGAAATAATTTATTTTAACTTTGCTGTCTGACTAGAAGTTCAAGATGATTCAGAGGATAACCAGCTAGTAACACAGACAAATTTGTGTCTTATTATTTCAAGTGAGAAATATTTATTTCCATTTGTGCTGTTCAATGAATATACTTCATATAGCTCTTTCAGATACAGAATCTTCCCAGAAGCAAAGTATGCAGTAGAATAAACTACAGGGACACAATTAATTCAACGGGCATTTTTTATCTTTGCAATCAATTGGTAACATTTCTGAGTTCATAATTTTATTTGTTCCAGGTTTGTTCCTATTGTTTGGACTTCCATTTATTTCTGTGTTAGCTGGTTTATAAAGCTGCCAAGTTTTGGCTTGGCTCTGCATATAGACCAATTTTTCATCCGTTTAGTATGTTTTTATCCCCTTGTTTTATTCTTCTTTTCTTTAGAACTTCTAACTGTTTTACTTATTTGTTGGCAACAGTGTCTATCATGTAGTTGTATCCCAGTGATACAAAGAGAGGTTTTATGGCACCTCCATATCAACAAATGAATGCAGTTTACCTACTCAATGAAACTGGTATCTGACATTTTTTAATTTTCCAATAAAGGGTGCTGTATAAATAACAAGTGTTGCTATGTCTCTATCTAACTCATTCAAGTGGCTCAGATAGTTGCTATGGTTCTGATCACTATCTACATAACTAGAGATTAGGTGAATAAAACTACCTTCTGGCTCTAGGATCTGTCCTGGGCATCCCTTGCTCCCTGTGTTGACTTTACAACAGGAAGGCAGCTGTCAATACATTGCTCTTGCTGTAGGAAGCCTATCCAACTGTTGCACTGGAGTGGAGAATGAATAGGAACTCAAGAAACCCTGAAATGTCAAAACATCCATCCTGACTTCACCCTGAACTCATACCTGCCAGTCACAACTTGTTTGTGCTTCACTGAAGACATCCCCTTGCTGCTGACTCCCAGACCGGCCTGCAGGCCTGGCTGCAGGGAGTTGGGCAATCCCCAGCACCACTCTGCTCATGGTCCATCCTGCTTTAGTTGCAGCACTTGGTCTGGTTTTGGCCCATGCCAGCTACCCCTGCAGGAGAGTGTCCAGCCATTACTTGTGGGGTATCATGCAGCAGGGCCATTTCTAGGGCAAACCACAGAGCTGTCTGTCCTGTCTCTGTCCCTCCCTTGCAGTAATCCAGGGACCCAAGGTGCTCTGCACCTCCAGCACATCTGCTTGCATGAACAGCATAAACACTGCAGCACAGCCTCCTCCTCATTGCAACACTGTAGGCTGAACAAATACAAACTTGTTCTAAATGATGATTATGCCTAAGGGTCACAGTGCTGATACAGCTGGTCCCCGCTGGTTGGCCTCAAGGTCCAGAGCTCCTGGTGCTGTTCTATTTACTGGCAGTTATAACTGTAGTATGAGTTTTCAGATGAGAGATGACCAGGAGGCAGTGTTCATAATAAATATCCACTGCTGGGGACCACTGAGCCAGGATGGTGACACCTTGGGCATTTTGGAAAATGTTCTGCATTACAGGGTTCCACTGTTGATGTTTGTTTGCTCAGGCAGCAGTAGAGAGCACAAACACCTCTGTTTAGGGCTGCAGAGCCTAAAGAGTCACAGCTCTCCCTACCCTGGCACATTTCACTATTGTTGATTTGTTCGGATTTGTTCTTTTTCTCAATGACCAGACCCAGCGCTGACAAAGGCAGGGAAGGAAGTTAAATCCAGGGAGGTTTGAATCCTTCACACAATACAACTGTTTGGTAAAGGCATGATTCAAAATATTTTCCACGGACATCTTGTTCACACCCCATCAGCCACAAAGATATGATAGTGCCAGGTAAAAGAGTTCAAATGTATTTGCAGGACTCTTGCAAATGGAGGGTTTGGGTTCTTTCTTCCTAGGTAAAATATTGTGAGGGCACACAGTCTCTTCAGACCAGGTACAGGGAGAGACAGAAACAAGAAAATGCTTCTTTTCAGAGACACTGGCAAAACAACCTTTTAAGTACAAGAAGTTTAAATATAATTTAGAAATCTTACAAAATGAGTTAGAGAGAAATCAAAAGATTTAACCTTCAGGGGTACAAAAAGAGATAATGAATTTTGCTTGGGAAAAAAATTTAACAAAATTATAAACCTAAATTGTTAACACAGCTTCTTAGTAAGGTCAACTGCATAATATAGAGCACCTTAACCTCTTCCAGCAATTTTTAAACACCATGCAGCTTAAATAGACTACTTCTGAATTCAGCGGTATTTCTTCTGGGAGCTCTGAATGCAAATCAAGAGGTAATAGTAGAAGGAAATTAAAAGATGTGCTATTCTCATTTCATTTTTTGTACTGATAATAAGGAAAGCAGCATAGAGTGATATGGCAAAGTGAACCTCTAACTTCAATAGCTTTTCTTTCACTGTTAATCTAAAATGCATTACACTCTGCCTTTTCAAATAATCATAATGTTCTTTACTGTAGCCTGCATTAAAGTTTAGCAGGCATAAGCAGCAGCTGTCACCAGAGGTCAAGGTATTAGCAATCAAAGAAAATAATGACCAGATTAAAAAGTTATCATTAAAATTGCAAAACCAGAAACTTCTTTAGCAGCTTATCTTTGGAGCCCTGCCTCCAGGGCTGTAGCTGTGCCCATGCAACCCCTGGCACCCTCAGATGTCTCCCCATTGCAGTGTGGTGGGGCTGGGCAGCCCTCGGCTGGGGTGATGACATTTGTGGCCTCAGCAGCTGGAGGGGACCCTCACCTTTCTGCCTCTCTTGGAAAGCTGCAGCACTGCCCCAAACCAATTCCCACAGGACAGGGAGCTCTCTGACGTGGCTGGTGGCTAAAACCTGACGTCCAGCTTCTCTCTGTGGTCAGTGTCAGAGGAGCACACGGGGTACGTTGCTGCACGCTTCTACCTCACACTCTCCAACAGCACAGAGAGACTGGTTGCAACCCCACCTGCCCTGTGCACTGCTTTAGCAATTACAGCCCTCAGACATCTTCTAACTAAGGCAGCAACTTGCAAATCCACAAAGGAGCGTAATCCAACCACAGTCTTGGCAGTTTATGACTCGAGTGATGGGGGGACTGCTGTAGAAGGGGAGATTCTTAAAAGGGTAAAAAAGAGCGCTTACAGCTACAAAATCTATCACTTACATCTAAGTGCTAAAGGATATTTCACAAAGGGTTGCTTTTTAATAGGCCTGGCACTCAAAGGTAATTTCTGAATTCAAAATAAACTCAGAAACTGACATGATAATGCATAAAGAACGAATAATTACTGACGCAAATTGGAATATTTTTCTTGGAAACTCCATGTAATAAAAACGTGACACATGGGGGTACTGGTAAGAGCTTGACCTTTATTTCCTGGCCCTAATCCATTTGGGTCAGAGTGACAAAAAGCGAACCCTTTCTCACATGGTAGGGGTCAGCCAGTCGTGTTTAATTTTTTTCCTCTTTTTGCTTTCAAATGCAAATAAAGCACATTACCAATGAAAATAATGATTGTAAATGAATACCTCAATTAAAGGAAATTTACATAAAGATAAGTAGGATAGAGGTGACAGTAGATATTCCATCATCCTAACAGACAATAATCCATTTCTTAATCAACTTCTGTCAATAATCATAAGCTTTCTGCTCTCCATGGTTTCCTCATTATAACACCACCTCTTGTGTTTTTAAATAGTTCTTTCTTCAGATGCTGTCCAAGCCAGCAAGTGAACCTGCTATCTGTATTTGCCGACTCTTTGTGTTTTTTCACAGGTGTACATTATTTCTGCACAGGACTACTGTCGGCAGCATTGTGGATGTTCTCAGATAACAGAGAGACAGTTTTGCCTTGGGTTTTCTTTAGATGTCTTCATTCTCTGTAGGACTGACCCTTGAGGGCTGCAGTACTGGCAGGTTGCTGTCTAGTGTCTGTTTGAAATACAGCATTTCCTTCCATTTGTAATTCCTGCCCTAGTGTTTCTCCTGTTCCTCTTGTCTGGCATGTAACTTCTTTGTGGTGCTCCTGATCAGTTAGCACTCCTGCCAGAAACTAGTAAGAGGTTTGCAGGGATTTTTGTTTCCTTCCTGTCATAACTAGAAACTGTTAATAGTGTGCTTGTGTTTTGGGGGAGTTGATTACCTCTTTTTGGAATCACGGGAAAAGCGACTGAGATGGTAGAGCTAAACAGATTTATCTACAGTAATGCCTTTTCTGAGGCAGTCTAATATTATAGACATTTTCTAGCCTTATTTAATCTCTAAATACAAAGAGAAAAAAGATGTAATCTCCAATAGACAGATTTATTTCTAATTAGTGTCCAGTGGATTAAAAAAGTAGCAAAAAATGTAAGCTACTGTATACTATGGTACCTCACTAAAAAGAGTTAATACTTTTTTTGTAATTCAAACCAATTCCTTGCCAACGGCAGCCAAAATTTTCATGATTCCAGTACCTGCATTTACTTTAACAGAAAGGTAAATGACATAAATAGTTTGGTAATGATTTGTTTTAATAAAGAAAATATGATACTATGCTTTGAATATTTGTTGGAAGTTCTGTGTTGTTGTCTTCCCTCGGTTGTCCTCAGAGGTGGTGGAATTATGCCTGCCTCTCCCCACACTCTGTGACTGAGCAATCTATTGGGAAAAGATTTAGAGAGAAATGAAGAGACTGTTGCTTCAGTGGAGCTTGGAGTTATGTGGATTAGGAAACACAAATGGGCATAGATACAACAAATTCGGTACAGCTCTAAAACAAAGAAAAGAGTGTTAGGCTTTATTACATTTTAGAGAAAAAAATCTGCCAAAATTAGAACAATAAATTAAGTCCATTGGACCAGAAAATTTAATATTAGTATGAGCTCTCTCTCTATATATATATATACAATTAAAAGTATGTAATGAAATGGTAGCTGAGCAGAGTACTAGTGAGTGGATTACAACTGAGTATAATGATCGGCTGAAAATTGTGGTGCCAGAAAAAGATAAGAAAACCAATCTTGTGAAACAATCAAGAATTGGATTTCTTGTTAATATTTTGCCATCTCATGGCTATCTCGTTACTAATTATATTGACATTTTTGTAGAAATTATATGTGTTTTTACACTGTACACATGCCTGATCAAAAGACAGTGTACAAGCTGTAACCTGCCAGTTCTGAAAACCACTGTGCACAAAGCAGGTATTTGATCCACACCCATTGCACAGAAGCATATTCTGCCACATGTCTTCATTTAATCATTATGGTCTATGTTAAATATTTTTGTGCTTAATAATTTTATAATTAATTAATATTTAATAGTATATTTATTATTTCATGCTAAATGTACCATATAGGCACTTTCATAAAATCCTTATTTAAAAAATTACAAAAAACCAAACAGGTAAGAAAACAGCAATAACAAACATGAGTCTCATAAATGGACAATGGTTGGTACAAGCTCTTTCTTCATTCCCCATGAAGGACAAAAAGCCATTTCCCACAGGACACCAAAGACTGGGCTGCTGAAGGAAACAGGAATCACAGTCTTGGCTGTGTGAGCGTGGGGACTGCTGCACAGTCCTGGTGTTTGTGGGTGCACACTGACCACCTCATGTACACCATGAACGACAAGATTGCCTCTGAGTCAATTCCAAAGACAATTCCTTAGATTTTCCACTTGCTATCACCCAGAAAGAGAAAAGGCAGCTTATTTTGGCTAGCAGTACCATGCAAGTTGTCTTTTAGTCATGAAACCAATCCTGCTAGTTATGTTTTGGGGTGTAACTGCAGAGGTGTGTGATTACAACATGTGTAGACACACCTGCATGAACTTCAGTCAGGAAAACTATGCAAAAATCACGTAGAGAGGGCTTTCAGGTGAGCCATTTGTACCCACCTTTTCCAAACTGCAAACCTGATGGAACAAATGGCATAAACCTGATGCCACCACGTAGTTACAGCTAACAGTGCTCAAACTACCTAGATTAACACTAGCACACACCAGTGCTACATCTTCTACAGCACCGTGTACAACATTCCCAGTATATCCCGGGCATGACTTCCACCACGTTTTCCAGCCAATTTTTTAAGCTAGAAATGGAAGCAAGCCATAGCAACCAAAGAAGCAGCCGTGCTTCAAAGAAACCTCCACATTAAGCCTGAGATGAACTCTGCCAATCTTGAAGGAGAATTGAAACATACGGAGCAGGTGTCCACCTCCAAATTATCTGTGTCTAGAGTTTCACATACAGTTTAAGCAGGCATAAACCACCATACTGCTAAAAAAGCACTTCCAGACTCCATCCCCTCTCAGCTGCTTTTATCAGCCCTTGCTCCTTTTCTGCCTTTGTGCTGGCACGAGTCTTTGTGCATTTTTGCCTGATAACCTGCATTCTGCTCTGAGTGAAAACTGATTTGTTTTCTCTGCAGTAGCTTCTTCTGCCCAGCCCAATTCCCTGTGCAGCTGTGCAAACACCATCCTGGCAGAAGGTGAGGTGGGCAGCACAGCAGCAGGAACAGGACAGGCAGGGCAGGGCTGTGCCTTGTGCTTTTGGCAGGCAGGATGATTTAAACCACCTGTACATATGCATGACACTGTATTTTCCATGTTGAAACGTGGTGAGATGTCATTACACAATGCGTAATGAGATGTAAAAAGACAATTCCTATGAATCCTTTCAACTCTAAAATTGAGTTAAAAGTTGCTAGAACTGCCTTTATCCTTTGCCAATTTTTGTGGCTTTACAATAACTTTTGTTAGCTTTTAAATATTTTCTATTTCTGCCTGTCCCATATCAACTGAAGAAGCCTGAGATTAGGATTGAGCTCTCCAGAGGTAACTTTTGAATTTCTATGTTTGAGTTTGCTGCCTCAGAAAGGAGGGAAAACATACCACCATGTGTTGGCTCACTGTTCTATGCAGTAGTATGGCCACCTAAGAAACCACCATTACACTAGTTTCTGATCTTTTCTAGCTATTTTTAACTTAATTTTCATGATAATGGAAACACAACTTGAAAATATCCAGTCTCACTAGCCAGAGGGGAGAAAGAGCACCAGCCCCAAAATGCACACTTAAACCCTTGTTGTAATAGTTTCAGCTTCACAACAGTGCAGAACTGGGGTTGGACAGTCCTTGTGCAAATTTCTTTGCTTTCTCTTACTTGTCCTCTACTAGAGCAGATGCAATTATGTGATTTAAACAAGTGGCATGTTAACACATTGCCTGGTACAGACTGCACTCCTACTCTTGATGTAGGAAGTATTAACCACCCCCTCATTTCTCACGTGCTACTGGAATAGTTGATTTAGACCCTGCAACCAGGGCCTGAAGTCACATATGGTAAATCCCTGCTCTACACAGCCATGGAAAAAGTGCCCAGACAAAGTACAGTAGGCAAGAGACCTTTGAATGCATGTGCTCAAGGAAAATGCCTAGGAAAGAGGTGATTTAACATTTGCAGAGATTTGACTAATTGGCAATTGCCTCTGACAGGAAGGACAAACGCTTTAGTTACAGCATTTGAGAGACTAAGTATGTGGCACCTCTCCTTCTCCAGAGTGTTGTTTCATGTGACTTCTGTTTGATATTTGTGTTCCTTAAAAATGTGGCACTTTTGACTGGAGGCTTCGCCAGGCTCACTAGCATATCAGTTCATAAGAAAGCACAAGCACCCTCAGACCAGACAAGAAGTGCCTGAAACTGCAGTATGCAGGGGAAGACAAAGCATGCTGAACTCCATCACTGCTTGTCCTGGCAATACTGAACCTATCTGGTGGGCAAAAGGGGGTCAGCTTTTTGACTTTCCTACCGTCTTCACGTACTTTCTGCACTGAGTGCTTAAGATCACGATGAACTTTACTCCTATTATTATGGTTCAGTGAAATGTTTTATTTTAAGCCATGAAAATACTAGAACTATTAATGGATATTAGTATTTGATGGACATCAGAGGCTTTCCCCCATGTTGCATTAGTTGTGCCAAACTAATACAACATGGGGGAAAGCTTCTTATATCTATTAAATAATTATATTTTATTAATCAGTAAAGTGTTCTTCCATGATTCGCTTTGATACCATATATCTTTGAGATGTACAGTTAATAGATATGGTTCAGTGATGTGGCAGTTCTTTCTCTCCACAATGTATCTCCCCTGATAGGGGAGGCCTTTTCAAAAGTCCTTGTTAAGAAAAAAGGCAAACAGGACTCTTGGTTGTTCTTGTTCTCCAGGTTGTTTATTATTTTCTTATCAGCAATTTCTGCACACCAGGCTTTGCACCAGCTTGGCGTGTGGGAAGAAAGACACCAACAGCAAAAGCCCCCAAATATATACAGAATAAAGGTTCTCTTAAAGATAATTCACCCAATTATCACCAAGAATGTGCATTATTTCTACTTTTCTACCATTAACTAACTAAATTTCTGTTCATGTAACACTACACTGCGGCAAATTGTGACCAATTGTACTGTGTCCCCAACACTGCAGAATATGGAGTAGATGAAGAAGGAGAAAAAAGCCTAAAAACAACAAGGATCCTCCATCTTGTCTTAATCTACTTACCATACTAACAAACCCAAAACCCTAAATTTCTCACCCTGTGATAAATTACAGCTATTATCTAATTTACATTTTTGAAAATTCTGTTTCATCCCAAAGCCTAAGAAGCCCTTTCCATGGACAAAGGTTAAAAGTAGTATTTGTCAGAGGGTTTGGATCCTTCAAAACATGCAGAGAAATATTCTCTGCATTCTGGGTTCCAACAAGTGGGATGCTGCACAGCTCTTCGTGCTACACAACTGGTTTTATATGGCAGATCTACATATGCATGTAACAGCAGTCAAATATGATACATGATAGCAAGGAGCTGCAGTTCTCCAAACAATATAAAATCACAATGTACAGTCAGCAGTAGATGACCTGGGGAGGGTAGAGTAAAGCAGCACTCGGTGCTGAGTCTTGCAGGATAAATTGTACTGTACAGAAAATGTGCTGTCACAGCCTTGTGATGTTCTTATCTCAACAGAAAAATTGTTTGCCCCCCTAGTCTTTTGAGTCTCTTCCTTTAGGTGTGACACCAGTAAGTTGTCTTATGGAAAAAGTAATAAGATGATTCTATTTGCAAAAAGTTTTCTGCAACTTTTTTTTAGCAGAGTACCTCAATGCCATTAAAATGTTTGGATAAGAAGCATTGCTGTTTCATTTCTGACCTGGGCAGACAGGGAATATGCATGCAGGATGGGGGTGGGGTGGTGTACAATTGCCAGTCAAATCCTCTTCTTCTTTCATATTCCTGAAAGGAAGACTGGCTGTAGGAGCAAATCTGCTCCCTTCTGATTCTTTGGGACCACCAAACCCTCACCCACAGCATTGTGGCAATCCCAAGTGACACCCAGGACTTAAATATGCTGCATCTTGGGAAAACACCATCCCATCTCCTATGGTAGGCACAAGTATGGCACAAGAACAACAAAGCAGGTTTTCTTTTGTTATTGTCATCTGGTCATTTGGGTAAAAAAATTAGCCATACTACCTGTCACAGAAGAAGGAACCCTGGAAGGAAGAAGCTTGTGCTTCCAAAGTTGTGGCCATGGCAGTGCATGTCCATGCCTGGACTCTCTCCGCCAGCTGGGCTGCAGTTGTCCAGTGGCAGCGCCCAGGAGAAGAGGCCTGCTTACTCCAGTGGATCTTCCCAATTTTGGCACAGCTGACCAACAAGCAAACAGCCACTCTGCCAGAGGCCATCCTCCCTGGTCAGTCCAAGCCAGGGCACCACAATATGAAAGAGATACAAAGCTCTTAGAGCGTGTCCAAGGGAAGCCGACAGCCATGGTGAAGGGCCTTGAGGGGAAGCCGTTTGAGGAGCGGCTGAAGGCACTGACTGGGTCTGTTCAGACTGGAGGAGATGGAGGGGAAACCTCATTGAAGATACAACTTTCTCATGACAGGAAGCAGAGGGGCAGACACTGATCTCTTCTTTTGATGACCAGTGACAGAATCCAAGGGAATAGCCTGAAGTTGTGTCAGGGAGGGTTTAGATTGGGTATTATTAAACGGTTCTTCACGCTGTATGGGGTTGGGCACTGGAACAGGCTCCCCAGGGAAGTGGTCACAGCACCAAGCCTGACAGAGTTCAACAAGCGTTTGGACACCACTCTCAGGCATATGGTGTGATTGCTGGGCATGTCCTGTGCAAGGCGAGGAGTTGGACTTCACGGTCTTTGGGGGGGGTTCCTGCCAACTTAGCACAGCCTGTGATTCAGCGATTCCGAGAAGCTGATACTCCATCCCGCTCTCCTCACGCCAGCCCCACCACAGCGCTCACAGTGTGGGCGCAGGGCGCGCAGGCCGTGAGGGGCCCCGGGCGGGGGGGCCACGCTCGCCGCCGCGGCGCCGCTCCGCGCCAGCACCGCCCGCACTGTCCCGGCACCGCGCCCCCTAC
>CM031863.1:19950574-19967535 GCA_018697195.1 Certhia americana
GCGCACCCCACGAGCCGGCGGCGGCTGCGCCTCCCCCGGTCGGCCCGGCGCGGAGCGGGTTGGTGGTGGCGCCGTCTGCGAGGGCGGAGCGCGCGGGGGCGGCGGCGGCGGCTTCGGCTCCGGCACCAACCCGGAAGAGCGGGGGACGGAGCGGAGACGCGGTCGCGCCGGGTTAGTAGATTCCTCGCCGGCTCCGGGATCGGACACCGCTAGGGTTTCCCGCCAGCCGCGAGCCCCTACGGGAAGGTGAGGACGGCGAAGCGACCCTCGGGAGGCAGCGTTGGGGCCGGCGGCGCTGGTGGGTGCGCATTTGGCTAGGGTGGAGGGAGGCGGCGGGCAGCGGGCCGGACTCGGGCGTGGATCATGTCGCCGCTGTTGACGTTCCGTGCTGAGGCAACTTCAGAAGCCCTGTGAAGGAGGCGGCCGGCCGGGCACACGGCTGACTATGCGTCGCCTAGTCCCGCCGCGCCGGCCAAACGCCCCCGTGGTCAGCGGCGCCCACGGTTGGCCGCCACAGTGGTCCCGGGTCGGGGAACGATCCGTGGCCCACAGGGCAGGGCAGGGCAGGGCGAGCGGTGTCCGCGAGGGCGGACACCGGGCGGGACGCCGGACGCGGTTGAAAAGGGTGCACGCAGGTCGGTTGCGCCGCCCGTGAGGGCAGGGCAGCGGGGACATGGGCACAGCGGGACATGGGCACAGCGGGACATGGCACAGCGGGGAAAGGCGCAGCGGGACATGGGCGCAGCGGACATGGCGCAGCGGGACATAGGGCGCAGAGGGACAGGGCACAGCGGGACCATGGGCGCAGCGGGACATGGGGTGCAGAGGCGTACATGGGCACAGACGGGACCATGGGCACAGCGGGACATGCGGCACAGGACGGGACATGGGAAAGCGGGGATATGGGCACCGCTGGACAGGGCACAGCGGGCGAAATGGTGCACAGCGGGGGGCATGGGCACAGCGGGACATGGGCACAGCGGGGCATGGGCACAGCGGGCATGCGGCAGCGAGGGCATGGCATGCGGGGATATGGGAGCACAGCGGGACCTGGCACATCGAGACATGGGCAGAGGGATATGGGCACAGCGGGACTATGGGAGCGGGGCATGGGCACAGAGGGATATGGCACAAGAGGGACATGAAGCACAGCGGGATCCCTCCTCCCGGCGATATGGGCAGCGGGGACAGGGGCCAGCGGGAAATGGCAGCGGAACATGGCAGCTACGCGTCCGACCGCGCGGGCTGGTGCGCTCGGCCACCCCTGCGCTCCTTAGAATGTGTTTCAAATGCAGCGCACCTGCTGCATTTTGCTGTTGTTTTGGGCATAAAATTCGTCTGGTTAGGATTTGAGGTGTGACTTCTATTCCCTCCGTTAATT
This sequence comes from Certhia americana, assembly GCA_018697195.1. NCBI lineage: Eukaryota > Metazoa > Chordata > Aves > Passeriformes > Certhiidae > Certhia > Certhia americana. Next base: position 19,951,956 of record CM031863.1, read on the forward strand.
TCCTTTTTTCAAGTAAGCTCTCGTTGTTTGGTTTTGCCGTGTTTGCTTAAGTTAGCTGGTTTCCAGCAGTGTGATCTTTTATTAAGCACGCGTGTGTGAGCTGTTACTCTGTATCCAGCATGCTCTGCTGGGAGTTTTAGCGACGGAGCCATCGGGAAAGGCATGGATCATTACTTTTTCTAACTTCCAGAAGCAGAAATAATTTGAAAGGACTGGATTAACTGGGTCACTGGCCGAAAACATCATAGCTTTCTGCAGGAGGCATGTGGTTAGATGTTTTCAGGACTTTGTCCTGGAATTGTAAGTCCTCTGAAGCCTACTTATTTTATCTGTCCGTAATGTGCTTTGCATACCGGTGGCATTGTGTGAATAATGGTAACCCTGGAGAGCCTGGCTCACTGTGTGGGGAAGACACAAACATGGACAAAACTGGGGCCCAGGTCCTGCAGTCTGGCCTGTGCCAGGACCAAGCTACGTTGTGGGCCAGGATGCAGGCTTAGCTGCCTTGTATTTCTTGTGTGCTGTTGTGTGTGTACTACTGGCAGGCATTACTTACAAGGTATAATGTAAGTGAAGTGACCAATTTAGGGGTTTTCTGAGATAAAAAGTTTTCTTTTTAAAGTGAAGCCTTTAAAGTCTTCGGTCTTTGCCGTTGACATGGCTTGGCTAGAAAATGATTCTTTTTGTGCAGTACTCAAACTGTTTAAGTGAAGTTGAGCCCTTTTTTCTGTAGCAATGGTTATATAAATTAAAATAAAATTAGAAATGTTATTAATGGAAGTTATGCAGAATTCTTAGGTTCTGACAAAGGACAGGCTCAACTGTTGTTGAGTCTGTAACTAAGGTAGAGCCATGCCTCCAGTCTCACCATCCACAGGACTGCTACTCAGTCTGATTAAGAAAGTCTAGGAGTTGTAGGGATTGTTGGCTTTATTTTAACTCATTGGGAGATTAGAGGATTAGAATATATTTAATTTGGATTTGTGCTTGGAGTTTGTTTGCATCTTATCCATTAGCAGTTCATGATATGATTAAGGGACTTTTTTTATTTATAAAAACTTCTTTCTGCACTATCTTTTGTAGCTTAATATCACTGTAATTCCTTTTCTCTTTTCTCTTTGGACAAGACAATGGTTAACCATGTTTTGGTGTTTGAGGGTGGCGTTTCTTGTTGGACATTTTTATTTGTTTTTTAATATATGTATTTTTTTTAACTCTGTGTGAATGTACTGCTGAAAAAATCCAAGTTGGTATGCTCAAGGACTGCAGGCCGTATTGGATACAAAGGATGATTTGGGTCTAAAAATGGATGGTCAAAGATCCTGAAAGCAAATGGGCTGTTTTGCCAAATAAGGAAACTTGGCACATTCAGCTGTGTATTTTAAGATAGCGCAAGTGTGGTGTGCTACTACTTTATTGGCAATATGTTGGCAGTGTGCCTTCCTGCAAGAAGCACTGAATCCTACTTTGTGGAACCACACAGTAAAGTGAGGGGCAGGGAGTTGCATGGTTGTTCCCTGTAATAAATTACAAAGGCTGTTGCTGCAGTAATTGAATACTTGAGCAGCGTCAGGTGCACATGCAAGATGAGAGATGCAATTTTCGGTTTCGCAGCCACGCACTAAACAAAATATGAGTTGCAGTTACTATGCAATTTGTAAATTCTTTCCTCCCTCCTGTCTCTGAGTCCCTCAGGTGGAAGCTCTCTATATTGGGAGCAGTAGATGACTGACAAGCAGGAGGGTCCTCTGTTTTGTACGTGGAATAAAGCAGAGTGTTGAGCATGGCAGCAGTTCCCCTACACCGCAGTTTGCAGGGAGCTGGGAGCTATAAGTGAATGTGTTGAGTTCTTCCAGTGTTGCTCAGCTAAGATGCAGGGCAGCCTGCAGCAGGGTAGGTCTGCAGCCTGCATGCCTGAGGCTTCCCTCACCTTGGGGGGGTCTAGGGGGAGCAGCAAATGTGGGACCTTAGCAGGGTCCTCGTGTGGGTGAGGTCTGAAGTGCTGTAATCACTAGAGGCCAGTGATGGTGGATGGTTTCCTGCACCTGCATCACTGGTGTACTGAACTGAGCTTTTGGTGACATAACGTGCTGACTGCTTGCTGTGAAGTGACTCTGCAAAATAGTCCTGATGTGTTACATACTAATTTTAAATAATAATTTCAGGTGTTAAATGCTGCCAAATCCAAGTCAGATCTGTTACTTTTTGATATGAAATGAACAGCTTCCAACAGCATGCTCAAATATGAGTTACTATGTGGAAAAAAAAGAGCCAGGAGAAGAGGTAGATATTGCTGCAAGATTACAAGCTCATGCTAAGTATTAGAAATAAAATAGAAAAAGGAGAGATTATTTTATTCCCCAGGAAGATCCCATAGGAATGACTGAAATAACCAGCAATTTAATTATTTCCCGAAATACCTGTCATTCACTGTTTCTGAATTGTCAAGTTTTCATTTAATCGAGGACAAGCAACAAAGTCAGTCAGTGCAGTGTTTCCCTGCTACACAGTGATGGTATTTCCCGAAACCCTGAGTGGGGAAGGAGGGCTCGGGTGCCAAAGCCTCCTTAGCTGTGTGCAGGGGAGGTGCTGCAAAGCCCCAGGCCTGGAGGCCGTGCTGCAGAGGACTGCTCTGCTGTCTGCAGAAGTGTTAGGTACAAAAAAGTGCCGCACGTTGTTGGAATGCTGTGCTTGTTCCAGATGCAAGTGGAAGACTATGGAGTTTAATGAAATCCCTGATCTTTTTTTTTTTTTTTCTCTCAAACAACGTTATAAACTCAGATTGTTAAATATCTCTAAAACAGGATGACAAGTTAATAACTGTGTGTGGATTTGTCACTTTCAATTGTTAATCTAAACAGTTGTTTTCTCAAACATAACATAGAGATTGATCTTTCTAATTGAGGATTACCTGCCTTGACTCCAAAACCATGGCGTAATGTTTGAACAGGTCTGTTGTTTCATCTAGAAAATTAATGCAGGCTGGTTTTAATTACAGATCTCTAAATAAAGAATGTCTCTTGTAAATTTCCTCTGCTTTCTCTGGAAAAAAAGCATCTGGAACAACCTGATGCCAAGCAATGAATCATTCTTTATATAACATTAACTTTTTGTATGCTGGTGCCCTATAGTGTCTCTACAACTGCCTGAAAAGAGGTTTTGGTCAGGCAGAAGTCAGCCTATTCTCCCTGATAACCAGTGACAGGACAAGAGGACATGGCCTTAAGCTGTATCAGGAGAGGTTTAGGCTGGACATGAGGAAGAATTTCTTCACAGAAAGGCTGATTAAACACTGAAATAGCCTGCCCAGGGAGGTGCTGGAGTCACTGTTGCTGGAGGTGTTTAAGGTAAGACTGGATGTGACACTCAGTGCCATGGTCTGGTTGACATGGTAGTATTTGGTCATGGGTTGGAATTAGTGTCTCAAAGGTCTTGCCACCTGATTCATTGTGTGATTCTGTGATCTGCAGGTGATTGACTGCTGTAGGTAAATTTGAAACTGAGAAGGTGTTTAAAGAATGAATAGTAGCTTCTGCAAGGGCTTGTGTGCCAGGCACTGCATTGTGAGTGCATGAAAATTTAGATAAAGTTTGAAGCAATAAGGAGGACCCATCAGAAAAATACTCATTTGTATTTGTCAAGTGTCTGGTGTGCATGTTACTCTCTGCTAGTGTAATTTTCAGAAATCAAATAATCTACTAGTTTGTACAGTTGATTTGGTGGTACTGGGTGAACAGTAATATTAAATAATTTGACAGCTCTTCAAAGCTATTGAATTCAGGTAATGAAGACCAGAAATTTCTTTCCTGGGATGTGTTTTTCTTTTCACTTGGTTTCCTCTCCCTTCTGCCATCCCAAATGCAATGATCTGTTTTCAGCTATTCCCACTTTTCTGTTAAATTTATGGTCTAGTCGGTGCATACGCTTTTGCCTGTAACATTACTCTTCTGGCTAATTCTGTTGTCAGTAAAGAAATTGTTCACTCGAGTGTGATTACCTTTGTGCATAAATATGTGCAGGGCTGTTGCCTTAAATTGTGAGGTCTTTGGGTTAGGAAGTCAACCTGTTTTATTCATCTGTAAAGTGTCTCATATGCTTGAGACACTGTACACAGCATGAACTTGGAGTAACTGCTGGAGTAAAAGATGCAAATGAACTTTTATTTCTGAAGGTCTGCTAATTAAGCAGCATTGGCAAAGAGCAAAACATAAAAATGTTCATTACTCTCTTGATTTGTAGGATTGACCCATTTCCTTTCCTTTGAGCTTTCTCTAAAGGAAATGTGTGCAGGCTGTGCAAAAGATGACTCTGGGATGGCAGGAAATTAACAACAGCAACAAGATTAAAACAAGAAGGTCAGAAGGACAATTCAGGCACTTGTATTAGTGAAGAGGCTGCAGAGCACTGGAAGAATGGACTTTATTTCACATCCCACTGGTAACCCCTGCTCTAACTTGCAGCTTTGGGGAGAGACCATTCATGTTCCCTCTTTGCGAGCTCTGCAGGCTGGCTGTCGGTGGAAGGCTGGAAGTCTGTTCCTTGCTAAAAATCTTTCAGTACACAGAGTAAAGTTGTCATGGCCTGGTCAGCATTTGTCGTTATCTTTATGGGTGGTCAAGAGGTAGAAAATGAAGCAGGCATTTTCAGAGAAGGCTCTGTGTTATGTTGTGTGTAGAAAAGTGTTTATATCTTCATCTCTCATTTGGAGAATAGCTGCAACCAAATAGTGCCAGAAATTCCTGATCAAATGATATCTCAAAATTTGAATCAGAGTAGTTACAGAATCAGGAGAGCTAGAGGGCAAATAATGCCTTTGTGTTTGTTACAGAAGGGACTGGCATTAGGAGATTTTGGCAGTCTGCAGTTCAAGGACTTAACACAGGTGTGTTTCCCAGCTCTGGACAACACATAATGTGTGTTTTATCTCAAAAAGCCCTATAGAATGGAGGCTCCCAGAAGACATAGTATATTTTGGTGCTGTAATTTACCAGTGAAGTTGGATGTATAGTTTTCACCCTCAACCAAAAATCTCTGGTTCTTTTTTGGCTTGTTTTATTAAAACTCATCTCTCATTTTATGCTGATACTGCCATTAGCTGCAAGTATAGTAACTTTTGCTGGCAATTAAAACTACTTTGTCTAGGCTGGTGCATCTGAACTGAACCCGCAGCAGACTTGCAGATTATTCTGGAGTATGCTGTGTCCTGTAGTCCCACTAAAGACCTGAGCTTTCTGATCTTACATGATTAAAAGAAGAAACCTAAAATTAGTCATTGTTCGTGCATTTAGGTGATAATGTTTCTTGAAATTTGCTACAGCCATAAGCTTTATCACCGTGAAATCTCAGGGAAGGACATTCTGTTCCCCTGTCAGCAGATTTGGGATCATCTCTTGAAACTGCCAACGCCAGTCTTGGCACAGGCTGCAGAATTTCACATATTGTAACCCAGATGAATTACCCTGTACTTGTGCTTTGTTACAACGTGCAAACAGAACTGAGTCACTCAGGAAGAGATATTTACCGTGGCCAGGTTTTTCCACATCCTTGCACGCAGTGCTCCGACCTCGCCCGGAGCGCTTTTAGGATGTGTGGTGTGTGCCGAGGTGCCACTGCTGCTGGCCACTGTCTTGCCAGGGTGGCATGTGCTGCCTGAGCAGGCAGCAACCCAGAACCAAGAGCACGCTTCCCAGCTGCCTGGAGAAGGCAGTCACCTGCCTACCTTTTCCAGAGCTGCTTCAAGGTGTTCAGGGAACATCAGGATGGCTCTGAGGAGTACTGTTAGTTGTTTCTGTCCCCCAGCTCCTTCTAATAGCTTGTGTAAATTATGCAAACTCTTGCACGCTCTCTTGGAATGTATGTTCTCAGGCTCTTTTCCTCTTGTGGCCTGTGGATTTTACTGTAGTGTGCTTATAATTCTGATTTTGGGGTGACTGAAAATGGGTAAGAAAGTCCATAAATCCTTGGAGCACGTGTATTAATGAAAGCTTTTCTCTTTACAGGTTTTGCTGTGGTATATTTTGTCATTATGAGATGTCGTCTACCAGTGCTTCATTTGTGCAAATTAAATTTGATGACTTGCAGTTTTTTGAGAACTGCGGTGGAGGGAGTTTTGGGAGTGTCTACCGAGCCCGATGGATTTCTCAGGACAAGGAGGTGGCCGTAAAGAAGCTGCTCAAAATAGAAAAAGAGGTAAAAGTTTACTTTTCATTCACTTTGTCTGCTGTGGTAACAAGAACAAAAATTCTTTTCTAGTGTTTTCCATCCTCTAGGTAATGCAGGCAAACTACCTTGGGATTTTTGTTTGTTTGATTACAGAAGTTTGTAAGCAATGATGTTACAGTAAAGACATAAGAAGCAGTCCAAGCCAAGGGGCTGGTTTAAAGCACTATTCTTTAACTCTTCACTGTTGTCTCCTACTTTTCTTGTTTTGCAATTCTCTCTGCCTCACCCTGAGGAGGAGATCTGGCTGCACCTGTGGAGCTACTAATTACCCCTTGGTACCACTGGCATGTTGCTAGATCAGAAGAGGTAGTGTTCCTGTCATTACCTGATTCCATTTTGTCCTCTTGACGTCTTCTCTGTGGTTCACATCTCTATGTTCACTGCAGGCTTAGAGTCGTCTCTTCCCTGCCTGCTGAATATTTTGATCTAGGGCTCCACTAGCTGCTAGTTAGTCATAGCCACATAGTCATAGCTTGGTCTTGCAATGAGCTAGTTGTAACCCTAACTTCTCTGCCAGTCACCTTCCCTAGGGGCATCTTGTGATGACCTGGAAAGGTGGATGGGTCCTTGGCAATCCTGGGGGAAAAGGCAGAATAAGCTAAGTGCATCTTTACCATTAGCTAAGGTTGTTTTGTTGTTTGGGTTTTTTTTTAAAGCTTTTAAAATTTGCTGTAAAGTCCTTTTGACCCCTCAGCTTTGTACAGTTTCAGCAGAGATGTGGTGTATGTGATCCTCACAGTGCTTCAGTCTGCCTGCTGGTCAGCACCACTGATGGAGCAGTGAGCACACCCCAGTCTAGTGATGGACAGCAGAGTTACTGCACTGCTGTTCCATCATGACTATATGTGACTTGTGTGCAATATCCTTAGACTATTGTAGGAAGACATTTACAAGCTGAAGGACAGCAGAGCAGCACTAGGCATAATAGACTCAGTAAATAATCAGACACCAAAGTTCATCCGCTGCTGCAGCAGCCAAGCTGCTGTGATTGTGTAGTGCTTAGTGATGTGATAAGCATCATTGATCATGATTAAGCATGTTGCTGTCTGAAATAATGTAAAAAGATCTCAATATTTTTCTAGGACAATGGAATTTATACATTCTGTCCAATGTCAGTTAGTGCTGTTCTTTTTATTTCTACTGTTTGTAAATATCAAAAAATACATGAAAAGTAAAATTTGTGCTATGCAGTATCAGTAATGCACTCCTTAAAAATAACCTGGCTGGCAGATTTCAGTCAGAGTCAGTGAAATACCTTTATTGAACACATGTGTTTCTGGAGGGGTTACACCTGTATCTGTGCTAGACCTGTTGTTATGTACTTAAGGCATTTTTTGGAAGTAAATTTTAAAACAATATTATTACATCTTGTGATGGCATAAAACTTAATGGAATGGGAAAGGATGGAGAAAGGAAAATGCTGTATGTTACTTGACACAGTTGGACTAGTCAACAAAAATACATTTTTTAAGATAGCGTGACACGAAGTTCAGCCTGGAGTAGCAAGAAACACAGGTTGTACAGTAGGAAAAGGAAACCATATGCCAGAAACAGTTTCTTATAATTTAAGGGTTTATTTAGGGATTATTGAAGACTTGCAACTCAGTAAGAGCTCATATTATGGTGCTGTTAGGCAAATTAGGTTAATTGTTTTGTATATGCAAATCAGGATCAAGTAATTTGTAACAACCAGGCGTGCTTTACCTTCGTGTATAGCAATGGGGAAATTGTTGTTAGGCACGGTTCTTATTGCTTAAAAGGGTATAAATGAATGCTAAGGGCAGCCCAAGGGAATCTGCAAAACACAGAGTGGAAAGTTAGAGTGGGGTGTCAAGGTGGGGTGATGAATATCATCCATCAGAATGAGTTGACAGAAGGAGAGCAAGTGCCTTCCATCACAAATTTGTTTACTTTTCTTCAGACTGGCTATAATTTGCAACCTAAACTAAACAGGACAGGTTATGGGAACAACTTGATATGGGCAGTTTCTCTTGAAAGTTTTCTGGGAAGGCAGCAGAGGGACAAGTAGTGATGCTTTAAATAAGTCTGACAAGCTTTGGCAGAACTTCTCTGTCAATGACCTTAGAAAATTAAGAAGTAAGAGCTTATACAGAAAAATTGCATTTTCATATGGAGAAAATGATGGGATAGTTTAAAAAGTTATTGCAAGAACTAGTGCTTGGAATTTGTAGCCAGAAGAATTAGAATGGAAAGAAAAGCACAAATTTTCAGGAGTGAGGATGAGTAACATTTGGCACAGACTACAAATGAAAAGAGTGAAGACGGAGGATCCTTTTCATCTGTCATCTCATTGAGATGTCTTTTTAGACAATTGTTTTTGTCAAGTTGTTGAGCTCAACACAGAAGCATTTTGCTGAAGTATTGTGGCCTGTGCTGTACCAGAGGCCAGCTTGGTGGCCAAAAGGTCTTCTGACCCTAATGGCTGTCACATGTTTACATATGTAGCATCTTCATCTGTAGTGATGACAATAATGAATGTCTGTGACTGAACTGCACTGAAAGTCATGGTGAGTTAATGACTTTTGATATCAATACAAAAATAACTTGCTGTAACTCTTGCGTATCTGTGTTTAGTAGCTACTTGGACACATTTAGTCCAGAAAACTAATTATTCTGTACGTTTGGACAGTGCTCTCAGGCACTCTTGGGGATGGTCCTGTGTGGGGCTGAGAGTTGGATATGATGATCTTTGTGGGTCCTTTCTAGCTGGTCAAAATCTATGATTCTACTCTTCCTAGTTTATTTGGAAGGAAGTGTCCTTTTATCTCCATGACTGCATGTCTTGTATTTCTGTTAACTGCTGCCAATAATCCATAACAACTGATTAGAAGGAAAACATAGGAGAGTTGTGAAAAAACTTGCTCAGAGGCATTTCATGCTAGCCAAGTGCAAGGGAGCAAGCCAAGTCAATAGAGCTATGATATCATTCTGTAAATATGTTGTATCTGTGTGTCATGTTATTAAACAAGCCAATCACAACCAGCAAAGATCATGAAGGTTTTATATTAGCCAAGGGGCTAACAAGTTCTAACATGTGAAACAAAGCAGTTTTTGTTTCAGCATAGCATAGAATAAGTGCTTAGAAAAACTTACAAATACTTGGAAGAGTGTTGCTCAGACAGATTGCTGAAACTCTTTGAAATCGGAGAAACACCTCTGCAAGGCATTAAGTTTTTAGAGACAAGCAGTAAAACACAACTTTATGGGAAGAGATGTGTGTTTATGTGAAAAAGTACATCTAAACAGATATGCTAGGAAAAATACATATATGCTGCAAGGCCTTGATTAGCATATCAGATGTGAAACTGGACAAGAATTGTGCTGATTAAGTAAAACATGTGAATGTGGCCTGAGTGATTAAATAGCAGCAAAACAAAAATTAAGTTGCCTTTTTATTATCTAGTACAACCACTATAGTGGTTTTAGGCTTAAAGCAGGGAACAGGAATTCCTAGTGAATTGTTTTATTGAAAATTAAGCTATCAGTATATGTTTATGATGCATGTGGCAGAGTAGAAATGCCGCCTGTAGCAGGATCTGTCCTTTTGCCCTAAGTGATAATTGTATCTACTCATTGAAGAAAATTGCACATCTATTATTCTGGAACTTATTTGGTATTTTTGTGAGGGATTTATATGAATTATTAGATAAACCTGTAATTTGGCTCCCACTGAAACGAACAGGAGAGACTGGGGCCAGGGGCCTTATTCTGCAAATTGCTAGCATTTCTTTTGACTCCATTACCTCGAGCTGATAACTTCTGGACTGAAGTGTTAAAAATGTTGTTTTATGCCTTGCCATGTTAGCTTTTCACTGAAGAGCACTCACCTCCTTTGATTGCCCATCTCTGAAGTTCACCTGTTATTTGTCACTGCTTTTGAGAGCTGTGCTTTTGGCAGCAGTTTGTTGGCAGCTGGTGTGTGGAATGTGGCTCTTCACTGGGAGGTTTATTGCTGCTGGAATTTTACCTGAAATTTGAATTTAATTTAAGTAGCACAGGTCTTTGAAAGTACTTCATGGTCCATAAGCTGTCTCCATGCTATTGAAGGGCAGCAGTATTGCTTCAGCTGTTACAACCAGGGTACAAGATTACTTGATTTCATGCAGTACATATGTTCCTGGACTCCTTCAAAATGCTGGCAGTGGTCTGTGCAAACTGCAGGAGAGTGTTGGAAGAAAATCCAGTAAAATGTAATTGTAGTCTTGCTGGGAAATTCTTAAATATTTCTGGTGAACTAACAGAACTAACTCGTGGATAGAAGTTAAATAGAGCAGGATTAACTGTGCATGCTTTGTTCATTCATGTCTGTAATACATTTGAGTTTTATGAGACTCAAAAATAAAAACATGCTTTCTCTAGTTTTGTTGCTGTATTGCCTGGAGTCTGACTACCATGGAAGTTAATTTTGTATTGTCAGGGTTTCTTGTATGTAATATGTGTCTTGTAAGCTTTAGGGGATATTTTAATGCTTAATAAAAATTTTCATATGGCATATAATGCAGCTTGTTCACGTTTTTGGGTTTTATGATCTACTTCTGGGAAGGACTGTACAGAAGACATAGATTGTGCTTGTACCTTCTGAAGCAGATGAGTTAAGTATAATCACATGCATGTCACTGGACTTACGTCATTCATGTTTGTAGTGCTAAAGACAGCATGTGATAATTTTAATGTGGGTCATGAGAGTAAGGACTGGCAATGATTTGCAAGAGCAATGAGAGAAAAACAACAGAGTAAAATGAAGCAAAACAAAACAAACTGAGATTGATACTTTAGTCCTGACAGGACTAAAAGTAGTAATATTCTTTTTCTTTGTAGTTAGTAGCTGGTATGGGTGCTCTGGTGCCAGTCTTGAGTGACTCTTCACACTGGGTCCTGGTTGTAATGAAAGGCAATTTTGATGCTCTGTTAATATTTTATCAGCACTTTCTAGGAGCTTTTGCTCCCTTACCTCTCTCAGGTCTGAGTCAGCAAGTATTGAGAGTGATGACCAGTGAGAGAGGGCTTAGAGTGTGCGCTGTATGAAGTTATGCAGGCTGTAAGGGTCGAATATATGAACTTTCCAGGGACATCTGCACTTACACAGAAAAATTTAAAAGTTCACAATAAGTGATCTCATGGGAACTCATCTAGACCCATATTCATTCAAAGAAAAAGAGAATCATAGAATCAACTAGATCAGATGAGACCTTTGAAATCATCAAGTCCAACCTGTGACCTGACACCACCTTGTCAACTAGACTGTGGCATTGACTGCCACATCTGTTCTTTCCTGAAATACCTCCAGGGATGGTGACACCACCATCTCCCTGGGCAGCCCATTACAATGCTCAGTCACCCTTTCTGTGAAAAACTTCTTCCTGATGTCCAGCCTAAGCCTTCCCTGGTGCAGTTTAAGTCTCCGTCCTCTTGTCCTATTGCTAATTGCTGGGAGAAGAAAATGAACCTCACCTGGCTACAACCTCCTTTCAGGTTTACTGCTATGTGCTGTTAGCTGCTAAAAGGTGATAAAACTGTTCATTATACTAGAGGAGTGTCTTAAAATGTCTTAGTTTCTGTTTTACAGAGTGGTTATTTTGCAACATTTTCTGTTTGTTTTTTTTTTTTTTTTTTAGTATATTTTGGTAAAGGAATTGGTTTAGAAGCAGTTCTCTTGGTGCTGACTAGGATATTCTCAAAAGGTATCAAGAGGATACTCAGAATCCTTTATAGACTGGAAGTTGTCAAAATTGCTTCAGATGCTCCAGCTGTTGTGTATTCTGTATCTTGCAGAATAAATCATTTTGGATAGGACAAACTTGTGCAATGAATCTGACTGATTCTTTATTTGCCCTATTCTTGGCTTTCATTCAAGGGGTAATTTTCTGGAGGACTTTATTTTGTAAATCAATGTCATATTTCCAGGAATCAGGAAAGTCACTGCATGAGATTTCCTTAGTGGTGCTTTGGATGGGACTGTGTTGTGTCATGGCATACATGTTGCAACCAAAATATTGTCCAAACCCCGTATTTGGGAGACACCAGTATAAGGAAAGATGCCAAAATACAATTATTCTTGCGAAGAACAGGCTTTAGTTTCATTTTGTCTGTTTTAAGAAACTCCATTCCTGCGTCACTCCTTAAACAATCTTGGAAACATAGGAATCCAGATATAGAAAAGTATCTGACTATATTTTATTGTAGTGGATTTTTTAACTTGTTTATTTAAACATTTTTATACCAAGTTTTTCATTAAATGAGTAACCACTTGAGAGTTGCCTCATATAACTAATGAGTATCTGTAGTACCAGTTGGGTGGCTGGCTATTTTTTTGACCAACTTGATCTGAGATTCTTACTTACATTGGCTTTTATATGCATGCTTTTTTTTTAAATCAAGCCAGTTTTGGGGTTAATTTGATATGGACATCAGCTTCAGTGAAACTGGTGTGTCAGGGCCCACACTAGCTTCAAAACTTATTTTGAATCAGTTGAGACATAATAACTGTCAGTGGTGTAAATCACTAGATTTTGTACTAAAATTGTAAAGGGACAAGTGTGCATGTCCTCTTGACGGGTGGCCAGTGTTGAACAGTTGCTACGTAAATGAATTTGATTTACAGGTAAATTATTTAACGAAGATGCACCAGATGTCTGTTGCTGCCTTTTGTATGTGTTTTGAATTGCCTTAAATTTTGTAAGTGAGAAGTGAAATTACCTCGTATGTGCTGCTCATTAGAATATAGGTACAGCTTCCTTAGCTTGATTGAGTCACAGAATATTACTGAGTGCCTGATACTCGGGTTAGGATTATCTCTGTGAGGTTTGGACCCTTTTATCTCAGTTACCTTCAATTTCAGTGGTTTCTTTTCTTTTTTTCTTTTTTTTTCGGAAGGTGCAACATCTGCAAGTGAACAAGGTTTTGTGCTGGTTTCCTATAAATTATGAATAAGTGTTGTTTAGAATAGGGAGAAAATCTCTGATTGTTTAGAAAATACTCTTTCTTATTATTTTTGCTATCCACAACATGCAGCCTGTTAGGATATTATTCTTTACTTTTGTAATTAGTTTAATTCCATTGCGTTTTATCTTAAATATTATTCTGTTAATTGCAAGTTTTTCTTTGACAGTGGGCTGCTCACATTTCCATACTTAGTTGCAATTAAGGGCATTTTTCCTAGGTGGTTTATTTTGTTTGTTTCTTCATTTTAGGCTCTTTTTGTGTGTTTTGTTTTGGGGTTTTTTTCCTTTTTTAAATTTTATTTTTAGTTTTTCTGTAGTTATGTTTCTTCTGCATCAGTCTTTTTGCATGGACTCAGTTGTTATTTTTAATTTGGAGGAGAGGTTGTGTTGCTTATTTTTTTATGCCAGCAACCCTTGACATCAAATGGCAGCTCTTTTGTTTCCCCTCCCACGACATTTTCTGACCCTGAGCTTCTGTTGAAGTGATTAACTGCAAAATGGTATTTTTGGATGTTTAAGCTGTCCTGAAGCTTTGCTGTGGAAATCTCATGGATACAGAAGAAATCCCTTTTTCTCAAAATGCTGTTTTAGGCTGTTGCAGGCTCAAGCAATTCAGGATTGGTTCAAGTTAGACTTATGTAGACATTTATTTAACTATATGGTTTTCTTATAACAAGGTTACAAGCAGAAAATCACAATGACAGATGAGTGGTAACTTGAGTGATGATAAGTGATTGCATGTTTGAGTTTTATATGATTTGAGGGACAGCTGACAATTTAAATGTCTGTGACCCACATTGAAATTTGTTGGTGTTGCAATACCTGGGGATGCTAATTAAATAACTTGCACTCACTGCAGCATATGGGGTGACAAATAGTTTCTGATAATCCCAGAGTAGCTCTAGAGGTGTGTGAAGTGTTGTTTAACTCTGACACAGTTTCTGGGTTGTTGCATGCCTGTGTGATGGTTCAGATAAGTCAGAGACCTGTGCTGGAGTTGATGTGATCTGAGTCTGGGACCATTAATCTCCTGGAGGCCATTTTCCACCGGAGTATTCAAAGCTGAGCATGGGGGCCGCGGTCTCTGGCTGAGTCCCCAAAGTGCCTGCCACACACATGGTGGCAATGGAATTTTGAATGTTTTTTGTGCTTTTAAGAGGGCAATAAAATGCTCTATAGAACCAGATAGGCCCTACTTTACTTCCTTTTTTGGTTTTTTAGTCCTTAATTTTAAACTACATGTGAGCTGTGCGTCTGGGGCACAAGATTTCACAGAAACAGAGTTGAAGAAAAAAGAAAATATATCCTAACTTGAATGTAAGCATCAAAATCAGTCTTTATAATTGTAATGATACAACTAAGATTGTAGAAGTTATTTCATATTTACCTATTTCCACTTACTAAGGTGCTGATAGAGAAAGTTTCCTTTTTAAGAGGACAATATAAACAGTCACTGGGAAACATTCAGATGTGTTTATGTTAGCTGGAGGCTGCAGAGGAGCCCAGAGAACAGCTTCAACATTAACTCTTTCTCTTATACTCAGTTAATTGTGCTAACACACCAGGGAGGTGAGGCCAGCAAGGGCAAGCACAGAGCTGCACTTCAGATCCAACTGCCTCCAAACTGCCCTGTTTCCATCTGTTGCAGTTCAGCTACTGGGGACAAATCCTATTTGCAAATACATGTTTGTTTATTAGACTAATTTTAGAGAATCTGTATTCTGCATAATTTCTATTTAAGAAAGTCGGCTCCACAGGGAAATTGGGTGGGTTGTGCACAGGAGGGGCCTCCTTGGCAAAATAGGACCTAGCCCTTAGATGTCATTGATGGGGAACACTTTCCCACTTAACTTCTGCATCTGGTTGCTTATTTATTTTACTCCAAAACTCCTGAAAATTGAGGTTCCTTGTGGCTAAATGGTGGAGTCAAGGGAGAAAAAAATGGTGTTATGATATACATAACTAACCAAATAGCTGTGTGCTTTGTGTATTGGGCATCTGATTTACCAGTAGCCACATCAAAAATAAGCATGGCTTATAAAATCCCTTGTGCTGTTATATGAGAAGTGAGGAAGCTCTTGGTAGACACCAGAAGGTGAGATGCAGTTGCTTTTGTACCAAGCTGCTCTTGGAAGGTGGGAAAACTGAAAGACAGGAATGCAGGCTGGGCGGGTGGCAGCCTTCTGGTGAATGCTGAGGCACTCTGCAAATTATTATCTGCCAGAGGCAGAATAGGAGAGATGAGTAGGTTGTTCTGGAAACTTGTTAAAATCAACTAGTTGCTGAGCGAATGAATGTCATTTTCCAAGAGGTTATCTTTTCCTCTTGGAAGAATTTTACAGCTGAGAAAGTGTTTTGAGTGCCTATGTGAAATTGGGGGGGGGGGGGGGGGGGGG
>CM031863.1:19967635-20033878 GCA_018697195.1 Certhia americana
AGCACAGAAATGACTTCTTGTCTAATCTTGTAACAACTTTAATTTTAGTAATATTAGATGCATTTGAGGCAAACCTTTCAAACATGAAGGCTTATAAGTAGTGATTGGTGAGTTTCCATTTTTGTGAACTGTAAACTTTTAATCTTCCAATCCAAGGAAAAGGCTTTTTGACTACTCTGTGATGATCTGTCTCCTTATGTAGAGGGTGCTGTGTATGATGCAAATATGCTACAGTTTGGAGCTGTTGAATTCCTCTTTCTTTTGGATGTTGCCTTGCTATTACCCCTGTAAGAGTTTCTGAGAGCGCTAAATGCAAGATCCAGACCCACTCAAAAGGACCACACATTTTGGAGTTCTGCTCTTAACTTTTGGGTTCTCGGTTGTTCATGTATTTGTACCAAAATCTTCGTTGTAAAATCATCTCTCCAAGCCGGTGTCTCATCTGTCCTGTGCAGAAGTTGGCAGTAATGTGGTTTCTGGCACTGTGTTCCAAGTGGTTTACTCTGTTTCCATTGCAGAACGATTCCCTGTAATCTATAATTCTGTAAGGAGTCCTGCAATTTTTCACTGACTGGGAATAATGCTCAGTCCTCCTAGGATCAACAAGCATTCTGTTTTTACTTAATAAATTTGAAACCTGCTGTAAATCTCCTGCCTTTTCACCAGTATGATTCTGTGCTATACTGTGAGAAGAGGGATATTCGCTGCCTGTTACAGCTGTTAGTGAGATGATTGTGAAGTAACAGCACTAACAGGGTGCCTGACTCAAGAAATTCAGGGCGAGTGACACTTGATTCTGTAGCAACATTGGCATCAGCTGTTAGCTCTGGTGACATGGTCATTGCCTTGAAACTGTGACCTGAGTTCCTTTTTTGAGAAACAAAGAACCTTCAAACCCACTTCAAAGACCAGGGTAGCTGCTTTATTTGTCTTTTAAAAATCTGTATTTCTGCCTTTTTGCTTGGTCAATGTTTAGAACCATTGAAAAAGTAAATGTGACATGGAAACTGAGATCCTGCAGCTAGAGCTCCTTTATAATTACATATTCAACCACAACCACACAAAGGAAAATGAGAGTCCCTTTTCCTTTATGTAGTGTATTTCAGTTTTCCCTTAGGTTTAAATTGGCGTTACGGGCTATATTCGCTTGAGCCACTGAAGAGCTTATCAGAAAAGGAAGGAAACAGAGGGAGGGAAAGAAAGACAGATTTCCAAATGACAAGCGTTTGAATAGTCGAAGTTCAATCCCTAAAACAAAAAGTGGAATCTTTTTTTTTTCTAAATAATGTGCTTTACAGTCTCACCTCTCATCTTGAGAAACATAAAAGAGCAAGTAAAAGAGATGACCTAAATCACAGAGTCCTTTGAAAGAAGAAATTCAGCTGTTTTGAACACTTACAATCAAAGGAAGTGGTTTCCCTAATTACATGAACTATGTGAAAGCTCTGAGAATAGCTCTTCCACCCCAGGATTCCTTGCACTTTAGAAGTTTGCATAAAAGCTCACATGGAGAATCAGATGCAAAGTGTTTGATTCAAATTTTATTAGGCAGAAGTGAGCATACATGCCTATCTCTGAGTTTGACAGCTGCTTGGGTTTGGGCCACAATCCTGGGTTTGATGGATTTCAGTCCTATACTTAAATCTTTCACTCTTTAGGTTCTCTGGTGAGACACCCCTATCGAGAAAAGTAGAATTGAAAAAATGGAGAAAGGATAGAGGGGTTTCTTTGTGAGCTTTCAGTTGAGGATTCTTCACCCTGATTAGCTGTTCATTGTGAAAACCCCTCCGTGTACACAGCTTTTATGAGGAATTTTGCTTCCTCTCATTTTAAAGAAACTGTGCATCTTAAAATATACATCTGGAAGAATTGCAATCTGAATTCTACAACTTCAGTATTATTCTAGCACCACCATTTTCTTCAATCGATCAAAATTTTGAATTCAGTAGACACTTTGAATAAAAAAGCAATATTTTCAAAAGACTATTAAACCTTGTGGTTTCTTTTTGTACATTCACAATAATAAATGTATGTTAGTCTAAACTAAACAGTGAGAGTACATGAAAATATGCAGGACACTTCTAAAGGCTTAAGATCTCTGGTGCTGTCCCTGAGGATACAGTGTGGACTAATTAATGGTTTAAATATTTAAAAATAGTATTTGCAAGGTTTGCAGAAATATGCAAGACTGTCACACTTGCTCTGCTCAGTAATGACCTCAAAATGGTCTAATTCTCACCTCAGAGCTAAGTACAGTAATTATATCCAGATTTGGTAAAGACAGAGATAATTGATAAAATTGACCTTCAGGAGAGATATAAAAACTATCCAATGTGCAACAATACAAACTCAAGAAGGAAAAAAGGCAGGAGGGGCAGGAGGGTTATGACAGCCTTCTGCATATGTGGAATAAGCCAAACCTTCTTTATAGCACCACTGTATGCCAATCACAAGATACCACTAACTCTTCTTGAAGAGGAGCAATGTTTCCCTAGGTCCTTTTTTTTCCTGCCAATACTGTTTTGGTTTTTTTTTCTCCCTCTCTTCCCATGCAGAAGGAAGGACTTTACCCTGGAATAAGGGAATTGTCTCCTAGAAGTGAACTCTCAGGAAGCCGGTGGTGTTGCTAGTGAAGTATGCAGCACAGTAGCAGCATGTGTAGAGAGGGAAGGGAAATGTATAGTGATACAGCTGTGAGAGGGTGGAAAAGAGTTCTTGCTGTGTCTTCTAGAGAGTTGTGTCTCAGGCAGCAGAGCTTTGTTAGAGGATGATTTTGCTTGGTTGAAGGAGAATGCTTGAAGTCATTCCAGGCTTGCTTGACCTGAAGGTGGCATGGAAAATTACATCTGCTTGTGTCTCATCCTTGATAGGAGTCAATTTCTTAGGCAAGGGTTTGGGTATGTCTGGCACTGGAAAGTGGGAAGCTGTGGTATGTGCGATGCTGTTACTCTTCTACACCAAAGGACCTGTTGCAGATTTAAATGTACTTTGTGCCACCAAAACACAGAAATCACAGAGCTCCTGGGCCCTGGATTCAGCTTGTGAGCTCAGTTATTGTACTGAACTTTGCTAATCTAACCCTTGTCATGCTTGGAGCATAAATCAGTTAGTACTTGTGCAAAGACTGTGAGCTTTGCTGGAATAGGAAGAGATGGAAATTCTCTCTGCTGCACTCAGATTCAGGTTTGAATCGTCATTAGCTGCAGCATGATGCCTTCTCTTTAGATCTTTAGGCAGAGCCCAGGGAAGAGGTTTTGTTGGACTCTGCACACGACCCTGATCCTGAAAGTTTCTGTGGTTCCATGTATATACAGTTTCTACTTCGTCTGTGCTGTTTCGTTCATTGCAGGTCCTCGGTAAGCCCAGTGCAGGGCAATGGAGGAAATAGTGCAGGTCAGTGGTTTTGTAACTGCAGAATAGATGATCTTCATTTTATAACTGGCCTTTTAAATGTTATTCATTCCCCATTAGGTATTTGTGATGTTCCTCTCATATTAATTAAGTACAGACATGGGTAGCAGTTACAGTGCCTCTAGTTGTTCTGCCATAATTTTGGGAAGGAACTGGCTAGAGATAATGTTGTTTCATTGGAGAAGAGCAATAAGAGAACAGATTTTTGCCTTAATTTGGTGGCCTGTGTGTACAAGACCTCTGTGAGTTCTCTGCTCCTTGTAGGTCTGCAGGACTTAAAGCAAATGCCTTCGTAGGTCAGTCTGTAATCAGTCTCTATCTTCTAGATAAGTTCTTCTGGATTTCCACTTTCTGCAGAGTTCAGAGATACTTGTATTTGAGTTATTAACTTCTAAAAAATATATATAACAAGGTTTAGAAATTAAATAGTTGTTACTGCTGTATCTGTGTAAGCAGAGAGCTGTAAGGGTGCCTAAATAAGATAGGGAGTTCTGTCTACAAGAAATTAATCACAGAGAAGTAAGGGAAAAGCTGAAGTTGCATGTCAGAAATATATAGTAGAGTAATACTAATAAATGTGGATTTACTAAATCCACAAAAAACATTTTATTTACTAAAACTTTATAGTAGTTTTCCTCCAAGATTTTTATCTTAGCCATTGTTTTACTTGAAATTTTTTAGTTCTAATGGAAAAAAGATTGAGCTACTAGAAAGGCAGTATGAAGAATCCCAAGAAAAAATAAACACTGCATCCATGTTTCATGAAGATAAAAGCTTAGAATTTGATGAGTTTTGTCTAGTTTTATTTTTTGACCATTGCTACTCAATAGAAGTAGCATTTGAACCAAGTTTCTAAGTAAAATACGATTTTCAGTCTTAGACAAAGAAGAGTGACTTTTCTTAAAAGCAGGTAGAATTCACCATGATTCATGCTGGATTTTTTGGACAGTTTCACATAAAACCATAATGTGTGTCATTCAGATAACGGTGACAACTCATTTTCCTGAAAACCTCAGATTTGTGAGGTTGTGCTTTGGGTAAACATCACAGAAAAACACTTCTTGTCCATGGAGGACTCTTACTCACTTCAGCAGAGTGCCAACATATGTAGTTGGCAACTACTTTCCTTTCTTTTTATGCCTTCTGGTCACAGCTATAATTTCTGTTTTGAAAGCTTTTTTAAGTTAGGTGGACTCCAGGTAGGGAACTATTCATACCTTTTCTGCAGGGGTAGCTCACTTTTGAGTGACAGCTGGGGAGCGACTTGTGCAGAGCTCTAACAACCCATGTGGAAAACAAAACCTTGTGGTTTGCTGTTAACATATAATGTTAACATATAAACACATCCTGTGAAGTTCTTTTTCATAAGGGTAAGGTCAGCCTGCCTGGTTGAGGAACATTTTCTGGAATTATAACATTCACTAGGATTCCAATAAGAGGGATTCTCATCAAGTGTTGTCCCAGTCATTAGCTATAGTGGGTTGGATTTATCCATTCTAAGACAGGCTTTAAGTTAAGTGAGTGTTCATCAAGAACCTGATGTGGTTAACTTACAGTTTTCATGATTAAGATGGAAAAATATTTCATTGTAAAGGTCATTGCTGCTTTAGAGGAGTGGATCAGGATGTATAAGTACTGCTGTTGCTGTCTCTGTTGCAGTCCATGCTAATTGTTCAGCAAAAGCTACTGTATAATGAGATTTGACCTTTTCTAGGTTATTTTATCCAGATTCCTTTCAAATACCTTGCAGACCTCAGAAAAATCACTGCTCTAGTTATATATGTATGGCCATGTCTCCTTGAGAGGGGGATTAGTTTTGCCCATCACTTTCATACCAAAATGCCTTTTGAATAAGGTGCTTGTGAAACCTACAGTGACTTTGATCTCAGAAATAATTTCCTTGGATATTTTTCCATTTGTTGGGTCTGAAATGATCCCTGTGTTGCGTATTAGCCATGATATCTTCTCACCTGCTGAGCATGTCAGGAATTAGAAAGTTTCAGGTTTTGTTATTCTGTTGTATTTTTTAGGAATGTTGAGGGTTTTGTTACTGTTCTCCATAGTCAAAACCAGTTTGTGTTCAAAGTGATTGCCAGTAACTTGGAAAATTTCCCAACATTGAAAAGAGAAATGATGATTGCTGAAAATAAACAACCCTATGGGAGCTCAGGTATTTCAGCCCTGCTGTTCAGTCCACTCATCTGTTGTTTCTACTCAATTGCTGGTGTTGCTTTGCAGCTGGAGGCAGCTTAGTACTCCAAATCTGCCTGAATTAAAAATTGCAAATATTGTGGACATTGCTAATTTCTAAACTCTTACACCAGTACAAATACATAGTTTATGCGTGTTTTGAATGGTTTTACTTTATATGAATAATAGTAGTGAAATCCAAACTAAACTTGTTCTTGGCAGATCACCCTATATCAGATACTTCAATATTAAATTCTCATACAATCTCACATTGCATGCTGCAAAATGTAACAGTCCTGTGGGTGTATTTCTACTTGAAATCTGTCTGAAAAATGAGTTATTTTTCCATGACCTTTGTTTCAGTTTTTTGTTTGTTTCTTTAGATTTTTTTGTAAAAGGCAGTGTAGAAGTAAGAGTTTTTTTAAACTTACTAACCATTATATAAGGATTTTCTGCAGAACGTGCCTCTGCTTAGTTTCATCAGTCTGTTACTAGCCTCTTCTCTCACAGATAGCAAGTTTTTAACCCTTCTCATGAGGAAAACCAACACGATGATCCTGCAATTTCTTGGTTAGTGCTGTGTGGGCTCCATGTGGTCATTTGTACTGAGCTGGTGGAAGTCAGAGGGAGGATTGAGCCAGTTAGTTTGATCTCCCTCTTACTGCACAAGGCAGAGGGTCTGCTGCCACGTCACAAGGACAAAGCCCCTGTGATTTTTAGAGGGACCAGCCTGCTTTTCCTGGGCTGAGCAAGTCTTTGCAGTGTTTTGACAAGCACGTTCTGGATTTGGTAGCTAGTACTTTTAATCCTTCAGCCTTCAAATTATTCATAATGTACCAAGTTCTGTGCAAATGTTGCTATAAAGAACATAGTAGAGTATAAAACTCAGTTTTCTTTTCAAATGTTCAATATACAATATATTTTACTACTAACAAATCCTATGTGTTGCATGATGCAAATTAATTATTTTAAAGTAAATTTCCTAGGGTGGGGTGAGCCTAGAAAAGAATACAATAAATTTATGTCCATAGTCCTTGTCTGTGGTACATTATGATAATTTAACAGAAATGAGCTGTCTTGGTAATGTGCTTTTTCTTTCTTCACAATTGTAACCTTAGAGTCAATATAAGGTATTTAAAGTGTGTGTTTCTATCACAGTATCTCCAAAAATGAGATTTTTTTCTTTTGTTATATACACCAGTGGATTTAAAATAATGGTAAAATGATTATATAGCAATGAGAATTTATTAGTTTCCTGTACATTTCCACTTTTAGTCTCTGGGATTTGTAACAGTGTAGGACATAATTTTGGATGCAAATTTAATGCTTTGAAAAATTTGCTCAATCAAAATGCTTCAAATTACAAATTTTGTACGTCACTGTAGATGTACTTATGAGAATTTAATTCTGTTATTTACAGAAATGCTGGTGACATCAATCTGAGAATGTAATTTAACTCTTTTTTTGTGTGGTTTAAGAAACAGGATACTGTTTCTTAATACAGTCTGAATATGGAGGCTGTGTTGTAAGACGTAAATGTACAGTTTTGACATGTAAATGGTCTATAGAAATGAGCTTTTTTGGGGGATAAGTTATCATCTAAATGAATACTAAAAAAGAAGCCCAAGCTCACACAGCTTTAAGTGCCATGCAGCCATAGCTTTGAAACTATGATTGCTTATGGCAAGAGATGGTAACACATGTGTGCTGGGAGAGTGCCCATTGAAACACTTGGTAACTGCTTATTTGCAGGTAAAAAAATCTCACTGAGGATTCTTTGGCTTTGCCATGTTCATGTGATTTTCCTCTTACATTGTTAGTATTAAAGACAGTTTAATAGGTTTAACAAGAATTCTCTGAACTGGACAATCAGTATCCTTTGCTTGTTATTTGGACCTCCAAAGCACAAAATTCTTGTTTGTGTTTTCTTCTTAGAAAACTTTATGGGAATAGACAAATCAGTAGGCAGAGTCTTAAATTTTTATTTTGTAGCTGCATAATTTTCTTTTCGGTGTTCAAAACTATAGTAACTACTCGTTACTATAATATTCTTGTTAATATAATATAATTATATAATTCTTGTTAATAATTTTGCATTTCTGAAATTCTCTAAGTACCCCTTTATTGCATTTTGAGAATATAATATAATTTGTTAGCATTGACATATGCTGATTGTCTTAGTATTTCATCTGTAAAATGATGTTTTGGGCTTGTTCACCTAAAGAAACTGGTATTATAAGAGGTGTCATCCTTTATTAGACATCAGTAAATTCACAGGAAAGGATTTGTGAGGCACTGGAAATGGACATAGACTGGATACATTTCTGAGCAGGAGTGTAGAAATAAAGGTGTGTGATTTATATGTGTTAGCATTCTGTATCTTTTTTGTATGTGGTTGTCACTAACATAATGATTTTACTAAAGCATCAGCTGGCCTCTTCCAGCTGCCCTTGTATTAGACAGTAAAACCCCCGGAGAGTAGCTAAGTTGCAACTCTCCCAAGAACATGACAAAGGTCAAAGCCTTCAAAATGCTACAAAACTTAGGAAAAAAATCTTTCCAAAGCTGCCTTAAATGTGTCTAAATATCTCCGTAATGAACATGGCAAACAGTTCTCTGGAAAATTAAATAGCCAGACTTTTGCACAATGTAATAATAAATATTATAAGGCAATTAAGGAAGTTGCGTTAATCAGATTAAGTCGTTAACCATGTGTAACTCTAATTTTGCATGGAGTGAAGGTGCCACTTGCTGTGTGGTTACGTGATTTACTGGTTGGCTGCTGGCTGACGCAATGGTCTCACAAGGGGCTGCAGCTATTTCCTGTGTTAATCCTAAACCAGTGTGCTCAGACCAGGGTGGAAAGATACTTTACTCTTTCCAGTCAGCTGTTCCAAAGGCACCTGGAAGAAAATCCTGGAAGAAGGGTGGTTGGGTTGCTTTGGGCTCAGTTTTTCTGAACCCATGCAAAAAACCCCTTTTGATGCTGAAAAACTGTGAACAGATGTTCTTTTACAGTTCCAGCTGTGCTGCTGGAACAGACTGCCCAAACCCTTGATCACTTCTCTTGACTACAAGTGTGAGCGTAACAAATTTCTAATACATTTCCAAGGAGAACGAGAGTAACTAAAATATGCTGAGTCGTTTGGTCTTTGCTAACTTTAACTGCCTTGGGATGGGGAGCTCTAACAAGAGCAGCTGCGATGAGTAGCTGGCAAGCAACAACACAGCTGTATGCAAAGTGCCTCCGTCCACATCCTTACTGCCTTTGCGGCTGCAATTAAAGATCTGACGATATAGCCTCGTCTGATTCCTAAGTAATGCCAGCTCAGCATCAGGTGGTCATTGCCCACATCTGCAGTCAGCACTGACCTTGAAGACCTCATCAGAGCTTAGCTGCACTTGCTGCTTTTGCTGCTCTGGTACAAGAGCAAAAACAAATGAGGGCTTGGGTCATCCTGTGAGCTGAGGCTTGTGCTGCTCATAATGAGACCATGGTGTCCAGCCAGCTTGCTTTGTCCCCTCATCTGCTGCTGGCTGTTCTTAGAATTTGTGTTCATGATTTCTGTCTAGCAATTGCTGAACACTGAAAAGACCTGGAGGAGGATCTTGTTTTTACCTGCTGAAACACCTGAAGATACAGTTTTTTGTACAACAAGGTTAAGGGCAATACTAGTGGGTCTACAAGCAGCTCTAAGGTGTCAGTTGGAGATGGTGTAACTGTCATTTTCACATATGTCAATAAGTAGAGATTAAACAGGCATAAAACCAAATTACCTGTTAAATACTGTGATCCATACCATGGTTCACAGGACACAATTACATTGTTTGTACACTTAGGGATTACCTGAATTCCAAACTCTTACACTGTGATTGTTTTATGAATTGGGTTTGATTTACTGTAAGCCAGTAAGTGAGAATTAAATTTAAAGTTTTCAATGTAATTTGTCCTGACCTTGGATTTTGTGGTATTTGAATTATGTAAGCAGTGGATTAGGTTTGTTTAGAAATCTGAATCCCTTTGCCTTCAAGAAATGGTGTGCAGTCTGTAATCCCATCAGCAGGCCTTAAGAGAGGGACATAATTTCATCCATACCTGTGATGTAAATGCAGTATGGACAATTCTAGCATAGTCTGATGGTCAGTAACAGGCTGGTAAGAAGCTTATCATGGCACTAAGTGTAATACTCAACTCTGTTGCAGTTACCTTGTGTGTCTGTGTCTCTGTGTAATGTCCAGGGAGTTTGTATTTATATGTTTGGATGTCTTTCCTTCAGCTGAACTCTGCTAGTTCTGCTTCAGTCCAATCTTTCAAAAAAAAAAAAAAAACCAAATCTGTCTTTCATACAAAAAACTAATGTAATGAGGTAGTTGAATACTTGTTACTTGTCATCACTGTTTAGGAAGTAAACTGGTGCTCATTTAGCTTGCATAAGATAGCAGCTTTACTGAGGGAAGAGTGTCGTGCCCAAGCCAGCAAGGGCTGACTTGTTCAACAGCTTTTAGACAGATAGATGCATGACAGGATTTTCTTCCAAGCGCTTAGGCATTTGGGATTAAAGTACAGTTTTGATGCTTCAAGGTGATTCTAAATATTCTTGTTAGTGTCTAAGAGACCTTTGAAATACCAGTCTTTAACCACCACTTTGTAATTTGCTATCTGAAAGTAATTTTCATTGAAACACGGCACTTTCTTGTCAAAGCTTGTACAAAAGCTTCAAAGATATGGACTGGCTTGCATCTGGTTCTCACTGTAAGGAATAAGTGTCTTTAAATTGGCTAATAGAGTTCACAGCTGATCCACAGCAACAGAAAAGAACAAAACATGAAAGGAGTAGTCTAGAATCGCTAGTGCTAACGACAGGATAGTGATTAAAAGTGTTTAGAGAGGATTTCTTTGCAATACAATGCAAAGAAATTTTTTTACCCCACAGTTGTTCATTGTCATATCTGTGGGCAAGCAGAAGGTGCCTCTCTGGATTTCTTAGATGGAAGCTTGCTTTGGTATTCAGACTGGAGTATGAACATCAATGTGAAGGTGATGGTATTAGCTGTGGTCAACACAACATTTTTTCACACTTCTGTAATGTGGTCTTAGTGTATATAATGTAAATAAGATAATCTTAAGAATATTTTTTTTTTTGCATTTCCAAATGATAAAAGCACTGTGTGTCAGTGTGCCTGTGGCAGTGAATTACCCATCTTCTTGGCCTGATACTCATATTTTGATTGCAGTCCCTGTTGTGGTAGCACTGGGTGATTGGTCGGTCTGGGGCTTGCTGCAGTTCAGCTCCTCCTGTTGTTCACTGACTCTGATGGGTTTTCACTGGATCCAGCAGCATCTTGTGTGAGATGATGAACAGTCACTGGGTTCTGCACATAGTTATGGTGGGATAGGGAGCTATGGAACTTGGATTTGTTAATCATGGGACATTTTTAATCAATCTCTGAAAAGATTCATCTACTACTTCTTTTATAGCCAGGACCTAAATATATTATGCTGTGGGAAAATTAAATATGAGACCCATCAATTTAATTCTAATGACCTGTTCAAGTACTTGTGTTGTAAACACCACAGCAGATGGTGTGCGCATTGCTTTGAAGTCATGTTGTGTTTTAAGTACTTTACAAGAAGATGGTTTTATTCCATTCCTCTGACCAAGGTGTTAATGAAAAGATGGTTTAGATAGTTTTTCTAACTGTGTTATTCCTGTCTCATATCAGAATATTCAAGGAGAGTGAGGTCTCCTGGTAATCTGGCAGTAATGCTTGTAGGAATTAGAGAATTGAATGTCCAATTGTATATTTCCCAAGGAAGATACAAACATAATACAAAAGTTTCTGAAACTGGGATTTGAATGACTCAGTGGTCACCTCCACCCTCCGGCCTAAGGAAGGAAGTTGGAGGTACAACTCATGCTTCTGCTGCTTCAAGAGTCTCTTGTCTTGGGAGGATGGTGGGGCTGCAGTTATAGGGCAGAGCTCCTTCTGCTGGCAGATCCCTTGACTGGCTGTAGGAGTGTTGCTGTTTACCTGCAGGTGAATCTTCCCACATTTGCTTAGATAGCTGCCAGTTAAATTATTTTGTGGCCTTGTAGGTTCATTGAAAACAGGAAGTCTACTAGCAGTTTTTATGCAGAAACCCATAGTGCATCAGCTACCGCTGTTCTAATAAATGTAGAGCTATAGCAAACCAGTATTTGTTTGGCCTATGTTTTATAGGTGATACCATGATACATGTGCTTAATTGCATGATTACAGATAAAGGCATTAGATGACTCAATTTTTTGCTGTTGTTGCTTAAAGACTTTTTAGAGTAACTTCAACACAGTTTTGAAGACCTTTAGCTAATGCTCAGACATTTACGCATACTCAATTAAATCTTAACTATAGCTTGGAACTTAACTTGGGTCACACTAACTCTTCATGCTGCTTAGCCTGCTCAGCAAGAAAAACAGTATTACCATCAAGTGAGTAATCTTTTTTCACAATACCAGAAAATTAACTTTTAAAATATATGCTGTTTTCAGCAAATCATACTGCAGACTGACTCACCTACAAGTCCACAAAATAATTTAGTTGGCATTTACCTGAGAACATGTGTGAAAACTCACCTGTGGGTAAACAGCAACACTCCCACTGCAAGTCAAGGGATGTGTGAAGGGATTTGTCAGATACTTGTGATAAGTTTTGAGGAGTTAATTGTTTTTGTTAGATGCTCTTGCCTGGTATAGAGTTAACATAATCTCAAAGTCTTAAAGCAAAGCATTACTGTGGAGAAAAATATAAAGCTGTACATATCTGTATTAGCTTAATATGTATATTTGTGTAAAAACATGTGTCTAAAATCTGTTGAGTATTTGTTTTGATACACTGCAGAGGTGATACTGTTGAGACACCTTTCAGGAGACCTTTTTTCTCAAAAGCAACAGGCTGTATATGTCTTAATTTCTGTGGACAGAGTCTCATTGTCATGCAGTTTCTTGCTCAAACCCAGCAGCATTTTTCAAGTGGAATTTGAAGGTTTTGTATATTTATCCAGAATTGCCAAACATCTGTAGTCTGCTTTGAGGAGCAGTTTCAACTCCACTGCTGGGTATTTGGCAATCTCCAGCATGCTTGCTCTGTGTATTTAATCAGACTCGACAGCGCATGCCTGGAAATTCCTCATTTCCAGTAAACATTGGATGGAGCTGTGTGTGCATGCTATGCTGTAACAGCCTGGAGAGCTGGACTCACTGAACCCATGATACTTTGTGTATAAACACAAATTCTGGATAGGACTGCTGCTGCTCTGCCAAAAATCCCAGATCTTTCTTGGAATAAAGTTTTCCAAAACCTTCAGTTTTTCCAGAGACTCAACTTCCTACATCAGTGCCTTGGCCATGAAAGAATAGTCTGAAATTTATTTTTCCCACCCCCCCAAACATACAAAGCATTAATCTGCCAAACTCTCTCACTAGGTTTTAAATGCCATGCATTTGTGAACAGTCTTTTCTAGATATGTGTGTGCTTATATATAGAGAGAGGGGGAGAGAGAGAGAGAGAGAGTATGCTGTATGTGTGTATACTCACTGGGGTATAAAATAAGCTATCATAGTAAATGACCCATTCCAAATTGTCTAACTTGTTTGTTTATTTGTTTGTTTTCAACAGGCAGAAATACTCAGTGTGCTCAGTCACAAAAACATCATTCAGTTCTATGGAGCTGTCATTGAACCTCCAAATTATGGTATAGTAACAGGTAAGGATTTTTGTCTGACCTTTTTCTTGACTCTGTAATGCTACAGTGTTGTAAGGTTATCTCACCCAGTTAGTGTTTCACTAATTGTTCTGGTCTTCTCTAAATGTTAAGAGTGCTTGGCACTACCTGCCTTAATGTAAGTGGGAGTGCTGGGGATGGGAATCAGGCTGGGAGCATAGCTGGAGGCAGCTTGGAGGCAAGTGAGGCCTAGCATGTTCTTAGTGCACAAATGCAGGTCTCCTTTAACCAGTACCTTTCACTGTGTTCCCTTACCCTGTTTGGAGAGTTGCTTTTCCATTTTAATTGGAATGTCACAAAAGCTGAGGTTTTCATGATATGAAGTTCTGGTTCTGGCTGGTTCTCTGAAGAAGGTGGGCTGGGTGTCTGCTCAGAGCAAAGCTGCCCCGTGAGTTCTGCCTGCATTGAAAGTAGAATTTGCATTGTGTGGTTCACAGTGGGAAGAGCTTCAAATAGAGTCAAAGGTTTATAAGACATTGTAAGACAACTCCCTTTATACATTGGAAACTAGATTTCATTTGTTTTGACATTCCTAGAATTATGCAGAAGTTGTTTTTTGTGGTATTGTTGGGGGTTTTTGTTGGTGGGTTGTTTTGGGGTTTTTTTCTATCACTGCTTTAAGCTTCCTGTTCTTTTCCTGGGAGATGGTCTGGATACAGAATTTTCTCCCTTTCCTGTATGGGACAAACTGCCTAAGATAGGAGTAGAAAGTAAAGCAAGAAGTTTCCCAACTGCTCAAACAAATGTTTGGAGAGATAAAACCCGTGAAAGTGTGGATTAGGAGGCATGTTTTGACATGTCTGTAACCTTTGAAAGTTCAATGTGAAGATTAGTCCTTTGTATGTGGCACAGTCTAATGTCAATGTGAGCCACTGCCGGTCAGGTTTTTATTGGTTCTTAGATGGTGGTCAGAACTTGTGAAGATTCAGTTATTTCTACCTGCCTCTGAGACTTCTGGTTATCACAGCAGATGGCAGTGTAATCTGGTGGGAGTGCATCCGAAATGCAGCACATTTCAGGGCATGGGGAGCTTTGCTTACTACAGGAGTATCAGCCTACTGGAGTCAGAGTGTGGCAGCCAGCATTGCAGAAGTGCAAAAATACACTGATGATGGCATATAGACAGGAACTTGAATTCGTTCTGGAAGCAATAAAATTAATAGAAAGCTAATAAATCAAGTAATGTAATTTTACTGTTCTTTTTAATGTAAGAGTAAACCAGCAAACAGAGTAGCAAAGGAGAGGTGTAGTCAGTGACCCGGGATGATGTCTGGATCAGAAGTCCTTGGCTTGATCTCACAAAAAGTCACCGTTTGGAGGACCTACTTACCAGTCAAAGGACAGACAGCAACTAAAGTAATTCACTATGCTATTGAGAATGGGGACTCTTAACTGCCTGTGAGAAAGAGACTAGAGCGTGTAGTTCAACAACTTTGTTCCACTGGGTATTCTGACAGCACCTGGCTAAAGAAGAAAGAAGTTTGAGGATTTTTAGCAAACTCTGTTGATTCTCTGTGCAACTTCTAAGGCAACTGGAGTCCTGTGGGTTGGAATGGAAGCAAGGCTCCATTTCCCATGCCATTTTCAAACGAGAGAATGGCTACTGATAAAAGAAAAGTCAATTATCCTTCAAATATCTTTTAGAGGGATTTTCACTCTGTGATCTTCTGGATGGCCTTCAGTGTTGCAATCCTGTGTTTAGTCAGAGATTTGTTTCTTGAGAGAGAAAATTCCAAACAAGAAGAAATCTTGTTAAATTAATGTTTCGTCATAGTGATAGAGATGAGAACATTCAGCCAAGTATTGAGCATTAACTGTATGTCTTATGTGGGATTGTTAAAGAGTTCTCTCAGAAGGGCTACAGCTGGAGTTAAAAAAATGTTTTCCTGCTGGGATGTGTGTTAGTGTTCCAGCTCATCCTGCTGCCCAGTGAGCTGCTGTCATGGATCCCATAATTCTAGATGTTAGTGGCCATCTTTGACAGCAGCAGTCTCAATATGTAGCCTTCAGGCATGGCTTTTAGCCACAGCTGCCTCATCCCAAAAGGTTTTCAGAGCTTGTGCCCCCATTGCATAGAATGATATGTATGCAACAGCCAATCACAGGGTGGTTCCAATAAGACAATCAGAGCTTTTCCTTCTAAGGCAAATATTTCTTTTCCATTATTGACAAAACATTGTCCTTGCAATATGATTTCCAAATCCACAAGCTCCTAGTAAATATCTGTGGTGCAGTAAGTAGATGGGAGAAATACTAACAGTGGAGCTTTGTTGATATGAAGCTTACTTGCCTCTGTTCACACAAAGTGGCAAAGGGCTGGAGGAGCTGAGTTTGACCCTGGTGGATCAAATTATGCATTATAAAGGCATGCAAAGCATGCAGCCAACCTATTCCTGAAGAATCCATTTATAAGACAGATGATGACATCATGGGTAA
This sequence comes from Certhia americana, assembly GCA_018697195.1. Taxonomy (NCBI): domain Eukaryota; kingdom Metazoa; phylum Chordata; class Aves; order Passeriformes; family Certhiidae; genus Certhia; species Certhia americana. Next base: position 19,983,435 of record CM031863.1, read on the forward strand.
AAAAAGCTTCTGTTTTAATTGTGGAAATGTGCAGGTCAGCAGCTTACTCCTCTCTCGGTGACATCAGAAGCAATATGACTGTCCTTTCAGTGGGAGGTTGGGCTGCAGTGATCCAAAGCTAACTGGCCACTTGAGTGTTTACTTTCAAAGGACTTGCTATTTTCTCTCTCTTTCATTTAGCGCTGGAGTCTTCCTATCTGGCCTGCCATGTACTAGGCTGCAGATTCAGTTCTGTCTCAGTTTCCTTCCCCATGCAGCGATCTTCTAGTGGTTTTGATTTCTTTGGTTGGGAACAATGAAAAGTTTTGTATGCATTTTCCCTATCATGTATCAATCATTGATTAATATTATTATTAACAAAATTCAGACACATGGGGTGTTGTCTTAAAGGCAGTTATTTTGTGGATGCTTTGAAATGATATGAAGATTTTGAGAGTCTTCTAGATAGGTTCTAAATTCTGCCTAAGAAGCACATTGAATAGCCTTGGGAGAGAGGGACAAAAGGCTTACATTGCTCCTTGTATCCCCCTGGTCTTTGTACTACTTGGGCTGCACTAGGTGGCATCTGCCTGCCCTGTCATTGCAAACAGACACGAGAAAATGCATTAGCTGCTTCATCTTATGAACCTCCTGTTGTGTTTTTGGTGAAGCATGAATAAATTCTAAATAAGATAAAACTTATTTAATAAATACTGAGCAGAAGAGCTGCAGCCTTTAAACTGCTGTAGATGACCTGCATCTGTCTCAAGGAAATCTGTCCTCCTTATCTCAGGATTAGTCTTCTAGTTTCATCCTTCCATTTTTTTATGAACAAATAATTTGATCTGCTGTTCTGTTGCTCTGTGGGGAAATAGGAAACATACTTGCAAACCTTTTCTTTGTAAAAGAAGGTTATATATTTAGCATGTGGCTTTACTTAAAAAAAAAAATTAAATTATATTTTGTTATGGGGCATCATTTAAACACAGTACTGCTTACCAGTGGGGAGTATCCTCTGATTTTGGAAACAGTAAGGTGAATCTGATACCACCAAACTCATCTGTTAACTGTTCTTCTGACCAAGAGTGGCTAATTTACCATTAAAAAAGTAAGAATTTTAGGTTATATGAAAGTGGTACTAAGAGATTTGAGTTGTCTCCAGTTTCACACCTAAATGTGTGTAGGGCTAACTAGCTTGTTATTCCTGGTTTAAGCCCCACAACTCTGACAGTCAGACGTGATTCCATCTGCAATACCTCCAAACACCAGTGGGCCCCAAATGCCCTTGTTTGTACCCACAGAATCCTGCTGTGAGATTCTGTGGGTATAGTTAAGGGAAATTAGGAAAAACATCTGCTTGTCCTGGACAAGGAGCATGCAGAAACTTTTACTCTGGAATATGAACTGCTTTGCTCGATCTTTCCTGATGCTAGCTAATGCCTTTTCATTTTCATCCCTGTTCTTCTATATGATTACACTTTTTTGTTTGATTTTTCATTTGTTGTTAGTAGTCTGCATTGGCATAATCAGATAAACTCTCCTACTACACTGGTAATATTATTAGGGTGTTGAACACAAAGTCTCTGTCATTAAGCCAGAGATTGACTGCTTTCTGGAACTGGCAGAGTTTCTATTACTCTTTCAAGTTAGGTGCAGCGTTTTTAAACGTCTTGTTTGTTGCTGTTTTTTAACAGAGTATGCTTCTGCTGGCTCACTGTTTGATTACATTAACAGTAACAAAAGTGAAGAGATGGATATGGATCATATCATGACCTGGGCCACTGACATAGCTAAAGGTAAGCAAGAAGAGTGGCCTATGCTGCCCTACACAGCCAGCAAATGTACAGCTTTCCTTAGGTGGTAAAAGACTTTCCTAGTCTTCCTTATTCAGATGGTAATAAAACCAATCAAATATATATAAATAAAAAAAGCAAAACGCACTCATTGTTCTTTTTAATATGTTCCTTGTTTATTATGAATCCAAAATACTCTGGAGTGAAAATGGCTTCTGTGAGCCAGTTCTGGTGTGCCCCTAAGTCGCAAGAGGGTAATTTTGCTGATGTAGAGTAATTATGAGGTAAAGTGCATAATTGCCCTTACATTTGATTTGATTTGGGGCATTTAAGGAAACTAAGGGCTTACTCTCTGCAAACATACTGGATTTCTTCATATAATAATACAGAATAAGCTGTTCCATCCTTTGTGTTCTCTGTGACTGACCACACAAGAATTAGTGTAAACTAATGAAAAAAAAAGTAAATTCATATCTGGCTTAATTGTGTAGACACCTCCTTAACTATATAGTTAGAGAAGATAACTATATATGATGTTAAAAACCATTAGCAAACCATTTTCCATATGCATACTTTGAGAGATACGTGAGCTTTGCTTAGTGCTTTTTACTCAAAGCAGGTTATGGGAAGCTTTGCTTCTCCTTCAGCACCTTAGTATGGCACACAGGTATGGCAACTTGTAATGAGTACAACTGCTTGGAGCCAGGAATCATGACTGCAGAAACACGATGGCCCTGCTCAGCCTGTCTAACTAGACTGTTCCTTTGTTTTGTGTAGGAATGCACTATTTACACATGGAAGCTCCAGTCAAAGTTATCCACAGGGACCTGAAGTCCAGGAATGGTAAAGTAGCAAAACACTGAAACACTCTGCATTTACTGTTACTTGTTAATGTGGCATTTAAATCTGTGCCTGAGCTCTGTGAACAAGCAGAACTAATTAATGCCTTGATTGTCATCAAAGTTCTACATGTTGAGGCACAGGAAAGCCTGTTCACTCCCCATCCTGAGCCTGTCTGAAGTTCATCACAGACCTGGCATCATCTAGAGCACTGTGGAGGGCTCCTTCAACTTGTGTCTTGCTGGCCATGATTGGCCATGAAAGCTGATGAAGCTTTCAGATACTACCTGAGCACTCCTCACTCCTTTTTTCCATTTGTAAAGGTTGAGTACCAGGAAAGGCTGTCAGACACCAGACACAATAGACTGGATAAGGCCTATTGTTTGTTATCAGAAAATCTTGTCTTTACTGTAGCCTTTTTTGAGGTTTCACAAATATTCAGGCTTTTGAGTGATACAGTGTGGAGTCTGTACTTAGCAGTTGAGTTGTTTCTGAAATTTGCTAAACATTGCCTTTTAGATGAAGCTTCTGCTACAAGTGGTGGGATAGGAGAGGCGCAGGTTTTAATAATGCACACAGGGAAATAATAGTCAAGAAACATGTAGGTCTCACCTCAGCTGTAGGTTTTCTCCTTTTATTAATGACTCTTCCAGAGAGCTTCTTGTTAAACCTAACTGTACTGGGGAGAATGAAGTTCATCTGTGTTGCTGTCTTCTAACTCAGTAAGGCTTGAAAGGTTTTGCATTTCTTCAGAGGCTTGCAGGTATGCAGCAGATGTTCTGTCAGTTTCTCAAAGAAACTAGGACAGATGTGCACATTTAGATGCTGGTTCACCTTAGGGTCATTTGTCTTACTGAAAAAATGAAGTATTTTGCTATAGAAATGTATTTTTGCATTCTTGTAACCTTTTTTTTTTTTTCATTTTCAGTTGTTATAGCTGCTGATGGTGTGTTAAAGGTATGAACATTTTGATTGCTTGTAGAGATGTGCTGCTGCATGACTGGATATTTCCATGTCTGATGAATGAGGTTGATACTCTTAATACCAGTTTAATATTTTATTTATTTTTGCCAGATCTGTGATTTTGGTGCCTCAAGATTCCACTCCCATACGACACACATGTCATTAGTGGGCACTTTCCCATGGATGGCCCCAGAAGTTATTCAAAGCCTTCCAGTGTCTGAAACATGTGACACATACTCGTACGGAGTGGTGAGTGCCTCATCTCACTTTGCATTGTGGCAGTTCTTCAGTGTGACAGAATTCACGTGGTACAAGAACAACAATCCTAAATATGATCTACAAAAAACGCCACGCTTCTTTTTAAGGCTGACCCATAATTTATAATTACATGCTTGAAAATGATAGGAAGAACATAGTATCTTGCATGTTTTGCAACTTCTTGGTTAGATTAGCAGCATGCCAATGTAGGAAGTGCATGTTTTGCCACAATTATTCAGCATATGTCCAAACTGAGCAACCTGCATCATGAACCTTTGGTTGTGGGGTTTTTTTGTGGAATCAAAAAGAAAAAGTTTGTCTTGTAATGAGGGTGTAACAGGATGAAATCATTAGCATTCCATTTTCCCCAAAATAGTGTCACTGGTTTTTATTAAAAAGCAACTGCTCTATGCTCAATTTTTTAAAAGACAATGTTATCACTCTCTGTGAGAGTAGACCCCATCTGAAAATATAGAAGCTCAGCACTGCTTTGCTGAAGGGTGAGAAATCAGTTATAGCTCATAAGAATGTCAGGTTTTCAGATTCAGTAATGTGAATTACTTTACTCTGTCCACAGTTAAACTCTGGTTTTGCTCTGCAATACAATTTTATCTACAAAAAAGTAGGCTACAAATAGCCCTACTGGTCACATCAATTTTGTGCCTAACCCCATAACCTTTCTCTGGCAGAGGACAGTAAAGAGTATTTGGGGGGAAAGGAAAGGAAGTGGGCTGTAGTTTCCATGCATATTGGTGCATGAAACATTTTTCTGTTTGGATTCAATAGTGGGTGGCAGAATGAGAAATTCTTCTCTACCTGTCAAGTATTATCTCTTTCTCTTTGAGGAATGGGAGGAGATAGATGTGAGGGAGGCATTGTGGTTTTAGGCTAGCACTTACAGCTATACATAGCTAAGCTGATGTCTCAGTGGAGGGTGAGTTAAACTTTTTGCCAAACAATTGTTTATAGTGAGAAAAATTTTTGTGACATGATGTGACATCACTTAACAATGGAAGTTTGAAAGTTTGCAAGGAGCCTATATTGTCAGATTCAAAATCCTTTCTTGCTTAACTGAACTAGATCACAGAATAAGAGAACATAAGCTGACAAATGTAAGTGTTAATGTAAACTGTTACTGGAAGCAATCACATATTATCCACTCAAGGGAAACACTGCAGTTTCAAAACAGAACAACAATGTTAGGGGAAAAATTCCAAAGATGGTATTATAGTTCAAACTGCTCACATAGTCATCCTAGTTTGAATTGACTTTAAGTAATGTTTTCAAAGTGGAAGAAGGTAAGAAATTGTTTAACATCTTACCATGTCAAGTATTAACAGTGCCTTGGGAACAGTATGTTGTACAAAGTTTACTTTACCTCATTCAAAAAGTCGAGTTCCTTTGACAGTTCTATGCTTGGAGGTAGAAAACAGTTCAGTGTTACCAGAGTGTAGTGCTACTTTAGAATGTCTGGTGATGACCCATAATTTTTAATATATTTTTTTTTGACTACTGTGTTCTACTCTGGGTAGAAGCTTATGAATTCATAAACACTTAGGAGTAATTAATATTTTTATAACTCTAGTTTTGGAATACCATCATTTTCAGAGAGATAGAGGGGTAGAAATGAAGAATGGCAGTGGCCCAAGTTCTCTGTTTCTGAAATAACTGATATAAGGGGGTTATACCAGCAAGAAATGGCCTGAATATAAGCTGAATATATAACACTGAAAGTTGGAATCTCCCTATAGTAAGTGTTATGACTACCAGAGAATTAGCCAGGGGTCTGAAAACACAAAATCTGAGAAAGAGTATTTTTGTCTCTTAAAGTTATTATCATCTATAAAAACAAAATGTAAAGAATCCCTTTTTGAAGCATAACACTTGCCAGCAGCTTTTGTGCTAGAGAGACAAATCTGTTTTACTTCAGTTAAAGTCCTCTTAACAAAGAACAGAATCCTTTCAAATGTAAACTAGTAAGATGCTAGGAATAGATATTTCATTTGCAATACTTGTCATCTTTCCTATGTTTTTCTTTAATTTCTTTTCTTCTGGTTTTTTTTTTTTTATCTGAAAGTCTTTTCTTTCTACAAACCAATCTGTGATTTTAAATATTCTGCTTCAGCTGTGTAAGAGCTTTTCCCCGTGAAGTGTTGAAGTCTTTCTGCAGCCTCATAGGTCTGAGCTGCTTCTCAGCTGAAATGAATTTTCCTTTTTGTGAACAGTTGTATACATGTTTATAGCTAATGTTTAGATTAGCTTGTCCTGCTCTTCATAGATGGTTAAACAGACCTATGTGTTCTCTGACATACATAGTCAATAATTTATAATACTGTCATGAAATGCTAAGGCTAAATTTTCCAGGATAATTTATTACCAACGAAGACAGAACTTACACATTTCTTTCAGCCATGCTGTAGTTCTCTTTTCCGATCCATTTCCAAGTCTGTACTCTAAACAACTGAAACCAAGTGTTACAAGTGATCAACCTTGAAGCTGACTTCTTGTCACTGTGTGTTGTTCAAAAATTATTCCTTGCTATCTCTGTCATTCCTTGCTGTCTCTGCCGGATAGGAAAGTGTATGTGGAATGACATTGTCACTCTAAAAGCTGTTTGAAATCATGAAGACATATGCTCAGAATATGTTATCCTGGAAGAACTGTTTGTAGTGCACCACCGTGTGTGTTTGTGCATCAGTACAAATGTGTTTAATCACAGAAAGCTTATCTTACATTGAATTATTTTATCACTTACAAGAAAAAATAAGTAAAACCATTAATTGGCTATTGGTGGCATAGAGACTGCCATTAAATGTAGCAGCTGTTCAAACACTGCTTTAGTTATGAGAACATATGTTATTTATAGAGGGAATGTTGGCCAGCTCCAGGGATTATCCCTTACTCTTTTTGAAAAGAATGATGCGATCTTTAACTGCAGTTGGATCAATGCAGAGAAGACAGACCTAATTTTCATGCCTAAGGGGAGTATCTCTGTGAGTGCAGTGCTAATGCTTATGCTGTACCTCTGCTAATTGTGGCTCCTGACCATTGTCTGTGAACAGCTTCCTACCAGACAAAGGTTTTGTTTTTTTTTTCTTTCCCTCAGATTACTTACTTGGATGTTCCCCTATCCAAATGGCACTTTGAATTTTTGTTGGCTTTGCACTGGTGTGGGGACAGGGCATGGGGTAGAAGTGTTGTGGGTTTAATTTTTCCTTTGGGTTGTCACACAACTGAGAGGATAGGAATTGAAATGCACAGCTGAGCTGACAGAAATAAGTGCATTTTTCTGAAGACCACATATTTCTTATTCTCAGGTTCATGTATAGGGTGAACATTCATGCATTTCTCTCTCCTTTCTGTTCCTCTGTATGCAAAGATGAGTCCAACATCTTCAGAGACTGCAGCTTACAAACCACTTTATTAAAGGGCCTTGCTTTGTTTTTCATCATTGTTTCTAGCTTGGCTGTTTTCTCTGTGAGCACCTGCTGTCCATCATCACAGAGATGTGGTGTGATTGGGAAAGCAGGTGATCCTCACCATCACAGGTGAGATGGGAAGTGAGCATGTCAGTCTCAATTAGATTATAAACCAGGTAGGAAAGTTAAATTGATTTCCATGTGAAGTGAGCTGGGGAGTCAGTTCTGAAAATGAACAGAGTACCTCACAATAAAGAGGCTGGGGTAAGTTAGGTTGAGGTCCTTGTCTGCTGTTGAATCACCCTGGGGACAGGAAGAGGCAAATGAAAATGCACTTCGTACCCATTTGCTGCTTTTTAAGACTGCTGATGCAGTTATTCATCTTAGCTGTTGATTCAGGGTAGCTAGTCCATGAGAAGGGGTTGAACCTCCTGTAGAACTGAACACAGTGAAACATCACTGTTGGAAGAGAAAGCTTTCTCTATACATTTGGCCTGAATATGAAAATTGCATTGTTGTTAAAATATTTTCTAAACCTATTTAAGTAAATACAAAGGTTTCCAACATCCCACTTATCTTGTACTTTAATAATAAAATGAAGGCATCAAGAAAAATCCTTCATATTGTGTCAAATTGTTGTTTTTCTCTTCAAGTATGTGCAGTCTTGGAAGAGTTTTTTAGCTAGCACTGTTGTTTTAGGGAGGCAGTGATCTGTTTGGGCACTGGAAATAAACACTAAAGGTGTCATGTTAAAGGAATTCGGTGCAAAATGTTCTGCACAAGCATATGTGCATGAATGAAACAAGACAGCTCTTACAATTTACAGTCTTCTGAAAGAAAGGTAGCACAGCAGTTTTCCAGTTCAAGGTCTTGAAGACATTTAGCATGTATTTCATTATGTTCTTTACATAGAAGGTTATTTAGATACTGCTCTATCTGATGTGGAAACTTGAGTTTTTTCCTCTGTAGTTTCATGGTACAGTCCCAACAGATGAGGTTGTTCTGCAAGGCTGGTCTACCACATGTTTGATTTGATCCAGGAACCTTTGTTTTAAACTGACTGTTTAAAACACTGCTTTTTTGTCTGAAGTACATGGGACTGGTAAATTTTTTCCTTCTCTCACAATTAAGTTTCCTTCTCTACCAGTAGAGAGATGGTAATTTGAGTTACAACTGAGGTGTCTTCTTTTTCCCTTCTGAAAGGATTGAACTGAGGCTAACAGGATTGAATTGAATTGAATACAACTGTGATAGCTTTCCCCATATATTTCTTTTTCCCAGAAAAACTGTTCTTATTTTTCCAAGATATCCTTACCTTTACTAATCAGTCTTCTGACTCAAGTAGAATTATTCAAATAGGTCTATTGTTGAAGTACCCTGTTCACTTGATTAAAGGCCCAATTCTGCTTCAATGCATTTTTTTTGTTTGACCTCCATCTGCCAATATTGTTGCATTTGCTTTCTCATTATGTGGATCATAGCTGTCCACAATCCATTCAAAACGATGCAGATGGAATAAACCTGGGCACTAACCCAAACAGTGAGGATATAGAGACTTGCATAAGGATCTTAATGCATTTGGGCAAATCCTGTGTTAAAGATTTGTTGTTGTCACACTTGATATATGAGTAGAAGAGAAAGTTTGTAGATATTTGCAACAAGATGTGTATATGAAATTTCCACTTTTTTAAAAAAAGGGACATATACAAGTGGAGGTAGAAAGTGCTATTAATTTGGTTGAATTCCAATATGTTGTCCCAATGGCAGAAAAACAAGTTGGATTCATTGACTTGAAGCCTTTTTGATGATGCCAAATTCTTTTCTAGAATTCAGATTCTTGGGTAATGTGTTACTAAAAGGCTAAAAGCATGGAAAATTAGGAGTTCTTTCTGTATCTAAGGACAGAACATCTATAAAAACTCGAGGAGAACAGTAATTTTTTATATGCTGTATGTTGCTTGGTTTAACATGATCACATACTTGGAGATGAACAATTTCAGTTTTGATTGCAAAATTATATTTTTATAGGCATATCATAGGAGCAAAATACCCTTTGGATCATATTCACTGGTTGCAATCGCATAGAAATATTTTTAAATGAAAAATTACTGCAAAGCAATGATATGTCTAGTTGGAGCTGAGAAGGAGAGGAAGAGTTCGTTGTCTTCCCAAGTCTCATTTGCCAAATGTGAACTTTATAGTGTACAAAGATAGTAAAAAAGCAACCCAGTTTTTCATCTTGGCTTTTCTGTAGAGGAAAAAGCAGAAACATTCAAATTAATTTTGTGAGAGGATCTTGCACACAAACACTGGTCCAAGTTCCTGCAAATGAAAACTGGTTGCCTGGTAATTGGATACAGAATAGTGCTGTATCAAGGTTTAATAATGTATTTAAAATACAAAGTACAGAAATAAAAATTCTTTTCTTTTTTTCTCTTCCAGGTTCTCTGGGAGATGCTAACAAGGGAGGTCCCCTTTAAAGGCTTGGAAGGATTACAAGTAGCTTGGCTTGTAGTGGAAAAAAACGAGGTAAGACTACGTTTCTACATTCAGGTACATAGATCAGAAAACAGTATTGGGGTTTTGCAAAAGACTTTTTCATCTTCTTCAAATTGAAAGTAAGTTCACGCGTATGGAAAGATTAGCAGTAGGAGCTAACACAAAGGGTCAAAGTGATGTTATTCCTCATGAATGGACCCTTTACATCTAATTGTTGCAGCTTCACGTCGTGATGCTGTAGATCAAAAATTGTACAAGTACTGTACTAGTTTCTCAGTCTCAATTGTAAAACCTAGGGGTTTGTTCTTAGTGATGAAAGAAGCCATTGCGTCCAAGGTAGGGGAACAGTTTAACTCCATCTCCTGCGTTTAGGACATCTTTTTACTGGCCGGGAGTTGATATATCTGTAAGAGACCTTCAGCTACTTCAACTTAACTCTCCCAGCAGGAGTCACTATAGTACAAGAAACTGCCGCTTAGATGAAAATTTCAAAAATAAAAGAAGAAAAAATAGTTTTAAAAAAAGAGAGAAATTACAGTTTTGCCACCTACGTTCAACACTACATTGAAGATGAGCTCCTCACTGGTATCGGCAAGGCTGTAGCATAGCTGCAAGCCTCCTCATGCAGAGTCTTTCCATTTCAAAAGCACTTCAGTGGTGTAAACACCGTTTGTACAGTGTCCCCAGCCTCGCTTTTCTTCTTCTCACAAATTGAGGCTTTCAGTTAGTTGGACATGTGAGCGTATATCTGAACACATAGTCCCTTGATATCAAAGACAGTAACTACATTTAAAAAACATTTAAAGTTGTGACTGTACCACACACAGACAAGCATGGAAATCCTCCACAAAGATGAAACCTCCTCTATCTAGACACAGCGGAAGCTTGGGAAACATTACAATGGCGAGGCACTGGCTGTACAATACAGATTTCTATTATTCTACATAAACTGTTTCTCAAAATGCTTCAGAGTTAAACAGAGGAGTTAGGTTTCCTCCTCATAGTTTAACGGTTTTTGTTGGTGTTTTTTTCCCTCTCTCTTTTTTCTTCTTTTTGAGTACTGGATTAATTCCAGTGAGTGACACTGTGATACAGCAATTAGTTGGAAATGCTACACTAACAGTGTGAAGATTGTCAATGTGGTCATCTACTGTATTTATCAGAGCAGGGGGCACAAAGACACTCTTTCTCCTAGTTTAGGAAAAGCCTCACACATCATTTTGAAGGAGGAACCATAAAGCCTTCCATCAACAGTATTTGGTTCTTGTGCCTACCACATGCAGTTTTACGTGAAGCATGCAGAGTGGCATTGGGAATGTTGTAAAGAGATGCAGTCACATGCTGAAACATGTCAGAGAGTAAAACATATGTTTCTTTACAGTTTTCCAGAGGAAGGAATTGTGTAAAATGCAGTATGATCAAAATGTGGACATGACTATTTTACTCATGGCTGAAGAACATAAGGGGTGGCATTCTCAGAGCTAGCTCTTTGCTTGTCAGGTACCACTAGCCTATTGCTACCACTTTCCTTAGAGGCCTGTGAGGGAGCTTAGAGAGCATTGCATAATTTTAATTTTTTCTGGCCATGACATGGGTAACACATCCAGCATAAGCCTTGTAAAAGTCAGCTTGTGTTACTTTTCTTCCTGTGCCCCAAAATAAGTGTAAGGGTCAGGTTCTGCTCTCTTGATATCAGTGGGATTGCATGGTTCCAGTCCACAACAAGATTGGATCACTTTTGATCCACTCCTCCATTTTTTGGACTGCAGATAGTTTGTTAAAATTATGCTTTTGCCTCAATCCCTCAATAATTGCATAAGGGGAAGAATCCCCTTTGTAAAGCCTGAGGCCAGGAAATGGAGTGGATTCTAATGTTTTTGTATGGACCTCCTTTGTCACTGCACATAATTTCATAGTGTTATTTTTATTCTGGTAGAGATTTTTTTAAGCTGTTTTTTTTTAAGAAAACCAAAGCATGAGACTTCAGGTTATGTTAGACAGGATCTCATAATAAATTGCCACTGAGAAATGTATTCTTTATTATAATATGACGTTTGGAACCTGCTAGCTCTATATTACATATTACATAGGCAACATTCTTCACAAGTGGCTCAAGTGGTGATTGCAACTGATTGTCCACCTCCTGGAACAGTGAGGGTTACAGACAATACTGTAGCAATACTAGCCAGTGTATTTTTAGGCTAATGACTCAATTAGGCTAATGACTCAATCAGGCACCGGTAGAACTTACTTATGCATTGTACAAATTTCTGTGTATTTCTTCCACAGAAACCCTTGCATGTTAAGTTATGACATTAATAATCAGACTTCTGCAGTGCCCTGCCTCTGTATCTCATGTTTCCAGTTCTTACAGGCCTCAAATGCTTTTGGAGCAGTGTTTGTTAACTCTTACTTTTGGCTGCTGTGTCTTGTAAGGCTTTGCAAGTCATGCTGCAGTAATGTAATAGTACAGTGACATAACTTGCTCTGTTTTGCTTCTGAAATGGCAATAGTAAGGCAGATGAAAGGGTCTTCCTGGCAGATTAGTCTGAACAAGAATACAGTACATGGTTCTCAACTCTTAGAGGACAAGAACCCTTTTTCCAGCTTGACCCCTCTTACATTTGGACTCATTTTCACTGAGAAGCTGGTATTCTTTCTAACTTTTAAAAATGTATTTATATAATATGAAACATCTGAAGTCACTTAACAGCTTTAGTGAGTGCAGAGGGATCTCCTTCATGTATGTAATGTTGGAATCATGTGCAGTCAACTGGAGAGGCTTCAGTATCTGTGTATGTGAGAAAGGATTTGCCTTCAGGCTTTGCAGTCTGGAGGCAAGCTGTTAATGTATAAATCTTCTCATTTAAAACTCTCAGCAAATGAAACCAAACTAGCTTCAAACTAATTCTCTGTAGTCAGTGGTTCTGGCTATAACCAGCAACTCCTTGTCTTCAGTCATTAGGAAATATTTATGAGTTCACTGTGCTCTGTGAGTGCTTTCTGAGATCTGCATGTCCTCATTAATCCTTCTGACCACAAGCTCATGAAATGTCTCTTGTGTCATGGAGAGCTTCACTTAACTCTTTTTAACTCACTTAATGTAATCTATATTTCAGCTATTTGTGTGTCAAAAGTGACTATAGTATTGTACAGCTAGATCATTTGTGTGGGAGAAAGGAATTAAGGCAGGATGTATATTATGCTTATCTGACAAACATCTTAAAATATAGTGCAGTAACCTGCACAAACGATTATATTTTTTATTATTAAATGTTATTTGTCTTGGTTTTGCTTCTTCTCTCTGAGCTTTCTTAAGGAACTCCATTTGTGCATTTGATATGTTACTTTCTTGTAGGTCTATTAAAAATTATTTGTGCTTCTTGCTAGTGTTAGTAATTTTGATTTTTCTTTCTAATATGTCTCCACATTTTTATATTGTGTTTGAAAGAGAGAGTGTACTTTAATTCTTTGAAGTCTTTTGGTCTCATAGGAAATTGCTTTGTAGCATCTTAAAGGAAAATGCTTCCAGTAACTGGTACATTTTCTTTCCATTAGAGATTAACCATTCCAAGCAGTTGTCCCAGAAGTTTTGCAGAGCTGATGCACCAATGTTGGGATGCTGATTCAAAGGTAATTAAATGTGTGTTTGATTTCTGTACCACTACCCCAGCCTTGTTTTGCAAAGTGCACTAGCATTTCTTTGGGAGACAAGTCTGAGCTGACACCATTGACATATTTCTTCGCAAAATACCCAGGACTATCTTTTTTTTTTTAGTGGGTTTATATATTCATACCTAATTATCTCTCTCTCTGCCTTGTAATCAAGAGTTACTATGCTGCTAACTTTGCTGACTACTCAAGACGACGACAGGAAAGATGGCAAAAATGTAGACATTTTGGAGCAAGTAGAAAAATTGTGGGGTTTATATTTTCTTTCAAAAGTCAATCAAGGCTTAACAAGAGGGCTTGGATGTATGTGAGCATCACGTTATGAAATACAAATTTCAAGGTCCAATTCTGTGCCTTACGTGTGTTGAAAACACAAGTATAAGTAAAAAATAAGTTAATCCATAAAATATGGGTAGGAACAGCAGCAAAACATTCTAAATTGACATTAAACCTTTCCTAATCTGTTCTCTTAGAGCCTGAACAGTTGAACAGGGCTTTATAATGACTGTACTGTAATAGTATGATAATAACAGTGCTGTTTAACCATGAAAACAGAATAGAAAGGTAAAAGAGCCACACCATTGTCACTATTAATCTACTGCTACAAGGAAGGGATTAAATAAGTATTTAGACGGTAAAAGCTTTTGTAGATTTATCAGAGTTACCTTCTTTAAATGGACTTTGTGACCATCCTGTTGTGAGTAAAACTGGCTGAAAAGAGCCTGTGACATACTAGCTTTAGTTCCAAGTATTACCATTATTTCCTTTGCCTATGAAAATATTTGAGGCATTGAAGAATAGTTAAGCAAAGGAAATTGTGCTTTTTTTCTCAAGTCAAGGCACCAGGAAGAACTTTGTTTCTTTAAACTCAGGAAAAAGTTAGCTACTACTTCAGAGAGACAGAGATTAATTCCAAGACAAATTAGGTCATATAGGTGCTCCAAACTGGAATCTGTCACCAAAGAGTAGCCATAGAAGAATAATATGAGAAAGGAAATATCCATTCTTGGTCTCTCTTTTAAAAGCAAGGGGTTGCTTTCCCACAGAATGGATCTGGAAGACTGAAATCCATCAACATGTGATTTCCACACAAACAGACATATAATTGCCATTCTCTTAATAACTCCTTGTATCCTCCTCACAGAAGGGAGGGGAGAAAAATGCTTTGAGTTTTTGAATCTACAAGTAGGCTGCTTAAGTTCTAGGCAGGTAATTGCTGGAGAAGGCTTTCAGTGCCAACTGCTTATCTTTACTAACTGCTCCCAAGTGTCAGCATCACTACCAAAGGCCTCAGAATAAGAATTACTGGAGCTTCTTTTCTGTAATTGTAGCACATACTAGATCAGCTCACTCTCTGCCTTGTTTGAGCCACATCCGTAAGTGTCCAAAAGACACTGTTTCTCAAGGAGAGGGAGGGATTTGCATGTTGTGAAAGAATGATGCTTAACCATCAGGCTGAGTTCTGTCTGATAGAGTAATTAATCTGGGTGTGGGCTGGTTCCTGGGGACATTTTTCAGAGAGGCATCTCTGATGCATGCGAAGTGTGCATCTCATGTGAGATTGGGTTTTTCTGACAGTCTGCTCTTCGTAGATTTTTTCATGCAGCTCTTCTTCTGTTAGGCAATTACAGCTTTGTTCACATGACTGAAATGGAGTAATCTGTGGTCACAATTTGGACATGTGACTGACTTATTCAGTCACGTGCTGGGAAAGGTTCACTACTTACAGCTCTCAAAATGCTTTGATAAAGGGCTGTGTGGCCTGCATGAGCCAAAAGATGGAGCACGCTCCTCTGAAATACTGCTCTGTGTAACGTTCCCTTTTTGCCAGGATTAGCTGTAGAAAATCAGATCGTTGATGCATGAACAAGTTACTGAAGGTCATGCCGGGGTGAGCCTGAGTATGTCAGCTGCTCAAAAGCAGTTGCTAAGGTGCATACTTCTAGTCCACAGAAAACATGAGGTAACTTTTGGTGGCTTACCCCTGAAAAATTAGGGATATGCATTTATGATGGGGCTAAGGAATACATTTGGAGAGCTGCTGCAGAGTAGCTGGAGTGTCAGACACTGCTAACACTGTAATTTCTTCATGGGAAGAGAGAGAGTTATTAATGTTGCTTTGAATTCTTAAGACTTTCATCACACATTGAGAAAAATCTGTAGTGCTCCACGTGCTACTTGGAATGATAATCTTTATGCAGTTTAAACTGCTAGTTGAAACAAACAGCTCACACCTTAAAATTTTTACCAAGTTGCTTTTTGCTTGGGTGTTAGGTAATCGTAGAAACAAGGTTGCTCATCACTGATGTCTTTGTTTACTGGGGTTGCTTGCTTTTGAGACATGGGTGAATAATTCTTTCTTATTTCATCTGTTCCTTCAGTTTCTCTCCACATCAAAGATGTTTATAAATTACAGAGTATTTTAATGGAAATCAGAAATCTGGAACAGAGAAGTAACAAAAAAATTAAAGACATATGGATTAAATATCCTGGGTTTATATAGACCTATTCAGTAAGAAATACTGAGTGAAAGGAAACAATGAAAACATTAGCCAGAATTATTTCTAGAGAGACATATATTTTAAAGATTTCAGTATGAGACATCACAGATATAAAGGGAAACAGTTTTCAAAGGCGACTCATGCCTTGATATTTTAAGAATCCCTTATAAGGGCTTTCTAGAAAGTGCTAAGCAGTTATCCACTGAAAAGAAGACTTTTTTTTTTTTTTTCCTTAAAGTTTCTCAGCTCAGGCTCCCAGTTTCACAAATCACTTCTTGCCAATTTTAAGCAAGGTACTGCTCTGCATTTAGAGTGCATTTATTAAATCTGAAATTATCCTTTCCTAGGGGCAAGAAACCAACAAAACCCACATGACAGTGTAGGCTTGTGCCTTCCTGTCAGGTTTGTCTCCATGCAAAGCTGTTACCTGTGAATCTGGCAGCTGCAAAGCTGGCAGGGTAGCTGCTGGCTGTTTACAGAATGTGCACAGCCAGAGATGTACAGTACTTGGACAGTACCGTGTGACTCTGCATTTGTTCCAGCTCCAGTTGCACCAACTCAACAGCTCCTTTGCCTGTAGTGCAGGATGCACCAAGTGATTGTTGCTGCTTCTCCCAAATCTGTTGGTTGATCCTTTTGCATGCCCTTAGTAAAAGCCCTGTTCTCTGTCATTGTCTCTGCTTTGGTTACTCCAGGCAAGCCTGACAGAGTTGACTGTGCTCACTTAGTGTCACCCCTGCCCTATACATCCCAGTATACACCTGAGAAAAAAGGAGCAAGCAAAACTCATAGGTGTGTTTTGTAAATTATCCTGAATAGTCCATAAAATTTCGTAGATAATGCAGCATGGGAATGTTTGTCCTTGGTGTCTTCCTGAAAATAGAATTTGTTTAGTATAGGCACATTATGTACCTGCCAGTCTGTTGGACAATGTGTAGCAGTTGCAGTACCCTGGTAAATTGCTGGGAGCCACTATCTCCTGTCTGGCAGCTTCCTCACCATTTGGGAGGCCCTACAATGCCTTCAGCAGTTCACATCCACTGGTGTCGTTACAAGAGATGCAGCTGTAGCAACAAAAAGTGTATGAAGGCTGCTCAAAGGTTCTTCTGCCCCACAACTGCACTGGAGTTGGTGGTGGAGGTGCCATGGATGGATTTTGTGCTCTGTGCCCCCAGTGCAGCCCACTCCTGACAGAGGAAATTCAGGCTCTTCCCAGGGTGTGTTCAGAGGATCTGCTCAGCTGTGGCAGGTCCAGCACCATCATGCGTGTGGAGGGGAGGACAGCTGCCTCCCCACCCCCTGTCAAGGCAGGGTGACCCCGATGGGTTTCCATACAAGGGACTATGTCACTAGTGCAAGCAATGTGCTGTTTAACAGGTACTTGTTGCTGTGAAGCTCTGTGGGCCCAGTTTGCCACTCTCTGCGTGGGGAACAAGTTGCGTAAGCACTTGTGGCTGTGGCAAGCATGTCTGTGGCAAAGAAAATCTGTGTAGCTCACTGAACTGCCCATTCCTGAAATCATGGAGGTGGACCAAAAAATGACAGACAAAGCCTCCAGTTACAGCCGAATAGTGCAGCATTACAGTATAAGAGAGCTTGTCTCTTTTTTTGTTATGCATTTGACACTTTTTCATGCTGTTTGACATTTAAAATAAAGAAATTGTCTGTCTTTTATAATGTGGAAATCACTTGGATCTTCCTGAGAGAGACACCTCAGCATTGTTCCTAATTGTTTTTGTGCTCCCAAATTAAAATGCACGTTTTAATTGCGGCATCTGTAATTTTAGCAGAAATGGTATAATTAAAGGCACGGTAGAGAGAGAATGTGCATCATCCCTTTATTATGTATCTACATTTTGTTTCAACCTTTTGTCTCAACCTTGTCTGGGGTCTGTCAAACAGACTAACAGAGTCAGCGCTCTTTCAAGAAACACATTTAACTGGCTTTTTCAATTTTCAGTTATTATCCTACTTCATAGCTTCCCCTTGGGATTAAGAGAAAAGTAAAAAAAACAAAAAACAAAAAAACCCCCAAAAAACCTAGAAAAGTTTTAACTGGTCTTTCTGACTTGTGAGCACAGAGGGGGTCTTGGATGGAGAGCCCTGGAACAGAAAGTTCGGTAAATGAGCCCAGGACAGAAGAGCAGAGAATCCACTAATGTGAGTTTAGCTGCCAGGCAAGACATCCTTCCCTAGCCTCAATCTTCACCTCTTCCCTGGCTGCTCCTGAAGTAGCTAAGTGAGGGTTTGTCTGAAAGTAGCTTTGCTGCAAGAGGGGAACTTTGGCCAGAAACCTGTTTTTGATAGGCAGCTAAATGTCTTGTTCACACACCAGAGAGTTTATGTTAATACCTGTAAAAGGCCTGTATAATTACCAGTTGCTGATGGTCCAGCCTTCTCTGTTTGGAAGCATTTTCCCTCTTAGCTTGAGAAAAATTATTCTTTCAAATTAAGAATCTAGACGATTATTGATGACTCTAATGTTTAATACTGTTACACTAGTAGACATAGGGACACAAAGCTAAGGCTTGAGTCCTACTAGCCTGTGTAAATCTTCTCAAACTTTTCTTTAATGGAAGAACAAAAAGAAGTCATTTAAGACTTACAGTCCTCTTGTAGGATACGATGGTCAGAAAGAAGTGTGGCAATTTGTGTTAATTGTAGGGTTTCAATTAAAAAATTCCTGCAGATAATTTTAGTAGTTACATATGAATGCAAATGCTCTGTTTTGGTTTTCTTTTTTCTTCAGAAAAGACCATCTTTCAAGCAGATTATTTCAATCCTGGAATCTATGTCAAATGACAGCAATCTTCCAGACCAGTGTAACTCATTCCTGCATAACAAGGCGGAGTGGAGGTAAGTTTTCTTCCTCCCAAGATGATATGATGTGGTTTTACATTGAAACGGTGTGAGTGTTTTTTTTTCAGAAAGACATCAGGCTCCAATGATGTACTGGTAGAAAATCTGTGTGCTTGAAGTATTTTTAGAACATAACTTACCTTGTTGTTTTTCAGGAATGCCCAGAATGTTGCGAAACTTGTATTAGGAGCCAATGCACTTAGCTGTACCCTATATTTATTATAACACTGGTTTAGGCATCATGATATTTATGGTTTTGTGATTCACGTCTTGAAACCACTTACAGGATTTCAGTCAATAGTGTGGGGTCAAAAGAACTCAGAAAACATGTAGGTTTGATGCCATTTTCATAGAAAGTGTATTGGTGATGTTAGTATTAAAACCAAAAAAAGATAAGGGGCCTAAACCCCTCCCCTGCCAAGTCAAGCTGCTGTTTGTCCTCACTCGTATTCCTCATTCCTCAATGAGGACAGTGTCCTCATTCTAGCACTTTCTGTGTGTTCTCTTCTTTGTATCCACTGTGCGTTTGCACATCCAGCATATGCCCAGGCTCTTCCTGTTTTTATATAGCATTTCAGCATTGTTTTGAGCATATGATTTTAGCTATTGCTGATTTTAATTGTTATTTATAAGCGATTATAAATGGAGGTGAGATTTGAGATAATTTTATTACATTACAGTTTTGCAGTAAAACTTCTGGCCTCTCCTTTGGAATGCGCCAAAACTTAGAAAACCTGTCCCTGAAGCTTACTTGTGGGTTAGAAAACTTGCTGCTTCCCAGTACAGCCTTCTGTTCAATATGGAATATTGAAAACAGATCTGCACAGGGAGATGATTTTTGCAGAGGATCGTGCCTCAGTCTATATTAAGAAGCGTTGGCTCTATGCCAAATAAGCAGGGAGCAGAAATACCGAAAGATTCCCTGCATCGAAGAAACCGCGACAGGGTAGAGGATGGGGAAGAGCACATGGAAACGGGGCTTGTGTCAAGCCGGGCAATCCCTCGTTCCTTCCGCTGCCTTCCAAAGAAAGGCAAGAGGTAGATTTTTAATGGGGCGAGTGGAAAAACTTTGCCGTGGCGGGGACGCCCCGGTCACACGGCGGGTTATAAATAGCCCGGGCCGGGCGGCGGGGCCTGCGCGCCATCTGCTGGCGGCAGCGCCGCACTGCGCCCCCCGCGCCGCCCCGCCGAGCCCCCGCAGCGCAGCGGGCCCGGCCCCATCCCCGCAGCGCAGCGGGCAGCACCGCCACAGCGCAGGTGACACGGCTGCACCGACACCCCCGTCTGGAAAAACTCTGAGCAGCGTGCTCTGGGTTTGACAGCGCCGCAACAGGGAGGGTTGGGAACAAAGTACACCCTAGCGAGGGGTTTCTCATAATAAAAATACTTATTTGAAAGATGAGTGATGCTTAAAGAGGCTACCTGGAACAGAGGCTAGATAGTGTTAAAGGGATAAAGTATGTATTTATTAAAAGGCCTTCAAAGGATACACCTTGGGCAGTACAAGAGCCCGGCTGTGGCTCCACCCAAGATGGATGGCAGGTCACAAGTTTTCACACTTTTCTAAATTTTGTTTCATTTACATATTGGAGTTAATTGTCCAATTCCAGCTTGAGGCTATGACGTCCCATCCTCTCAGATTGCTCTCCTCAATTTGCTGTTGCTGATACTTTGGACCTGAAGCTGCAATGGTGTCCTTGGTTCTCGGGCTGCAAAAGGATTGTTTTGTCTAACTCAGCTGTGAGGAGAAGTTGCTAACACACAATATGAAGTTCAGAATTATGTACTAATGCAATACAGAGTCTGGAAAATATGAAAGCTAAAATTTAAGACATCATGAGCAAGTACTCAAATGCCTTTAGGAAAAGCAAATAAATCTTGCCAATACAGCAAAATAGAAGCTGTACTAGCTGACATTTGGTAGCAAAGATTGTTTTACTTACTCAGTTTATTTTTTGTGTGACTCAAGTGGCCCAAGTATTTCTTGCAAATTTTGTTTTGATACACCTAAATTTCTCAGATGTGGAATATCTGAAAAGGTGTTCATGAAAAGCCATGTAGCAACAAAAAGCTCTTTGGTACTATCAAATAATGAAAAAACTTCTTACCATGGAGACTTGTCTTAAAAATAAACATGGCATTTTTTCCTGGAAGAATAAATGGCTTGGAGACAAGGAAATATGAGAGAGAAAATAAAAATTCGTGATGGGACATGATCTGCCTAAAAGCAAAGATGATTTTTGAATTGAGCTGAAATGAAAACATAACGTTCAGAAAGAGCACAAGTCATGTGGGCACTTGTTTAGAAGCTGGAGGGGTGCTTTCCTATCCAAATTCTGGTAACAGCTTCCTGCCCTGATGCAAAAGTCATGTCTGTATGGAAGCTGTCATGAATGTTTAGCCAAATAAACAGAAAGTACGCAAAAAAATTGCCACCTGAGGTAGATGAAAGATGCATAAAGTGATCCCAAAGGATAAACTAAAAGAGACTAAGTTTGTTACTAAATACAATTGCACAGAAGTTTAATGTATTTAAACTCTTGCATTGCAAAATCTTTGCTTTTGCTGATTGTCTTCTTTTTATTTTTAATGTTTTTTTAATCCCACAGTGATTTGCAAAGAGATAGTGGAACCAGCAGTAGGGAAAGAATGAGATGTATCACCACAAAATAAAGAATTTTAATGAAGCCTGGTTATCAGAGCCCCGGAGAAGGGTGGGCTTGGGAAAAGCAAAAAATTATGCTTGTTCCTTTGAGGGACCTGTGAAATAATGATCCAGATACTGCACTTTCACAAGGATACTACACTTACCAAAGCAAATCAAAGCTCAGACAAGCTGGATTGCATTTTTTCCCTCTCTTAAAAAAAGGCAAGCTGAGGTTCTTGTATTGACGTGCCAAAATTGTAGCTATAACAGCAAGTAACTGGAGTCTTCAGGATCACTGAGTGGCTGGCATGAAAACTGAGAGTGGGCTGAGTCTATACATGACTGCTGGAGTTGATAATACAAATGATGCTTTGACTTATCTATATGATGCGGTCTTATTAGCAGCATTTTCTCATCTTAATTTTTATATTAATATCACATTTTGATCTGCTCGTTCTGTATTTCCTTAAAATAATTCAGTGTCTTCTTTCCTAAATGTCCCACCCATGTTCAGCACATTTTTATTATTAATAAAATAGGGGCACTGCCTTATGCCTGAGTTGCACAGGTCTGCCCTATGTTTAAGTTCATGTTCTGTGATTTTTTGGAGCTCTTTCTCAAGTCACTCGTATTACAGTCAGAAAAAATTACTGTAGAAGTAATGATGTTCCAATTCAGTGAGAGATCACATTTGTCTGCATTTAGTCATATATATTAAGTGTACTTTTTCCTTCCATCCTCTTCCCATGAGTGGCTGCTCCAATGATTAAAGCAGTTTATTAGTGATACTTACATTAGTGTATTAGTCGCAATTCAAGACATATAAACAAATGCCAGTCATTGTTTTTAATCTGTGAATGTTTATCATTATAGTTCCCAGTAATGCAGTATTTGTTCTTCAGTGTCACAGAATGAAATTATTCTAGAAAAGCCAGTAAACTCACATTGTAGAACTATAGAAGCAAACAAATCCACATGTCCTACCATGTGTAATGTTTCAAGCTGCTTCATTTATGGAGTAAGACTCATTAACTGGGCAATGTACAGTAGCTTTCTCTTTAATTACACAGTTTCATTATGCAGTGGAATTATTTTTCAGAATGCAACTGTTTTTGCAGACTAACCTTTTATTATAAGAAAAGTTTCTGTCTAATGAAGAGAGATAATTACAGTACAAAATAGACTTTTGACACAGAGAAAACTATTGTTACCAGGACTCCCCTAGCGCATAATATTATTTTAAAAGAGAATGTAATTTACATATTTAAAAAATTATAGAGTTGTGTGTAAGTAGCAGCGATGATGAGAGACAAACTAAAGAAAAGCAGTGCTTGCAACTGCCCTCAAATTGCTCTGTAGTTTCCACAGTAGAGAGAACAGTATGTGTTGCACCCAGCAGAAAGGGTTTATGAGGGATTTGGGTGTCTTGGGAGGAGTCACTTTCTGACCTTCTGTCCAATGCCTTTTAGCTTGTTCCCTTGTTGTCTCTTTATTATGATGTGTGACCACTTTCTACCCAGCACAGGGATCAGTCTTAATCTGTGCATGCCTAAATACGGTAGTTTTTCTAGAAATCTGAAGCATGATAATTATGAGGGGTATTTGTTCTGACCACCACATAGAACCGCTTACTCAGCAGGACTTAAGTGTGATAAATGCCATAAATGCCTTTGCCCCCAGGTGGCTGATTTCTGCAGTAGAATTAAGCATGGTGGTAAGGTTTGCAGTGGGATTTGCTGGTTATTCTAGCTCTGAATCATTTCACTGTACTTTGTAAGCAATGTTCTCTGACAGAGATGTCTTATCAAAATGAGAAATCTGTAAAATTTGGAATATTTGTATTATTTGATTGGCTTAAATAGACTCTTTAGGTGTGCCATTTTCCCACATTGAGATGCTGAACTCTTTTAGTGGGGAAGAGTTTAATCATTCCGTGCCAGGACAGGAGATGTACAGAAACAAGTAATTTTCTTTCTCCACCCCAAATAGAAATGACAGCTAACTCTGTTAGTCCTTCTACTTTCTTTTTGAAAACATCAGAAGGAGCATATTATGTTCACAGTATGGTAACAAAAGAAAAATAATGTGGAAGTTTGAGCAGAATATTAGGCCTTGCAGAGTCCAAATAGCTATCTCTGGAACTCTCTTTAGGACCTCTTGTCTTCTTAGGAACCAAATAAAGATGGTATGTGCAACTTTATCTTAGACTACTGCCTTTGTTTCCTGGCCTTCCTACTTTTCATAACTTTGCATGTATGGTGAGAAGGGGAGAAAAGTAAACCAAATCCTTTCCACAACTGTTCCAAGCTTGAGAAGCTTGTATATGTAACCATTCACAGGGCTGGCTTATATGACAGTTTGTATTTTTGCTCTTGTATCTTCACCTAAAGAAACAGGAAGGTAAGTGGAGAAAACATTCCCCCACAAAATGAATTTTGAGTGTAAGTCCAAATAGTATTTATAGTCGAGTTATAAACCCAGACAGATGGGCTTCTTGGACTGCCTGTATTGTCCCATTAACAGTTCTCAAGCAGTTTCCTTGTGGATCAGATCATGTTTCATGATGGGGGGGAAATAAGGCATTTTCATTTTAAAAATGTTTTTGTTATATAGTATTTTACTCTTTTAAATGTTATTTTTCTTTAACTGAAGGTATTATGGTTGTTCTGAAATATAAACGTTACCATTTGTTCTTAAAGCTGTGAAAGACTTGCATTTGGTAATTAAATGAACTGCTTGAGTTAGTATTGTACTTTTCAGCTTTTCACATTTAATTAACATTCAAGTGGGAATTATGAACAATTTATATCTGTCAGGAAAAGACAAGACGTAACAAATTGTCTCCGTGCAGATGTGAAATTGAGGCAACCTTGGAGAGACTAAAGAAACTGGAGCGTGATCTGAGCTTTAAAGAGCAGGAACTAAAGGAACGAGAGAGACGTTTGAAGATGTGGGAGCAGAAGTTAACTGAACAGTCAAATACTCCTGTAAGTAGACAATAATTCAGCCTTTCATCTTGTCTCAGAAGTATTTGGAGCTTTGTCTGTGTAAATCTCAAGACATACCAAGGAAGCAGTGCTCCTGTTTTTTGTTGTTCCTTTGGGCCAATTCTGTTGCATCCCTCCAGATAACAATTTTTCTAATTTCGCCTAATACATTAGATACCACATATTACTGATAGTTCATATTGTGACATGGGCATTTTATGTAGTGTCCCATTGATTTATTTAGAGTTCTTAGCTTTAAAAGTTGTTTACTTTCAATAAATTCTTTTTTCAACTAGAAAGTTGTTGACTTCATAGGATGCAGGATTTGGTCTTAAATGTAAGAATAATTTGAATCTTCCAGAAGGCATGTCATGAAACTTACGCAAATTTTTTTGATTCCTTTCCTTTTCTTTGAGAAGAAGCAAATTCCCATTCTGTGAAGAGAGAGTTAAAATTTGAAATATTAAAGGTTTTGTTCATAATTATAGTTACAATAACTTTGACTGGCCAGTTACCAGCTGGTAGAATTTGCAGATTTCTGTTAGTAAATTGAACAAAAAACCTTCCTTGCATTATCTTGAATTTCTTAATGAAATACTGTGCTCTTCAACCACTGATTGGCAGAGTGAGGACCACAGGGTTAGTGCTTGGCGAGGCATACTACAACAGAGTTGTTAAAAAAAATACTTTGATACCTGCTTGTTTTTAAAGCACTAGCTAAATAAAAAAAAAAAAAAAGACAAATTGAGATTGCAGTAGCATTATGATTTTTCTTATGCACAATTTTATCCTACTTATAACCTTGAATTCAGCCAGACCCATTTACCTATGACTTGTTTTTAAGGCATGGCTTATTGCTATTCTTTGAATGAAGTTGCATTTATGTTCCAGCTGGGAACATGCAGTAATGAAATCACAGAGGATAAATGTTTTCCTATGTGCAGATTCTGTATGTTTTCAGTAGGTATCTGTCTGCCTGCTTTAGCACTTGCAAGATTCCAGTAACTGAGCTGTGGGCCATCCTCTATCCTGAGCACAGCATGAGACACAGCCTTAATGAGCAAACCTTTTCACCAGCAAGGCCCTAGGGCTTTTTTATGCTGTACTTGCTTATGACTTGTACTTTTCACTTAGAGCTGGCATTGCTGCAAGAATAAAGCATTGTGCTAAGGCCTATTGTGCTAAGCATGAACTGTCTTTCTGCATAGCATTAACTCAACTGTCCTATTGCATTTAAATTCAATTTCTTCTAATAGAGAAATACGGGTTTGTTTTTTCCATACATCTCAAGTGAACTGTTACACAGAACATATTTTTTTAAATGCCCTTTTATTGGGGAAAAAAAATTGACATACTGGCAAAAAAAAGGGGTTGTTCAAGCAGGATTGGGTTTTTTTCCATAGCACTGATTACACATACAACTATATTGTAAATTCATAGCTGTAAATAATTTGCAAAATATCTTTGGGCATTCTGTTTACAAACTGTAATCCTCGGGAGTAAAGCAGCTGTCTCCTTCCATTAGTTCAGGCAGTGTCTGCTCAGCAGCATCAAACTAGGGGGTTACAACAGGCAGCTGCAGCGCTTGACTTTAAACTACCTTGATATAAAAGCAGAAAGATACGGCAACCAGAACTGTGACACATCTTAGAGTTCCCACTAGGAATAAAACTGGTTCTTAGCCAACACTAGGTCTTGTTGTGTCTTAGCTGGTACTCTTGTCCCTGCCCTGTGTTCTGCAGTCACCTCTTCACTTGGTTCTGCAGCAAAGACCAGAGCCAGCAGTGGTGTGTGCAGGAGTAGAAACTTAAACCAAGTGACAAGAGAACAGCAAAGCTGTCTCTGCCACTCAATTCTCCAGTGTTGTAGGGTTGGTAGAAGCTTCATCCTGCATGGTAGATAACTATGAGTGGCAGGCTACTCCTGCTCCAAAGAGTAAAGTATAGCTTCACACACTTCAGCATGAGGGAAGGATGAGGCCAGTATTTAGAAATGCTTCTGTGCATTTCTCCCTGCTCTTGTTTTGACCCTATTTCTGCTGCATCTTATGCAACAGACATTGATCTCTGCAAATTCCTTTGTGTGGATCTCCAAGAGTCTCTAGCACAAGGGAATCTGGAGCATTTTGGTAGAGTAAAATATATCCATAGCTGCCATGAAATGGGAGACTTCTCTTGGAAGATTTGACTTTACAAGTGTATGTAGCTAAGATGAACATCTTATTTAGAGGAAGACAGTGAGCAAGGCATGAAATCCATATATCACCTCTGATGCCCTGTACCTGCAGGTGGTAAGAACGTTGAATTTAGAGAACCATGGAATTTAAAGAGATTGGTGGATCCCAGCCATTTCTAAGGGTCTCTTCTGATAGTCATCATTTGCTTGGACATAAAGGCATGTCCTGCCCCAAGAAACTTTAAATTCTCCAGATAATGCAATGGCAAAATATGGGGGAAGTAAAATGATTGTAACTTGCAAAATGAGCCATTCATAGTTTACCTGCTCTCAGACATTTAACAGTCAATGACCCAGAAAGGTGTTTCAGCGGAAAGCTGATTTGCAGCTTTGTTGATTTTTGTAGGGAATTCTTCCCATGTGTCAAGGGATGCTTTTCTGTGGATCTAAAGTGTCTACCTGGCAATGAAGAGTGTGTGCTGTGTACTAGGCCTTGTTAAAAGATTCCTTCTTTTTATCAGGAAGATCTTTTAGTGATCCTTGATCCAGCTAGCACACTGTTGATGGTGTAATGGGGTTTTTGTACAGCCAGGTGTACAGAAGCTTAGCTGCAGGTGTTCATCACATAGCAATAGGATGCATGAAGAGTATTTAGGGCACCCCACCATCCCAACTTCTTAGTTTTATTTTTGTTTCTTAAACTCTGATCACTAACTTTACTTAACCACAGTGCAGATATTAAGTCTACATAACTAGGGAAAGCTCAAGTGGGACAGAAGACAGATACTGTCTTTTTTAATGATAGAAAATTAGTCAGTGTAAGTGCTTTTACCAAGAAATGGGCATTCTTTGAGTAACCCTGGCTGTTAAGCCTCTTGTGTTACATACCAGGGCATTACATAATCATCCCTGTAACCTGTTGTGATCAACTGCCATTGACTCTTCAGTCAGGTTTCTGATTAGGTTAAAAAAGATATGGAAACCCATTAATTTGGGGTAGATAGTTTTACAAATGCTTTGGAAAGAGAGGATAGTGCAGGTGTTCATATACAGCTCTTTTGCTGTTGTTTTAGTAGTGTCTCAGTTTGACACCCCAAGATAAATAGGTAGTTTAATTTAAGGTGAAAATCCTGAGTTTTTATTCCCTGTGAAGCACAGGCAAACACATCAGAGAGGTTATTAGCCTGGCCACTCTGAAGAGACATTAATCATTTACCTGAAGAGGGCATATTTCATTTGTTACTACAAACAGACTGGGTCAGGAGAATGCCATTATCTGTAGGTGAAGATTAGCAGAAATTTAATATGATGTACAACCAATTGACAGATGTTTCTTGATACCACTAAAAAAAAAAAAAAAAAAAAAAAAAAAGAAAGCTGACAAGCTGACCAAAACCACCCCTGTTCCCTTGCCTGCTTGTCCCTGGGATGGCTTCTGAAGGTGTGGTGCTGGTACAGGCTGGAGGCCAGTTCTCCTGTCCTTTGCATTAGTGAAAGACTCATTTCTCATTGTGGCTGTTGCAGGGTGACCCTTTCTCTCCTTTTGAGCATACACTCAAAACCAGCCTGCTGCTACTTTCATTTCTGATATTTAGGGTCTGCTGCTTCTGCATCAAACTGCAGAGCTTGTTTGGGTTCTCTGGTCTTAACCTGATTTATTCTTCAATCCTGAAAGATTGAATTAAGCAACTCAAATTACCTTGGAACCAGTCCATCTGGTTGGGAAATGTCATATTCTGTTTTGTGATGTACAAAATGAAGGATTGAAGAGTTTGAACCTTCTTTTGTCATCAAAGCTCTGTTGCCTGTGGTTCTTGCCATGCCACTCAGTGATTTTGCACTTTGGTTTAAGAACAATGACCCCAGAAGGACACTATCTGTTTAATGAATTCTTACTTGACCTCCATGTTTAGATTCACTAATCGTATGCTTTCTGTTGATTGCTGACTAATCTGGTGGTGTCTTTTTCCTTGATTTTTAAATTGGTTCTAACTTCCACTTTTGCTCTGTCCTTTCCTCCTTTAAATAGTTTTTCTTACCTCTTGCTGCAAGGATGTCTCAGGAGTCTTACTTTGAATCTAAAACAGAGGAGTCAAAGAGTGCAGAGATGTCATGTCAGATCACAGCAACAAGTAACGGGGAGGTAGCTGGCATGAACCAAAGTCTGAAGGCCTTGATGATGACGGGCTTTGGGGATATCTTCTCTCTGAACCAAGCAGGATCTGTCCTGCATTCTGGAATGCAGATAAACATGCAAGCCAAAAAGAATTCTTCTAAAACCACCTCTATGAGAAAAGGGAAGAAAATCAACATGGCTTTGGGTTTCAGTGAATTCGACTGGTCAGATGATGATGATGATGATGATGATTTTGATGACACAGATGATAGCAGCGAATGAAATAAGTTGTAGAATTAACCCTGAAATCGTTTTAGCAAAGCAAAACAATAAAGTTTTAGAACACGAATCCTGTCAGTTTGGTCTGTTGAAATCCTGTAAAAGAACAAAAAACAAGCAAACAACAACAAAGATATTTACCAGGCTGAGCATATTTGTATGTAGAAAGATATGTTGTTTTCATTTTGATTGTGCTGACTTATTTCTGCTTTGATGAAATTTGGAACTAAACTTTCCAAACTAATTGAGATTATTATTCTTTTATGATTATATCTATAATTCCTAGTGCCTGATTACAGAAACTATGGCTTGATAAATTTAAGATATGGAAACACTGGGAGAAACTTCAATGCCATTGATGCCATTAATGTACTTCAAATTTTTCTTTTGTGTTTTTTGTCATTTCCCTTACCCCTTTAATTGTCAGTCATATGCATATGCTTGTACTTCCAGATTTGCTATTCTCTACATCCATTCTTTCTTACTGTTGTAGTGAAGGGGTTTGCTGTGTTTCTAATTTAAAGCCTTTTTCAAGGCAGCATTGTGGGAACTCACAAATTGGAAGAGAGAAGCTTAGGGGGGAAGAGAGGGGTTCATTAAACATATAGTTTAAAAACTGAATAGCAGAAGAACCCAGATAATCCCTATTAGTAGATGATTTGTATAAATGTTCTTTTTTTTTTTTCCCTCACGTGTATGTGCATGTGTATATAATTCACTCTAGCAAAGTAAACTGCAATCAGACCTCTGCATCTATTAGCAGATATTGTGATCTAGAAGCTAATTTTCAGTTATGTTGATGTGAATCCATGAAGCCTCATTAACTTTGATGGACTTATTCTTGTACCTGAGAGCAAAAATCAGTGTTTGTAAATTTTGATTCTGTTGTATCTGCTAAACTGTGTGTGCCATCCTTAGGAAAGGATAAAGAGAAGCCACTGCGACATTTCAGCTTGGGCCCTACTACTGTGGCTTATGTGGAATTCTCCGTAGTAGAATCTGGCAGTAATGTCAGGAATATTTACTAGTCTCTGCATAACTGTTTTTTGCAGCTACTTTTAAAGTATTGTCACTGCTGTTACAGCTTACCATAAAACTCAGTGGGTAACAATCTGCTGCAATAATTGCCTGCCAGGCACTTATGTTGAGAGCAGTGAGGATGTTTCTCTTGATGACCCCTTTAGTGGTGATGCAGAAGGAGGGAGGGAAACCAGTGCGAACACAGATGCAGGTTAGAAAGGAAGATGCTGTAAAATATTTGCCAAGGAAGAAGGGCAGCATTTCAAAAGAAAAATGTTACTGTGTAGTTCAGCAGTAGTGGGAATAAGCCATCAAAATTCCATTCTCAATTACTGGAAGGGTTTCTTTTATAAAACTTCTGGTTTTGAGTGTCTTCTTTAATTATAGGCTTGCCCGTTACAAGGCTGTAACCTACATATTATGGTGTTTTGTGGATAGCTTAGAGAAAAATGGATACATTAGATAACAGCAGGCCTGAAATCATTACCTGTTCACTCAACAAAACAAAGTTCTTTGAAGGAGTTTTTCTAGAGCCAGCACCTCTTTGGGTTGTGAGAAAGAATTGTTTTATCCTTAAGTGTCAGCACTGGTCTGGTCACCTGCAAGGCACGAGTGCTGGGCTTTAAGCTGGACTCCATTGGGTTTGCCTGAGGTGTGCAGTTCCTGCAGGATGTCATTTAACCTCCTTCCAAACACTCCCAAATCTATTGACTTGAACGTAACCATCTTGTATCCAGAAGCTTTTCTCATGCTGAAATTATCATTTAAACGATGCAGTAAATGTTCAAAGTATCCCAAGGAGAAACTCCTTTGGCTCAGGTGGGGATGGGTTCTTGTGTCCATGAAAGCAACCTGATTTTAGGGAGAAAAAGAGACTTGGGAGGGCAAATAATGAAATGAAATTAAAAACAAATAGCCTTTTCCAGTGTAGATTTTTACTATTTTTGTAAGTTTACGTCTGCTAACACCCACAGTAATGATACTATTTTTGTAACTGCCACTTTGCACACAGAAAATTTTGATGGATTTGTGTAATGTAATATGTGCACTTTAGGTCTTAAGATGTATATCATTGTGCATAAATTACTGTACCACATAAGCAGTGTAGGGTTATACAACTGAAAACAAAATTTGGTTTAGTACATTTCGAATTCAAAAAGCAAAAAAAAAAAATCTGTTCCTAGCATTGTTGTTTTGCACTTTTTTGGTGTTTGACAACCTTGGAGCACTTCATGCACATTTATGTTTGTGTGGGTTTTAACTGAATTTGTAAATTCACTCCTTAGTCTTTACAGAAATAAGAATAGTTTTTAAGTAGTATGACACAGATTTTCATAGTTGCAACATCACAAGGTTTAAGTCTATCTTCAAGGTTCTGTGCTTACCCAGGGGTGTAACTTTTATCAGCAGATATCATCAGAATTTGGAAACATGCTGGATAATTTCTGATATCTACTTTTTTCAGTATTTTTTAATGAAGCAAGATGGAATTTTTTTCCCCTTCACCTTTTTCCCCCATGTTGTTTCCCAAAGCAAATTAAACTATGTTAAGGGAAGTTTTAAGCTCTTCTAAAATTTCCCCATGCATTTAAAGTAGCAAAGGTGACCTCTGAATTGTAGATAAGGTGATAAACGTGACAAACTCTTCTGATGCAGTTGGGATGGTGTTATACTGAGGATATTAGCTGTGCTTACCAAAAAAGCAGTGGTATTAATTGCATTTTTCCTTTCCTGTGATGAGTTTCACACCAGGTGTCTCCAGTTCACAAGCCAGCTATCATATGTGAGATTCAAACTGTGTTGTTTCTGCCTCTGAAATGCTTCTCACTAGATAAAGGCATTGAAAATGGCTCTGGTGGGCAGGTATGGTGGTTGGAGGAGGTCAGAGTATTTCATCTTCCACACCTGATTTTGCTCTGCAGCGTATCCCAGTCCATCTTCTACCTGTCTCATCACCAGGTTATACAAATCTCCACAACAGTCCAGAGCCACATAGTGTGTCAGCTTATGAAAGCACTAACTAAACCCAGAAGGCATTTCTCTGGCTGCTCTGGGCCAAAGCCAGAACAAACCACCAAAAGCCCTCCTGTGCCTTGTACACCTCTCAGCTCACTTTTGGGTTCCCAGTTTCCTGTGCCTTCCATAAAGTTTGAAGGTATTTGCAGTAAAATAATATCACTGCATTTGATGGAGGGCAAAGGTAAGAACCAGGCCTGAACTTTGCATTTTCACCAGGCTGCTGTACTACAAGCATTAACTTAGGTGGGTAAATGGCCTCAGAGAAGAATGGGGAAGATCGACTTTCAGCTTGCTTAATGGTCAGCTGGGACCAAGACAGGATGGTTCAACTCCCAACTCCCTTTCTTTTCCTTCAGCAGTGGTGAAAAAAAGATAGTAATGGGACTTAACAAAGGAAAACTTTTGATCTAGTCATTTTTGTGACAATGACATCACTAATTCCTTGGAGCAGCAAGTGCCTTAAGGTATGGTGTGTAGGTGTGCTGCAAGGCCAGCCCTTGGGTGGCCCCTCTGGACAGAAAGGGCTTTCTGGAGGGGAGGTCTGGCATGGCCTCTTGTCACACAAGCGTGGCTTGTCATTTGCTTATCATTCCAGAGCTTTTCTTAGAGGTTGGTTCCCTTTCCTTCTGGGTTTTAAAGTGCTAATTCTGATTTAAATATCTGCTGCAGTAATGATGGGAATTGCTCTCAGCAGTAGCAATAGATCTGTAGTGTCCATATAGCTGTTAGGTATTGAGCAGTGTTACTGTGCGTCTTTAGTGCTGTACTTCCTTTATCTGTAATCAGGCAGCTTTTACAGGTTTTAATAAGATCTCTGACTTGACAGAGGTTTTAACTACAGTCCTAGGCAGAATGTTCAGGTAGAAAAATAAGTTCATTTAGTAATTTTCACAACCCTTAAAATGCACTGGTAGGAATCTGGAGGAGAGACCTTTCCCCTTTCCCCCAGGCTTCAACTTAGTGTACACTGTAAAATCTGCACAGAGATTTCTGATGTGTGAAGATTTAATTTTGAAACTGTAGAACCAACAACTTTCTTTTAACATTTTATATTGTGTGCTAAATACTCATATGCCTTTTAAAGTCAGATATAGTCCACTGCATTTCTTGCTTTTGCACTACTGAAGAAGTTTTGTACTGAATAGTAGGAGTCGATGCTACTTACACTTCAAGTTTGAACTGGTGGAATTCGAATAGAAAATACTTTCACAGTGTTAGAAAACTTCATTTTCCCTTCTGAAAAAGCCAAGCTGAGCGCAATGCCTATGCCAAGACTCTTGTGCTGTAAACTGAATATATCATTTGTGTGGAACATGCAATGTTACACTTCTGTGTGGTAAAATCTTGCAGTGTCAGTTATCCTCTTTATTGCACTTGACATACCACGTCTTGTTTTATTCACACTGTGGATTCGATTTTCCAGTGTAAAACCAAAGCAAACAAGCAAAAAGAAATCATACAATGTATTTAATTTCTTTGATTGGTGTCATAAACTTTCTTTTGGTGTGAACTTTTCCCTTGCTTCTCTTTTGTTCCAAACTTCTATTTTGCAATAAACATTTTGACAGTAAATTTTACGCATTTGTGTCGCTGTGTAAAACGCTGGTGTTCCAAGAGGTTCCTTATTGTCTGCTGGTTTAAGTAACTTTTTTGTATTACTAACTGTGTGACATTTCTCCTTTATTCTCCCATTTAAAAAAACCAAAACAACAAAAAAAAAAAAAAAACACAGAACTGTTCTGCCACTGGTTATATTTAAACATGAAGAAAGCTGAAAAAAACCACTGTAATCTAAAAATGCATTATTGGACTTCTGCAGTAAATTTTCAGTTGTACAAATTATTAGACCGGGCTCCTGCTGCAGCACCAGCCAGTTTGACTCTAAGCACCTACAAAAGGTCCAGCTCAGGCCTCCTGAGGGTGTTCACGATTGCCACTTGCCCTTCTTGTGCTCAGGTGTTGCCCCCAGCAGTACTTTTACCCCACAGCATTCTGCCCAGGCTGCTGGCCGCTGTTAGTGTGCAGCTGGAGGTGCTGCAGTGAGGGCCTGCCTAGGGACATGTTTGGCTGGGGGTGGGGTCTGGGGAACCTGGGGCTGGCAGGGCTCTCTGAAGGACGTGACAAAGCTCATGGGTAACCAAGCTGAGTGTCTCATAAATCACTGTCATCAAAAGGAGTTTGCAGCTACATCATGATATTGAGCTGCTGGGAGACACTGACTGTCCAAATACAGATGTACAATAATTAATGCTAACTCTTTAAGCTGGATAAAAATGTCAAGAAGGTGACACTTGGCATACCATATACTTGAATGAGTAAAATGGTAATCACTATTACAATGACATCTTCTCCTCTGTCAGTTTTCAAATCATCCCAGAATTTCGTTTAATGCAGCCATTCCTTCGTGGTTTCCTAGTGCTTCAAGAACTAGCACCATCTTGCATCCAACAGAGCATAGGAGGAGGCTGGGAAGTGCTGCACTCCTCCAGCCTTATGGGAGTAGTTACAAAGCAGTGGCAGAAACCAAGAGAGCCTTGTCTGTACATGGGTGTGAAGAGAGTCTGCAGTGGCCAGATTCCAAATTCTGTTTTCGCTGCTGTCCAGTGAAAGTTTTCCTTCCTTTTGCAGAAAATATCCATCATAATGGAGTCATAATCCCAGCATTATTTTCATTGAAGAAATCAAGTGGTACCAAAGCCATAGCAAAAGCCTTCCTTTAGTGTCAGAAGCAAGAGGAGAGGCAGAGTGTCCCTTGCCATCAGATGGTTTACTTTTGCTTCCTAAGTTGTTTTGGTTGGAGATCTGCTTGTAATTTTATCTGTAGAGAGGGACAGGATCGATTCAACACTGCCAACATGCTGTTGGAGCCAGCCCACAGTCAGTGTGAATCCAGTGGTTTAGTACATCAATGAGTTGCAGCCTAAGCCCTGCACTTTGCAGGGAAAAGGGAACAGAATAGTATCAGCCACCAGAGTAAAATTTGGGTGGAGGGGAAAAAAATGGTCAGATGGTTTTCTTTTAAATTCGTATCTCTCACACAGTTGCTGCCCTCCTTTGATATTTGTGCATGGACCGAAGAAGATGTGGTGAGTATTTTGTGTTAATGTGGCCAGGGTCGTGGTGCTGGAACTCTAACAAATTACAGTGGGCGTGGTGGGAGGGAAGGCTGGATCAGAACATCTGGGTGAGATTTGTTTGGTGCAACTTGTGTCTCAGAAAGGCTTGAAAATGACCAGGAGTAAATTAGGGATTTGAATTACCTTCATAAAACAGCCACATTCTCCAGAGTCCAGAAAATAGCAGGAGCTGGGAGCTGACAGCAGCCAGGAGGGCATTGCTGAGTCCTCGTTTAAGGAATGTGGAAGTGCCCAATGACCAGACCCTGGACAGCACAAAATGAGTTCAAAGGTTTTATCCCACTGTGTGCCTCCTGGATGGCAATTAACTGGAAAAAAGTTTAGGGCTTTGTAGCAGGTGTGGAACCCCTCTTTCATATAAAATTGAGTCCTTTATACCTTTTTGTTCAGTTAAAAGGCTAAACAAGACACATCAGTGATTTACCCTGGCATAATGATGTGTCAAAATGATTTTTATGTCTTATCAAGCAGTCCCTTTGTGTGTTGTTCATCATGGGGTTGTTTGGCTGACATTTACCAAAGGACTGTCTGGAAAGCCAGAAAAAAAACATAAAAGCCCTGGCTCCTTCATTTCAGCCCTTCTAGCACGTGACATTTCTCAGCTTCTGCTTTGGTCATTTCAGTTCTTCATGACAATAAACTGAGAAAGGTGGCTGCAAAATGGAAGGCAGTTTGGAAAAGGTAAATAGAAGTAATTACTTGCATTAGTGAATCTTGAGTCATTTCTCCTAAAGTGAGAAATATTTTTAAATTTTGTTTTAGAAAGGATGATTACTTGTCAACTCCAAATAACTGTAATACAAGATTTTGATAATTTGAACTTCAAGATTGATTCCTCTTTTTTGCAGTTTTTCTGGATGCAACAACTTACTAGAAAAGGTAAAAGCTATTCATATGTCCTTTCATATTCACATTTATGAACTAATACACATTTGTTCATTTCCCCCCCCCCCTCCAATAAAGTGCCATGAGGATTTCTGAATAACCTCTTTTATCTTAAGGTGATACTTCTGGTGAAATGAGTGTCTATGCTAGCTTGTTTAAGGAACATCATATCACTGGGAAGCAATTGCTTCTTCTAGAAGAAGAGGATTTAAAGGACATGGGAATTGTTTCCAGAGGACACATCATCCATTTAAAGGTATTATTAGCATATATTGAAGGTTGCAGTAGGTTTTATTTTAAGTATTATGGAGTCGATGGGGTTTCAGTAGTATTAGCAACAGAGAAAGTTACAAAGCTTAATAGAGAACATATTTGGTATCTAAAATAAACAGAATATAGCTGCATATGGATCTAGAACTCAAAGCAACTTGAACATTTGATGAGGCATGAAAATGTGCTGTAGTGTTTATACTCCTCTGTAGTTCTTGGTTTTCTTGTGAGCTGGATGGCAGTACTGCTCCAGATTCACCTAGGAGGGCCATTCTCCCAGCAGAAAAGCTTGTGAATCTTCAGAAAGAGCTCTCTTTAGCTGAAGGAGAAACAGATAAAAACCAGTTATTTGAACTGAAATCTCGGCTTCTCAACTTCCACATCTCATTTATACCGTAAAGCATATTTAGACTAACAAAACTCAGTTGGACAACTTTAAAGCTGATTGACAGACAGGTTTCTTTGCTCTTAGAGCTTTGCTTTAAAACAGTGTTTTAAGTATCTAATGTTTGTAATGAGTTAAGAAAATCACAGTCTGGAAAAAGTGATCACAACAGCAGTAATGGTATTAGTACTGTAGCCACAGGAGAGAGTTCAGTTTTCTGGCAGTCAGCTTTGGAAAAGGGATTCTATAAAAGCAGCATCTATAATTCTGTTGTGTCTCAATCACTTTAGATCACAATTTGCTAATAAAGAGATACTTGTATTGTAATTGCTAGTCCTGCAAATTTAGCTTTGTAAGTCACACAGATTTATTCCCCTTTTGCTCATCAGCCATTTTTTCCATGCCCACACACCATTACTGATATATTTAATTTACATTTCCTACATAGAAAATTATTGAAACTTTAATAAAGTCAGTAATGTCCAAAATGAAATAGCTTCCTGGGCTGATTTGAGCATAAAAAAAAACAACAAAAACAAGCCCCTGAACATCTCTTTCTTTGATTTAGCAGATCTGATTCTGAACATAAACCAGGGCTAATCTACCACAACAGTTCCCAGAACAGGGCTATATTTTAAACTCTTCTCACATGCCCTACTGTATCCACAGTGGAAAACAGAGGGCATGTGGGGTTGTGCTGTTTTTCTTGCAGGATGAGATACTAAATAACTCTCCCATCTGGTTTTGTTGATTTTTTTTTTCTAGACTGCTATTGAGAAGTTAACCCATGATTACCTAAATCTATTTCATTTTCCACCATTAATTAAGGCAAGTCTCACTGTTGATGTAAGCCGTGCTTCTCGTACTGGTATGAATATTTCACTGTTCTCATGTCTCAACTTTCCTCCATTCAGGGGAGGGCAAGGCTGCAATTCCTGCAGAGGGTTGTAACAAATGTGGAGAGTCAACAGCAGCAATAGGTCACACCAGAACAAATAATAGGGTAATAGAGGTTGTTTTCAAGGAAGTTCTAACCGTTAAACGACAACTGCTTGGAATTTGTTTGCTGTCATTAATCAGAAACTGCTTTGAAGAGCCATTCCTCCAAACTGCTGCCACCAACTGGTCACCAGTGAAGAACAGCAGACCCCTGGCTCGGAATAAGCCCATCATTCCCCAGTTTGCTAATGTTATAGGAGAGAAGGATGATTTAATGTCTTGCCACACATATGTTAACCAATTAGTTTTCTGTTATCAGTAATAAGATCCATGCAAAAGGGAGAGAGTGTTTGGGAACCTTGGTATTGCTAGAGCAGATATTTGCCTTATTTAATTCAGTGAGCTAGTCAAGGAATTCTAGACCCCAAATCCTGAAGTAGCTTTTTTTAGTCATAATTTATTGCACAGCTATAGAGTGAAATCCACGTAAAGCGAATTTGCATATAACAAAACTCTCTGTTCCCTGGAGGGGAAAATGGAAGTCAGAGTATTGCTGCTTTGCTGTGCCAGCTGCAATTCCAGTGGCAGAGGCTGCCACAGTGCTCTCAGGGACACTGCACCGTGCCAGAGCAGCTCAGCCAGGAGCAGAAATTCTGCAGCATCTCCCTGTTGCCATCTGCTACCAGCCCTAAACCCATGCAGAAGCCTTTGCCCCTCTTGGAGTGTGATGTCTCCTCTCTGCTGCCTGCTAGACTTGTAGCGCCTGAAAGGCAAATCCTTTCTGCCACCAAAAGGTGTGCTCCTGTCTCCCAGTGGGTTGTGGTAGATGTGAATTCTCACCTTTGCCTGTTTTTTTTTTTGGCAGGATTCTGCAGGTGGAGCTGAAGAAAGCATAGAGAAAGTTGTGAATCTTGAACTTGTTTTTGGTTATCACTTGAAGCCGGGAAATGGTCCAAAGGTAAGCTGGGAGTGCTAGATCAGTTGATTTGGTTAAGAGTCCCTACCCAGAGGGTTAAGTATCTTCTGGATGCAAAAAAATAAATTGGCATGAGAATCCCCTTGTTTTGGAAAATGTTGACTGAATGTCAAGGTGGCAAATGGGGCTGCATCAGTGATGAGGAACTATCCCCCAGAACAGGTGAGGAGGAAAAGAGTGGTACAGAAAGTTTTGGCTGAAAGCTTTTGTTTCCTTTTGAACAACTTTTTTTTAATTGTAGTTTTTGTAATTTGGGATTTAATTTTGTTCCTTTTATCCCAGTGGGTGTGAAATGGTAATCCATTTATTTAAAAAAACCCACTGACAGTTGAACAGTGGCATATGCCTGATGTTGGTGGTCAGACTTCCTTTTGTCTCAGCAGAAAGGAGATACTGTTTTATGCAACCAAGAGGAGTTTGGAAAATATATGATATGCATGGCTGCTGGCTGGGCAGGATGGGACTGGTCCTCGTGGAGGCTGTGTGCCCTCATGTCACTAGTGAAGGAGGGAGGAGTAGTTGCAGCACATTGCACAAAACTGCTGTGCTTCAGCAATTGCCAGCCTGCCACATCCTAATCAAACCTCAGCTCCAAGCTGAGCTGGTTCAAGGATCTCTTGTTACACCCTGTGTAACAGGAGCGTTGATGACTCCAGATGTTCCAGCAAAGGATTTCTACCACATTGTTTTTCCTCAAGGGTAGGTTTGTCCCATGCTTTTTGTTTGCTTTGTCCAGCTTGCCATGGACTCTTGAGTTCAAGGGGTTTAGAATTAATCATCTATGTGGAAATGGTGTGCAAAGCATATCTGAGCTGGAGTCAGGGGTTGTGACAGCAGGATTTGTTTCCTTTTGTATCTGATGAATCTGCATTGTGTGTCCACCCTAAACTTGTGGGAGGCTGACTTTCATCTTGTGTTATCTGGCTGCTTTGCTTTCAGGGCATATTGTTTGCAGAAGTCTCTTAATTTCTGTGCTTGGTGGTGCTTGCAGAGAAAGCATTTAGGTTTGAACTTAGTAGGAATTTGTACTCATACTGAAATAATTTCATCAGTTTGAAAAAGCTTTTTGTCTGGAGATTTCCTTTTTTAGTTAGTTTCTTTTTTCCTGAGTACTTATTTTTCCTATAAAAATCTTCTTTATCACTATGTGAATTACTTAGACTGTCTCAGTGTTCTTGAATGCATGTTGCTTATGCAGCTGTACAGCTGCTTTTTTGTAGGTGTGCATTTTTCTCTCCCATGTGCAAATAACTCTTGAAGGAACTAAAAGACCACGAAAAAGCTCATCTCTCCCTTCCATTTCTAATATGGGCTGTGAGCCATAGTGCAGGGATGCTTGCCCAGGAAAGAGCAAGAGAAGGAGCAAACAGACCTCTGAGCACTGGAGAAAAATTCATGTTGTACTAATGCCTCCTTAAGTTTGAAGATGAGTAGGTATTGTAGCCATGACAGCAAAATGTGCAAATGAGACTGTAGGCAAAGTCTATGGAACAGAAGCTGAATTGTTATGAGAGGACAAAGTTAGTTCAGTGGGCCTGTGTAGTGTTGACATAACCTCTGCAGGCTTCTGACAACTTTTTTTATTGGGTCCTGCCTTCCCTGTGAGCTCCTAATTGGTCCTGTCTGCTCTGTGTGCTGTTGGGCCCTTTTCTAAGGAAGCCATTCCCCCTGAAGCTGGGGTTGCATGCCAGGCACGCCTTCCCTGTGAGCTGCCTGCTGCAGCACCCAATGTGCTAAGTGGTGCCATTCCAGGGAATGCACAGTTTGTCACCTGAATTTATCTGGGCTGGAAACATCTGTCTGAGATCTGCACATTAACTTGTACCTGCCTTTAAAGATGTTGCAGCAGACCCAGTATGAAAAAGAGAACTGGAAGGAGCAAATTGTCTGGGTTGTTGGGCAGTATGCTAGGGCCAACGTGGGCAAGTAATTTGCATTAAACATAACACTAATAAAGACTGGTGTGGTACATACTGTATAGGAAATTTGGCTAGTTTGCTTCTTTGAAAACCCCTGCATACAATCTTCCGATTCCCCTAGAGGCTGCTTTGAGACAGCTACTGCTGCCATCTAGATTTGTTCCAAAATGAACTGGGGAAAGGTTGAAAACCAGGATTGAAGGGTTTAAACTTCTTTTATTGTCTCATTTTTGTAAAAAAGTGGTGCCTGTTCCTGTAAAACTGGGTCAGCAGAAGCACTTGGGATCATACCTTCCACCATCTTTATAGCTAAAAGGCTGGCCTACATCAGTTTAAAAATAAATTTCTCAAAGGAACTTTACCCTAATCAGTCCCTATAACCAGCTGCCTAGCTAAGAAGCATTTCTCCTGTTTTAATCATGAGGAAAAAGAGGCAATAAGCTCAAATCTGGGTTACACATTGAGGGTGTGTGTTCCCTGGGAGATGTGTTGGCTGCTAGGTTTGTGTACAGTGAGGGAGGTTATTAGGCTCAGCTGGGAGGTGGTGCAGCGCAGCAGGAAGGGCTCTGTGAGGAGAACAGGTCACGCTGGGAGGTTTTACACCAGGCTGGCTCTGTGCTGGTCTTCTGGGCCGAGTTCCCTTTAGTTATTGTAGTGCATCTTGTGGTGTAGCTGCACGTGGAAACAAGCCCATCCGTGTCACTGGAGGTGGCTCTGCCCAAGCATGGGACAGGATGGACACACAGGACAAAAGCCTCCTGGTCCAAACCAAAGCTGTGGAGTGGGTGCAGCCATGGAGTGCATCATGACATACAGCAATACCAGCAGATATAAAAGTGCTGGAGAAGCTGGTTCAGGACCCAGAAACCATTTCAGGGGTGGTGGTTAATTTGGATGTGTTTAGCTGGTAAAAGCACAGCACCATCTGTGGTGTGAAGATGGTTCCTCAGGGCACAGGTGTCCTCTCCTGGGCATTGCACTGTGCCTCATCAGCACAGCCAGCACACCTTTCTTCATCAGCAGGCAGAAACTTAAGGGCCTTAGGAATGGCAGTGCCTTTTAGCAAGGATCCTGCTGGATATGCTTCAGGACAGCATTTGAATGTTCAGCCTTTTCTGTGTGCTGAATGAAATACTGGCTTCCCAGTAAACAGCTTTACCAGCCCCATATTTTTTATCTAATTTAAACTGCATCTTGTAGTGGGATTATGTTGGTTTCCACCAGCTGACAGATGCAGTCATTTCATTACAGTTTCCTTCCTTTTTTAGCTGCATCTTTGGAGGCGATAAAAGCTCAGTTGACCTTTGTGCTCTCTGAATGCATCAGGAGTGAGCACTGCAAAGCTAACCTGGTTTTTAGAGGTTTCTTTTCCAACTCCTGTAGTTCAAGTTATGTGGTTACTTCCATTCACTGCCTTTTCATGACCTTTCTGTACACAATTCCCAATGAGCTGAATGGTGATAGATTTAGACTTGTTTTCCCCCACAAATTAAAAAAAAAAAAAAAAAAAAAAAAAAAAAAGCAAAAAAAGCAAGCGACCACCAATTAAGTCCAAGATGGAGAGTAAAACAACAAACCCTGGCAGTTGTGGCTTGAGCTGATTTGCAGGACTGCAGGGGGAATTTTCAATGGCTTTCTCATCCTAGATGGCTCATTAAAATTTCCCAATCAAGGAAAGGTGCCTGAGCTATGTCGGCTCCACACTGATGAATCACCAAACCCCTTGAGAAGGATGTCTTACGGTCTTTTTGCCTTCTATTGATGCATTCTTTAGTTTTGGTCCTCAAAAGGGCAGATTTCACTATGCCATTGAATGTTTTCATTTTTTACTGAGAGTGGCACAATTTGACCTATATCCAAACACAAAGCCTTGAAGTTGGCTCACCATTTTGCCTTATTTTTCCCCACTTACCTCTCCCTCCATTTGACAAGGTAAGGAGCAGAGCCTCTTCAAAACCATCTGCTAAGTGTGTGAACTATTTTCTAGCCTTGAGTATCCGAACTGA
This sequence comes from Certhia americana, assembly GCA_018697195.1. Classification (NCBI taxonomy): domain Eukaryota; kingdom Metazoa; phylum Chordata; class Aves; order Passeriformes; family Certhiidae; genus Certhia; species Certhia americana. Next base: position 20,025,978 of record CM031863.1, read on the forward strand.
GATATATTTTAATGCTATTATTTAAATGTGTAGTGGCAAAGGTAATATACTATTAAGGCTGCTTTAAAGTGACATTGACCAATTCTTCATGTGGAAAAACCCAGGCTGGCAAAATACTGGCTGTTCAAGAAAAAACAGTACTGAAATAGTTGTAACTGGAGTGTGTTTTCACAAGTGCTTGAGACCATTTCTGCTGCTTGTTCCTTTCTACCCTCCCACTATATCAACATTCATAAATTCTTTCTTTACTTTCTTAAAAATAAAGCAAGAGGAAAGGTATAACATTTGAAATGTCACCTTTACAGTTTTTCAGTCATTTATAGTCTCCATGCTCTGTAGGTATTTTAACCCACTTCAGTAAGTAAAAATGGAGGAGGAATTGTTTTTTTCTGACTCTTCCTTTGCAAAATAATCACAGGTACCTTGATTTTCTAACATGGGGTTATTTATTCTTTATCTCAAAACCTCATCTTCTAAATCATCTCTCTTTAATTTCATGTCAAAGCACCGTGCTTTCATTACTAAAGACTAATAGTTAATGCAAGAATCGGAGTAGCTGTGTTTGTGTGCTATTTTCATAGATTTATTCCTATTCTAACAAGTAGTCAGTGAAGGGACACAAAAAATTACCTAAGCTGTGAAATAAAACCACAGCCACATTAAAATATTGCCACCGCCATGAAGAACAGAATAATGTAGTCTTGCCAAGAAGGTGAATCAGCACAGGTGATCTGAGCTCCTGGTATTTTCTTTCAAAGTCTCTTTTCAGGACCATGTATTGTTTTTTGCATGAGGTGGAGCTGGTATAACTCCATCATCTCCACTGGGATTGCTCCAGCTGTAGCATCCATATGTAACTGAAGTCAAACTCAAGCCAAGACCTTTAAAAAATCCTTGTATAGACAGTCCTAGACCAGGGATTCCTATTAGAAATTATTCCATAGCCCTGAAGAGACATAGAGTTTTTGTTCACTTGACTTTTTAGGCTTTTTAATCCAAAGATTTATTTTTATACCTTGGACACTGAATTAACTTGCTGCCTTCCACACGCTACTCTCACATACAGCCTCAGTCACAGATGTGTCTGCAGAAGCACAGACAGGTTCCCAGTGATCTGTAGGCTTGGCATGTGCTATCCAGACAAAGCCTGGAAGATGAGCCTTTGTTCCCAGCAGAACAGTGGCCCTGCCATGCCTTTCCTGAGCTCCTGAGCACTCTTGTTCCCTCAGCTGATGTCCTGCAAGTCCCAGAGTGTGAGCAGTCACTCCACGTGCTGCAGTGGGGACATGTTGTGCACACAGCTCCAGTTGTCCCCACGAGTGGTCCAAAGAAAATGCCACTGGAGGACAATACAGGAGGGCACCCATGCAGCCCTCAGGGAAGGGACTTGTTTTTCATGCTTCCACCTTTACCATCCCTCTGTTGCAAGCAGGCTGCTCATGTGGACGATGCCTTTGACTGCAACACCCCCGTTTGCTTCTGATCACATGGCAAGGGCAGCTTTTGGTAAATGCTGGGTTATCACTGAGCTCTTGCCTTGCCTGCTGCAAGCCCCTGTTCTCAGGGCACACCTAGCAGTGCCTGGTATTTACCATTATGTGCCACTCTGTTGTGCACAGAGCTCCCCAGTGCTGGACGTTACAGAAGGGTGCTGTCAGGGGACAGATATTTTTGGTGCTGCTGGCTGCTCTGTGTAGGTGTTAAGAGGCCTCATGCTTCTCCAGGCAAAGCTGCAGCCAGTCAGAGCCTGTTGCCTTACAGACGAGTAAGGGCTCCGGCTCGGAGGAGGCACCCAGGCAACTGATAACATAAATATATCTTCCGCTTGCTTTGTTTCTGTACATTTTAAGACCATCTCCCTCGCAAGGCCTCCCCTCCGCCCCTCTTTTTTTCTGCCTGCACAGCTGAAACAAAACCAGCGGTGGAGCCACCTTCTCTTGCTGGAGCCTGGCTGGCAACAGCCTGCCCTGACCTGAGACACCAGCCATTGTTAAGGGTATAACACATTTACATATTTTGCAATAAAACATCAGTTATTTGCATTACTGTGTCAAGTTTTATTTGATTCTTTCACCTAAAAATGACTCATTTTCCTTTCTTGTATTTTAAAAACCAACTACTCTAAGCTTGTTTGAGAATAATCAAAAATTGCCCATTTAGCTAGAAGTCATTTTCTTTTCAAAAGGCAAATGTTATTTAATCTTTCAGCTGTTCATTGTGCCATCATAAATACTTTCTTTTCAGCACAGTTGTGGGGACTGAAATGAGCCCACTAATTGCCTCCCATTTCGACTGACATGTGGTGGTTTAGTGGAAAGAGAACACAGCGGGGAGAAGGAAATAGGAGGCTGAGAAAATGAGAGCTAATTATTTTCACTGCCTCATGTCAGGCTCTGTGTCAGCCTTGTTTTTACAAACTGGAAGGTTTAGCACTAAATAAAACAAACTGGCGTCATGTTTTTATATACTGGCAGTGTCATGGAAGCAGCTGCACATCTCAAAGACAATATAATGCCTGCATTCGCATGGACACCATCTGACAGCCACTGTGAGCCACTGCTAATGAGGATATCACAGTGGTGCCAAGTGAAAGGTGCTGAATTATGTATGATTCTTCATCAGTGCAGCAATAGTCCTGTACATCATTATGAGACATTGTTTTGCTGAAGAGATTAAAACATTCTTAGTTCCAGACCCTGCAACCTATACATGCTACAAGAGGTTATTAATGGAATTTTTAGGGAGAGTTTCTTGTGGATTTCTTTTTGGTTAAAAATATCTCATGGGACAAAGCTGTGGTGGGTCATGACACTATACATATAAAGAAGAGAAGCAAATTAACCATAATTGTGTTATCTTCCTTTAAATCCAGTATAATAAAATATAGTGTAACAGGGTGATACATAATGATAAATAACCCAAGTGCAGTCACTAGATGTTCAACTCTAATGCCTCTAAAACAGCAGGTTTCAGCAGCTGAGATAGATAATAGCTAAGAATGTAAAGGAGCTTCTGGGGACCTAAATCATCAACATGGTACTACTTTTAGTATCAGCATGGCCAACATTTTTTTCTTATTTGTTTAATCTTGCTCTACGTCTTACATTTCTTCTAATATCCAGTTACCTGCTACAATGCCATTTCCATTTTTATTTCAATCTTTAAAAAACAAAAAAAGTTCATTGCAACCACTGATTTTAAAATGAATCCTTGATTTGGGCCCCCTGGAAAAATTAAGTGCCTCCCTAGCAAAGGTTTTAAGCTGTTGTTGCAGGATATGTGTTTGCTGTTTAGAGCCTGTGCCTGATCTTTTTCATTTCCCTTTCAGGTTTTTTTTGCAGACATAAACGCATATGGGGTTAAAGGAGTATTGTCACCACAGTAAGCTGGAGACTTAATTTTTAAAGTGTTCTTACTTTCTGTTTCAAAGCTGAGAAGAAGCAGCTCAAATACATGTGTGATTAGCTTTTCTTTTCTACAGTTATTTTCGGAGGTTGTTGGTTTATTGGCCTTGTCAAAGTGTTATTTGGAAATGTTTTCACACAAAGTTTTGCAGGTTGAGTCTTTCAGTTCTGAAACTAGATATTTTTTTAAAACAAAAAGCTGACATTTTTGATTTAGATCAAAATCATGCAGGTAGATATTGGGAGGTATTTTAACACTTGAATGACGATATCCAGGGAAGTCTCTTTGCAGGACTTGTGTAAGCTTATCTATCAGACACATTGAACAAGCCATTTTCAATTATTTTCCCACATATGCCTGGCACTAAATGTAGTTTTGATCTAAGAAGCCATATGGCTACAATTCATTCAAGAACTGAAATTCATATGCTTGGTTTTTCTAGCCAAATTTTTGCTTAAATGGATGAGCACCTCCTATTATAAGAACCTGGAGCTTCATTGGAAAACAGGGAAATATGTCCCTTTCTTTCTGGAGATCTTGCATTATTTACTGTGTGGTTGAACAAAATAGTTACTAGTTTTGTAAGACAAGTAACCACCTACTTATCTTAGGTATCTGCTAAGTGCCTTGATTCTAAAGTTACCTACCTGCTGCCTTTTCTATTTCCTTCCTCCTTCCCTCCCTCCTTCCCTCCGTCCTTCCTTTCTTTCTCCCAATGTCCCCTTCCCTTTCTTGCCTCTTGCTCTCCTTGTCTGCTCCTTCTCTCTAATTCTCTCTTTCCCCTTTCCAGTAATGATTTTCTAATAACAAAATTAAAACCTTTCCAAATAAAATGAGATGTATTTTTGAAGGACCAGAGCAGGTATCCTAGTATGGTATCTTGCCCTCTTGGTATCTGTACAGTGTGGCTGGAGAGGGCTCCAAAGAGGACCAGAGGTTTGAGGACTGGATTTGAGGGACAGGAGAGTGTGTTTTTCTCTGAAGATGCAGTTCAGAGTTGGGAAAGGCAGTATTTGTGCAGGCCTTAGCATCAATTGAGGGCAGTTTGATCCATGACCACATGGAGAGGGATCCTGCCTGTGCAGCAGATCTGGCAAGGGGATGGGCAATGGCAGTGCCCACCTCCTCCCAGACCCTGGATGTACACAAATTTTCTCTAGAGGTGGTTGGTTGATTTATTTTCTTTATTAAAATGAGATCACATTTGCCAGATCTAGTCTGCAGGGAAATGTGAGTGAACAGCACAAAATCCTGAGTCAGGGGGGCATTGGAGCCCTGGCACAAGGTGCAGCTCTAGCTCTCAAGTGCTTGGCACTGGGATTACTCAGAGATGGCAGATGTGCTGAACTGAGGATAGTACTTTATGTCAATATTTTTTTCCTTTTCTTGGCTCAGGTGTTTTTGTAAAATTTACAAATGTCATCAAGCATCTTGTCTCTAACCTCAGGTTTGATTTGCAGTAGCATCAATCTCCTGCAAAAAAGTCTGGCAACGAGAATGTTGGGCAGGGAGGGGAGCACAGTTCAAGAGATGAGGAGGAGAAAGAGATAATTCTCTTTGCTGTTGCTGTTCCATTTCAAAGCACGTGCTCTTCAGCTGATGTCAGGGCTGGGGGACAGTGCTGAACTTGTCTGGCACAGGACAGGCATTACCCATGGTCAGCTCACAAATGTAAAAAACAGGACAGAAAAAAAATGTGCAAAGAGATAGTCTGTGATTAGGAAATGGAGGCACAGGGTGACTTCAGCACCTGATCAGGTTGCACAGGAAGCCAGTAGCAGAACTGGAAACTGAACTTGGTGCCTCTGAGTCTTGGTTGGTGACTTGACCACTGAAATGCAGTTTCCATCACTCAAACTCACATCTGGGCACTGCAAAAACCAACTCACATGCCCTCTCTGCTTGTAAAATGTAGAAGCTTTCAAAGGGGACAGATGGACACACAGGGCCAAATGATATGTTATGTTTCTTTGTCATAAACATAATTTCTTGTTGCAGTTCAGAAATTACTATATTTAATTTTTCTTTTATTTTGGAATTGCCAATTCAATGCATGATGGAAAGCTTTGAGCCTTCGAGGGCTACATTTCCGAGAGATGCATGTGCAAACACCACCTGTGCGAATGGAAACTTCTTAGGCTGCTATGTTTGTGCAAATAACTGCTCACACAAGCCTGTGGCCCTAAGTGTCCATCTGTGTCCCCGCTGAAATTTTTTGCATTTTCTGAGCAAAATCTCTGTGTTGTGCAAGTGCTGAGCCCACACCTGCCTTACAGGTGGCATGTAGCAGACACAGGCCCCTGAAGCCCTGGCATGTCTGGAGGAGCTCCTGTCCTTGTGAAGGGAATATTCCCTCCTTCCTGTATGGAGGTGGAGACACTCTGCTTCACTGTCAGAGCAGTCCTTTAGGGGACTGATTTTTGGAGAAGCTCAGTGCACGGCACTGTATCTCATCTCCAAAGCACCTGCTGGGCAGACCAGCAAATGTTGGCTGGTTTGCACCATGTTCAGGCAGTCTCTGGTCCCCAACAGGAGCCTCCCTGGCCTCAGACATGAACCCCAGCTCCAGCACTCAGTCCATGTGGGATGTCCTGCAAGATGCTGCCAGCTGTCACTTTCTGCAGGCTCACACCTGTGCAAATTGTGGGATGTTGGCCCCCTGTTCAGCTCAGGGGATTGTTTTATTGTTGTGGTTTATTAGAATCACCGTGATGATTTTCTTAGCTGAGCTTCTTTTTAATTAATAGTGCAATTGGAGGCAAGCAGGAGTTGAGGATGCTTAGTGCCTCACTGGGCTCTCAGTATCTGCAATAACTGAGCTCAAATAACAAGCTCATCCTTTTGCCCATTATTTGAATGATTGTCTTGAAGGTGTTGCACAGATTTTGGTCATTTATTCCGTGTGGCTGACTGTCACCCCAGGTGATGGCTCCCACCACTACCCTGTCCCTCCACTGCCCTGGGGTGTGCAGAGCTCCCAAGCCACATGCTCCAGCAGGCTGACTGTCCAGGTGAGGCCAGTCAGGGACCCCACACCTCATCCAGACCTGTCAAGGTAGCAGCTGCCTCGCAGGGTGAGCTGAGAGAAGAGGGGACAAGAAGACTGAGGGTTTTCCATTAACAACACTATACTGCAAACTAGCATATCCTAAAATACGTATATGTCCCTTAACTTTATCGCTGGGTTATTTTTCCTTCTTATATTGAGGATTAGATTTTGGGTTGCTTTGGCTTTCAGTTTTGTTTCATTTTGGGTTTCGTTGTTGGGGTTTTTTTTCCTATTTGTATTCTAACAATCTAGCATTCTTTTTTTTTTTATTATTCATAGGATTGTAAATGGAAAATGTACATGGAGATGGACGGGGATGAAATTGCAATAACCTACATAAAAGATGTGACATTCAACACTAACCTACCTGATGTAGAGATTTTAAAGATGACAAAGGTATTTACAGCCTTAAAGCTTTCACGAATTCACAGATCTCAAACAAAGACATTAAAATACCACAGCAGTCGACTTTTGTGCTTGCAGAAGCTCAATCTCTTGACAGCTTTTAAATAAAATGCACATTTTAAATAGAATTGTATCATAATAGGAGTTAGGTATTTTGGTTCTCCTTTAAACTGGCAATAATGTTAACAATAGACAAATAAAAGAAGGAACTAATTTATATTTTCTTGGTTTAATTCCACATTATATCCTCTGAATTTATTACCCTTTTTAATGAAAAGAATGTTAAAAAAATTGCTTTATTTTTCAAGAGAAGAAACCAATTTAAATGTTCCAGAAACTTCACGTGATTTGTCGGGGGGGGGGGTTGTTGGGGGTTTTAAAATTTCTCTTTTTTTTTTTTTTTTTTTTTTTGTGGTTTTGGAACTTTTACCTGGTTCTAAAACTCTCTCTTTCATACACCAGTGGATTGCAAAGACTGAAACCCATCACAGACAGTATAGCACTGAACATCTGCAATTCATTGTCACTGAGCATTTTACCCTGTGTCAGAACCTGCCTGTAAATATTTACCAGTAAGCATTTAGACTGCTTTTCCCTAAGGAACAGAACTTTTGTTGATGCAGAGGGCATTTTGTTAGCTATTATTTTAATTGTTTGTTTTTATTAATATGCTCCACTTGATAACAGCTAACAAAATAAATTTCCAACTGAAAAAATATACAGCTTGATTGCCAATTAGAATGCTGCTCTAATGTGCACTGGTAAAAACACCCAAACTCTTGGGTGCTTTCAACTGTGAATTTTTGAGGCAAAACGGGGGGGGGGGAACTTTTAGTCATTTTTTCTAAAGGAAAAAAAGAAAAGCAGATTGTCAATAGTCAGAATTCTACGGAAAATGTGATATAGGTGTATTTGCCAAAAAAAAGATTCTAACATTTAATTTGTGCTAATACTATTTTTATAGTTAGTGATTTCTGGAACAACACTTGGGATTTTTATTATTATTATTATTATTATTATTATTATTATTATTATTATTATT